>OY292402.1:9836495-11036495 GCA_958496205.1 Idaea biselata
AATTTTCTAAATACATACTACATATTATAGAATAATAATAAAATGATTGGTTTTCCTCACATTTCTCACCTTAAGTCCTCCATACTTCTTCCAGTACTGCCAGCAGGAGCCACACAATCTGTACAGTAAATGCTGCGGGCCCCATGAATACCACTGGTTCGAACTTGTCACTGTAGACAACGAACAGATATAGAGCACTACTGAGGTGGATACTGCCGACGCGCGGCGCCGGCGTTGTGGCTGCCGCGGTAGTCGCAACCTAGGCCGAGGCAGATCCTCATTGGCACAGCGTACCTACGAATCCTTCTTTTTGATATAACTTTATTGTTTCTCCTGTTTATATGTTGTTTCATTTGTTTTCTTTTATATTTTGTGCCGTGTTTTTTTGTCAATAAAATGTATTTATTCTATTGAGAACATATTCCAGAGACATTTCAAAAGCAAGATTTAGGAAGAGAAACATTCTTGGTTCACATAACAATTAGGCTATGTGTGTCTGTGTATGCCAATGTAATTAGATAAAGATTATGTATATTTCTTGTAAGTGCTAAAAACACGTGTTTTAGTTGAGTTGAGTATCTGATGCACAAACACAAGCCGGGTAGGCAGGAGATGAGGTCAAAACGGCATTAACCTAAACTTTGATAGGCCGATGTGTTTCCCACCTATCTTTAGTCAGCCAGTCTCAGGCAGCTGATTTCAATTTCTTACGGTGCGGAATGATGTATGTATTTTATGACGAAGCGAAACGCTTGGTGCGGGTGTCGGGGACCTCCACTATAATAGGATGTCGCATCAAGGCCGTCTTGTGTGTTGCGTGCGTGTGTGTGTGTGTGTGCGTGCGTGTGTGTGTGTGCGTGTGTCTGCGTGTGTGTGGGTGTGTGTGTGTGTGTGTTACCTTGACAAGAGGCGCAGAGTGTCGAGGGAGACATGGCCGAGGTGCCGTTGGTGCCGCCGTTGAGCACGGCCGGCGCCTTCCCGCCGCCGCTGTTGTTGTTGCTGGTGATCAGAGCGGGGTTCGGCTTGTTGCTGTGGGGACACAAATATGTTACAACATGTAACAACATCTTGCTCATAGATAACTACAGAACCTATAAAGACAGCCTAAAAACGTCTGTTAGTCAAATACAGCTTACATTGTAGATTAGAGGGCTCTGCAGTAGTTGGGTTTATAACTTTTGACAAGTATTAAGTATTTATAAGTAGGTACTGTTAATTTGCTCGTTACCAAGCTTTTAATATTTTCCATACAATTGAAATTGTGATTATAATTTATAACCTATTCATAAAAAACGATCAACATAGTGTTAGTGACAGCATCTTTATTACACCAACAAACATATACAAGTAGCAGGATTTGCCGTATAGCCGGCCGTAAAAATATTGTCTGCAGAAGGTATGGTCAATGATGACTTACATACTGCGCCAAACTAAAAAAATAAAAAAAAGGTATTCATTCAGCGGACCCCGGGCTCCCGAGAGGGATGCAACCAGTCACAACACTCAGATGAAAAGATGAAGAGAGAATCTACAAGTAAAATAAAAGTAAAACGAAATAAATATAATATAGATATGGTAGTGTCGGTACAAACACTCACTAGTTGGGAATGTACACTTGCTTCAGCTTGGACTCGGCCTCGACCGCCTTGACGCGCTTCTGCTGCACGTAGCGGTCCGTGGTCTTCCACATGTAGTAGTACTCCACGAGGTTCTTCAACGTCTTCCACGGCAACTGCAAACAACCATTACATATACTCTAGCAACATTCAGCGTGAGTCGTCTCAGCAGATGTATGTGCTGAATACATCAAGGTTTATCGACACCAGTCCCATAATTGAACGTTGAATTTAATAGAAATTGAAAAGCAGACATCGAAAAAGACCTTGGCCTAATGATCTAAATGCCTTCCGACAGACACTGGCAAACTTAAGCCGAGAATTAAGACGTTTAGAAAAGTATAAAGAAGACCCCCATAAAAGTAGAATTATATTGAAAAAGAAAATCATAATTGACTATTTTCTACCAAGAATTTCTTTAACAGACGATAGTGAGTGCTGGGTTTCCCAGAAGTGCCGCGCCGAAATGCAGAGCTGCAATCCCGGCGAGTATTTGAGCCGGCTTTGTAATGCGTTATTCCACTATAAACATCATATATGAAAAAACCGCCAGCATAGTGAGATAAAATTTTTAGTCAATGATAGACAACAAGGTATCGTCAAAGACAATAAAGCATAAATACTACATACAATGAATATGGAGGGAATTAACAATCTTCCTTCGAAACTAATCTATCATGTTTATGATATAGCATCACCTATCAATATAACCTAGGCCTGCATGATTGTTCAGAAAGGTACCGGACTAGAACTACAATGAACAGGAATGAAATGATTTCTAGAATTCTTCATGAATTTCTTTATCCTGTCTTACTGTATTTCAGTCTTCTAATGTGTGGTGTGTTTTAAGCTAGCTAAAGCTAAAAGTTTTTCTCTTCTATTGTGTGTGTACTCACAAAGTCCTGCCGGATGTCCGCGAAGTCCTTCCCGTACTTGTCGAGCGCCTCCTCGAAGAGGTTGGCCTCGGAGGCGGACCACTCCTCCATCTCGTCGCGACACAGCACCGGGCCCGACGCCGGCACCAGCGACGACAGCGACGACTCTATGCTGTACTCCGACTTGTGCAGGGTGTCCATCGCGTGGAACTGGAATTATATACGTTTCTGTTTACATTACTGGTAACTGCTTAGGTAACTCTGTTGCTAACAAATCTCGATTGAAACAATTGAAATTGTAGTTTTTTGCGTTTACAGCACTGACCTCCATGGTACAAGTTGCTGGCCAGGATATAGCAGCGCACTGAATTTTGTGCCCATATTATCTGCGCCATGTTGCGCTGTTGTCGCGCATTTTCTAATGATCTAATGTCATTTTGTATGGCAAAGCAATTCCAGCGTACTAGTATAGTTTCATTTCAGTGGTTTACAGATATACAATTTGACAATTACAGTCGCTAGTTTTAAACGCAATGACAATTTGTCAGCGACTGAATGACTTGACAAATGACTTGTAACCAACAATTTAAATTGTTTCAATCGAGATTTATCAGCAACAAAGTTACAAAATAAGAGGGCTGGTCTGGAACAACCCCTGAAACAACTGATTCAACAACATATGTTACAGCGTCCCCAACTACAGCCAACCTTTAGGCATTCAGGAGGGGCCGCTGTACCGCCAGGCCACTCCCAGGAGTAACCCTCCGGAATCAGTTATAGACAGATCGTGTACACAAACACTAGTGAGTTCAGTTCTCTTTAAACCCACTGGGACAGAGGGAACGCGGCAGAGTAAGACGGCGATAGCAAGATTTATTTAATTTCTTTTAAGATTAATTTACACTACAACAGTCCTAGACCATGGTCAATGTAAAGAAAGAAGAGAGTAATTTGCCCTGCAATGGCACAGTAAAAGCTTCTGATAAAATAAATGACATTTAATAAATACAAAATGAACCCGTCCCAGGTTTGTGCAGTTTTGAATAAATCCTTTCGAAAAAGGCTAAAGTTTGCGTCATTATAAGTGATTTTAAACAGCGAGGTGCCCAAACTGTGAAATGTCCTAAATCTAGGTTTATTAATTTTTGCCTCTACATTGATGAGTGTAGTCAGGTTGTCTAAAACGTAGGACACCTAGGAGAAGCATGTACATTCACGAATTGAAATCCGCCTTATGCCGCTTGAAGTCTAGTTAAAGGTAGGTAGTGTTTCGAGCGAGATCCATTAATGATTCAACAATAATTTTGATTTGGACAATTTTCTTAATTGGATAATGCTTCACAAACTGTCTTCGGTATTGGATCTACGCTGCACTGTAACATACGTATTATAATCCATTTGCTTAGTTTTCGGCAAGATGGCGTGCATTGTTGAGCAATATTTAATAGTAATTGAAAAAATGTTTTTGGACCAAAATTAAATGCACCCAGTGGGACTCGACCCCCAACTTCACTTCACCCCAACGCTAGTCAAACGGCCGACCTATCCGTTGATAAACATGTCAAAACTAAAATTATGGCTACTCAAATTTTACTAAATTGTGTAGGTTTTTGTTTAAAAATAAAAACCTCAATATTACATTGACGGGTTATGTGGCGCGTCTGGCTAACACCTGGTTGCGACCCAGAAAGTTGCAGATTTGATTCCCGCCGGGGATTAGTATTAATTAGAACATACATGTTTGTTTTGAGTGTTTCCTTATGTAAGTATCATCATAATGTATTTATTTACAAAAAAAATCTTTTATATTGTATCTATAATACAAGCCTAGTTACTTATTTTGGGACTAGATTGAGCTATGTGGCAACATCCTGATTGGGTGATTAATTCTTTAATATACCCACCACAAACAATACAAAAACTAACAACATGAATATCTTAAAAACTAGGTGGAACAAAGAGTGCCCTTATCGCTTAAAGCGATCTCTTCCATGCAACCTTTGACATATTCCTTCCTGCAATATTTAATTAATGACCCCCTTACTTACAAACCTTACAAACGATGACTAACTTTATGTAACGCTTGTCTTTTACTAATACATGAAGTTTCAAAGTTAACAGACAGAGACAATTGTTACATAAACTCACGTCATCAGTTAGGGGGTAATATCAATAGATCAAAAAGTATAAGTAAGTATAAATAAAAGTCGAACGATACCAATGTGATGTCACGGCTAGCGGCCGCAGCAGACATGTGTAGACTAGGCTGCTTGACCGACGAGGAGCAGTCGAGCGCGCGCGCGAAGGTCCCGACCGAGCGAGAGACCACCAGGAACTGGTCGATCTGCCGGTCCGTGAGCCCGTGCTCCGGCGTCCACACCAGCGTCTCCAGCTCGCAACTCTTGCGACTGTCCTCCTCGCCTATGAACCAACCAACCACAACCTATAGATAGATCCTTCACGTCTTCTAGCTAACACTAAACATGCATCTTTCATAACACAATACACTTGGTTTGGTTTCATTTAACACTGTGGTAACACGTACCTTCTTTTAATAAATTAGTTACTTCAGTCTGATATCTACTTCCAACTCTGATTTCTCCCTTATCTGCTAATAAAGTCTTTTGTGAAGGATCAAATACTAAACAATAAAAAAATGCGTCCTGAAACAAGAGAGAAGACGAGTGTTAATATTATTAAAGAAAAATAAAAGAGCATAGGTACGTACATACATCTAAACATTCTTTCTTAAAGTGTTTAACCACACTTCGGAAAATTATACAGCTTTTGAAAAAAATGCTTTCAAAACATTTTGAACCCGGGGGGACTCGAACCGGCGACTACTGGTAATCCGAACCAGCGTGATTGCCGCTACGCCACTTTACCCGTGACTTGGCGGAGGGCTTACCGCCCTCCACCAAGCCGAATTAAAGAAAGCATTTTTTCAAAAGCAATAAAATTTATTTAGGGCATTTTAAAATTGAGCGTAAAGTGTAGCAGAGCAGACGACTGTGGGCATTGCCTATTATAATACTAAAGTTAAATAATTACAAAAAAAAAACACGTTTTTAGGTACTTCATCTGTAAAAAAATCAACTGTCTAGCTAGCTATCACAGTTCATAAGATACAGCCTGGTTACCGACGGACAGACGACAGTGGAGTCTTTGTAAAAGGATCCCGTTGTTACCTTTTGTGTACAGAACCCTAAAACCGGATGATAGACTCACAGAGCTATATTTGAACTAACCCTAACTATGTATGTACATAAAATATAGTACGGAATGATCATTAACTATGAAAACTGGTATAATATGGCCTTTGTATAGTTTCAGTGAATTCGACCTCGAAATTTCACGCCATACGTTGTCTTGTCGATCGTGTTTTGTGGCCATGTCTACGATTCAAGTGTGTATAATAGCAATAACGTTATATGTCCCTACTAATTTAAGAGGAAGGGAGTGTATTCTTAAAATCTAGGTAGCGTAACTTTAGCTTTTCCAATCCAATAGATACAATAAGAGATTTAGTCAAGTGAGAAAATCTCCAAAAATCTTGAATCTTTTGGATAGTCTTATACTTAACCATCCATAGTTATAAATAATAGTGGGTCATCACATGGTCATCACTATTATTTATAAATATGAAGGTTTATTATTTGTGTTCCTTCTTTACTCGGCTATAAAAACCTTTTTAAAACGATTGAGTTCCGAAAAAGCTTCAAGGATTTAAAAGACACTTTTCAAAATCTCAATGCTCGTATGATATGGGCGTAGGTAAATGTTTGGAATACAATCTTGATCCTAAATGCTACTTTTTATCCCGACATTAGTACTATGGCAGTATGGCAACTCGGGCAAAACCACGAGACTCTAGTCGTAATATAATTTATCGTACTAAATAACGAAGTAACATCATGAAACTAAAACATCTTCGAAATAACTCGCATAAATTAACTAAAGAACGTTCTGAGTGGTAATAAATCATGACAAAAGATACAACTAACGCCTGATTGTCGTGTGATTTTTTCTCATGAACACAAGGTGACTTGAGAGAGCGATAAATAAATACCTGTTTAATTACGTGTATGTGGTGTAGGTACTATATTAACGTTATACCTATCTGATTAGCTACTATGCCGAAGTCATGGACAGACGTACAGCGATAGATAAAAACAGGGACGTTTTCTATAAAAATACAAGTAAACTCATTTTTCGGTTGAAAACACCAACAAATAAATATATTGACAGATAAAATCTTTTTTGTTTAGATTTGAAGCAGAGACACTTTGGTCGCTCGGTCAATAATGTTAATTTTGATTTGCCTCAACTATGCTTTGTTTTAAAATTTAATAAGTACCTATACTACATTCCCTTCTACGTTAACGAAGATATAAAGATTTTCTTAAAAATGTATGGAGGTTAGTTAGATATCGTAATTAGAAACGTAACGTTATTTTGTAATCGGTGACACTGGCCTGTCCACGTAAACACGGCATACGCTCGCTATCGTCATTTGACGGTAACAACTCACGTGGAAAAATATGGAACTGTG
Source organism: Idaea biselata (assembly GCA_958496205.1). Classification (NCBI taxonomy): domain Eukaryota; kingdom Metazoa; phylum Arthropoda; class Insecta; order Lepidoptera; family Geometridae; genus Idaea; species Idaea biselata. The sequence continues at coordinate 9,843,539 of OY292402.1, forward strand.
TATACGGAGTTGCAACGACATCTTTTTTGCGTTCCGTCAAAAGTCGATCGTGCCTTAACGCGGACAGCAGCATCCGTACTATCTATCTAATTGATAACTGAGTTTGATACGCACTTTCCAGTACATTGCTGCTTTGACGTAACGTGGTTATCACCAGTGATTACATCGAAGTATCAATGTACTGCATAGTGCCTATGAAACTAAGTTCTTAACTAAATAGATAATACGGTTGTGGGCCTCGGTATGTTTTCCTGGATGGTACTTCAAAGAATCAATATTAATATAATGGCAAGCTAGAAGGTCTTTGGGCGGAGAGTATGATTCTAAAAATAAATCATATACAAAAGACTTATTTTGGGAGTTGTTGACTTCATTTTCCTCCATGTTTATTCTATTGGATTGAAAAACCAAAGTTACTCTATGACAAATGTGAATAGAAATCTATATCTATAAAATGCTTTGTCCTTTTGACTGACTGACTGATAAACGCACATCCTAAACCGCTGATAGAAGAGAGCTGAAATTTGGAGAGAGTGTTCATAATGTAATGTAGGCATCCAATAAAAAAGGTTTTTTAGTTCCCACGGGATTGGGACTCACACGGGTGAAACCGCAAGCCACAGCTAGTAGGAGATATAGAATAATGTCCTACACTTATGCTATTATATACTCATAAATCTTGCTTGGTATTAAATCTTGACCTCGAATTTGACGACCTCTGTGGCGCGTCGTGCGAAAGCGCGACTGCAATGCAGGAGGTTGCGGGTTCGATTCCCGCCGGGTGCAAGTATTTATGCTTATAAATATTTGTGTCTGGTCTGGGTGTCCCTCTATGTATAATATGTATGTATTTACTAGAGATGGGCCGACTAGGGCTTCTGCCGATTAGCAGACTAGCCGACTAGTCGGTTCCAAAATTGCCGACTAGTCGGCAATGCAGAGCATTATAATTCCAAGATATTTGGGTTAATCATGATCACTCGGCTATTGTTGCTATTTTTGGATAAGTTTGCACTTCGAAAGCTGTAGCGTAACTTCCAAAAAATGGTTAAAATAAAAATAAAAGTTGGAAAAAAAAATGGAGCTGAGGCATAGTTATGACATGACATAGTTACAGTTTAGAAGCTGACTACCCACCTTCTGAACTGTACTACTAATTCAATAAATATTGGTTTTATTGTATAATTGTTAGTTGACACGACTAGTCGGCATAATTTGCCGACTAGTCGGTTGAACTGCCGACTAGTCGGCTTTCCCGACTAGTCGGCGACTAGTCGGCCCATCTCTAGTATTTACAAAAGAAAAATAAATATAAGTATTATATTATTATCCGTTGTCTAGTCACCGTAACACAAGCTTAGTCGCTTACCACGGGGCTAGATGGCGCTGTGTGTTGTTCACAGAATTTATTTTATTTATTTATAATTGATGAACGTTTTACTCAGATCGGTAACTATACTAGTTATTCAGCTAGGGATTAAACTTGTAATCAAGCAACATGACATTTTTATACATATAAAGTTAAAGTCATGCGCAAATGTGAGTTCAAATATGAATATTTTAGGTCCAACGATTTGTATACAATCATTTTCTCAAAGGCGGGACTCAGTATTTGTATGAAGGAAGGAATATATTTAGAAATATACTAGCTGACCCGGCAAACGTTGTTTTGCCTTATAAATTATAGATAGTAGCCGATTCTCAGACCTACTGAATACGCATATAAAATTTGGTAAAAATCGGTCGCGCCGTTTCGGAGGAGTACGGTAACTAACATTGTGACATGGAAATTTTATATATTAGAAGAAGAAGAAGAAGAAGATTAATGATAGCAGTCGTAGGTCAAGTTAGAGGCATTAGGGCGACCTGAAAACTCTAACACTAGGTGAGTCACACCACTAAACGAAACAGAAGAAGATTTAGAAATATTATCAAGGTAATAAACATCTTCAAATTCAATTCCCTCGCGATGTAGATCGAACTAGCTTCATTAGCTTGCCGGGCTAGTGTCCGTTCCACTGGACCAACCAACACTTGCTGAATATGAATGTTTCCTCGGCACCGCGCAAGGGCAGGATTTGCGAGCGAGATTTTTACCAATAAAATTAACAGCCTTAGCTTGTAAACGTGTGGTTAACTGTTTTGTTTAAACAAATCAAATGTTCAATTTAAAACAGCAGCTCAAGAGACGCCGACTTCAATGACAGTCCAGAACGACGGCTGAACTTGCGCGATAGGCCCACAGAATCACTTTGTAGCGACTGCCTAGTAAAATTAGATAAGTACATGTATTTGTTATTGTTTGTTTGTTGTACCCCGTGTTGTGTCGGTACATACTCACATCCTTATTGAGATAGCTGAGCAGGTTCTCCGTCTCGTTGAGTAGCGTGACGGTGCACTTGCCGCGGATGTGTGTGGCCGGCAACGTCTCCACGTGCCGCGAGAGGAACAGTTCGCGATGCTTCGCCTGGTGCCGCTGCTTTGGCGCTAACCCGTCCGTGCCGGGCAGATCTGTAGATTCCTCCTCCATCGATACTGAAACACATACATTGGGACTTTTATAAACACTTGTTATTTTTATATTGAGCGTTAACTATTTCACTAGATTGTAAGTAACGCCTAAGTCGTATTGCCAAACGGATTCGACCAGTGGGTGTGTGATGTGATGAACATAAGCGCATGCCTCCCATGAATTAATTATTTAGTCCGTAAATAAGTACCTATAGATACTGATGGTTTACTTTCCTAATAAACTTTGACCAATATTTTAAACACTCGATAGATGAGCGTTTGACCCCACTATCTCACCTGAAAGTGATGATATGGTCTAATATGTAACACGCTCCTCTAGAAGGAAGACGGCAGTGAAACAAGATCCGATCTGTCTTCCCTAGTGACTGCACCGGCCAACGTATTAGAACACGGACGAGTCCGCTTGGCGCTACGTCTTAGACCAGTGAGTGGTAACAGGCCGCGGCCGAAGATTCCCACCAAGAAACCCCTTTTGCCTTTAACGACGGGCTGACGATACCGTAGGCGTATCTTTTAGACCCTGGGCTACATGGCTTAAACTGGTGTTATAATAATGCTATGTTAATTGTTCTACAGATTTACAGAATAGAGTCCAAACATTGATCAACTATTAGCACGCTTTGCTTAGGGATAATATCTCAAAGAAAAGGACAGATCAAAATGCTATTCAGGTCCTATGCTATTTGCTCACAAACAAAGAAGAAATGTTACACCCGAATAACCGATATATGTATAAAATGACAAAAGGTAAGTACCAAAGTATTAGGGAATTGTGTAAATATGTGTAAAACTATGTCACATTCAATGATGGGGTTCAAAACCGTTGAACACGTGCACAAGGTCTGGGGCAGCTGCTATACAGTCAACACAAAACATTGTGTATTAATTTGATTCATACTGTATTGGAATAAGAACATAATATGTTGCCTAGACTGTTGTACATTATCCAGGTTAATGAACACGTTTTATTTTTTTCTCTATATTGGTACAAGAGTTTCATTTTATAATATGTGAACCTTTATGAAATATCTACTGATTACATGTAAGAAATCCTTTTGAGCTAAAGAGTCGTCGATTTGTAAAAAAAAAAACAATAATTGAGACTTTTATCAACTTTGGACAACTAAAACAGAACCCGTTGTCAAATTGTCGCTGAAGTAAAGAGCACAATCACAATGTTTTCTTGAAGAAGACGTGTTTGGATCTTTGCTTTAGCACAAAACATTTTTATAATAGAGAATAGCCAGTATGATGTCTACGTCCAATTAAATTGTCACTGGAAAAGGGCCACCTATGTAGTAGCTTCGGAACTACTCAAGCCTAACAAAGGTTAGATAACATTAGAACCCAATGGTGGATACCCACTATTGTTGACGACTGCACAAATAAAATGGAAATCTATCTATATACCATACTTACTATACAGTTTGATAATCCGTGTCGAATGATAGCATTTCAGTGACGTAGTTAATAATTTTCATCGATTTACTTTTATTTAGGTAGTAAGGTTATATCGAGACAAAGCTGACGTGATTCAGTTCCACTATCAATATTTGCCAAGGTCGATTATAAAGTACGACTACACTTGTGAGCGCGAGCGGTATAAACACTAACGAGGAAAAAATGGTGTTACGTATCTAATTGACTATACTTGTATAGATAATGGGCATTATTTAATAATTAAATTTCCTCTTAATTTTGATCCAGTAACTTCTGTACCAATACGTATTATATGTAACCGTGGCTGTAGTAAGTAAGTACATACAACTTTATAACGTTAGGTAGATAGATGTAATGGCAATCAACTTCGTCTTTGTAGTTTCGCAAGACATGATCTCGTGTGTGTACATTGACGGTGAATCATTCGAGTCCCATAGAGGAGCGCAGAGCGGTCGAGCGGGTGAAACGAACGTTTTGTGTAAGAGCGGAAACATGGTTGCCTTGCGCGGACCACTGCACTTCGGTCACCGGCTAACATGCGAGGGTTCATACCTGAACACAACCGTCTTTAATAATAAAAATAAAACAAATAACATTTCTATAAATTATATTCAACTAAGAGTTTAACAGATAGTAAAGCTGCGAGTTTTATGGTTCGTAAAGTTTAAACGGTTTATTCATGGCTGCGGTAGGGATCATAACGCGAAAATATTGGTGGTGAGATCGGTCGTGGGGTGACGTGCGTGCATACAGCAGCCCGGGATTGTAAGCGTAGGTACCTACTAGTCGGCAGGTGCGTTGCGAAACATGCCCACGTCAGCTAATGATTTTTATGGTTCGATGTGTTGACCGCCATTACGACACGCGTCGTGTACCTACCAAGCAACGTATCAACAACATGTCGGCGAACCGTTTAACTCGTACAGCTACGTATCTGAGTAAAAGTATCGCGATTCGTGAATAACACTTATTGTCATTTAACGAAAAGCGACTCTTGATTGGCCATCTTGAAACCTTGGGTAATCCAATTGAATTTCTTTATATGACTATACGGTCACACCACACCTGTCGACTGTGTAAAGATAAGACTGCGTTTTTATTCAATTTAATTTATTCAAAGGCTCTTTAACTCCTGACCTTAATATTCTGTAAAAACATATGCATTTAAGTAGGAAATGAGAATGATTTGATGCTAGGTGTAGTCAGTTTGTTTCATAAGTGCTATTGATTTTTTAATTAATAAAGAAATAATGAGGCCGTTATTACAAAATACGAGGTCACAGATAAGTGAGATGGCGGTACAGGACTATTTAGTTAGGTATCAAAATATATTCATTAGAAATGTTTTCTCTTTTGCATTCAACAATGCGACGATGTCAAACGCATGAGAAATAAAATATCTCGAGTAAAAAATTAGAAACCTTCGTATGACCCCATACAGAGAGTTGATATTTGTATCCGGTATAAATGGTCAGTGATTCGGTTTGTATTCGGCATTCAAGTTGAAGGGGTCGCTAGTGTCGACTACGACGAATAGATAAACACGAGGGACGCGTCCCTAAGGGAGGAAAGGCGTGATCTTACGTTACACTCCTAAGCCAGTCGAATGTACACAGGTTTTTAGTCTATTATTAAAAGTAAAACCAATGGAAGCGGTAAAGTTTAAATTGAAAAACCACGCGACATTTTTTAAATGGAATATTAGCAAGGGTGGATGTGACTGTTACGATCCTCGTTATTTCCTGGGACAATTCTTTCTAATCAAAAGTCTACCACTCCTTACACAAAGACGCCGTTGAACGTTCAACGTATCCATGTAACATGAGTTTTACTAAAAAAAGTAGCAAACTCGCTCAGCGTTTAGAATGCTTTAATTTTTAAATACCCAAGTGAAACCGGTTTCGAGGCATCGAGGAGTAACTAGGAGTATCTCGGTATACGATGTACCTACATTAAATTATGTATATTTAAATAATATGGAAAGTTTCAAGCCTTCGGAGTATTGTAGAGAACTATTTGTTTTTGTTTCTAGGCATTTGAATTTATAGGGCATTTCGAAGATTAAGAATGTAGACAAAAAGGGGAAAGACATTAAAACAAGCTGGAGTATTTAATTCCATTGGCAATATTGAAATGAGAGAAGGCGAAGAGACAAAAACTGAAAATGCGATTGTTGAGCTCTCCCCACCCCACAAGACCCCAAGTTTGTGTGTTGTCCTCGTGATGCCATTCCTACTACATACCAACATCGATATCGTTTTTGTTTCTAATACGCACCGCGCGTAACCGTTACAAGACACTTATTTAGAAATACAATTTTGTTTTATTTTTTGGAGATGTATATTAGAATTGTATACCTAATACAGATAACTAAAAGTATAAGTTAAAAGTTGGTTACTACCCTAAAAACTTATTGGAATTAACTAGGGTAGTTTACCCCCAACATGTAATTCATAAGAATAAATACATTGAAGAGGGACATTTTAGTGCTACCCTACTTTGCAACATTAATTATGGCCTATTCGCGTATAAAAAATATCCAAAATATCATTTCAATATAATTGCGGCCAGTCTTTAATTTCTAATTTGATGTCTGTCAAATAACATTTGACATTTTTCGATAAAAAAATCTTTGAATTTTCATACATTTTTAAGTCAACAGTCTCGATTGCAGTCCAGTTCGCAAGTTATAGTTTCATTTTGAGTGTATTGTTGGCAATTATTGTAATGATGTTAATATTACATTTTGGACAATTATATTACAGGAAAAATCCCCATATACAGTGAGATGATACTATTTATAGGTCCGAGAAAGTGTAATACATTGGTACTAGTGGGTCCAAATAAAAGTGATCATTGACACATTAGTTAATTTTGCACTAACAACTATTTTTGATTTGAATTCGGCCAATAGGAAGAAAGCCGGTGTTAATTTATCGATAAGTGTGAAAATGCGATAGGCATCACTAGCACACCGCGGCAGCAAGGCAAGGGCCCGCCATTTACCACGACGACGACGAAGCCCCGGGACGGGGGGCGCGGCGCCCGCCGAATTGCGGGGGATTTACTTTATGATAATTATTTCGATTGCCATCGTGAGGAAAGAAGCCCGGCCGCACTTGAACGCCGATATCGAGAGCGAACGAACAGCCCGTAAAAATCACAGCTTTTACAACTACGAAATGACCAGCTATTTTAGACTGTGGTTGCCTGAAATTATGAATCTAATGTTTCCAATTAATAGGTTTCGAGGGTTGTAAAGTTAAGCTCTTTAAAAATCTAGTCAGATAAAGTTTCATTATGGCTACGGAGCGTTTTATGTTTGAGATTTCTCGCTTGGAATCTGGCTCCCATTTTTGCTTTGTCGCCAATGCTGAGTTAGTTTGGTAATATAAAGTTCAACATTAGCAGAACAAATTAATATGGGCATACCCAAGATAAAAGCTTTACCTTGTCAAACTCTTGGAAATTAATAGAATGTGAAATTATGAAAGCCAGAAAAGCATGCGAAATGAAAGAAGTAGTAATTATGACAATCATATTCATGGAAATATTTAAAGCGAGTGTCATAAAACAATGTTTTAGTTTATTGTCCAAGACAGAAGTTTCTAATTTTCTCTTTTTGACCTTTGACAAAACTCGTAGATAGCAAGTACGGTAGCATCTGCGCAACATCTAAGATGAGGTGGATAATTTAGAGATTCAATAAGTTACATGTCCCCGAATAGAATACATCAGGGAGAGGTGTCTTGATCATTTCTATCGATTTTTTCTACAGGCCTGTATATTTTATATACAGTATTTTGTTGCGGCTTTGTTTATCTAATTACAACAGATAAGTATATTTACGTTTATTATCTACTAAGATTTTATCTTATCTCCAATGGTTGGTGGCAATTTGAGTGAAATACTGGAGACTCTTCTTTCTTTGTAGAGCTATAAAAACACAAAGTTAACGAGTAAATTAACAGCTTGATGACACATTTTGGTTGAGAATCTGGATAAAGCCGCTTCATATTATGGTAATATGATTAAGAGATTTCATATTAGTATGAAAACGTCGTCGTGTTTCGATGGGAACGGGAGTTCTCTTCTCGACGACGGATACTTATTCGGTCGGGGTCGAACGGCGATTTAATAACTAGGGATTACGGATATACATACGTTACTACGCAACTAATTAAAGCGTAGGCAAAGAGAAAATGGCAATCTGTGGAGTCCCCCCCCTCGCTAGTGGGGGGTGTCGGTTACGTATGCCCCCTTGGGGTGGTCGGGTGTATGGTTTTTCTGCTCGGGCATCCTTTGCTTACTTATTGATCCAGTCAAATGTGTGGAGGTGGCGCGGTGGGTGGTGCGCCCGACCCTGCGCCCCCTTCAAGGGGGTACGTCCAAATAAATCTGCCCGCCCGCGAAACACCGCAGTGACAACAGCGGCGGCCGGCAAGATGCGGTCGCAATGTCTCCATTTAACAAAGATCGCAGGTTACCTATAGACTTCTTTAATCATGATGTCGCTGCTGTGTGTCGCGCCGCCCGCCGCACTATACGGCATGAGTCGAACATAAAAACGAAGAATACCATTACAATAATGGAAATGATTTTCATCGAAAGGCAAAAGCGTCTGGCACGATCTCAGAAACAGGCATGCGCGAACCGATGAAACACCTAAGCCGCGACGACCGACGTCGTTCGTTTTCATAAGGGTCAATGACGTTACATACTCGTAGAAGAGCTACATACCTCGCTTCTTATAATTAATTACTCACGATATAAGTATAAGAGATAACGACACAATTGACTTCAATGGTAAACCTGTTCTTATGACAGGATTGCTATTTTATCAGACTTTTATTATAAACCCAACAAACTTCTATGTCAAAAATACAACCAATTACTAGCTTAATGAATTACTAATAATTAATACATTAATTATTAGTAATATTTCTTAGTAATAAATAACATTAGTAAATAGATGAGTACCTACATGTTTAAACTCCTAATTAATTTTCAAGATCAAAAAATGATGATAAACACGGGTCGTGTAACTCGCTTTCTGCGGTCAGTTAAACCACAAATTGTGGTATCATCCCGCGTCGCGCGTTGCTCGCCTCACATCAAATAAATAATATTTTTTCATTACCTAATGAATGATGTACGTAAACGTAACCTGTAGGATTTGTTCTCTATCAAGACTCTCGTAACAAGTTGTGTAGATGAAACACAAACCATAATAATTATTGACTCTTAGATTACCTAGATGGTGGGTATTCTATCAACAACGTTCGAATTTTGATCCATGTTTTTTAAAGGTGTGCGACTTATTTCCCGAATAGTTTGACTTTGGAACTGGTAAAGCTCTTCCGTCAGAGACGAGTTTGAAATGGATCACTATCAGGCGACCTTTCTCCTTCTAATCTCTAATAAAGACCAGTGCGAACCATTTACACGGAATGGCTTGAATACACACATGTCCCCAGTCATTCCTCTCCTCTTAGCCAACACAAATCTGACAAGCCAGTAAGCCAGTCAAAACAATCCAGCGTTCATACGATGCTTTTTAACTGGCTTACTACTGGAATGACTTTGAAATCTACTAAAAAGCACAACATTTGTCACTAGTTCACGTTGATCACGTTGGCTTTGGCCCTGTTTCTTTCCGAATGCTCAGGAAGGGTACTAAAAAGAATTATAAACAACTAGCTGTGCCCCGTCGGTTTACCCGTGTACCGTTTTCGTGTGAAACCCGAGATAAAAGTATCCTATTGTTAATCCAGGTTATATACTACCTTTGTGCCAAATTCCAGCCAATTCAGTACAATATTAGTGGGATAGTTGAAGTTCAATGAGTAGGAAGGGGAAGGCGAAGTTAAAATTACAGGTAAATTTTGAACAGTTGAAAACTGAATTCTAACAAACTAGTTTTACATATAGGACACTATTTCAGAAGGTAGCATCGCAGGACATAACTAGAATGAACGTAATAATGTTAAAAGAAGCGTAGTGTCAGATGTATCTTGTTTATAAAAGACATTATCGACACGACGACGACGACGTATCGCGTACGTTGAAATAATATCACGTCTAATACTTGGTCAAGTTCAGAAGTCGGTATGGAAGTTCCGATAAAGCCGTCATACGCACGAGCAGTATTGCTTAAAGTTCCGCCAGACCAGACATAAATCCATGTATGGATGAAGCTTGAAATTAAAGACATTTTTCGGTTTGAATCGCGTGGTGTGGTGTCGTCGCGTGGGGTCTATCCTGAAGAAGAGACCTGGAAAGGTCTCGAAACGTTGAGCGTAGTAACAATGCTAAAAGTAATAAACACCACTCGATTCAAACCGAAAAATGTCTTTAATTTCAATACAACATCGCGAAAACAGAAGAAGAATGGATGAACCTTCCTCAAGGTTTTGATGCAATTCAAACATTGGATGGACTGAACAACATATTCTCTAGATTTTTCTTCTGTTTTCGCGATGTTGTATTGAAATTAGAGACATTTTTCGGTTTGAATCGCGTGGTGTTTATTACTTTTAGCATTGTTACAACGCTCCTGGAAAGGTCTCGAAACGTTGAGCGTTGTAACAATGCTAAAAGTAATAAACACCATGCGATTCAAACCGAAAAAATGTCTTTAATTTCAACATATTCTCTGTTGTTCAGTTTAGTATCTTCGTATATATAAAGAGGAAATATTTGCTTGTAACGCACTTCTAAAACACTAAACTGATTTCAAAAATTGTTTCACCAATAGAAAACTACATTATCGTGGAGTAACATATCGGGATTAAAAGTAGTAATAGGGTACTTTTAATCCGTAGCCGGATACGTTGACCGGGACTTACGCGGGGGAAACCGCGGGTGCAGCTAGTCTTCGTATATAAGCATCCATATACGAAGACTAGCTGCACCCGCGGTTTCCCCGCGTAAGTCCCGGTCTACGTCGAAACAAAATATGTACATAAAATTTGTTGGCCATAATGTCCTATTTTCATTGGTTAACCTTAGAGCATTTAGCCTCTTTTTGTTGTGAGAGGACTTCGAGACACATTTTGTACACCCTTTGTACCAAATGTGTATAATGTGGACCAAGGATCATGTTCTTAAGCGTTATTAAACTGTTTATGGCACATTTTTTTTGACCTATGAAATAAGTTCGAAAATTTTACTTATTTATATCTTTCAATTACTTGTAAATTTAAAAAGACTCCTCAGCTGTGATATGTGTCGGTGCTGTAATCTTTATTCAGAAGATTAAGGGAAGATTACAGCCATTTGGCTGTTAGTTAAAAACTAGTACTTTAAAGCTCAATATTTTGATAACTGCATAATCTGACTAACGATACTTTACAGTTTACACAATGGGTGTGTATGGCATCGTTGGGCCCAAGCCAACCTCACCTGCTAGCTTGGTGCACCTGCTGATGAACGGACGAGGCTCTGGCGCAGACTTTCCCTTTGGGGTTGGGAGGTCAGACGACAGTCTGCCAAATTGCCAAATCTTAATGGAAAGGTCTTAAAGCGGACCCCGGGCTCTCGAGAGGGATGCAACCGGGAACATCGCTCGAATGATGATGACAGTTTACACGATGATGGGTGTAACAGGAAAAATCAACCCCCATTTCACATGTAAGGGAGGTGGTACCTACCCTAAAACCTCTTTGTTTTGCCACAGTTATGCAAATTAAAGCAATCTTTGAAATCTGTATTACCCCTTAAATATTGAAATGTTTCATAAGAGTTAGTAGCTAGTAAGTAGCCATAAACTTATAATTACAATCCATATTGTTGTTTATTTTTAGTATAGTGGGTACATTAACAGTTAAGAACTTGGTAGTTTACAATCTGTCTGGCTTCCTAACAAGAAAACTAAGAAGTTAGGTAAGTAATTAAAGTTGGTAAATCAAAATCAAATGGTAAAAATATCATGAACTGTGTGTGTTGCCGACTGAGAACTTAGAACATGAAAACGATTTTTTTTTAATCTAAGACTAGGAAACGCAATTTTTTCAATAAAAACTAACATCGTCCATTCTCGTGCGAATACTGGACTGTAGTGTTACTACTATATGGGTAGCTGGAGAAAGTAAAATGTTTAATTACTCAGATTTAAAAAAAAACAGTTTTTTTAGGATTCCTTACTTCTTACTAAGGAAATAAGAAACTCCTTAGATCACTCGCTTCTCAATTTCTCGTCGACATGTGAACGGGAAATACCCCTTAGGAATTTGACCCAGGGTACTTCCGGTTCACCTAGAATTGTAAATTATGCCAAAAACAAGGTATACAGACAACCCAAGTTCCTTAGAAAAAAATACCGAAGTTTTAACACAAAATATAGTAAGTAAGCCTCTGATTCGTATGATACAAGAGGTGTCTTAAATAATTGCTGTCCGTATATGGGTACAGAACCCTCGGCGAGCGAGTTCGACTCGCACTTGGCCGGTTTTTTTATAGTTCAACTGGGTTAAGTATTCCTAAGAAAAGTGTAAGTCCAACAAGCGCAATGTACCTATATGCATTTATAAACATTGGGACTTTTGACTTCTCATGTTGAATTTTACTAGCCAAGTTGGTTTTTTATTTCATTCGGATAAGAGCGGGAAGAATGCAGGACAAATTTAAATATTTATAATATTTTTTGTAAAACAGTCCATGGCTGTCGAGTTGAGGATCGCGATGGCGTCCACAGTATCAGTAGCAAAGTGTAATAGGAACAGCGTAATATGGATAGGGTCGGTTTGTCTTGTGTGGCGCCGCTCGTTGAGGCCGGCCGGTGCCGGTGCGGTGCGGAGGGCGCGCGGAAGGAATGCGTCGTTTTCGCATCGGGAGAAACGAATGCGTTTAAGCGTCGCGGGTATACAATGGCGGCGTGACGAGATCCGGTTCGCGGGCGGCATGGGGGCAGGGGACGAGGGCTCTAATCGATAGCCAGCGAGCGACGGCGGCCGGGCGACTGTGCCGCATAGGTGACAAGCTCGGGCCCAATCAAATTACCGGCCGTGGAGGAGTGCTGCAGTGGCACGCACGCCGGAGAAACATACACCACCGCCCGCGCCGCGCGCCGCCGCCGCACCGCAAGCCCCGCTCTGCCTTGCCGCCGAATCTGCACCGACAACTCACAGACTCCACTATTGTCCATACATCACACATACGTAGTAACACATTGACGGATAGTCCTCACTTATTAAGCCTCCCAAATACTCCCAATACACGCGACCCACCTCCCTAGACCCGGGCGGGTCGATGCAATTTGTACATAAGCTTGAATTTAAGATTACATCTATGCAAAGCTCAACCTTATCAACCAGTGAATATTCATTTCATTAAGATAGTTACTTACACTTTATGATCTATTAGAAGTAATATATCATTCCACGGCATTGATTTAAAACCTAAATCGTTAATAATGTTTGTAGAAGTTCAATCATTTCTAACAAGAAACAAACACGTGTATAAGATCAAAGAAATAATAATAAAACTCCTGCGCAATAAAATCCATACTCCACTTTTTATCATAGAGATGTAGGTGAAGATACCTACTAAATACCTACCAAACAAAAGCAAGTCGGGATAGTCAAAATGAACTAGATACCATACCCACTACAGGAAATCAAAATGTATGGAAAAAAAAACTAGGGAAAAGTGAAATGTCAATTGTTGGCGTAAAAATATGTCAGCGGATGTGGAATAAACGTGAGATCTACGAGTTTCACGGCATAGGATTGGTGTACGCGCATCTAATTATAGGTTATTCCACCCGCGTACCACACAACAGATCCACGTTGTACCATTAACGACCTGTGCACGAATGTCTACCTCCTACCTATATTCTACTATACATATCGCCTTACACAGACTTACACTACGAGCCACGAGAATCCGGCGCGGTGTAGCTCGTAGTGTAACGCAGCTGCACACAGACAAGTGATGTAACATGTCACGCATATTCAACTCTTGCTCCCCGCAATGGTTAAACAAACACTCATAAAAGCATAAATTATAACCATCATTAAAACATAATCGCCCTGGTACGTTTACCAACAACCCAGACCAAAGCTCCACAGCAGGTAGTCGTGAGCACACCAAGTAAAAAATAAAAGGAGATAACGACATGGTATGTTCAACGGTATACATTTTAATTCAATTTTTCTTAGAAATTTTAGCAGCAATAAACCAAACTCTACGATCAGTATTTGTCTAGTTTATTTACAATCTGATGAAATAGGGGTAAAACGATATTAGTTTAAAATCCGGGACTACTGCACTTCAGTGGGAACGTTGTGTGTGTTTATTGCCAGAAATACGCGATCGTTACACTGTAATGTTATTTAAAATAATGTACATACATCATTCGCAAATAGACTTCTATTAATCAGATCATAATAGTTGTATGATAAATCGTACTTAAAATGTTTTTATTCAAATATACATGAGATAACTTATTAGAACTGCAGTTGGAATATTAGTTAACCAGTTAATTAAATAGAAAATAAATCTAAATTAAAGTTAAACTTTGTTGGAGCATTGTAATGTACGGATAAAGCTTCATTTTAAGTAGGTTTAAAATATAGCAAAGCCAACGAGATGGACGTCGTCATTGTTGAAACTTTTTTGATAGTGGACAGAAATAATAACGCTTTATTTACAACGAGGTAATGAAGTGATCGCCACAATTATATCGATGACATCATCATGGGAAATAAAAGCACAATTCAATCAACAGCTACCACGGTGACACATACTCATTATTTATTGTCTGAAAACGTTCATTTTAAAGTTCCATATTGTGCAAAGCATCAATTGCCGCAGGGTCTTTCAGTACAAAAATTTGCTCAGCTAGACTTCGGAAACGAAGACAATGAGTTAAAAGTTCGAGACACGCCGATAAAGGCGCTGTTAACTAGATCTATACATTCAATGAAGATGCTGACACAATGCCAACCCAGTGCGTGACATCCAGGTTTTGAGAACTGGCTTCCGTCTCCCATTAAAGTTAAAAAAACGTCTATCCAAAGAATATCTAAATATCCACAGAATTCATTATTTGTTAACTTACCTAACGCTGGGTCGAGGACTGCTTGTGCCGCCTGTTCCTCGCCTACCGGCGTTTTTAGGCATATTTTTTTGAGTTTCATTGCGATCGGTGAGTCTTCTGACTGGGCCACTGCAACAGAAAATACATTGTAAATACCATCCAACATTAGAAAAGTACAACTAAGACCTAAGACATACCTACAAAGTAGATTTAGAACGAAATTCATATGGGGCTATTCGTTCTTTGTCGATATCATGTCTGTTACTTAGTCGGACTGAACCAGTCTGTCTCGACTAAGCCAGAGCTACACGGGTGTTGTTTTTCAAAGTTCCGTCGATCAACATCTACTTCAAAGTCTTTGACCTACAATGAAATGTATCGTTTTGCATTCAGCAATTTGTTCGTAACAAATTATGGCAGTCATAGAATATGTGGTTATTGTTATCATTATTATAATACCGTGTTCCGTTTTCCTTGGCGTTAATGGCACGATCAATCTACGCCTGGCTGCCGGCGCTTTGTAAAGATTAGCCTTACTATTATTGCAGTTAATATACCGTACAATTAACTAGAGTACAAAATTCAAACCTTTCAATTGATGTTGTATTTAAATGTCATGGATCCGACTAGTGTTCGCGTACAAGAAATCCTTGTTCAAATGTTATGTTTCTAGATCCAGCGTTTTAGCATTTTGCTTTGTCTGTCAGTCAGTTAGTACCAAAAATGTTATTTAGAAGGTAACTGGCAGTTTAGCATTTACCGGCTTTTACACTCGACTGTTTAGGGTTGTGCCTGTTATGGAGAAGTTTCTAGAATAATGTTTTGATTTGCTTTTCATGGTTATACAATAATTTGTACATGAATGATAGAGGCAGTGAAATTGCAAAGATATCGATACTTATTATTTATCTTCTATCTATACTCTATACAGGGTGTTTCGACAAGGGGATATTAAGCCGAAAGGGGGTTGTTCTAGAGGGCTAGGCGAACAACTTTTATTCTACGACTTCAGGAAATTCGAACGTTTTTATTCGAAAATTTTAAAGTTGTATCATTAAAAAAAACAGCTGTTTTTGTAAAAAAAAGGCAATCAATGTTTAGATTGTAGTAGTACAAACTAAATAAAAGGGCACCTTAAGGCCAATGACCTCAAACTCTAAAAAACAGCTGATTTTTATGCAAACTTTAAACTCAAAATTTTCGAAAACTACTTCGAATTTCCAAAACTTGTAAAACAAAAGTTGTTCGCATAGACCTCTATAACAACCCCCTTTCGGCTTAATACCCCCTCCTCGGAGCACCGTGTTTTATATTATAGCTTCGTCCCGCGGTTACACCCGCGTAATTCCCGATCCCGTGGGAATATCGGGATCAAAAGTAGCCTGTAGCCTTCCTCAATAAATGGACTATCCAACACTGAAATAATTTTTTAATCGGACCAGCGGTTCCTGAGATTAGCGCGTTCAAACAAACAAACAAAAAAACAAAAAAAAACTCTTCCGCTTTATAATAATAGAAGATAGATAGATAATAGATAGAAGATAGTGGTGAAATGGAAGAAGAAAATGAGCCTAGGTCACGTATGTTAAATATGTATGATAGGCAGTACAACAAGAGATTATAGTTTTTATTAGACTTTAAAAAAAAAGGAGGTTATCAATTCGTATCGTATATTTTTAGTGGATGTAACTCCAAAGACGGCATGACTGATTGTGAGGATTCTTTATGAATGGAAAAGTGTGAGCTCCGTTGGTCAAATAAAAATTAGATGAGGATCTGATAATGAACTTCGGAGTGATGATCGGAATTGGTCTTCAAAATGCAGTATTTTTTTCACTTTCGATCAAGAGAATTTTTAGAGCCAGGAGAAACGCATTAAAAGTGCGTGTGTCAAGAATGCCTCAGTACACCATGCTGAGCGCGCAAACATAACGCCGCGCGTCGCGTCGCCTCGTTCTGAGGCGAACGCAACGAACGTATGCGGTGAATCCTCACCCACCGTCCAGACAGCCCGAGGCATACGTGTCGAACCATTCGACTTCTTGACATATGCCTCGCCATGTCTGGTCGCACCTTAAGGGTGGTTAAAATTAAAGGGGCACTAACCGCTCTGTGTTATGAATTGATGTATGTAGGTATGATGATGACAAAAAACCCGACTCCTGAAAGGACAAAATAACCTCTCACATACAGTGGCACCATACTTATCCGTAAAGTTATCTGAAGGCGGGCAGACAAACTACAATCAATATCTACCCCGTAATATTTTTATTTCATCACTAGCTGCGCCCCGCGGTTTCACCCGCGTAAGTCCCGATCCCGCGGGAATTACGGGATAAAAAGTAGCCTGTGTTATTCTAGGTGTCCAGCTATCTATATTCCAAGTTTCATCGCAATCGGTTCAGTAGTTCTTGCGTTAAAGAGTAACAAACATCCGTACAAACTTTCACATTTATAATATTAGTAGGAAGTAGGATATTAGTAGGATAGTAGGATTTATAATATTAGTAGGATAGGATGTTTAGTAGATACTTTCGACTAACTTTCACTAAAATCATCAAGATTAGACAATAGTTATGGTACCAAATTATTAAAATTGTAACTTTTTTCTTATATAAGAAGGTGGTTTCATTTTGGTGCTCCATCAATATGTACCGTATCAGTTCTTTAGGAGACAATTTACTGGCGGAGGTCCAAAAAATATTTTCTGCTCATCATTCCGAAGATCCTCAACAGGTCTTCACCAACTTTTAATCAAATAAAAGCTTTTATAGGTACCTTTGTATTAAAAAAAAGAATCATCGCAAACGTACACCAGACAGCGGAGATATCTGTAATCCGGTAATATAAACCCAAAAAAATTTAGCCGAAGAGACATTCTCTTTTTTAAAGTCAGTTTAAAATGAGAACCAACGTGGACCATCCATCAGAGTAGGTACCTGGAACTGAGAGTTGCGAAAAACTTTCCCTGTATGTGGCATGAAAATTAAAATCGGTCGAGGTGGATTCAAACAAAAATACTGTACATTACCTATCATTTTAGTATGGTCCGATAACAGTGCCCTATAAAGGGATGGAAATCAAAAACAGTGTCATGAAAATGTGTGCCAGGAGTGCGACTGCGACCTTGAAGGTATGAACGCCGGCCACCGGAGACCGCCCAGCCCGGTCGAGGCGAGGACGCGCGCGGTACTCGGGGAGCCCGGGTAAAGGTACGCGCACACTGCCACGCTTACATCAAGCTTTCGTTCGTGTCGTGCCGTCACCACTCACCACCGACCTACGACAATATTTTGATAGTAACCACGTGGTCGTTTGCGGTTTGTTTCAAGTGGTTTTTGTGTGTTTTGCTAGACATTTGATGAATAATACACGAGCAGGTGTTTGTGTTTTTAAAAAAGAAGTAAAGAACATTTTGTCAAGTATTATCAATAGGTACCTAAAATCGCGGAGCATTTAAAGTTGAGAGTATCATCAACTGCGTGCAATTCGATTTCATTATTTGGGACTATGCGTTTTGTACTTGGAACCCATAACCTTTCATCAACGGGCGTAAGTAAATAAAGTTTTACAGACAAGTGTAGTTATACACACTGAATAAAACTTGAAATGCTCAGCGATGGTATGATAAGTAATGCAGCGTGGTGTGCGGTCCCTTTAAAAAGAAGAGAGTCTGAGGTAGGTATTGTGACAAAGATGTTTATTTTGGTGGGATGTCGCTAGTGTGTCGGCTTGGGCAGGTGCAGTCGATGTTGCACGTTGCGCCGCACGGAGCCTGTGCCACCCTCACCCTCACATCTCCCCCCACACCACCCCCACCCGCGCACGCCATCTTAACAAATCGATAGGATATGACTGTTCTCCACTTCGCGGGTGCGACTTTTGGGCGCGGACAGAATGACCCCTCTTGATTGCGTAAACCGGAGCCCGAACAATGGCCGAGGAAGACACCATACTTGTACACTGCCAGGAATCTAATATCGTAAACGCGTATTATTGTTCCGTCGATTTACGAATCCTAGCCGAGAGACGCGACTCCTAATAACAGTTTCCTCATTTTGATTATGGGTTTGGGTGTACGTAATTGTAACATCACAATAACGATTATTTTTATAACGTTCACCATTTTATATTAGGTACATAAACCTGTTGCTAAAGTTAATATTCTAGGCAAGTAAAAAAGCAGTTAATTGTGATATTTTTATATGTAACTATAAGTACTTACTTACCCATAATAACATTATTCTCATAATTACCTACAACAGTATTCTATAATTTATAATTGATACGAAAAACAAGCGCTAATCGTTACTGATCGGAGATAAGGTAGAATATCCTTTGAACATCAATTACATGGGATAATACCCCTTATCTATTCGACCAATAAGTTTCGCCCTAGAATTCCAAATTAGGTCTTTCGGATGAATGGATAAAGAATAGAACATGTCTTATAACAAGCAAGACGATGTCTGTCTCAAGTTAAAATCAGATATAAAAGAGTATGGTGTGCCGTGAGTGATGCGACATAAAAGGCCTAACATAAAAAAGCTATCAATCCTTAAAATGGAAGTCCACCTTCGTCGGTAATTTGGTCCACTTGATATTGTTTCATTATCGTAAAACCGCTTCGACTGGGTGCGCCTTTTTCATCAACAAACAGAATTAATTCAATGAGGAGGTAATCCCAACCGTCCTATAACCCAAGTGGGTACGGGAGTAAACCGCGGCCCGGTCTCGCCATCTCTATTTAAATATTCACGCCCTCTAATGACACGATGTCGGCTCACTTTAACAACGGTATGCTACTCTACTCCCAGACTACACTGTCACCGAATAACTGGTGCATATAATAAATAAATAAATTATGTGAACAGCACACAGCGCCATCTAGCCCCGTGGTAGGCTACTAAGTTTGTGTTACGGTGACTAGACATATTTAAATTAATTTTTCATTTGTAGATACATACATATTTTACATAGAGAGACAGACAGACACCCAGATTAGAAACAACTTATTCGAACCCGCAACTTTCTGCTTTGCATTCGCACGATGCGCCACAGAGGTTGAGGTGAGGTGAGAAGGAAATGCAAGCCTGTCTCATATTAAAAATTCCAGTTTTGTCAGACCTACCTTTTAAAACTGACAAAACTGGACTTAGAAAAAAAGAAGTAGCTTTGGTCTTACTTTTATACTCTTATATTTTTTATTCATTGTTTACAGTGTATTTAGGTACCTATATTATGTATATGCGAAGTTAGAACTGAAGGGGATGAAACCGCGGGACAAAGTTTGTTACTTGAAAAATATTTACCGACAATTGTGGCAGTCGCCTTATAGTTTCACAATTGATATCCTGTACTCGTGTCGATCATACTTTTAACCCCCGACGGAAAATAAGGGATGTAATAAGTTTGTTTGTACTTATCTGTGTCTGTGGTATCTTAGCTACCTAACGGATTAAGCTAAGATTTCTTGATAAGTAACTTAAGAATATCAAATCAACTTAGGCTTGGTTCAACCAAACTAGAATAAGCAATGAAGAACAATTCTCCGCATTATATTATATCGTCATTTTATCGACTAAACAGCTAGTCTCTCGAACTCTCTTAAATTTAGAAGCTGCTCAATTATCCCTAAAATTTTAAGCGGCGTTTCTGTATTCGGCTGTTAGACGTGCATAAAACTTTTTAAGACAGAATGCAAATTTTCAATTATTGGAGGCAAATAAAATCCTATGTCAATATGTTGAAGTCAACGTATCCCAAACTAGTTTTGAAGTGTACGTTCATTCATCTCTAGGTTTATAGTTTGACATCGGCCCTGGCACTTCACAAGTGTGGGCCACAACGGCCCCGGTCTGTGGCACCTGCTGAGCCTCAAACAGATGGCCTTGCCGATCTACACTTAAACGGTTAACTTACAGCATAACCACACATGTAGGTAATAATTACATTGAATAAATTATACGATACGATAACAAAAAAACGGTAACTAGGTAAGTTTTATGGATGATTTGGCAATAGTAGCTGGACGAATGTCTGACGTGGACTTGGAACGATTATTTTATTACTAGCTGCGTCCCGCTGTGTCACCTGCGTAAGTCCCGATCCGGGAATATCGGGATCAAAATTAGCCTAAGTACTTTTCCAAGGGCCCGCGGACAGCAATTTAGGCGTGAAACTAAACAGACAGAGAGTTACTTTCGCATTTATAATATCAGTAAGGCCAAGGATATTGTATTTAGGATGTTTTTAAAAGGTTCCGTCCCTAATGAGTAAACACGGGACCCTTTAACTAAGACTCTACTGTCAGTCTGTCACCAGGCTGTCTGAATCCGACTCGCAATTGGCCGGTTTTCTTTAGATTAAGTTTTCACAATTTCGATTTATTATTCTATTTAATGTACTACATATTTTCAAGTTAACCCCCT
Organism: Idaea biselata; assembly: GCA_958496205.1. Taxonomy (NCBI): domain Eukaryota; kingdom Metazoa; phylum Arthropoda; class Insecta; order Lepidoptera; family Geometridae; genus Idaea; species Idaea biselata. Next base: position 9,864,983 of record OY292402.1, read on the forward strand.
TACTTACGACGAAACGATGACTAAATAACGTTTGTCTCTGTCTGTCATCTTTGAAACTTCATGTCACAGTAAAAATACAAGTAAGTACTTGATGAAGTAGAACTTTTGCATTGTTTGACGAATCAGAATCAGAACTAAAATGTTCGGTCAAACACGATTGACCGAATTTATATTTTATGCACACACCTGACGAGTTGGGACCTTTTTTAATTTGCCAGTTATTTCATTGATAGAGAAGATCCAAAATAATGAATTTTAGGGTAAACGTACCTAATCAGTGTAACTTTAGTGTCGTACGATCGTTATCGCGCAGCAGAGCGTCGAAACGGATACTCGCTTCACCTGCTCGTTTCCGCTCGATAATTATTATGGCAAGAATTTTATACTGAACCTATCTAGGAACTATACGAATAAATAGGTGTGAGTATTGATCTCAACATGAACAGAAGATATGCATATCACATCAGAAGAAAGAAAGTTGTCAACAGCCTCTGGGGTAACGCTACCGCAAACTCAATGAATGTTCTAATAGCTAGGTCCTACGGTTTCACCCGCGTAAGTCCCGATCCCGTGGGAATTTCACGAAAACCTTCTCTTATCGGATGCCAACAACTACATCATATAAAGAACACACTCTTCAAATTTTAGCTCTCTACTGGCAGCGGTTTTGGCGGTACGTTGATCAGTCGGTCAGTCAGGGGACAAAGCAGGACAAAGGTACTAGTACATATTATCTTAATGTGTACTAGTTATTTATAATTATTTCAGCCAAAACACACTTTGATAGTTCTAAGCTAAAACTATGCGTAACAATTTTATTGGGCTATGTTATGCCGTTGGTAATCCGTAGCAGAGATACCCGTAGCGACAGTTTCGATCGTCGCAAAGCCCATTTTCAAGTACAACGGATCTTTGTGATAGACAAAGTTTATAAAGGATTAGCTGTATACCTCGGTTTCGCCCGCATAAGTCCAGATCCCATGCGAATTTTCAAAAATACTTGCTTATCAGTTGCCTACACCATTTAAAGAACATAATCTCCAAATTTCAGCTCTGGAGCATTAGCTGTTTAGCCTGTGTTTTGATCAGGCAGACAGTTAGGCAGGACAAAGCATTTTATAGATATAGATAGATTATCGTTTTCTCAAAACATCGAGCCGATTATACTATATGCAATTAATTTAAATAATCTACTAAAATATGTATTTGATTCATTTGTGGGTACCTCTAATACTTTATCTTGAAAATACAGGCAGGTACTTCATAAGGTTCTACATTTGACCAATCTGGTGTTAATTCCTAGAAAATCAAACTAGAAATAACGTGTAAGATGTTGATGTACGTAACGTTATTAGGGAGGGACAATGCGACGGCGTTCGTTCGTTGTAGAATAGAGTAGGTAGGTACAACAAGTACGAATCGGTCGGATGCGCAAAGTTCACCGACCCGGTGCCCTCCCCTCCTCCGCGTGAGTCCGCGGTCTCACTTTCGATGCGCCGGAGGCCTCCGCGACTCCACGTGCCCGGGCCGGTGCTCGCGCGCACCCAGCCCGCCTCTCCTTCGACACCGACACCTTGGTTACGTTTACGTCACATGTTTTCAGTCAGTACCAACCAACCTCACCCGTAACTTACGGTTTAAGCTTAACATTAGCCCCCTTACTTATAATCGATGAGTAAGTTTATGTAAGGTTTGTTTCTGTCTGTCAACTTCGAAACTTCATGTCACAGTAAAGACAAATGTTACATAAAGTTGTCATCGTTTAATAAGTAAGGGGGTAGAACGTTCATGGGAACAATAATAAGTTCCCCGTATTGAAGTGCATTTTTATTAAGAGGATAGTCTCCATTCTCTTTCTCCATACAAACGTAGTTTAAATTTTCCTCCCTGGATAAAGACATTAGAGCAAATATGTTTATGCCATAAAACCTATATCTGTCATGTCATGACAATGCATCTACCTTTTTTTTATTTTTTATTTTCTAATTAAAATAATAATAAAAAATAATAAAACGAAGAAAAATAAAAAGGTAGATAGTAGATGCATAGTCAGTCATGCCATGCATGACAGATATAAGTTTTATGGCATAAACCTATTTGCTCTAATGTCTTTATCCAGGGAGAAAAATTTAAACTACGTTTGTATGAGAAAGAGAATGGAGACTATCCCTCTTCAGATAAGTTTTTCAATTGTATTTAGAACAGTTTTACTATTTATGGCATCCCGTCTAGAATGGACAGACGTACACCGTACACGGCACTTCTGAAAACAGCGTTGTTTAGAATAGCTATAATGTCTCTAGGAAAGTGCGAAATATCGCGTATTGGTGCAAATGTTATGCAAACGAATCGGTCAACAAACAGTACATACTACGTCAGATACTACACAGACATAATCTAATAGATGTCTTATGCTTTTAGAATCAAACTTTTAAAGCATTTTTTATACTTAATATGAAATATAAAAAATCAACTAGCAGCGCACCGCGGTTTCACCAGTTTAAGGCCGGCCGCACTTTGTTTACGTTTTCGTCCGAAATCATTTGTGCGCTAACATACGAACAATCCCATCCTTCCGAGTACTATGGAAGCGCACAGACTGCATTATTAATCAGTACATACATGCGACTAATTCGTATGCAGTCTGCGCGCTTTCATAGTATTTGGAAGGTTGGGATGGTTCGTACGTCTCCGTACGTTCGCGCGAATGAAATTCAGATGAAAACGTATGTGCGCCCGGCCTAAGTTCCGATCAAGTGAGAACGGCAATAAAAAAATAAAATTCTTGTGTCTTTCTATATTCCAAGTTTCATAGCCATCGGTTTACTATTTTTTGCGTGTATTAACGCGACTTTGTAGAATAGATTATCTTAATTTCGATCCTATTATGATAATGGTTAGCTTTAGAGTTCTGGAGTGTCTTACTGTTTCAACGCTAAAGTTTCTGAGCATAATCATTCATCATCATCCGAGCGTTGTTCCCGGTTGCATCCCTCTCGAGAGCCCGGGGTCCGCTTTCCTACTTTTACGTCTCCACTTCGCACGATCTTCGGCATCCCGTGTAGTGAGGCCATTTGCACGCATATCCGATCTTACAACGTCAAGCCAGCACTTCTTGGGTCTTCCCAATCTGCCGCGGCCGGGCGGAGGGCGCCATGGCAAGACATTTGTTTCCCACGTAACTAGCCGGTTTTCGTAGAACGTGGCCGTACCACCGTAAGCGGCATTCTTGCAGTTTGTCAGCAATGTCTCGGACATGAAGGCTGCCCCTGATGCGGGAGTTTCTGACGCGGTCTTTTCGCGTCACTCCACACATCCAGCGCAGCATCTTCATTTCCGTGACACGCAGCTCCTGCTTATGTCGCTCAAGCAATGGCCACGCCTCACTACCATACCTCACTACCATTGTATTTTAAATTGGAATAAGCTAATCCTCATAATATCAATGTAGGCATCATCTAAAATCATCCAAGAAATACAAAAACGAGGGGAATTACGAAATAGTACAAGATGTAAGTCGGATCTCCTCAGCTTAAGGGGAAAGGATACCTAACTCTTGTCTCCATACAAGCTTTACGCATGCTCGATTGTCTTTATATGTGTGAATAAGTGTGGTCTGTTTTAGGTAGTGTCAGTGTCGTCATGTATTTGAGGGTTAAGTGTTGAATAAAATATTCTTTGACAGGCAAATTGTTTACGCGTGTGAAGCAAGTGTGAAACAGTTGTATTTAACTGCAACGTAATAAATTTAACTCGTGAAAACATCGATTGTATGATCGATAACATTAGTTTTGATTGCTTATCAACTATGACTATGACGGGGAATAAATAAAACACCATGGCAAGACAACCCGGTCAAGTACGAAACTCGCGCACGAAGGGTTCCGTACCACTATCACAATTAGGTACGGAACCCTAAAATGGTTTACAAAAACCAATTTTTAAATTTCACACTACTAAAAAAAAAATTTGTCACAAAGAAAATCTGAAACTTATAAGAAACTCTTTGGTAAGTGAAGGCAGACTGGTATATTTGACAGATATGGCAGCCATTTTGAATTCCATGACCAACTCGATTAGACTCTGACCAATCAGAAGCGACCTTACATTGTACTACAGTTTCCTTGATGTTTTTGAAACACGTTTGTTGTATGAGAGCTCCTCTTAAATATTTGTTTTATTTTTTATTTTATTTTATTTTATTGTTTTTAGTATTTGTTGTTGTAGCGGCTACCGAAATACATCTTCTGTGAAAATTTCAACCTTCTAGCTATTACGGTTCATGAGATACAGCCTGGTGACAGACGGACAGACAGACAGACAGCGAAGTCTCAGTAATAGGGTCCCGTTTTTACCCTTTGGGTAAGAAACCCTAAAAATGCGACCATTAACGTATAGTTTCCTCAGTTAACTTTCATATTTAACGGAGCTACTCACTAGATTGGATACCTCGAGAAAGGACGCCAAACGTTTTCAGGACAGTACCAGGAAAAAAATGTCGCGACGATCAATGCTTTCTGACCAGAATAGCCAGGAACAGTTGGAGATCGGGACGCATTAGAAATGGGGGAGTCTTTGCCAAACAGTGGAAAAAGACGTTTAGGCTGTCACGGGCAGATAGCGTGAGCGACTACAATGACCATGTGTAATAAATTTAATTAACTACCTATATGACATTTTTAAGCTTTATCTTTCATTAAAAAGAATGTGCTTAATATTTTATAGGCGAGTTGATTGATACCTACTTAATTAGGTAAAATTGGAAGGTGAAAACTAAAAAGTGAAAACTGAAAAGTGAAAACTTGCGCGCACGCATTAGTTTCAGATGCATAATAAGTCGTATTAAGAGGGTGGGTACTGTTACCATTTGCATACAAACATAATACCAAAATAGAAGTATGAAAAAAATTAGTTTTCTATAGGTATATTCTTTCTATCGGTAATATTCGGATTAAGATTTTACTTTTACAAGGCCCCACCAAAAGGTTTTCCAAAATATTCATTCGAAATGAAATAAAACGGAGATACATTTCGTTCATTTTTCAAGCGTAAATTACTAAGTAGTTTACATCTCATTCGTTTTATATTATTCCCAATAAAAAGTATGGTATGGTGGTGGGTGGTGGTGGTGGTGGGGGCCCTGTAAAAGAAAATCTTAATCCGAATAATACCGATATTAAGGTAGAAAACTAAATTTTTCATACTTCTATTTTGGTATTTTGTTTGTATGGAAATGGTAACAGTACCCACCCTCTTAACCACTTACATTTTGTTTTATTATTTAATATATTACATTATATCGTTGTCGGCTGTACCTACCTACTTTTAAAGATACGTAGGCATAAAACCAATTCGGACGGGACACAGAACGAAAATATTTTTTTGCAGTTTTGCAAGTCGCCCAATTCGAGCAAGAGTCTCGCGGCCGAGTGGCAGCACTTGAAAAACTTTTATAACTTCATCGAAAAGCGACTTAATTTTCAACAGATTATTATAGAGATTTGTAGAAAACGATACATGCTTCGTATTCGAACCTAGGTATATTTTTGGTTTTGTGGACATTTTCCTTAACAACAGAGAAACATTAAATTCATATTTATTACATGAATAATATGTAAAATGATTATCGTCGATGGTGGCAGGCAGCAGACGGGTGTAACGGGTAACGGTGAATAGTATCAAAGCTGGTCTCATACCGGGTAGGGTCATCGGCGCGTGGCGACAATTAAAACCGGGATAAGTGTTGCGTGTACCTGCGAGATGAGAGCGCTACGGTCGATACTAGGGGGTTAGCCGTTGGGGGGCGGGTGCGGGCCAGCCATCCAATTAAGGAGTTTAGAATACAAGTCACGGAGTATTGATGTCTTTCTCTTTTTATTACCTAAAAATGTATTCTAATTAATCAAAACTACGGAACACGAGGCCCAATGAGCGGGTTAAATACGTAGTTTAAAGTCATGATCATGAATTTTAATGACCCTTGTCTCGTCTCAACGATTTTAATCCTTGCGACGTTAATTTGTTCAGTGAGAAAATTTCGAGATGAATAAGAAAATATAAACAAAGCCGTCGTATAAGTAAGTAGGTAGGTAGGTGAGGTACACCTAGATTTGTACAATTTTAACATTTGCGGTGTAGAAGACGTGTGGGTGTCGAGGCGGCAGATAGCGTCCGGAGTGTGGGGCGGGGCCGACCGAGCCAACTCTTCATTCCCATTTAGCTACTGAATTGTACGTCGGGAGGAGGCCATGATTATGTTTACTAACCCCGACCGCCCGCGCCCCTTGGTCTACGCTACGCGGTCCGAATTAACACACGATCTTTGTCCTGAGCCTGGGTCTTTACATAGCCATAGCCAAAGCCACCCTACCTATCGCACACCGAACTCCGAACGGCCGCCGCGATCGGACGGTCTTGTTGCCATGTGAGAATCGTATTTAGATTTACGTTATGCAGGTATACGGTCTCAGTTCATGAATTTGTTTATGTTAGAACTAGGAAGCGGAATCACGTTGAATATTTTATGTGACCGAATTTGTTGAATAAATAATAAAATATATTGGAGTCAAGAAAAAGGAAGACGAAGCACAAAAAATGTTGAGCGAGAGAATACCTATTGCATTGTCCATATTATTCATACATAAACATTTGGTGCAGGAGTTCAATAAATACTACTTATATTATAAACTAGCGTCCTGAACCGGCTTCGCACGGTGCATATATTATAGGTACATTAAAAACGTTTATCTTGAATAACTCTATCTATTAAAAAAACGTGTCAATCTGTATCCGTTGCGTAGTTTTAAAGATATTATTTAAATAACGGGGTATTAACCATGTGGAGTAAGTCTATAAATTGTTCACCAATGGTAGTCGGAGAGACGACCTGTAGGAACTGCAACTACAATCTGTGAAAATTTAAACTGTGTAGCTATCACGGTTCATAAGATGTAGCCTGATGACAGACGGACAGACAGACAGTGGAGTCTCAGTAATAGGGTAATAGTTTTGACCCTTTGGGTTCGAAAACCTAAAAACTCGGCCGAGGTCGTCGTCGTGTCACAAAACCCTAAACCGCAGATTGCGTTGAGGTAAGCTACTGTCACACAATTTGTGACCAAATCTTTACCATTACTACTAGCTACATCTTTACATTTACTACTAGCTGCTTTCAGCGGTTTTACCCGCGTAAATCCCGACCCCGTGAATGTATCAGGATAAAAAGTGGCAGATTAGAGATGACCCCCAATATACAATATATGCAACATATACCTATGTTACAAACGTTATCTCTTTATAATACATACTAGCAGACCCGGCAAACGTTGTTTTGCCTTATAAATTATAGATAGTAGCCGATTCTCAGACCTACTGAATACGCATATAAAATTTGGTAAAAATCGGTCGCGCCGTTTCGGAGGAGTACGGTAACTAACATTGTGACATGGAAATTTTATATATTAGAGATTATACCACTATCGATCGATACAATAATATAAGATGTTTTGTTTTAAAATCACATGATTCGATTCCATGGCTAGGGTTCAAAATTTTTCAAATATCTAAACATGCCATTTTAGTTTTTGTAAAAATCGGTGACGCAAGTCCTTTCAGCATTTTTCGCTATTAGTTTTTTTTTTTTTTCGTTATAGTTTATTTAGGGTATCCACCTAAACGCTCTGGTTTAAATACCATACTGGTGTACTATTTAAAACAGTGTGCCAGTTTAAAAACTGTTAAAACCAGTTTTTCAATTCACACGATTTGTTAACATTGCTCAAGTTCCCTCGCGACCAAGACCATTGTAACATGGTTGAAACGTCGAGGTAAGAAAATAAAAAAAATCACGCGATTAAGACCCGGGAAAAGTTAACTAGAAAAGTTAGATTATCGTAATTTAATTAACATTTCAAGCGCATATTCACGCTCCTTCTAAACGTCTAAGTCATTCCAACTCCAGTCGTAAGCCGCGTACAAACTTCGTTCCAAAAAAACTCCAGTCGTAAGCCGCGTACAAACTTCGTTCCAAAAAAAGTAGATATTATTGTAGCTCGATGGGTTGGTTGGTTTGGCAGCTACATACAATACCGCTTCAAGGGTCATTACCACTCGGCTAGCGCGGCTCGGCTGGGGGCGCGACGCGCCGAGCGCGAGCGGTCCCACTGGCGAGCGCCCAGCGATCCTGAGGACGTTTACGTAACACCGTCCTTATGACACCTCTGATTAATTCCCTCGGCCTGCCCTTGATACTACTGAGGTTCAAAACTATATTATATCAATAATAACATTGTTATGACTATGACAATCGCTTTGAGTACAGTAAAATGTGTGAATTTAAGTTTATTGTAAAATGTTACTTCAGATAATTATAAAATGACGGACTGACAACGAAGTGATCTAATAGGGAATATTTTATAACCTTTTGTACGCGTACGGAACCTTAATAAATAGATTGAGGTCTATTATTCTTGTATTCTTTACTTCTACTAGACACTACTACTACTTATTTATACCTACTACTATACAACGAAACATAATATTATGGGCAAATAGAGTCGACTAAACAGGAAAGCAGTGCCACAATAATGGTCCATAGTGGCACTGCTCCATAGACTGAGTAAAAGCCCCATCTATACTAATATTATAAAGAGGAAAGATATGTATTTGTGTGTGTGTGTGTGTGTGTGTGGTGTGTGTGTGTTTGTCTGTATGTTTGGAATGAATAAACTCAAAAACTATTGGAGACCGATTTCAAAAATTCTTTCACCATTAGAAAGCTTCACCCTGAGTAACATAGGCTTCTATTGATCCCGATATTCCCACGAGATCGGGACTTACGCGGGTGAAACAGCGGGACGCAGCTAGTATAATAGTATATATATAGGGCTCTTACTCAGTCTACGGAGCACTTAGGCACAATATTGACTATATCTGTGTTAATGCAAAACAATTAGTAATCTATTTTTATAAAAAAAATTGTCCTGACCACAGATCCTAACTGACTGATGAATCAACGCACAGCCTAAACACTGCTGATGGTAGAGAGCTGAAATTTAGAGAGTCACACTGTCTCAATTTCAGCTCTCTACCATCGTAGATTTTCTTCTGTTTTCGCGATGTTGTATTGAAATTAAACTCTTTTTTAGGGTTTTATGGCGTGGTGTATATTACTTTAAGCATTGTTTTAAGCTAAGCGTCCACCTTTCGGCATCGTACGCATCTGACGGATCGCATCAAACGGATCGTAATATTCTTGTATAGAAAGTAGCAGATCCGAGCGAGCGTACGATGCGTATTGATGGACGCACTTCTGTGACTTTCTATACAAAGAATATTACAATCCGTTTGATGCGATGCGTCTGGTGCGTGCGATGCCGAAAAGTGGACGCTTAGCTTTAATGCTCTACGTTTTGAGACCTTTACAGGTTTCTTCTTTAGGAATGACAATCCTTTACAGGTCTTAAAACGTTAAGCATTGAAACAATGCTAAGATTAGGTATTAAACACCATGCAATTAAAACCAAAAAAAGAGTTTAATTTTGAGTGCGTCCCTTGTGATGATGAGAAAGGGTTTTTTGAAATTCCTAAGGAACTTACGCGGGTGAAACCGCGGGACACAGCTAGTGTGCCTTTAAAGTTAGTAAATTGCAACAGCATTCAGGTACAATAGCGAATGCCGTAGGTAGGTTAGGTACCTATATGTCGACGAGATGAATGTTCGTTCGGCTTTAATTAGAATTGATTAGTCTCCATCTCGATCCTTATATCTACTTACTACATACATGTTCATGCAACTGTATCGCTTTTATATTACTAACTAGTATTTATTAGCATTAGGGGAAGGGCATTCCGATGGTTATTACTGTAACTATGTATGTCCTACAGATAATGATGTCGATGCTTTGCTGGCTGCTACTGGGTATGTATGTATTGAATATACACAATAGCAAGGATTATTATTTTCGAGGGATCTCATAAAAAACGGGCCAAGTGCGAGTCGGACTCGCGCACGAAGGGTTCCGTACCATTATCTATACAACAGGTTTTGTTTTGAAAGGTAAATTACAGTTTACGATTTATGACGTATTAAAAAAAAACTTCTTACTAGATCTCGTTCATACCAATTTACGGTGGAAGTTTACATTTCGGTGGATGTACATTACGTACATCATATATTTTTAAAGTTTTATCATTCTCTTAGACACACACATTTTACCACTTTGGAAGGGTCTCTCGCGCAAACTATTCAGTTTAGAAAAAAAATGATATTAATAACCTCAATATCATTTTTGAAGACCTATCTATGGATACCCCACACGGTTTGATGAAAAAAAATTTTTTTAGTTTCAGTTCTATCTAACCCCAAAAAATTATAGTTTTTTTCTATTTTTGCGTAAAAATCATAATGCGGTTCACCGAATACATCTACTTGCCAAGTTTCAACAGTATAGTAGTTTCGGAAAAATTGGCTGTGACATACGGACGGACGGACAGACAGACATGACGAATCTTTAAGGGTTCCGTTTTTTGCCATTTGGCTACGGAACCCTAAAAATGCGTATAATATGTGCGATCAATCTGCGAATAGCGTTAAAAAAAAAGTTTTGTATAAATAATAATATGAAACACGGCCGCAATTATTTAAAATTTGAAAAAGAGTCAAAAAATACATAAAACGATTTTTTGAAACCTTTTCAAATTTTAATTTTATAGGTATCGTCAATCGTCCAATTAAAAATATCATATTTTATTTACCATGGCGCCCCCCGTCTTAAACATGCCCCGAAATGGGACCTATCCAACGCAAAATAAAACTGTTTCAAAATCGGTTAAGCCGTCTCTGAGAAATATTATGACTCATACAGTATACAAACATCTCTCACCCCAAACGCATATACATTTTACTTGGCCGTCAAGGTACTTGTACTATATATAATTGAGGGTAATAAATAACAATGCCCGAGGGTGGCGAATTGCATAAAAGAATTACAATTCGTAAATTGGATATTTTTAGAAAAAAATCAGAATAAATCAAATTTCGCGCCCAAGTAGGTACTGCGCTTCCACGTTAAAAACAAGTTATTTTTTTTTCGAAGCGTAAACCATGGTTTAAGCGGTAGTGAGAAATATGTTAAAAAGTAGTACCGGAAGCCTTCGGTAACCTGACCTTAAACCAGACTTAGTTTTCCCATTAAGGGCCAGTAAGTCTAACTTTAAATTTTAAAAGAATTACTCGTTCTTTTTCGCGATTTATAAGTACATATATGGACAAGCCCAATATCAACATCAACATGAGCACAATTCTACAACAAAAATTTAATAACGCCATAACCAAAATGAAACCGACAAAACAACGCCTTATAAAATAAAATGGGCGGTTAAATGCATTGTTTACGAGTATCTTTATCGCTGAGATGAATTCGAAACGTTTTCGATATTTCAACTTGTGTGAATTTTATACGGAAAATGTTGACCGTGGACTGTGTCAAGAGTCAAGACAAGTCGAGGTGGGTTACTGAAGCAACCGCAGTATCGCGTGAGCTCTCGATTTTCGTCGCTGTTTAACGTTACCAAATCGATTTCCAACTAGGTTTATGAGTTTGATCACTGTCCTCGTATACATTTCTATTGTCGCTGCTCCGATGCTATTTAACTTAAATGGTGCAGTAATTTTTGCTGTTCACTAAGTAGGTAACGTTGATTTAAAGAAAGTGTCAAATCTTTAAAAGGTAAGTCTACATACTCTATCTCCATACAAACGTAGTCGATTGTTTCCTCCCTGGATTATTAACATTTGAGCAAGTATATTTATTCCATAAAACCTATATCTGCCATGAACGTTAAGGTTTTTTACATTTTATAATTAGAATAGAAATAAAATTAAGAAAAAAATTCGAAAACAAAAAAGAACAAAACGTACGGGCATCATCGCCATGGCTGACATAGGTTTTATGACATAAACATATTTTCTCTATTGTCTTTATCCAGAGAGGAAACAGTCGACTACGATTGTAAAGTTTGTATGGATAAAAGAGTACGACTTTCCCATCGACTTCCTATAACATGAAGATTGCCTTTTAGAAATTTTCCAATTTAGATTTAGACACGACACGACACATGTAAATATGCGGCGGCAATAGATGATAATTATCGGTCTTTTTCCGGTTGCATAAATATGAGCGAGATGGAATTGCATGAAAGAAAAAACAATAAATCAATTTTATTAACCTATCTGTCTTAAGGGCTTAAGAGGTTAATGGTAGTATATAGTATAACTGGCGGCTAATACTAATCAATCAAGTAATCATAACATAACGTCGACATTGAACTATAACAAAATTTGAAAAGAAAAACCTAGATTTTTCCTTTAATATAGACGTATGTATAATAGAAAAATCAAGGCACTAACGATACGATATTATGGCGATTCGAGACACCCGCTGAGTGATCGTAGCAACAGACGTTAGAATTGCTATTTATAGAGTAATATCAAACACGAGTTTATCCACATGGTTCCACGTGACAGTGAGTAGGTACCTACATTGCACAAATTATTATTATCTAACGATTAACCAGAGTCGTCCGTCGTTTCGCCAGTAAAGTATGCGTGACCGGTGTCAAGAAAATCAATACCTAAACAATGTCCTATTATTAATAAATCAATCTAGGTACGGATATGGATAGCAAGAGCTCGTGTAAGTCGCCTTTCACGTCATGTTTCTGTCATTGGTAGAAACTAAAAGCACGTAAAAGCTACGGTATAATTATTGGGTTTCGTGAAGGTAAGTCGAGCCTTATTAAAATATGGTAGATCGACAAAGAGTTAACATTACCAACATTAGATATACGTTTAATATCTTTTAAAATACCGATGACGATAATGTATCGTTTTGGTAGATCTTGCTTGAGTATCATAAAGAGTACAGGTACTTACTTTGATGCTTATCAGCTAACTGTATAAGAGGATTAGGTAGGTCCCGCCGCCTGTAGAAGCACATGACTTTTGCTTCCACATTCCCTGACGGTGTCTTGTTAAGTTCCTCTATCCGCCGGATTTGGTACGGAGACGTCGACGACGTCTCGAAATAGACGCAGTCTGTAGACAAACAAATTGCATATTGGTTAGATTCTGAGGAAGCACGCATCTCGTTATAATCGATATGCCCAGACCTGGCGGAATTATTGTTAACAAGTTGCTGACTCTGCTGAATTGTATCTCCAACCTTAGAACGAGCTTTTAAAGTCGTATGTTCTGAAATTAAAGACATTTTTCGGTTTAAATCGCGTGATGTTTATAACTTTTAGAATTCTTACAACGCTCAACGTTTCGAAACCTTTCCAGGTCCCTTCTTCAGGATTGACTGATGTCGTGATTGTCCTATGTTCGTTCTATCAAGCTTAGCCTAAACCGCTGGTCGTAGAGACTTGACATTTTTACGTGTATTGGTTGGTTCACAGATGCGTAAATTCCTACGGTATCAGGTCTTACTTAGGGTTACATCTAAGCTAAAGACATAGCTAGTTGAAAAAAAAATACTTTTAGTAGATAGAAAGTAGCAATGTTCAATTATGTGACCGTGGTAGGTATTATTATTATAGATCTCTTATCTTCATCTTCAGGAAACGACTCTACATACATCCTTCTCATCCGAGCGATGTTCCCGGTTGCATGTTCTCGGTTCCCTCTCGGTCCTAACGGTCCGCTAAACCAGTTTTTTTTTTTGTAATTTGGGTTCGGCGTAGGAAGCAAGTCATCATTAACCATAACTTCTGCATTAGGAAAAATACTTCTTACTAATTAGGTACCTAGTACCTACCTATATATCAGTTGCTAGTAATCGATATCCTTACTTCAAGGGTGAAGCTACATTTTAAAGTCATTTAATATGAATTTCCGATGCGGATGTTCGAATCAATAACAATTATTTTGCCGTCATTTTTATTGTAGGTAGGAGTAATTGGTTAGGTTTTTCTATAATCAAATTATAAGTAAAGTTTCAGTAGGTCGGTAAAACCCATGAACTAAATGGTATTGTAAATTGGTAGGTACGATGTATAGAAGAGTAAATCTATACTAATATTATAAAGAGGTAACGTTAGTAACATTTATGTATGTTTGTATGTATTGTATTTTCCGGGTATAGTTCCACTGAACTGATTCTAAATATTCTTTCACCAATAAAAAGCTAACATTATCGAGAAGTAACAAAGGCTACTTTTGATCCCGAAATTCTCACGGGATCAGGGCTTACGCGGGTTCGACTCTGCTAGTTCATTTATAAAGGTTCAAGTGTTACTATGTAATGTAATCTATTAATCGTATCCATGGTTTGAAATTAAATTCTCTGAAGATTCCTAAATCGTAATCGATCATACATTAGACATACAATTTTCCATTCCAGGGCGATTACAAGGTGAACTAAAATTAACTTACGAAGAGACGAGGTTTTCATATGTAATGAAAAGGAAGAAACGATTATTTTTGTTTGTAATTTGCGATGGTTTTTAAATGAAATTTGATCAATAAAAAAGTGAGGTTGCTTATTTTTTAATGGACCTAGTGCAGGGGTTCCCTAACTTATTTGAAACGCGCCCCTTTCGACCATAAAAAATACCGCGCCCCCCATCCTCCAGTCCATCTGGACTGGGGGATGGGGGGCGTTCATCAGGTCAGAAAAAAAAACTCATTAATAAACAACTATTTTTTTTGCTCATTAAAGTTTTGCATAGGTATTTGATAGCGCCCGTAAGGTGGCCCGCGGGGCTAGTCTAGAAGCCTATAAGGTTCTTAACAGCTCACTGAGGAAACAATATGATGTTCTTGACAGGCATCAATTTCATTGGTTGTATCCAAATCATATCGAGCAGTCTGGAATGCATTCTCTCATCGATCGCAGGTGTTTATACTTAACTACTCACGTCCCTCTGTAAATGTCTCTGCGCCGGCCCTGGGGGGCGCGCCCCCAATTAGGGAACCCCTGACCTAGTGTAAGGCTGCACATACCTACTCTAATAAAAAAGATTTAGGTTTTGATTATGGTATGGATTGGAAGGATGTTATCGGTTAGGTTCAAATAGTAATCTACGGAAACCGGAAGTACATAAACGATTCTAGTCTCCATTTTGTTATAGAATTTCAGATTTCTTCAGAATATCGGTATAATAAAAGAACTAAGTTTATGAGTCATCCAGAACTCCTGCCATCTACAAATTAAGTCTCACCGCAATCGGTTCAGTAGATTTTGTGTGATGGATGGAGGTTAACATTCCCTAGTCACTCACTCGTCACTACTTGCCATCAGATAAGCTATGGTTAAACGCACGTAGCGTATTTAAAAAAAAATACACACAACAAAAACTCCCTCATTTTAAGATTATAATAGGAATGAACTTAATTATATACGATGGGCCGAAAATATTATCGTCATTTCTATTGGCAGTAGGTATGGTCAATGAAGACTTACCTACCTATTGTCCCGATCACAAATAACTCGGGATAAGGGCAGGAAGAATGCCATATACAAAAGGTAAGATCAAGTCCTTTTTATTATCAACGTTAATTTAAAATGTTGAATCTAGCTACACTACAGTTGTAATTTAGAGTAATATGTAACTTTCGAAAGTAAGTTTTTCTGTCTCTTTATGTTGTGTTTTCACGGTTTAGCCGCTGTCCTATCATCTGGAGATGGACTTACACCCGTATTTATAGACAAATCTGAGTGATTACTTTGGCTGAACAATGCCCTGTCTCGCTCTTATTAGTGATTTTTAACTTCAACGAAAATGTGACAGACACATTACTTTGACAAGTAATTAATTAGAATTTACTATAAATACGAGTGGACTTACGCGAGTGAAGTAGCGAAATATTGCTAGTTGATTATATTTTATACTAGCAGATTGCCGCGGTTTTACCCGCGTAATTCCCGATCCCGTGAGAATATCGGGATCAAAGTAGCCTTTGTAACTCCTCGATAATGCAGCATTCTATTGAAGAATATTTAGAATCGATTCAGTGGTTTCAGAGATTACCCGGAAAATACATACATACATAAATGTTACCAACGTTACCTCTTTATAATATTAGTATAGATTCCACACTCACTCGACTGATTTTAGTTGTTTCAGTTACAATATCAATAAGACAGATAAGAAAGGGTTTGTTTGTAAAAACTTTGAGTGAGATAAGTTCAGAATGACTAGTCTCTGATTACTACGTCCATCAGCCACTGTTGAAGTAAGTTATAATATGTGTGCATAGCATACCAAACGTAGTGTTTTATAGTACACTCACCGGCACGGAAAGTGGCCCAAAGTTTAAACATTTAGGACTTTGGCCATATTATCGTTTTTTTTTTTTTTCGGGAATTGATCGTGTAAATTTTTGGGACATTTGTAAATTTATATACTGGCTACGTTTTGCGACATTAATGATTATCAAATCTTCTTATATTTAAAATTTCCATGTCACAATGTTAGTTACCGTACTCCTCCGAAACGGCTTGACCGATTTTTATGAAATTTTATATGCGTATTCAGTAGGTCTGAAAATAGGCTACTATCTATAATTTATAAGGCAAAACAAGGTTTGCCGGGTCAGCTAGTACATAAATATAATAAGGCCAAAATCCCAAATGTTTAAACTTTGGGCCACTTTCTGTGCCGGTGAGTGTATGTTATGGATATAAGTAGGAGCATTATGCGGCTGATAGCGATGTTAACGCCCGTTCAGTTTTGCCAAGAAGTATATTTATTTTAGGAACGTGTCAATAAGTAAGTGTATAGTAAATTTAGCCTGGACACGTCATCCGTGAGAGGGCAGAGAATGATTGAATTCAATCTTTAACCAGATTTTACGTGAAGTAATGAAATTGTTTATTTTGTTCTTTAACTTTTTTTTCTTATTATTTTGAATTGGCAAGCGTTTCATTTTAATATGAATGACTTTAAGTGAAATGTTGTAGGTTTAATGTAAACTATATTACGAAACTATCACTCCCGAATGATACTAAATTTATATTTATTATTTGCCTTATATTTTAAATTAAAAGATAGTTACGCAAATATTTTCATTAAGTTCACAATTTAGTAAAATATAGATAGGTATCTCAAGAACCACCCAAATCATCTCATCAATCTTTTTATTAATTCGATCAAGATGGGAGCATCTTGATCGAATTAATAAAAATAATAAAATAAAGATTTCACAATACTACTACAAATAAGAAGGTACCTACTAACTCAGTGACCTTCAAATTATTTAAAAAACTTAGTCCATTTACCAAATTCGAGCATATATGCATATACGTAACGAGTAGGTAGTTAAGTTGTATGATACACATCGACTTCAGCCATTTGCGGCATACCGAAATACCGCCCTAATATCGACGACGCGTTGCTTGCTGGTGATATGATAACTCACCAACTCTCAACTCAATAATAAAATAACTAAACCGATTTTCATAAAGCTTTTACTGTTTTCAAATTGATAATTTTTATTTTTTCTAATGCCTACCTGTATAATATGGCTATAGACGCGGAATGAATGAGCCAATCATAAAGATATTTGTTTACATACACGAACGTAAAAACGGGTTGCGGCAGTGCATCGACCGAGGACCAACAATATACATACATAGCAGTGCAGCGCGGTTTTATCCGCGTAAGTCCCGATCCCGCGGGAATATCAGGATAAATGGCCTATCTTCTTGGTCTCCAGCTATCTACATACCGAGTTTAATCGCAATCGGTTCAGCTGTTTTTACGGCAAAGCTCTAAGCTAGCTAGCAAGCTCTAAGTTATACTAATTGTTTGTTTGTATAGGAACAGGTTATGAAAATACGAAACCGATTTTGATGAAACTTCATAACAGAATTAGTAAATGGAATAACCTGAGACCGTAAAGCGCTACTATTGTTAGACATACTTTATATAAAATGGTGTGACATTTGGGATAACATTGAATAGAAGATCTTTTTCTTCTTCACAGAAAATGCTTCCATTATACCTACTTCTCCGGACGAAGAGTCTGCCACAATCAAGGCGGAATTTGTGGCTTTTTTTAGGCCCTTGGGCAGGTGGTGGTAGAATGGCACAAATAGATTCTTTTCAATGACGTTTTTACTATGAAATGTGAAAATTTTATAAAACAAAACAATGCATTTTTCGCGAGAGTAACGGTGGGGTTGGAATTTATCTGTTGTACTTTATGGGTTGTATTAAAACTCAATTTCGAGTTGCACGACATGTTAGGGGATGTGGCCTTCACACATCCTTCTAACATGTCGTCGTGGAACTCGTTATTATTATTACTTATTTAGTGCAGTTGAACAGATATTAACCTTTATTTGAAGCACAGTATAATGAACGCAGGCTGGGCGATATTATACTTTGGTGATCACTAGCAACTTTTAGTTTAGGTACCTATTTTAATTCCTAATTCTACAAGCATCTCATCCTAGCGATGTTCTCGGTTGCATCCCTTTGGGGAGCCTGGGGTCCGCTAAACTGCAAATAGTTTTTTTTTGGGATTTGTGCACCAGGTAAGTCAATATTGACCATAACTTCTGCAAATAGATTTTGCAATATTTTTACGACTTGACGCCTGCCTGACACCAACCCTCCTAGGATCGAGCAGTTTCTCCGCCTGCGCGCGAGCAGAACTGAAGAACAGAACATCGAAAATTGACAGTTCTTTCGGTAACCTTCGTAAAAACGGGTTTATTTGATGCAGTTCAACATTTAATGAAATTAAAACTTATAAATTAAAAACAATATTTTAAAAAAATCGTATAATATCGCAGTTGGTGTCTACTACAAAAATGCAGTAACTTTAAAATTTAAGAAACCTAAATATACCTACATCTATTTTTTGTACCTGAATGACCTAGGTCATATTCATAATTCAAGTTCTGTAACTAACTAATAATTGTTATTTCTTTATTCTATTCTATTTTAAAAGATTGTTTTAACAATAATCATAATCACATAAAGATGCATCATTAGGTACATTGGAGTTAATAAATACAACAAATTTAATTGAACATTTAACAAAATGAAAAAGGCTATTGAGTTGATAGTGGTACTGCTATTTAACTACATGTACCTAGAAGGTATGTAAGTGTAGCAGACTAGATAGTTAGGTAACTGCTGCTAGGCTAAGTAATGGGTCATTGAACTCATACTTTCACATAACTGAAGGTTATGCTAAGAAATAAAACTGTTAGTATATTTCATCAATAAAATTTTAACACAGAATGCTTGTCAGTGGAGGAAACAAACGGAGAATGATTTTCAATTAGGTGATAAAATTTAAATTGTAAATACCTAAGCATGTAGTTTTCCGCACAATTCAAAACGAAAGAACAAAAAGATCTAAGATGCATGTACATACAGAGTTAGGTGTATTTATAGATTATGTGATATATTTGTTCTCTATATACCTACATAGGTAATATTTTAATGTACGTACATGCTCATTTATCAAATCTTGAATGTGAGTTTTTGACATTAACAAATTTATTTTGTATGTTGAAAAATCGAATATTAAATCTTTGCATGGAAAAACGACAGAATGCCTACCTGAAGTTGGTTGAATCACCTAACTATTCCATCAATATTTATGATTAAATGCAAAAATTGTAAATCAGTCTTTAATTTTCACTTTAAGATGATGATCATTTCTATTCGTAAATTAGATTTTTGTGTATTAATTATAATTCATACTTTAAAAAAAATACCAAAAAAACCGGTTTAACCAATTTTGTTGCCAATACCGAAATCTTGTAACATATGAAACAAAAAATCTGAGTATTCATGCCCTATATACCCTTAACTATATGGGTAAAATCTAGGTTTCTAGGTACAGAAAAGAAGGGATAAATCTAGTCAAAGGTATTAAATTCACCATCCAAATAGAAGTATAATATAGGTTATTTTTTATGTGGCTACTTATTGCCTACCTAAACTTCTATTTCTAAGAAATAAAAAAAAAACCTATTGATTAAATGAAACTCTATCTCAAAGTGCTTATCATTTGATACATGCCCTAATATTGATGAGTCATCTTTTTGTTAATGGACACATGTAGTAAAAATTATAGACTACATTTGTAATGAGTGGGTATTATGTTGGTATCAGATCTACATTGGGAATACATTACATCAAAAAAATAGTTTTTTTATGATAGTTATAAATATAGATAGATTAACACTTTATTGTACCAAAAACACAAATTACAAGAAATAATACAAAGAAAAACTTAAAGCTAAAGTGGTACAATGGGCGGCCTTATCGCCTATGGGCGATCTTTTTCAGGCAACCAATGAATGGAAAATACTTAACGAAGGTGAAGGGTGATGTGTTTTTAGTAGAGAGAGATTTGTTTAGGAAAATAAACGGATTTATATTTAATTACATAATGTACTTATATGTTACTTATGTAATTTTTATAAAACACTAGCAACGGCCCCGTGGTTTCACCAGCATAAGATAAAAGTAGCCTATGTGTTGATTCAGATCTCTAACTATTTGCATACTAAGTTTCATAGCAATCGGTTTAGAGGTTTTTGTGTGAAAGTTTACTTGTTGTTACTGAATACTTGTTTACTTACTTACACACAAACTTTCACATTTATATTATTAGTGGGATTATAATAAAAGGAATTTACTCAGTTATGAATTATGATGGTATACATAATGTTTTAGTGTGAAGAAGTACCTAGATAAAAACAGAAAGTTAAATTTGGCTAAGGGTGGATTGCATAAGACCATTTAAAAATATATTTAGCTAAATCAATTTAATAATAATTTATGGATAATCGAGAGTTGGATTCAATTTCCGTAAGTAAAAGATTGCTATTGTGTTGTCTCTCTTTGATAGTTTTTGATATTCTTAATCATGTTCAAGCTAAGCCTTTTCCCTTTAGCTTAAACATGTTTAAGAATCTTTATGCAAGCTGGTCTAAATAATCTAAGGGACAAGAGGGTGAGAATATATTAATTTTCCTCATTATATTATCCTGTGATGGATGATTACGTTCAGAAACTACTGATCTGATTTCGATTGAACATGATGAAAAAATACATGTTTTATTTATCATAATTTTCCAAGGTGCACATTCAATATATCAACTTAATATTCAGTAGATTCTTAATATAATATATTCAGTTAATTGACTGAAATGAAAATGAAATATTTCCTATTTAATGGTATACTTAAATATTTATTTATACGTCACACAAACAACAATACAACAACAAACATAGTCAATCAAATAAACCACCCCTGCAAAAGTACCCGCCGCAAAAGAACCAAGGATACTGGCAGCATTACAGAAATTTATTTTCAGAGCATAAATCCACACAAACATACAATAAACATTAACAAACAAACTCAAAGATAATATAAATATAAATAAAAGAAATTCTATTCAAAAAGTTAAATGTTACAAAAAAATCTAAGACATGTTCTTAGATTTTTTTGTAACATTTAACTTTTTTAGGACATGTAGGTCAAGAAATTCTTTGTTGGAGATAAATATAATATTATTATGTATGCAAATATTTTGAGGTCAACACAATCATGATAGATACAACAATACTTGCAAGCAAAGAGAGTAGTTAGGTGTGTCTGTGTATGAATGAACCTATTAGATTACTAAGAGGTAATCACAAGTAGTTTAGTAGGTAAGGATCCATGGAAATATCCACATTTGGCTTATAATAATAGGAATGTTTTTTTTTTCTTCTAAATTTTCATATTTATATGACACAAGCAACTTTATTCGATGTTTTTTTACAGCACTGTAAACTTGACTGTAGTGCCCGAGACATTGTTAGGTGAAGTATGTTTGCCTAGCATCTGTACCACTCTCCTAGCCATGCCCATAGGAAATAACAGGGAACAGCACAATAATATGTTTGGAGATGTTTGGGTGTTCTATGAAATAACCAGACCAATTTTGATTATTATTATTTTACATACAATTAGATAGCACTGTAAACATACCTAATATTAGATTGTGGGACAGTCCACATATTATTTAATAAATAAAAAATAAACCGATTAATATAGCTACCTAGAATAAGGTTAGGGAGAAGAGTTGTTTTCTTTTTGTAAATAATGATATAACTAATACTCCCCAAGTATAAACTTCTAGGCTGATTTTGATGAAACAGCGGGTATGTATTGAATCCTTGGAAATAGAATAAGCTAGTTTTTTCAACTTTTGTTCTGCCTAAAAACATATTGTAGAACTCTAGTACCTAACAATAATAATAAAAGAAGTTATCAGTTACTAAGTTTGAACCACTGGAGAATGCAATGTTTAGTTGTTGAGTGGTGTTCTAACTAAACAAAGGCAGTAACTATTCTGAATGAAACTTTATTGATAGGAAGTTATGTATAAGGAAGAGCTAATTAGCATTCGACGCGACGACCGCGGAGCGCGGCACACGAGGCGTTGGACTCTGTGACAAACTATTAGGTAGGTACTTTATCACGGGAGTTATCTATAAAAACTAAACTATACCAAACCCATCAATTGGGCTCTTAGACTAACGGAAACTGATCCTAGCTAATATTATTTCGTAAAAGTCCCACATTCTCAAAAAAAACGGCATCAAAATATGTTGTTATCACTGATTATAACCTAAAATGTCATGTCGAACTAGTAAAACATCAGTAACAAGCCCAAATTGTCCTAAAGTTAGTCGTAAAGGAAGCACCATGAGTACCCACCCGAACGCAGATACGCAAGCCGATACAATGATACCTAGATGCAAATGCTAATGTCCTATTCGACGAAATTTTGGTAAAATCATTTTTTCACCAATTCACCACGACAAGTTGCTTTGTTGCAATAACAATGCCTAGACCGATTGTATTTCTATTATTGATAATGTTATTTTATTGAACTAATTATCGTGAGCAATTAATGAAGGTACGACAATCAAAGCAAAGCACCGCTAGTCGGCTGGCGGTGAACCGGCGAAGCTACAACAAAAATAACCAATTTCTGAACTTACCGCCGACTCTGTACATATTCGCAGCCATTTTTATACACAATCACTATTCATTAACACTTAATTATTCTACATCTGACACAATTTATAACTATAACACTATGTAATTGAGCTTATAACAATGTTTTTCATCACGTTAACTCCGGACGCCTTTCGCTGATCGCCATTTTCTTTCACACTACTAATTTGGCCAGTGCGCAGTCGCACTTTTTGGCGTAAACTTCCTGCTCTTGAAACAAAGCAATGACATATCACTATTTTACTAAACACTTCTCACAGTCAAAATCTTCCAAAATAATGTAAAATATCGATAATTTTACAATAATTGTCCATATTTGAAATTAATTTGTTGTGTCCTAAAAATAAAAAAATAAATTCACTCAATTAACGTTTCATTTCTTACATCACTGTATCATTGCACTTTACTTCACTTTATTTCTGGCATACATTTTTTGGCCTAATTGTTAATAAACGAATACAAATTTAACAGCACGTGTAAATAATACATATCAAAGTTTATTTAATTGTCTTTTTAACACTTAACTTCGTTATTTTATCATTTATTTTGAGGAACGCGTTACAGCATTTTTATCAAAAAAATGCAATGGAACGTAAAGATCATAAACAAGGACGCCACTGTTCTATTGTCTATACCAAGTCTTTCCATAGATAATTATATCGTTTTTTTAAGTTAGCATTGTGTGTATTATTTAATATTTTCTACATAAAATTTTGTAACTTTACTGTGTTGATATTATTTAATCTAAATATTTTAAATAAAATAAATTATTTTTTAGAAAAACGTTTCAGAAATGACGTGGCCGTGGTGACAGCTGATTTGTCTATGGATTTTTGACGTTTGCCAAATCAGCCAGCCTCTCCCCAGCAAAAATAGGGGAAAATCTATCAAAATACATGTTTTCTGAATGAAATAACAGTAATATTTTGTAGTGTATCATATGTGGCTGTCTTAGAACATCTGGACGATCGTTCGGTACGTACAACTTTACGATAAATCGTGTAAATGATCTCCAATTGGAAAGTGAACTCAGTGTTTTATAATGTTTCATTGTAGGACGGCGTTATGGCCACGTATGAGGAGTTTATTCAGCAGAACGAGGATCGGGATGGCGTACGGTTTACGTGGAACGTCTGGCCTTCGAGTAGAATCGAAACAACAAGGCTAGTAGTGCCGCTGGCATGCCTGTACCAACCATTGAAGGAGCGACCAGATTTGCCGCCTATACAATATGAACCCGTGTTATGTACGCGGAATACTTGTAGGGCAATCCTAAACCCAATGTGCCAAGTGGATTACAGAGCAAAATTATGGGTCTGCAACTTTTGCTTTCAAAGAAACCCAGTAAGTAACACAAGATATAAACTATTGCCCAAGAATCACAATTTTATCAGAATACCGGTTTATAAATACGTAAATAATTTCAATACTTTCTTCTTTGTAGTTCCCGCCACAATATGCAGCTATATCTGAACAACATCAGCCTGCAGAACTGATCCCGAACTTTTCAACAATAGAGTACACAATCACTCGTGCTCAAACCATGCCACCTATATTCTTACTGGTTGTTGACACTTGCATGGATGAAGAGGAACTTGGAGCTTTAAAAGATTCTCTGCAGACTTCTCTCAGTTTGATGCCCCAGAATGCACTAGTAGGCCTCATTACATTTGGTCGAATGGTACAGATTCATGAGTTAGGTAAAGTATACTAAATGTTTGTTTGCTAGCTGTTCATTAAATTATGCATTTTATTGTGACATCATCAATTAAAACCTTCTTGTACCAGCCAATTTACAATGTCAAATACATTGCTTACTTAGGTCATTTTAATAAACTATGGATAATTAGTATGTTTTTATTTTTAGGTACTGAAGGAATATCCAAATGCTATGTATTCAAAGGGACCAAAGACCTTACAGCAAAGCAAATCCAGGAACAACTAGCTATTGGCCGTGTGAATGCACCAAATGCTCAACAACAAAGACCAGGAGCACCGGCACCCCAGCCTCCAGCCCACCGGTTCTTACAACCAGTAAAGCAATGTGACATGTCATTGACTGACTTGCTAGGGGAGCTTGGGCGTGACCCATGGCCTCTAGGAGTAGGCAAGAGGCCTTTAAGGAGCAGTGGGGTTGCATTGTCTCTTGCTGTTGGTCTTCTTGAGGTTACTTACCCCAACACGGGTGCGAGAATCATGCTGTTCCTCGGAGGCCCATGCTCACAAGGCCCCGGTCAGGTTGTCAATGATGAGCTTAAAGAACCAATTCGCTCCCATCATGACATTCATAAAGATAACGCAAAGTACATGAAGAAGGGTATCAAGCATTATGAGGCCTTGTCTCTGAGATCGGCAACAAACGGTCATTCTATTGATATCTATTCATGTGCATTAGATCAAACTGGTTTGATGGAGATGAAGCAATGCTGTAATTCAACAGGGTAAGTCTAGAAATCACTTAATTACTTACTTTATTATACAGATCCATGATCGCGAAAAGACGTGACGCGAAAAGACCGCGTCAGAAACCCCCGCATCAGGGGCAGCCTTCATGTCCGAGACATTGCAGACAAACTGCAAGAATGCCGCTTACGGTGGTACGGCCACATTCTACGAAAACCGGCTAGTTACGTGGGAAACAAATGTCTTGCTATGGCGCCTCCGCCCGGCCGCGGTAGATTGGGAAGACCCAAGAAGTGCTGGCTTGACGTTGTAAGATCGGATATGCGTGCTAATGGCCTCACTACACGGGATGCCGAAGATCGTGCGAAGTGGAGACGTAAAAGTAGGAAAGCGGACCCCGGGCTCTCGAGAGAGATGCAACCGGGAACAACGCTCGGATGATGATGATTATACAGATCCATGATCACATGGATTTATAGAAAGCCAATTTGTTAATCGTAATTGGTAATAATACATCGTTCGAGTGTGATGCTTGAATGTCTTAGCATGGCTTGCATAAGACCATTTAAAAACATATTTAGTAGAGATGGGGCGACTAGGGGTTCTGCCGACTAGCAGACTAGCCGACTAGTCGGTTCCAAAATTGCCGACTAGTCGGCAATGCAGATCATTATAATTCCCAGATATTTGGGTTAATCATGACCACTCGGCGATTGTTGTTATTTTTGGATAAATTTGCACTTCAAGAGCTGTTGAAACTTCCAAAAAATGTTGAAATAAAAATAAAAGTTGGAAAAAAAATATTAATGGAGCTGAGGCATAGTTATGACATTTTAGATGTTTGATGTTAAGATGATGTATGTGACGTGGTTATGACTATGACGTGTTTTTATATACGTTTTTCTGGCTATCCACCTTCTTACTGTACTATTAATTTAATTAAATATTGGTTTTATTGCATAATTGTTAGTTGACGACTAGTCGGCATAATTTGCCGACTAGTCGGCACCTGCCGACTAGTCGGTTGAACTGCCGACTAGTCGGCCCATCTCTAATATTTAGCTAAATTGATTAAAAAAATACGTACATAGACATTATAATTTTATTTTATTTTTATTTAAAAAAAATATTAAAATGCGATTAATATATCCAAACAATTTGTACTTATGGTTTTGTTATTTCAGTGGTCACATGGTTATGGGAGATTCCTTTAACTCATCACTGTTCAAGCAGACATTCCAGAGGGTCTTTGCTAAAGATCAGAAAGGAGATTACAAAATGGCATTCAATGGCACTTTAGAAGTTAAATGCAGTAGAGAACTCAAAAGTAAGTTGTTTCACATAATATCTGTCTATATATCAATACATAGCCTAAACTGCTGGTCCTAGATACATATTTGGATGGTGTGTTCCTTGTGATGTTTAGGTATTCACTAAGAAAGGGTTATTCGGAAATTCCCACTGCTACTCTGCATAATAAAACTACTGATCATGATCATCAATGAAGCTTAGTCTTACTACCCTGTATCTTTCAGTAAAGTGTTCTCCATTTTTGGCAGCATTGTCACTTACTTACATAAGGTATTAGTCAATAGCTGACCTACATCTAAGTAAAAACACCTTGGCATGGGACTGTCATAGTAAGAAGCAACATAGCATGGTCTTTCTCACTAATTTGGTTATACTTTAGTGTGCAACCCACATGCTTGGAGTTGGTGTCCATTTAATTTCCATTTATTTAACATATCCATAAATTTCTTCTAGTCTCTGGAGCCATCGGATCCTGCGTTTCTCTCAATGTGAAGGGTCCATGTGTGTCAGACCAAGAAGTAGGCATGGGCAACACATGTCAATGGAAAATGTGTACCTTTACACCTAGCACTACTATGGCTATATTCTTTGAAGTAAGTACCGCGCCGGCTGTGCTCCAATGTCTTTTCTTGAAGAAAAAGTTATGTGCGCTAATAACATCGCTCTTACGATGAAGGAAAAAATCGTGAGGAAACCGACATGTCCTAGGATTCACTATGGTCCGAAGGCATGAGACATTCGCCAATCCGGAGTAAGCTCCACGGAATCTTACTGCCCTGCTCTTGCCCTGTAGTGGGACAAATTAACGGGCTATTTTATATATTATAACAAATCTTTATCTGTTTGCACTCTCTTAAGTTTCTCCACTCCCTATTTCCTGGCAATCTAGACCATGTGTCATGCCTGCTTCCTTTATTTGTTTAGTAAATGGGTAATGTTGTTTGGTTGTAGGTGGTAAATCAACACGCAGCCGTGCCACAAGGCGGGCGCGGCTGCGTGCAGCTGATCACGCAGTACCAGCACTCGAGCGGGCAGCGGCGCGTGCGCGTCACCACTATAGCACGGAAGTACGTAATAAGTAGAAATTATTTTGAGCAGTTGACTTTTACTAAATTATCCTAAGTAAGTGACTAACACTATTTTTTATTATGCTAAGAGGCTTAGATAGTTGATTCACTTGTCACTTGAAGTGGGGTTCTTCTCGTATGTAGGCTCAGAAGGCGCAAAGAGCCTTCTGAGAGCAGAATACGGGGGAGATAGTTACAACCTGGTAATAGTATTTACATGTTTTTCCTGCACACTGATGCCTCATTAGACCGTCCTATACTAGTGCTTGGAGACACGACCTAACCAAAACTGAACCCAAACCAAACCAATTCATGATGAAGGTTCATTATAACCAATATTCCGACGGGATCTGGACTAACTCAGTAAGTTCTCTCTCCAGTTGGGGCGACGCGTCGGCCCACTTACACCACATCGCGGCCGGGTTCGACCAGGAGGCGGGCGCGGTGGTGATGGCTCGCCTGGTGGTGTACCGCGCGGACATCGAGGACTCGCCCGACGTGCTGCGCTGGCTGGACCGCATGCTCATACGGCTGGTATGTACACCCTCGCTTCATACTACCTCGTACGTTCCTCCCAACCTTGCGTTTATAGGGACTGAAAAGCGGAGGATACAATTTAAGGGTTCCCAATCCACAGATTCGTGTCAGGTCGCAGGCTTCTTTTGAGCCTCCGCTCGGAAGGTCGGATGCGGCTTAGTTGAGCGTGCGCTCAACTAGATGGTAGGAAAACGGCAGTGAATCAAAATAAATTATTTTATAGGTCTTTTTTTGCACATGGTTGATTGCTAATTAGACGTTTCTTTTTAGATATTCTGCCAAAGTTTCATCTTCGATGGCATAAATTCACTAAATAGGGTATACAATCCGCCAGCTCCAAAATGCCATTGTCTTTGACTGTCGAGGTCAGCCTAAATACAGATTCAGGAGGCTAAGCATTCTTGCCATTCCAACTTAAAACAAATATTTATAAACGAATATTAAACACTTTATGCGCTCGTTTTCTGCCTAGTCACAAAATACTCTGATGTTGTCCACAGTGCCAGAAGTTCGGTGAATACAACAAGGATGACCCGAACAGTTTCCGTCTCTCTGAGAACTTCAGCCTGTACCCGCAGTTCATGTACCATCTCCGCCGGTCGCAGTTCCTGCAGGTCTTTAACAACTCGCCAGACGAAACTACTTTCTATAGGTAAGGTTTTTTTTTATTAACCCGCGTTTAAATACCGGGATAAAAGTTTCTTGTGTTAATCCAAGGTATACAGTGTGAGTTATGTAGATGTGAGATTAGGGAGATTTCCAAAACAATAGGAGATAGCAAAAAATAATAATTCTGATAGGTGTATTTTGATTTTGATAAAAACTAAAATTACCTAGGTAAGCTTAGGTTAATTTTTACCCCGTGACAGGATTATGCCATTAGCTAGTAAAGTTATCAATCGGCTGATCAGGACCCTGTATGAAACGGGGTTTGGCACTGTCAAGAACTCCAGGTTCGCTAGTCTCCACCAGATCCCTAAATATGAATTTGTGTTCGTCCCCCCAGGCACATGCTGATGCGCGAGGATCTGACCCAGTCGCTGATCATGATCCAGCCCATCCTGTACTCGTACAGCTTCGGCGGGCCACCCGAGCCCGTGCTGCTGGACACCTCCTCCATCCAGCCCGACCGGATCCTGCTCATGGACACCTTCTTCCAGATCTTGATATACCACGGAGAGGTATGTTTCTTGTACAAATACAGATAAGAGAACTAAGAAAACTTTAGTACCGAGTTTAGTAGTGTGCAAACTAAGTCCCATTTTTTTTTAAATAATTTTAGTTTTTAACTATAAAATCTGAACCTCGAAGGCAAAATTTCAGCATTCGACTTTTTCATTCAAAATGAATTGAACGCACTATTAAAATATTGTGAACTAGTTGCGTCCCGCCGTTTCACCCGCGTAAGTCCCGATCCCGTGGGAATATCGGGATCAAAAGTAGCCTATGTTACTCGATAATGTAGCTTTCTTTTGGTGAAAGAATTTTTGAAATTGGTCCAGTAGTTTTTGAGTTTATTTATTACAAACATGCAGACACACACACACACACACACACACAAATACAAATCTTTCCTCTTTATAATATTAGTGTAGAAGTGTAGATATATGTATGAATTTATAGAGTGCGTCGGAAGACCTTACACTCGGTCACAAGATCAGTCTAAATTCAATGCCACTGCACCACTGAAATGAAACTATACAAGTACGCTGGAATTGGTATACCATACAAAATGACATTAGATCTTTGTGCCGATTTGATTAGCGCCATGTTGCACTGTTGTCGCGCGTTTTCTATTGAAAGTGATGTTGGCCGTTCGTGGAACTAATAGCTCCGTGGACGGTCACCATCATTTTCAATAGAAAATGCGCGACAACAGCGCAACATGGCGCAAATCAAACAGGCACAAAATTTAGTGCGCTATTATTACCTGTCCAGCGACTTGTACCATGGAGGTCAGTTAACTGAACCCAAATACTAGTAGCAGGGTATAAAACGTAGCATGATATATCGCAGACGATAGCGCAATGGCGCGCGCTGCGCTACCAGGACATGGCGGAGTACGAGAGCTTCGCGCAGCTGCTGCGCGCGCCGGTGGACGACGCGCAGGAGATCCTGCAGAGCCGCTTCCCCGTGCCGCGGTACATCGACACCGAGCACGGAGGCTCGCAGGTACCTACTTACACGTACCTCGCATGTGATATAGCGCAATGGCGCGCGCTGCGCTACCAGGACATGGCGGAGTACGAGAGCTTCGCGCAGCTGCTGCGCGCGCCGGTGGACGACGCGCAGGAGATCCTGCAGAGCCGCTTCCCCGTGCCGCGGTACATCGACACCGAGCACGGAGGCTCGCAGGTACCTACTTACACGTACCTCGCATGTGATATAGCGCAATGGCGCGCGCTGCGCTACCAGGAC
Organism: Idaea biselata; assembly: GCA_958496205.1. Lineage (NCBI taxonomy): Eukaryota > Metazoa > Arthropoda > Insecta > Lepidoptera > Geometridae > Idaea > Idaea biselata. The sequence goes on from OY292402.1 coordinate 9,895,763, forward strand.
ATGGCGGAGTACGAGAGCTTCGCGCAGCTGCTGCGCGCGCCGGTGGACGACGCGCAGGAGATCCTGCAGAGCCGCTTCCCCGTGCCGCGGTACATCGACACCGAGCACGGAGGCTCGCAGGTACCTACTTACACGTACCTCGCATGTGATATAGCGCAATGGCGCGCGCTGCGCTACCAGGACATGGCGGAGTACGAGAGCTTCGCGCAGCTGCTGCGCGCGCCGGTGGACGACGCGCAGGAGATCCTGCAGAGCCGCTTCCCCGTGCCGCGGTACATCGACACCGAGCACGGAGGCTCGCAGGTACCTACTTACACGTACCTCGCATGTGATATAGCGCAATGGCGCGCGCTGCGCTACCAGGACATGGCGGAGTACGAGAGCTTCGCGCAGCTGCTGCGCGCGCCGGTGGACGACGCGCAGGAGATCCTGCAGAGCCGCTTCCCCGTGCCGCGGTACATCGACACCGAGCACGGAGGCTCGCAGGTACCTACTTACACGTACCTCGCATGTGATATAGCGCAATGGCGCGCGCTGCGCTACCAGGACATGGCGGAGTACGAGAGCTTCGCGCAGCTGCTGCGCGCGCCGGTGGACGACGCGCAGGAGATCCTGCAGAGCCGCTTCCCCGTGCCGCGGTACATCGACACCGAGCACGGAGGCTCGCAGATACCTACCTTTTTTTTTTTTTTTTTTTTTTTTTATTCTGTCAACTACACACAGCGCCATCTAGCCCCGTGGTAAGCGGCTAAGCTTGTGTTACGGTGACTAGACAACGGATATACTACATATATTTATTTTTCTTTTTGTAAATACATACATATTATACAAAGAGGGACACCCAGACCAGACAAAAATATTTATTTTTAAAACTTAAATACTTGCAGTCGGCGGGAATCGAACCCGCAACCTTCTGCATTGCAGCCGTGCTTTCGCACGACGCGCCACTGAGGTCGTCACTGAGGTGTACTTACACGTACAGGGGAACTGTACTCGCTCTCACAATCTTGGAACAAATGTAGACAGAACTGACAATATCAACGGGTTGAGTAAATAAAGAGCTGTCGTTTTAAATAAATGTATGAGTTCTGTGTATACATTTCTGATCTAAAATTCTGAGACAGAGTATAGTCTTTACCATAGTAGAAAGCTGTGGTAGAAAGAACTTGCCTGTTTTCTGAAAATGGACTTTGAAAAGTCATGTCTTTCCAACACCTTATGTGATGTTTCTACAACTTATGTGACCTTTCTTACAATTTATGTCTTGACGTACATACAAAAAGGGTAGACGCAACAACGAACGTATACCCATTTGCTTGTCTTTGTAGGCTCTTGATCGTTTCGTGAGTCTGTAATAGTTCCCAAGAAGTTATTTCAAGGGGGCGGGATCGATATTTACTTACTGTATCATTTTGCATTAAGATTATTATTTAAAATGCCTATATTTCATTTCAACGATGTATACCCATTCTGCGACCACTGAACTGTATATTAGGCGTCAGGGCATATAAATATTTAGAGGTAAATTAAGGTAAGAAGAAATAAAATCCAAAATGAGTAGCTGTTTTGTATCATATATTTATTTAAACTCAAGGAACCTCAACACTCTTCGCCACTTCAACAGTTTTGGTAGCTAATATTCTCTCCAACATATTGTTGACTTTCTGTTGAGTTTTCAAAAAGTTCTTGAAGTGAGTATCGTCAAATTTCGGTTTAGTGTCGTTTATCGGTCTGAGTGCTCTCTGTGCCACTTTCATTCTTGCAACAGGTTCGTTTAAATTCTGGTGCCAATCGTCCTGGTCCACTCTCTCTAATTTCTCATGAAACTTCTCGAAATTACTGTTTCTATTTCGCATATTGGCATATTCTTCTTTCGCATTATATTTTGGACTTATATAACTTGGTGTGTCCATTCTTTCGGCGTTATAGTGGTACTTTGGACGGTCAAATGATGTTGGGTAATCGTGGTGCGGTTGACTTGGGTAGTCGTGGTGCGATTGACTTGGGTAGTCGTGGTGCGGTTGACTTGGGTAGTCGTGGTGCGGTTGACTTTGGTAGTCGTGGTGCGGTTGACTTGGGTAGTCGTGGTGCGGTTGACTTGGGTAGTTGTAGTGCGGTTGACTTGGGTAGTCGTGGTGCGGTTGACTTGGGTAGTCGTGGTTTGGTTGACTTGAGTACTCGTGGTGCGCCGGACTATAGAGCCCTTTTATGATTGCATCCTCAAGAGGGTCTGGACCTAATTTCTTATTGTCAATGTTGTGAAAGTACTGTATGGTATACTGCATGTTAGGATGTGAATTAGCTTTAAATCTGTGAACCTTTTTAAATATCTCAAATGAATTTTCTGTTGTGACTACAATGTTTTGATATATCATTTTCACTGGTGGTAACAGCATTGGGACCTTTAGAGGTGGTATTTGTCCAATATTCGTTTGTATTGTCAAGGGACGAATTTCCGGTTTAGGATTATAAAAATTTACTTGATCTATTCTGTTGATTGTTTTCGATTTATAAATGGGTACAGACTCTAGTTCTGTGTTTAAATTTTTTAGGGCATTTGGTAGTTGTATGCTATGAATGATATGGCTTATGATCGGATTCTGATATGGCATTGTGGTCAAAGTAGGCGCAACGTTGCCAAGTCTCTCTATTTGTTTTTGTCCTGTTGCATTTTTGTTAACAACAGGATTAATTTTGTCCTTTAACTGGTTAATTATTTCTATTAATTTCGCATAGTCGTTCACTTCTTTTGTACTAGATATTGTAGTATCAGTAGTAGTAGTATTTATGTCTGAAATAAAAGATATAAAAAATAAATGAACATGTTTAAATGCCAATTAAATGTTTCCCTATTTAATTATATTTATACCTGTTTCACTTGCAACTCTTCTGCTGTTATTTGTGTTCATTTGTATCTTTATATCGTGGAGTACTAATGCTTTAATGCTGTCAGCAATATCTTTAATAATATTCCGAGGTATATTTACATCATTTTGAAATCTTTCTTTAACGATAGGTCTCTCTGTAGTCGAAGGTCGACTTGGTGACAGGAAACGAGCGATTGAAGAAGCTACCACGTCTTTAATTGGTCTTACTTTTGAAATTTCTTGAGATTGATCTTTTAACTCAACATTTTCCCTTTGTCCTCTCATAACTCTTTTGTACATCATTATGTCATCAATATCCTTACTATAGACCTTTATTCTTGAGGTATCTTTATCATGATTGTAGTATTGTCTTCCGTTTTCGATTTCTAGTGTGTCCTTTCTTCGGCTTTCACCTTTGTTTGCCAACATGTCTTTTATTTCATAAAGTATACTTTTCAAATCAACAGTTGTTGTAGGTGTGGTGGTCGTCTGTACTGTTCCAACTTGGGCTATAAACTGTTGCAACACTTTATTTATGTAGGTTATTGAGTTCGGTTCTGACTTATTGCGTGTCTCTCGTGTAACAACTTTAGTAGTAGGGGTACTTTCTTCGATGCTTTGAAGATTGACTTTAGGTGTTATGCTACTCATCTGTTTGACGTCTGGTGTTATGCTACTCATCAGTTTGACTTCTGGTGTTATGCTACTTATCAGCTTCATCAACTTTGTAATGGTGGCATCTTCTATAGTAGAATTAAATACGATATTTTGAACTTCAACTTTGGCACCTGAAAGATTTTTTTTTTATTGGTGTGTTAACAACATAAATAATTAAACTATGTTATATTTACTTACTAGTATTTGTTTGAGACTGTCTTCTCGTCGCTTTTTGCTCGTCATATTTAGTTTCATTGTCAGAGTTCTTTGCATTTTCCAGTTTGCATTCATTGCGGATATCTCTACAATAAAAAAATGCTATAACAAGACTTAGTTCGTCATTTCCCCTGGGTTTAATTAATTCGAATGTAAAATGATTCGACATAACATGTCTCATTTCACCTGGATGAAATTTGACACCAACCAAACCATTTCACTTTCTTTCCCCAGCATCCAGGTGAAGAAAGTGGAATAACCCGGTTTAGAGACCACCTGTTCATTTTCTGTTTAACTCACACGTTATCCAAATCATCGACATTGACATTGTGTCGTTGTAGTTTCTTCAACAATGCCACATCCAAATCGTCCTTTTGTAACCCACTCAGTACGAGCACGCACAGCAGATCTGAAACCAACTCTCATTCAACACTTGTATTCACATCACTAATTTCTTTATAGTTAATTTATTTGCGACCTTTTTTTTAATATTACTATTTATTGGAACCTTTTGTGTCGTGGCTTTGGCCGTTTGTGCGTTGTAACGTACATGCTAACAGGGTGATTGTGAGTAGAGCGCGGCACCACATTGTGTCGGCGTTATCGCCTCTTGCTCTATAACACATTACATTGTTTTATTGGTTTTGTTGCGCTCGTGGTTCGCTGGTAACGCGTTAAAGCGATGTGTTTTAGATTATCTGGATATTGAAGTGTAGTTAGGCACGGAATGATACCATGAAACTTTTGCTTATTGTTAAAATTGATAAAGGTATCAATGGAGGGATTAATGACTTATTTTAAACTAGCTGACCCGACAGACGTTGTCCTGTCGTTTAGTATAAAAAAATAAAATTCATCAAAATCGGTTTAGCATTTTTTCTTTCATAAGAACCTTCTCCTGACAATAGCAAACACAACAAAAAAAGAATTATCGAAATCGGTCCAGCCGTTCACGCGTGATGTGACAACGGAAAAGTTTCATTTTTATATATAAGAAGAAGAAGAAGAAGATTTGAGACATCGATCGGGACAATCATACATCATTAACTCCTAGTTTTTAAGACGTTGCAAAATGATCTTGTAGTTATTTACAAGTTCTTACTAAATAAATGAACATAACTTGTGACTCTAAACCAATTCCTCGGTTTTATCGTAGCGGTGCACAACCCACTATGCCACAGGGCCCATAGACCATCGGTTTTAGAAGCAGGGATTAAGGCTATTTTTATAATTTCAGGCTCGTTTCCTGCTGTCGAAAGTGAACCCATCTCAGACACACAACAACATGTATGCTTACGGAGGTGTAAGTATTCCTTACTTTTAAATTACCTATAGGTACAATAGATTTTTCTTCTGTTTTCGCGATGTTGCGTTAAAATTAAAGACATTTTTCGGTATTAATCGCGTGGATTAAAACCGAAAAATGTCTTTAATTTCTATCTATACAATTCCAATTTTCATGTTAATTTAAATAATTTTTTAATTTTTGACTGACGCTTAATTTATAAATAGAAACATTTTACAAGTAGAAATGCATTATCATAATGTCTTGTAATATGTTCATAGTAGAATGTCTTGCTTGACCAATAAAAACAAGAATTATTGACGCTAAATTTTTCAAGTAATATTTTTGACGTAGTCTGTGTAGCTTTCCTGATAATTTTGTTTATTTTACTTTAATTTTGAAATGTTATAATTTCACTCGTTAGCATGGTGTGATCCCAACCTAAAGGTGTGTTATACGGGGTCAGTAACACAGTACCTACTACAGTAACCCGGTCTGGTTAGGTTAGGTTAGTGCAGTCTGGTACTGACTTTCACGCTTCCAAGCCTGTCCAGTCAGACCGGACCCTTATTCTGCTGATTACCTACTTCAACTTTCAGTTCAATAGTCTTAGGCAAGTTTTAGGAAAGTTAATTTATTTTCGCCAACAATTTTACAACTGAAATTAAACTAATTTTTTGGTTTTAAACGCGTTGCATAATGTTATATTGAGCATTGTTGAACCATGCTTAATATAACAATAGGAACTTACCAAGATGTTGGAACTACAAAACATAATCAGCAGAATAAGGTAGAGAATGTTCTCCAGTAACTGGGTCTTGTTGCTGCCCACGTATACATCAGCCATTACAGTTGGACCGATCGATAGCATGGTGTGATATTGACCTAATTTTATTTTGTTCCATCATTGTTATGGCGAGCAGGCGATGCCGATACCATCTGCGGTAGTGAACCTTTTTTTTATTATTTCTTTGTTCATTCGGTGTTTGGTTTGACTAACATTCACATTATGTAAAAATAATCTACCATCCAACACTTACCTATCGCTTTTAAAAAATGCTTGTTCTTTCTCGACGATATTTCGATTGTGTTTCGATAGTAGTGGTAATAGCGGTCATGTTTATTTGCGACTACGACTATTGTAACTAAGTCGAAACTTCGCAGTGAAAAATACTATGTAAGTACCTATACAAAATTTCATCAAAAACAAGTAAATTGTCGTTGTTATACTAATATTTTAGCTTTTGTTTACCAATGCATTATTGTATTGACGCTTTATCAATGCTTCTTTAATTGCACGTTCGAAGATGTAATGGCAAATCACGCTCTTGTATAGCACGCACGTTAATTATATAAGTAAATGAAAACATCACACAATTAAAGATGAAGACAAACCAATAAATAAATAACAACTTAGTAGTAGTCTAGGCACCAAGGTTCTAAAAAAAGCTATACAGTTCCCCTAGTAACAAACTGAATTGGTAGATTTTATGGCAATTTACCGTTGTATGTATTATGAATTCTGTGTTGAGTGCAATCTATTTTTGTTCAAGGAAAACATAACTTTCGCGCGTATTGTACGGAAACAGGGCTAATTAATAAATCTAATTATAATAACGTAAAACGATATCAGTGTTCGCCATTGTAAAGTATTTACAACTAGTTGCGTCCCGCTGTTTTACCCGCGTAGTCCCGATACCGTGGGAATATCGGGATTAAAAGTTGCCTGTTGTTATTCAGGGTGAATGTAGCTTTCTAATGGTGAAAGAATATTTAAAATCGGTCCAGTAGTTTTGAGTTTATTCATAACATACAGACACACACAAATACAAAAAAATACAAATCTTGCCTCTTTATAATATTAGTGTAGACTAGTTGCGATCCCGCGGAAATACCGGGACGACAACTGTTAATATTTCATTGACGTGGATTATAAGACTATAAATCGTCGCTCAAGTCATGATCTCTCCTTGAGTTACGTCCTACTATACTGGTCTGGTACTGGTTCATATTGGTGTGACAAATGTTGCCATGTTTTGCTATAGGCAGTGTCGCATTTCATTAAAGTACCATCTACCTACCTATTCTTTTTTTGGAAAGGTTCATTTGGTGGAGGTTAATTTCATTTTAAATGGCCCGGTTAGATATCGAAACGTAACACCTGTACTTACCTATACCTACGATACTTTTGTTTACAACTTTGTGAATAAGAATAATGCGTTCCTTATATACAACCGAGGTCGTGGGTTCAAGTCCCATTGATTTTTTGGTTTCCACGTTTTGCGTTCTTCAAATTGTGACGTTTTGCGAAAGTAACAAAATTGTCTTTAGGTTGATTTTAGGTAAAAAGGCAAAGAGGGAAGTAAATCTTAGACCTACCTACTCACATCGTTCTAGGATATTGGCTCCCGCTGAGTGTAGGCACAGGGCTTATGATGTTCTAGAATAGTTTAATTCAAATTAACATTACGTTTCGGTTTCCAACTGGGTCATTTTAACCAAAATCTTTTCATTTTCTAATTAAGTGGGTATCGGGTTAACATAGGTGCCTTCAAAACACCATCTTACGTTTATTTTCCACGTTTCCAGGACGGTGGAGCTCCGGTGCTAACAGACGATGTGTCTCTCCAAGTCTTCATGGAGCATCTGAAGAAACTCGCAGTATCCTCGACAGCATAGAAATAATAAGTCTCAAGTTATATTTTCTAATGTAAATTATATTGGAATTGTTTATGAATACCTATCTATTTAATTATATGTCGCTAATGAATGAGAAATATAAATGATTTTATTGATATTGTTTGTTTTATTAACAGACTTCAAATAGGGGGATGGATTTGTACATTTTTGTGAAGTCAAAGTACTTATAATAAAATTACACGACAGACATTGACACATATCGATCTATAGCAGGGGTTCCCAAACTTATTTGGTCTACCGCCCACTTTGAGAGTATTTTTTTTTCACCTTAAAAACCACTATAACTTGAAATTAAATTAATTATTGTAAGCTATATTAGTAGAGATCAACTCTTTCATTTCAAAACGGAGCGACCTATTGACATGTTTTTTTTATTTATTTATTTAATAAGACAGGACAGATATGACAACTACACGGTGAGAAATATCGAACCTAGTTTTTTAAATAATATTAGTTGATGTTCACGTGTTGTCGTCGATAGTCGGTAGCTCAGTCGGTGTCTAAAGGTCATTGCCCACTTACACGACTCTGCTCCCACCCGGCAAAAATAATGTAATTCAAATATGGGCTTTAAATATTGCTCTTTAGATATATTTTACACTGACTGACGAGCAGTCTGACGGCGGTAAGCTCGCTGAAAGCGAGCTGTTTGCTAATTTATGATGCCAATGTAAAATATATCTAAAGAGCAATATTTAAAGCCCATATTTGAATTACATTATTTTTGCCGGGTGGGAGCGGAGTCGTGTAAGTGGGCTATGACCTTAAGAGTCCTCCTAGCTAGATGTCATAACAAATCGCCCCCTAAGCCTCTACACAACGCCCCCATTTTTTTCTGGGTCTCTTACCGCCCCCTTTAGGCCTGCAGTGCCCACAAGGCGGCGTTATTGCCCACTTTGGGAACCCCTGATTTATAGAGCAAAGTGCCATCGCGTGTACACCGCTGCAATCTAGTTGCAGATGGAGCTGCAGCTGAACATCAAAGTGCCGTGTCGTGTAGTCATTTCTTGCACGGTGAGATTGTGAGGCTTATTTCAAATCTGACAATATAAGTTTTAATATCGGAGAGTTGGTCCCGCCATCATGACGCTAATCAGTTCTGCCGTCTTTCTATCTTTTTTGGTAAGCAACGTAGTCAAAGATGTAGCACGATCACCAGGGGCGTCTCTAGGTCATGTAGCGCCCGTGTGCAAATATCTCCTTGGCGCCCTCTAGTCAGAGTTAAGAGTGATTCCAATATGGAATAATAAAGGTACAAACAGCAGTAGGTACTAACTTGACGTAGGTAGGTACCCCTAATATTATTTTATTGTGAAGTTGAAAAAATATGTCGGGAAACAATAGGTAACCTACAACTACATACACCGATATCTTTTGAATGAAATGTCCGAATTGAATAATTCAAAAGGTCCTAGAAAGGTATTGAATTCGTCTTGAATATGAAGTAATTTTATTTTACCATTAATTAATACCAAGGTACAAAATAAAAGGTTATTAAAGCGACGGCATGTTCACGAGTTCCAGGTCGGCAGTGGCACACGTACGTAGGATTTTTTCCCCTTCCTCATTCCGACTGCCATATCCGTAGCCTCCATGAACACGTAAAAATTCCACCCCCATTTCACCCACATGGCCGTTCAGATCACCAGCCAAAACGGTTCCCTAAGTAGGAACCCCTCCAATAAGCACCTTCACGCACATAAGTCGATGTTGCCATGGTAGGCGGAGTGGGAGGTGTTGGGTTTAATTTCGTTACGGAATTTCTTGATTCGGTGGCCGCGCTGAAATCGCGCGATAAAAGCTATGCAATAGCTGAACAAATAATTACACGTTCACGGAATGTGAGTAGGTCGATAGCAATATTCGTCCATTCTACGTCGACAGCAATTTCGTCATAATGTCGACACATAAAAATGCTAGTGTGGACGGTATGGATACTTGATGCAGTTTGTGTCAGTGTCGCCCGTGTATTTTGAACTTATTAACTTGGGACACTGATGTACCTATGCTATTCAATAAAGATCGCGACAGAACGGTGTATACCCACCTCGAAAAAAGAATGGTGATTTAATATTATTCAGGTAATATTGCTATATCGCTATAGGTTTACTATTTTTCAGCTTCGCATCCGAGCGATTTTCCCGGTTGCATCTCTCTCGGGGGCCCAGGGTCCGCTAAACCCCAAATTGTTTTCTTAATTTGGAGTCGACGCAGTACCATACCTTCTGCAAATTAGTCGCCTTTTACGACACCTTTTCTATGCCGGGGCTACACGACTAGTTAAGTAATTTTTAGCATTTACTAGTAATAAACGAAAGTTTGAAGTGTTTAACTGCTTTATTTAAATATTTATTAGTTAATTACATAAATATGTATTGTAAGTACCTAAGTAATTAAGCATTTTATTTCTCCTAAGTAGGTAATTTACATTCACATACATTTTATCACACTAGCTAGAACATGGTTCTTAACCAGCCCCCGAATTCCCGCAATTTTCATTCCAAGCGAAAATAATCTTTTTCAACCGACTTCAAAAAAGAAGGTGCCAAGCATTTCGGTTGTGGCCATTTTTAAATACATTCTAGAGTCAATGAAGGTTCGGTTGCATTTCGATTTGCAACTAACTTGCAATCGATTCGCAATTGAAATGAAATTTCAGATTATTTTCATACGGGAATCGGGGCTCAGTGAGGTACCTACGCTAAAAAATGAATGACGTTAAAAATTAAAACGTCATTTTTAGGAGTCCGTATTTGAGTATAAGTACAAGTACCTATAGTCTATTTCTTAATCTCTGAACAAATCTGACATTACGAAATGTCAAAACTTGAGATAATGTTGTCACCCTCAAGATGGTAGTGATGGGTATATTCTGAAAATACCGTTCAAAAGTGAACAATCTGAAGAATAAATGAACTTTTTGAATTAAATATTGAAAATTGACAATATAATATCGAAATCTAATTCTAAATTATGGGATTGCATTATGGGACCGAAAAAGCAAGTTCTTGTGTTAGGAATATGTAAAATGTCATCTTTTATAGTATAAAACACATTTTTTTATTATTTTAAGCCCATACACACACCAGTTCTGCAGTGTTGCGTGCACAAATTTTCGTAAGCCTGACCGCACACGTTCGTTTTATTTCCGAACGGAAAACATAGGTACCTACTGACTGTAAACATTTCAAATAAATAAAAGCTTTAAAAAACGAACGTCTGCTCTAGGATCACGAAATTCCGAGTCGATATTCCCTATTCCGAATACGTATACGGAAAACGTACGTGTTCGGCCAGGCAAGAAACGAAAAAGAAAGGTTTTCACTTTTCCTTCGTGATTATTTTGTGGTTGATTTGCTTTGCGAACGAAACGCAACTAAGCAAAGTTATATTAGGATCACTGAACTTTTTGAAAAGCAGTAGTAAATGAAATAAATTAGTTCACGAAAAAAGGTATCTTTCGGAAGAAAAACGGCTTATCATAAGTCACATAGGTGGGGAAAATGAGTTCGTACAAGATGGGCTCTTGTTATTCGAGGCCAAAACAGGGAAAGAGGATTACCACCAAGAAATGAACTCGGCCTGTTTTAAAGAATGGTATGCTATGGTTTTACCATAATAACCGCATAATGCTTTTGTAGTAATAGATAATGCGCCATACCATTCCAGAAAGTTAGAGACATTGCCCAAAATGTCTTGGAATAAAAAAAAAATACAGGAATGGCTGGACTCTAAAAATATTGCATATGAAAGTAAGAGTATGACAAAACTAGATTTAATCGATCTAGTTAAAAGACCTCCAAAATACTCACACTGATAAGTATGCGGTAGACGAGATGGCGGCGACCCATGGGGTCAAAGTCCTTCGCTTACCTCCTTAGTCCTTACCATTGTGAACTAAATCCTATTGAATTGGTTTGGGCTCAAGTGAAAGGCTATGTAGCCACCAACAATAAAACTTTCAAAATCAAAGAAGTAAAAAAACTATTCGAAGACGCTCTAAATAATATAACCCCCGAGAAGTGGAAAAAATGTGTCACACATGTAATAAAGGAAGAGGATAAGATGTGTCATCTCGAACACCTTTTGGATAGCGCTTCGGATAGATTTATTATTGATCTTCAAAATGATTCGTCATCATCATCCGAGACAGAATAAAAACTTCATAATCTACGCTACATTATTTTTACCATGTAAAAGAATAAGAATTGATTTAACTTAGAACCATGGCGCGGTGAGAACGCCGTGACACGCCGTGTCGCGTGGTACAGCGCGTGCCCAGTGCTCTGCAAACGCAACAACTTCAACATCTACTGATGAATGACCGGCGCGCCGGTCATTCATTCAATGCCAAACGGCGGCGACGACACTATGTTCGTGCAGTTGTGGCCGAGGTCTGAATCCTAATTCTATGGGAATTTTGAGATCACTTTTTGCCTTCATATACGATTTTTTTATCCAAATAGATCAAGCAAATTAAATTAAATCAATTAAATCTTTGATCAAACCTTTAATTGTAGTTAATATTAATTCGGAGTGTATTGTAGCTAACTTAATAGAAATAAAGAAGTTGTGGAGAGTCTTGAAACTATAACTTTAGGGTATCACATCATTTTTGCAATAAAGAATTCTGATTCTGATTCTATTCTGATTGAATGAACACTTTTACTACATCACTATTTTTGTTTCATTAAAATCCGGCAACACCGAAAACGTCAGATTGGTTCAGAGAATATAGACTATAGGTATAAGATTTTTCTTGTGTTTTCGCGATGTTCTATTGAAATTAGAGACATTTTTCATATTAAGAATTTCAGTTTTTGTTAAGTATGTCAGTAAATGGCATTTAAAAAAGTATTGCTGAATACCTAGATTTATAATCAATCAATCACACTTTTCACACGAAGACGGTTTGTCACCCGTATGTGTGAATACATGGCGTTTCAAACCTCGTTTAGTAGTATTTTTTTTTATCACACTTTACACAAGAAAACGGTTTTTCACCTGTATGTTTTATGATTTGTACGGAGGAGTCAAATGGACTCAATGAGGTTAATTGCGGTGTATAATTTCACCGGGTAAACTGAGGGTTAAGTATGTCAGTAAATGGCATTTAAAAAAGTATTGCTGAATACCTAGATTTATAATCAATCAATCACACTTTTCACACGAAGACGGTTTGTCACCCGTATGTGTGAATACATGGCGTTTCAAACCTCGTTTAGTAGTATATTTTTTATCACACTTTACACAAGAAAACGGTTTTTCACCTGTATGTTTTAATAAATGGTTTTTTAAACTCTTTTTTTCCATACATTTATAATCACACTTTTCACACGAAAACGGTTTTTCACCACGATGTGTGAATAAATGCTGTTTTAGACTCCTGTTTTCCATACATTTATAATCACACTTATCACAGGAAAACCGTTTTTCACCAGTATGTGTAAATAAATGTTGTTTTAAATATCTTTTTTGGTTACATTTATACTCACATTTATTGCACCTAAACGGTTTTGTATCAGTATGAGTCAATAAATGAAGTTTTAAATCGTTTTTTTGAATACATTTGTAATCACACATATCGCAAGACAACGGTTTTTCACCAGTATGTGTTAATAAATGACGTTTAAAGTTGCTTCTTACAATACATTTAAAATCACACTCATCACAAGAAAATGGTTTTACACTAGTATGAGTTAATAAATGACGCTCTAAAGTGCTCTTTTGAATACATTTATAATTACATTTATCACAAGAAATCGATTTTTCTGTAGAAATCGATTTACGTCCAGTATGTGATAATAAATGACGTTTTAAATTTTGTTTTAGGTTACATGAAAAACCACACTTATCACACGAAAACTGTTTTTCAACAGTATGCGTCAGCAAATGACGTTTCAGACTGTTTTTCTGAATACATTTGTAATCACACCTTTTACAAAAAAACGGCTTTTCACCAGTATGTGAGAGTAAATGGTATCTTAAACTTCTTTTTTCAATACATTTATAACTACAAAAGTTACACGAAAACGGTTTTGCTTCAATATGTACTAATAAATGCCTTTGTAAATTTTCCTTCAGAGCAGCCCTATACTCACACTTATCACATGAAAACCGTTTCTCATCAGAATGTGTCGTCAAATGCTGTATCAATCGGTTTTTTAGAAAACATTTATATTCACACTTATCACACCAAAACCGTTTTATACCAGTATGTTTAAGTAAATGTCGTGTTAAATTGCCTTTTGCATTGCATTTATAATCACACTTATCACACGAAAACGGTTTTTCACCAGTATGTATGATTAAATTATTTTTAACACTACATTTGTAATTACACTTGTCGCACCAAAACTGTTTTATTCCAGAACATGTTAGTAAATGTTGTTTTAAATTGCCTTTTACGTTACATTTATAATCACACTTATTGCACTTAAACAGTTTCTCATCTGCGTGTGACAATAAATGTCGTTTCAAATGATTCTTTCGAATACATATATAATCACACTTATTGCATGCTAGCAGGTATTTAGTAGAATGCACTCTTAAATGGGTCTCTAAAAGAATTTTGTTTGTAGTTTTATAATTGCACTGCGGACATGAGAATGTGTTTCCCTTCAAGTGAGGTGTAGCTGCAGGTTTGGTGTTTCTGTGTTGGTGTTGCGATGTCAAAAGTTTCCGTTTTTTTAGTACTGGGCAGCCTGTGAGGGTAAGAACAATGAGTATAATACTATTATAGTTAACTAGAAGAGTCCCGCGGTTTTACCCGCGTAAGTCCCGATCCCGCTGGATTTTCTAAAAACCCTTTTATAGTGCATACCTATACACCACAAAGAACACACTCTTTGATGTCCCTAGAACCAGCATTTTAAGCTCTGCGTTGATATATATGTAGTTGAGTCAATTAATCAGGACATTCAATTTTATATGTATAGATATACAGAGTGAGCAATGCGGCTTGGCTTCAAGCCTGGTAAAATTTGCTTTCTCTGATGATGTATTTGATGAAACTTAGTACCTCTAAGGCCCTGTTTTTTGTTGGGTATTTGATTGGTGGGGAATTCCCTAACAAAAGTAACTCCTGAATATTTCTGCACATTGAGAACCAAAATCTTTAATACGTCTATATGGTAGTCATTTCAAATTAGTCTCCGTCCATCTGCCTGTATGTCACCACAAATTAACTGACTTCATATATGGACAAGGTTTTCATTTTTACTGATTGTAATTACTAGAAGATGGCTCGTTCTCATACAAACTAAGTATTTGATTGTGTTAAAACTACAATGGAAGCATGCTGCATGAAATCTATAATAGAGTAGATAGATACTTACTTTCTTTGTCATCATCCATATTAAATCTCTTTCTCGGTCTGAGTCTTCGCAAATGAGAGATATCCTGATATGATGAAGCTGGATTACTTCCAACATCATCAGTGGCTTCATGTACTTCATTGTCTAACTTCTTATTACACTCTAGAAACATTTTGGTAAACTAAATTCACGGTACATACAAATGTTTTTTTTTAAATTTAATATAAAGTATGGAGTACTTCTATTAATACTAAAATTGAATGGTGCAAAACCCTATGTTCCGTTGCATGACTGACACCAGTGTAACATCTGTAACACAGTAGAAGATATGCAATACTTACTTTTTTTATTATCCAGCTTGTCCTTTTTCCTAGGTCTGAGTTTTGATGATGAACATGATAAAGTTTGATTTTTTCCAACAGTTGAATCGTCAGTGGTTCCCCTTGCAATATTGTCTAATGCTTGCCAAATGTCAAATTTAACGTCATCGAACTGAGCATTGTCGTCAATCTCTATCATATTGTCATACATGTTAATGTATTCTGTATCAGGGAAGTTTGAATTATGGCATTCAATGTTGTCACTCCCATCATCGTTTTGTACTTCATGCTTTAATTCCTTGTTCATTGAAAAAAGGATATCGCTTTCAGCATTAGAGTTATAATTGTATTGTTTATAACTCATTTCAGTACCTTTGTTTTCTGGAAAAATAATATGAAAAAAGCTGTGAACATTTGTTCTTATCTTGTTTTCTATATTTAAGAAGCAGAATATTCCTGATGGTGGACACTATTCAGTTTATCTAAATCTGTGGAAATAATAAATAGACTTTTCTTGTGTCAATGTGCGAATGTGTAAAAAATCAAGAAGGTAAAGTACCTGCCCAGTCGCTCTCCAGTTTGACTGCTGCATCGTGGACCCCAGATTCCGGACATGTGACGTTCAAGGACTCCATGGAAGTTCGGGCCAATGCGCTCCCTAAATTTCAACTTTATGCAATGGAGGAATGAAATAATCCCCGAGTTCTACTGTAGTAGCAGCCTCCGCTAGAAGTAGGTACCTACCAATAAACTAGTGTTTTGTGAAGCTTTCTTGGCGCTATTATCACATAAAACCAGGAAGATACGATCTTGCAAGCATGTTCGAATACCGGCTGCTCGCCGAGTCAACACGGCACAGACTACTGAAGAGATAGTACGTATCAAAAGGGTATTCCTTTATTGCGAATTTCACAACACCAATCAACAAACAATGCAAAAAGAAATCGAAATGGATGGGATGGTTATTTTTTATCTCTTTGGCAAAAAGCGTAGTGAAATGAATGATTTCCAACCTATTGGCAAAAAGACGGCAAAAAGCAATGAATGATTACTAAAAATATTTTTCTGTCACTGTCAGTCAGACACTGCCAGTGTTGCTACAGCATAAAATAGACATTTGGCGGGAACGTATATTCGAAATATGTTGGTGAATTTTAATTTCGATAGATGAAACTTATTAAAATGTGTCAGAGTGAAGTGCTAAACATTAACTATTAACGGTACATTGTAGTAAAAGTATCACTACCATTTTAACATGGGAGTTTAATCAAGATTTAAGGTGATTGTTTTTTGCAAATGTTATTCTTGTAATAAACAAGAAATATTATTTTTCTTTCACAAATAAAACACGAAGTTCTATCAAAGAAAACATATGCACTAGGCGTTGAAAGGGTATTGGCACTGGCATGCATGGTTAGCGCAGCTCCTCATTGCGGAACACCGCACACCGGGCCCCGGGCGCACCTACAGATAAGTATAAATTGTGATAACTAACTAGACATCCAAAACCTGTGCTGGAGTTGGGTTGGAGGAGGGTTGGTGTCAGGCAGTCAGAGTAAAATATTACCAAATCTATTTACAGCACGTACTTAGTAGTATTTACTTATGGTAAATAATGACATTTAATGGCTTATGTACCTAGGTACTGTGCCGGCCGAACTTTTGGAGGCTTTAGCGGACCATGGGCTCCTGAGGCGCAATCAACCGCGAACATAGCTCAGCTACGGACGCCAAGGGATTAAGAATCCAGACAAAAAAAAGTTAAAAAAAAACCGACAGTAAAAAGAAGGCCACTAAAAAGCATTAACCAATTTACTGCAGGTATATTAAGTGACGTACATTGTGTGTTACCCGTAAAACAAGCAGCAGCTATTGTGGGGTGCACTTCAGAATCCTACGTCACGAATTTGTATAAAAAAAGACTTGTAGGAGATAGAGAAGAAAGAGGACTAAGTAACCATTATTGCTAGTTTTATGTTGAGCAATGAAAAAAAAAATTTCATACATTTTTACTTGAACTTCGAAAAAAATATATGGATCACCCCGACTTGGATAGGTTAGGTTAATGTTAGAACATGATTACACGCAGCGCTTTGGCGAGCGAGCGAAGCGAGCGTGCTGCGGCAGCGGTCGCCAAAGCGCCTAATACTATCTATAAATAAAACTAAGCTGCGAAGACTAAGCTGCTGCCAAAGCTGCGAAGGTATGGTGCTGCGTTTTGTCACGCAAGGGCTGAGGGGCTGCTGCTACAGCCCTTGCGTCACGCTGGAGCCCACACATATTCAAATTTTAGCGAAATTATAACCTCTAAATTATTATTATAATTATGGCATTTTTCAAATAACGCATCTGCTCAAGGGGGGAAGGTCTTAGGGGGGTTGTACAACACTGCCCCCTCCCCCACCCCTCCCTAGCTACCCCCAAAATCGTGACGTAGGATTCTAAAGTGCAACCCTATTGTGTGAATTTGTGTAGCTCAGCTAAACAAGTTCCCCTTAGCCTTTAAAGCGAAATGGGACTGGGCGAGACCATGTCACTTCGGGATTTAAGGGCCCTATACCTGCTAAACTCAAAATCCATGTCGGGCGCATCGAAAATTGTTGATTATTTCATGACGGAATGTCGTAGAACTTTTTTTTGTGTACAGATTGTAGGCGACATTGTTTCCGATATTTTAGTGTAGATTCCATACAAATATGTCGAAACGTATTGAAGCCTATCGACATTTTAGCCAAATCAGACATTTTTTGTCTAAAATTTCGATAGGCTTTGCACCAATAGGAGGTTCTTGTCTTAAAACTACACCAAAATGTAGGAAACAATGTCACCTACAATCTGTACACAAAAAGAAGTTCTACGACATTCCGTCATGAAATAATCAACAATTTTCGATGAGCCCGACAGGGATTTTCAGTTTCAAGGTCGTTGGTGTTGTAATTCCTCTTAAGTCCCATCCGCCTGCCTGCTTTAGACTTTAGATGATGTGAAACATTTATAGGCAAGGGTAAACCAAAAAAAATCGTGGCGATACAGGAAGTGGCGACGCCTGTGTATATAGTTACGTATCAATAACGCTGTATGTTTTTGTTACGTATTTGTCAATAACGCTGTGTTATGCCTACAGTGTAGGCATAACACAGCGTTAGCGTCATACCTATACCGTTATATTTCGTTACCTGAAAATAACGGTAGCGGAATATATCGGTAGAGGTATGACGTCATACCGTTATATTATTTCGATATGACGTCACACCGCTCCGAAGAGTTAGGTTATATAATTTAGGTTAATACCTCCTAACTAATACTTATGTACTTGTAGTGACGCGTACATAGCGTTACTACAAGTATTACCAAATAAGTAGGTCATTAGGTAGGTATTAATCTCGAGGACTATTCATAATATTTATTTTAATATAATTATTTTGTGTAAATTTATCCGTAAACAACTGGCAACGTCGCCGCATCACCCTCCCGCACTCCGCGGCGTTGCCGCTTCGTCGTATCGCGTATTTTTTCGGTAGCGGTATCGAAATATTCAACCGTTATTGTTATACCTTTAAATCGAATCGGTATCGTAATTCTATACCGGTACTATACCCTTATATATCTACCGCTTTCAATCCCTGGCCTACACATGCTAGAAGTGTTAGTGTTCGAGTCACTCTCTACAGATACGTTAGCCTGTACCGTAGGGCCTCTGACTTCTGTTCCGAAGGGGACGGCGTTCGAATCTCGGGATGATGAAATCTTTTTGTTGGCTTAAAGATTTTGTCGAAGACATCAACAAGTTCTGTGTACGATATAAGTGGCTCATTTCAAAATAAATTATACTATTTTAATGCATCATAATAAGTATATACCTAATTAATAACGTATACAAAAACATACATTAAAATTACAATCAACTTAAAAATAAAAACTAAAAATACCCAAATTAAAACCTAATTAAAATTAAACTTAAAAACTACAAATTTACTAAAACAACAAAGTCAGTCGAACAGGCCACCCGAATACAAAATAATTTTGATGTTTCCTATCTGCCAGGCGTCCCGTGACGGCTCACATTTTTTTAAGAAGAGTTTCGTATTTTTCTTTAGAAGTACGGAACCAATCAGCAATCACTCATAATGAGACATCCGGTTAATCTTCAGTATGTGTCAGTAAATGTCTTTTAAAATAGTGTTTCCGAATACATTTATAGTCACATTTATTACACGAAAATGGTTTTTCATTCGTATGTGTGAATAAATGAAATGTTAAGTTTCGTTTAGTGACAAATTTTTTATCACACTTTTCACATGAAAACGGTTTGTTACCCAAATGGTTAAAAATATGGTATTTTAAACTTCGTTTAGTAGTATATTTTTTATCACACTTTTCACACGAAAACGGTTTCTCTCCAGTGTGTTTTAATAAGTGATGTTTTAAACTCTTTTTTGCTATACACTTATAATCACACTTTTCACAAGAAAACGGTTTTTCACCAGTATGTGTGAATAAATGCAGTTGTAATCTGAATTTTTGATTACATTTATAATCACACTTTTCGCACGAAAACGGTTTTTCACCAGTGTGTGTAAATAAATGTTGTTTTAAAAGTCTTTTTTCGTTACATTTATAGTTACACTTATCACACCAAAACAATTTTTCATTAGTATGTGTCAATATATGAATTTTTAAATCACTTTTCCAAATACATTTGTAATCACACATATCGCAAGAAAACGGTTTTTGATCAGTATGTGTTAATAAATGACGTTTTAAAATGCCTTTTTCAATACATTTATAATCACACTTATCACAAGAAAAGGGTTTTTCACCAGTATGACTAAATAAATGACGTTTTAAAGAGTTTTTTTCAACACATTTATAATTACATTTATCACAAGAAAACGGTTTTTCTGTAGAAATAGATTTTTTACCAGTATGTCTTAATAAATGACGTTTTAAATTTGATTTTTCATTCGATGAAAAATCACATTTTTCACACGAAAATCGTTTTTCAACAGTATGCGTCAATAAATGACGTTTTAGATCGTTTTTTCGAATACATTTAAAATCACATCTTCTACACAAAAACGGTTTTTCGCCAGTATGTGTGAGTAAATGGTATTTTAAACTCCTTTTTTCAATACATTTATAATCACACCTGACACACGAAAACGGTTTTTTATTAGTATGTGTCAATAAATGTCTTTGTAAATGCTCCTTTAGAGCACACTTATACTTACACTTATCACACGAAAACCGTTTCTCACCAGTATGTGTCAGTAAATGCTGTTCCAAACGGGTTCTTACAAAACATTTGTATTCACACTTATCACACCAAAACCGTTTTATACCAGTATGTTTCAGTAAATGCTGTATTAAATTGCTTTTTGCATTGGATTTATACTCACACTTATCACACGAAAACGGTTTTTCATCTGTATGTATGATTAAATGGCGTTTTAAATTGGCTTTTACATTACATTTATACTCACACTTATTGCATTTAAACAGTTTCTCATCTGCTAACAAGTTTTTAGTAGAATGTGTTCTTAAATGTGCCTTTAAAAGCATTTTGTTTGTAGTTTTATAATTGCATTGAGGACATGAGGATGTGTTTCCCTTTAAGTGAGGTGTAGCTGCAGGGTCGGTGTTTCTGTGTTGGTGTGGCGATGTCAAAAGTTTCCGTTGTTTTGGTGCGGGGCGGCCTGTGAAGGTAAGAATAATGAATATAACGTCTCGGCTTCAAGTCTGGCTAAATTTGCTTCCCCTGTTAGTTGGTTAGTTTATTGCTCCAACTATACAGGTATTTGATGAAACTTAATATCTTTAAAGTTAATCTATTAAAAGATGATTCACGCTACACCGTGCCGCGACCGGGACGTGCCCCGGCCGGGACACGTCCGCCGTGCGCCGGCCGGGCTAGTCATTCACGCTACACCGTGCCGCGACCGGGACGTGCCCCGGCCGGGACACGTCCACCGTGCGCCCGGCCGCCCGGCTAGTCATTCATGTTACACCGGGCTGTTTGCTAGTGATTTCGTCTGTCGATAGACTTGACGATAATAAATACGCTACGATAATATATTGTAAATATGCAATTTTCGCAATTAGAATTGGCAGCTATTGCAATTGCCATCGATGACGAAGTATTGGAAAATCGAAGCGCAACAACTAAAAGAAGATGGGGTGTACATCCAACCTGGAGAAAGCGAGAAGCAGAAGGAGAATTTGCTTTACTTTACAAAGAATTAATAGATGACGACACCAAGTTTTATGGTTATTTTAGAATGTCTAAGGAATGCTTTACTTTTTTACTTGACGTCAGGTTGGCGGGTATACTTTTATTTTGAGCCAACTAGACACTTCTGGAAGTGGAATAAATAAATGTACGAGGAATGTACTCTCACGTAATTAAAAACCCAACCCAATATAGCGAAAGGTTACAGAGATATCATCAAAAGAAATAGTACATTGCTCCAAATTTTAGGTACATTCAGTACATAGCTAGTACATTCCTCTCATGTATATAACTTTACGATTTTAAGACATACACCCGCCATCCTGATACACAAAAAATCGACCAATCTCGATTGTGAGAAGAGTCATTTTTTTTTCTAAATAGGTACTTCATATTAATTCTCCAATAATCAATATTGCATTGTGAATTAAAATAAGTAAAATTTTAAATAATTAACATAGTGTTTATATTTGCGCACACACTCTAATAACTTTCATCGTTCATTTTGTTGTTTAACTGCTCACCTCACTAACATTTGACGTTGACTGCCCTGCGGGCGCCCGGGCGCATATGTTCATGTTACAACGTGACGGGACCGGACCGTGCCGGCGACGGGAAACAATACCCACCGACATATCAACGACGTGCCACGTCCGTGGCCCGTCCGGGCCCGGACGGGGCACGTCTGACACACGGTCAAGCATGAATTATTTCATACAAAAAGTATACCTATAATGTTTGACCGTGCCACGTCCGGGGCCCGGACGACACGTTGTAGCGTGAATCATCCTTTATTCATAGGGGTTTTTCAATGGTGGGGAATTTCTTTCACATAACCCCTTATGTATCATCCCCTGGGATGTGGGAAACCGCTTCCAAATACATATGGGAATGAGCACGACGTTGTTACGTGGCACTCCGATTAACGATAATTAGTTCTTGAAATAGGGAACTAGGACACTGAATCAAATAGAGACACAAGCGGGACACTAACCTTGATGCAGCCTCCCAATATTACCTCGTATGTCAGGCAAGTTTAGACCCTGAGAGATCCACGACGAACGGGCCCGGTGCGCGCACCTATAGTTATCCTTAGGACAAGAAAGTTCAGCTCCAGCGACGACACTGCTGGAGGTCTTACAACACCGAGCACGGCGCAAGCACACGGCACGGCACACGGTTTTACAACAGTCTAGGAATTCGCGATGTGATAATCCCGTGGGATTTCGAGTGGGGCTCGTAGACACGAGCGCCCCGCTGTCCGTTTTGAATGCAACAGGACGAATCCATTCGATCAACATCTTTCGTTCCCAATCTCACAGATTAAAAAACTAACATTGACCGAACAACTCGTTCTTAAAGAGTTTTGATTGTGAGCGGTAAAGTTTGAATTTAGAATTAAATCGAGACGATAACGATACACCTTATTATGTGAAAAAGAGCGGTGTTGGTCTAGTGGTAGATACCGCGACTTTCATTCCGAAGGTCGTGGTTTCGAATCCAGGCCGACCAATGTCTTTTTCTTTAAGAAAAATTTAAGTGCGCTATTAACATCGCTATTACGGTGAAGGAAAGCATCGTGAGGAAACCGACATGTCCTAGGATAAACCACGGTCCGAAGGCATTGGATATTCGCCAATACGGGGTAGGCTCCCGTGGCGTCTTAAGCCCTCTAAGAAATCACGTACAATGGCCCAATTGTGAGGCTAAGTGCGGAAAAGGCTCAGCGAAACTAACTAACTACACCTTATGTGAAAGAAATTCCCCACCATTGTGTATATTCCCGTACAATAAGATCCAATCTTAATAACTATTTAAAGTACCTAATAACTATCTTATAACTTTATTTTTTAGGAAGTTACTTGTAATTAGTCTTTGCACAGGCAGATGGCTGTTTAACCACCAATTTTAACTGACTTTAAATGCTGAGTTAAGGTTTTCATTTTTCACTGATTGTGATTACTTGAGATGGCTTGTTTTCATACAAGCTCAGTATTTGATTGTGTTAAAACTACAATGTAAGCATGCTGCATGAAATCTATAATAGAGAGTAGATAGGCACTTACTTTCATTGTCATCATCCATCTTAACTCTCTTTCTGGGTCTGAGTCTTCGCGAATGACAGATATCCTGATACAATGAAGCTGGATTACTTCCAACATTTGAATCATCAGTGGCTTCATTGTCTAACTTCTTATTACACTCTAGAAACATATTGATAAACTAAATTCATGGTAGTGAATTCCTACATACAAATGTTTTTTTTATTTAATACTAGTTGCGTTCCGCGGTTCCACCAGCGTAAATCCCGATCCCGTGGGAATCCCGATCCCGTGGGAATATCGGGATCTAAAGTGGTGAAAGAATTTTTTAAATCGGTCAGTAGTTTTTGAGTTTATTCATTACAAACATACGACACATATACACACAAAAATACAAATCTTTCCTCTTTATAATATTAGGTATGGAGTACAATTATTAACATTAGAATTGAATGGTGCAAAACCCTATGTTCCATTGAATGACTGACACCAGCGTAACATCTGTAACACAGTAGAAGATATGCAATACTTACTTTTTTTATTATCCAGCTTGTCCTTTTTCCTAGGTCTGAGTTTTGATGATGAACATGATAAAGTTTGATTTTTTCCAACAGTTGAATCGTCAGTGGTTCCCCTTGCAATATTGTCTAATGCTTGCCAAATGTCAAATTTAACATCATCGAACTGAGCATTGTCGTGAATCTCTATCATATTGTCATACATGTTAATGTATTCTGTGTCAGGGAGGTTTGAATTATGGCATTCAATGTTGTCACTCCCATCATCGTTTTGTACTTCATGCTTTAATTCCTTCTTCATTGAAAATATGATATTGCTTTCAGCATTAGAGATATAATTGTATTGTTCATCATAACTCATTTCAGCATCAGTATCTTTGTTTTCTGGAAAATAATATGAAATAACCTGTAAACATTTGTTAGACATTTGTTTAGAAGCAATAATGGATAATAGTGCTTCGAAAAGGAATGAATTTTAATTTTGATTGGAGGGAATTACTTTACTTATACCACATTACTAACATGTGGTAGTTTTATTTCCAAGAAAAGAAGATCGGTGTTTTTCCTTAGGGATTTTACCTGGGGGTTAGAGGTACCTTAATTTTATTTTATATGCCATCACAAATTACGAGACATGGATTATTCAATTGATTTATGCGAGCTAAAGCCATGTTGTTAGTATTTTCGTCCTATTCTTAATAAGTTAAAAGATATTGGGTGTTAAAGTTTCACATTTGGGAGTTTCACACAAAACACCACTAGATGTCGTTATTTGTCTTGAATATCCATAAATCTGAATTGGTATACCAATATGGCAGTTAATCAAGTCATCTTTCAGTCAATAAATCTTATTAGTTATAAATAATTCTTTTCTTTATAAATTCTGGACCGATACGTGGAATTCTGTAGTCATTTATTGGTTTTACAAATTCAGATTTATGGACATTCGAGACAAGTAACGACATCTGGTGGTGTTTTGTGTGAAACTCCCAAAAATGTGAAACTTTAACACCCAATATCTTTTAACTTATTATGAATAGGAAGAAAAATGCTAACACCATGGCTCTAAGTTTACGTAATCAATCGAATAATCCATATTTCATAACTTACGATTGAAGCAATTTGTTACAACAAATTGTTTGAAGTGTCGAATATGATATCTGTGGAACAAAGCTTGTCCATTTTGAACGGTCTTCTTTGATAGGTATTATGAGTTATGTATGCAATAATCCCTATGATGGAATACTATTCAGTTTTTCTGAATCTGTGGCAAAAATAAATGGACTTTTCTTGTGTATATTCGAAACATCAAGAAGGTTATGTACCTGCCCAGTCCCTCTCCAGTTTGACTGCTGCATCTTGGATACCAGATTCCAGACATGTGACGTTCAAGGACTCCATGGAACTTAGTGCCAAAGCGCTTCCTATGAAAGCAATGAAGGAATGTAATAATCCCCGAGTTCTACTGTAGTAGCAGCCTCCGCTACTTGAACTGTCAATTTTAAAGGAAATAGTAATCGAATGTTTACCGAGTCGACTAACACGGCACAGACTACTGAGAAATACTTAGTACGTATTAAAACAGTATTCCTTTATTTACATATGCGAATTTCACAACATCACCAACGAAGAAAGCAAAAATAAAACAAAGAAATGCAAGAAAGAATAAGAAAAGCGAAAGCTTTTCGGCAAAAAGCGTTGATTGATATAAACATTTTTCTGTCACTGTCAAACACTGTCAGCCAGTGTTGCTTGCTATTGCTTGCTACCGCATAAAATTGTTATTTGGCGGGAACGTGTTTAGATACGAAATATGTTTTCTCAATTTTAATTTATGTGACATCTATTTGAGTAAGTGCTAAACATTAACCTTCTTGGACCACCGAATATCTAGTAGGTACCTACCTACGCCGCGGGCTTGTATGAAGCTGTTGTAGGTACTGGTGGATTAGATATTCGGTGTACTCTGTACTTATGTATCGTTTGTTGTTTTAAAGTTGACAGCCAGAAACAAACGGTAGAACTTTTTATGGTAAGCCATTTAGCCCGAAACTAAGCTTGTACTATGGGTACCTAGTTGAAAGACCAAATAGGCTTTCAGGGGGATATACATATATCCTAATCAAGTTAATCTAAATACAGGGTCAACCCTTTAAATGGGCCTTCGGGGGATATCCTAAGTTCTAAACTCATTCCCGATTTAAACAAAAACTAAAATGGCATATTTAGATTTTTGAAAAATTCATTACCCAAGCCAGGAATCGAACCTTGTCTTTTTGCAAAAATATTTTTTTATTATTATACTAGCCTGAATTGTCCCACTTCTGGGCAAAGGCCGCCCTCTAACTCTTCCATTTAGTTCTGTTTTAGGCTATGGTTCGCCACTTGGGCTTAAATTTGTCGACCTCGTCAAGCCATCTCCGCTTTGGTCTACCTAGTCGCCTCTTGGAGTTTGGGATCCAGTCCGTAGTGGTTTTCGTCCAAGACTCCTCTGGCATACGGCAGACGTTTCCCGCCCAGTCCCACTAAAGCATAGCAGCTTTGAGACCGACATCCACGATCTTTGTGCGAGATCGCAGTTCTGTGTTCCGGATTTTGTCCATTTATTTAACACTCAAAATACTGCGCTCCAAAAATATAAACACGCTAATTATTGCACCGATCGAGTGTTGCTGATAAAGATCAAATCTTGGAAACAAACATAGTGTGGTAAATCGAGAGAAATGGCTATTTTTTAATAAAAATATGGAAAACTTTAGACCAACATAAATTATTATTTCAGAAAATAAATACCTACCTACCCACTTTTTTTTTTGATTACCTAATTATTGGCACGCGAGGGAGAAAGTTTCCCATCCCTGGTTTAGGATATCCCCCTGAAGGCCCATTTAAATGGTAACGTATCATAATAACTACAATTCATCTGCACTATTTTCAACTTAACTACGGTCGATTGGACTACAGTTTAACTCAACTACGGTCGATTCATATATGTTTGTTTAAACTATTGGATGACTAACCTACTGGACGACTCAACTACGGTTTATTGAACTACATTCAATTTACAGACGTTTGACTGAACTACCGGACAATTTAACTACTATTGTCATATTATCGCGCGTTTCACTCCAACTTAACTACGGAAAAAAGCATTTGGTAGACCCCGACTAGGATAGGTTAGGTTATTATTAGAACATGATTACACGTCGCGCTTTGGCGAGCGAGCGAAGCGAGCGTGCCGCGGCAGCGGTCGCCAAAGCGCCTAATATTATACATAAAAAAGCGTGATGTGTAAAATCAAACTTTATATGAAATAAACATTATAATTACTACATTTAACCTTTTTATTCATAGTACTAGGCGCTTTGGCTTATTATTAGAACATGAAAGTTATTATTAGAACATGATTGCGCTGCGCGTAATCATGTTCTAATAATAACTTAACCTATCCTAGTCAGGGGCTCTATTTTGCTTTTTGTGGGCCTAATATTATAAATAAAAAAACGTGATATATAGAAATCAAACTTAATTTGAAATACATGATATAATAATTACAAAATTACAATACAACAAAATACGTAGTAAGTATTTGTAAATAAAATAAATTTACAAATACTTACGTTACTCTAAATGTAATGTGTAACAGGATTGACACATGACAATAATATAACATGTCCATCATGTCTTGCGCTACCCTCATCTTATTAAACAAAATGCAGCTCGGCTCGCAGTAGTCGAGTCGTCCGTAGTTGAAAAATCCAATATTTCAAACAACCATAGTTTAATCAAACATAGGGGAGTTAAACTGTAGTTCAGGCGACCAATATTCGAAATGACCGTAGTCGAGTCGACCGTAGTTAAGTTAAAAATAGTGCAGATGAAAATAGTAATTATGATACGTAACCCCTTCACCCTGTTTAAAGGTAGGTACTTATGTCAAAATCGGGGGAAACAACTCCATTGAGCATTTTTAGTGTTATAACAAGGGATAGCGAGAATTCACATTCATTCATTTAGCATTTTCGCTATCCCTGTTCCCTAGCTAAGGATATCCTCCTGAAGGTCAGTTTGAATGATTTTTTATCTAGATTCTAGCTCCACATGTCCGTTATAGGTACTTAACTCTCGGTCGTAAATTGTTACGTGGCTATTTTTTAATATTTTCAGTCACCAAAAAATGTGTTCACAATGAAACATTTTTAAATATTGAAAATACTTTATTATCACTACATACATATTTACACAAAAAATAACATTACATTATAACTACTTTATTAAGTACCTATCAATAATAATAAATTAATTAAATAAATAAAAAAGTAATAAAAACAACGAAACGATCAATTGGTAAGTGATCCGTATCACTTGGATAATAATTCAGAAGGAATGCTTGAGTGGTAATATACTCAACTAAAAAGTGTCATTGATTAGTTGATTAGTCCCCAAGTCTACTTAAAATAATACCCCATTTAAGAGCCTAAAGCCTATCAACAGTTTTACCCTAAATAGCCATATTTTGAGGCACACCATTCTCCATACGGTATCTACCACTAGACCAACACCGCTCTCTACATCGTGACTAAATGGCGATTCTATCAATATAACAATTTTGTAAGTCCGGTAAATTGATGTTCGCCGCACTTCTCCCTCCATAACCTTGGGCCCTGGTGTTTTATTTTAATTAAGATTTGACTCAATTTGGAATAAAGAAATCGTAGATCTTAAAACAAATTAATTATGTACGAATTAAAAATTACTTGTTTTGCTTATTTTATAACTGTAATGCTGCCACCACTACACGAATTAAAAAGAGCTTATGCCCGTTTAAATAAATTATAATAAGTATTTTTACCTACACCTATTATTATTAGATGTCCAAATATATTCCCACGAAACATTGGCAGACATTGTTTTTAGTGAATGTAACTTTAGTGAATAGACTCGGGATAGCTAAAAAAATTAATACCTATTTTTGGTATATATTTACCTAAGTTGTCGTTAAAGTACCCTACACACGTTTAGATTTATCTTACAGATAAATCGCATGCGAGGAATCTTTACGATAAATCGTACGTGTGTAGGCAAATCTGAGAACTGTACAGTTTAACTGACGATCAAATCGAAATCGCATAGATTTCGCACAGTTTACCTAGTAGTTGATCTTCTGGGATTGTTTTACGCCGTACTCCGCATATGAAGTCCGATTTCGATTTTTTTTTTTATTTGGAAGCTGAGAGTCCCGAGTAAAATCTCGGTGAAGATCTTAGGAGAAAATTCGAAATGATGAGCAGAATAGCATCCCAGAATGTAGTAAATTACTCATTTTTGGGCTTCTATCAATAGAATCGGCTCTTATGAACAGCTTGTGGAAAAATATTATCAATATTAATATTAAAATTATTCATTCGATCAAGTCATAATACGTGTTACTTCAAGCGAAAAGAAATCGCAACTGATAAAACTGAACGTGTGTAGGCACTATGGGCGTTAGATTTCTCGCATGCGATTTATCTGTGCGATAATCGTACAAAGAAATCTAAACGTGTGTAGCGTACTGCCATCTTTTACGTCTTTTTTGGTATTCTACATCCGATTAAAATATTTTTGTTAAGTATATTATTTATGGAATGAATTTTTATTTATTATATGTTATGAATTCGTATATAATCGATATATCAAGTGATTTATTTTCGCGTCTAGAATACTAAAAAGGCGTAAAATGACTGGCGAACCGTGTAGATGCCGTATTGTTTCTACACGGTTCGCCAGCTCGTTTAGCTGCAGAATGGCCATCCTGATTTACAGACGGCCTTTGTCCACACCTATAGCACACATAGAAAGAAAATGTCGATGCGTACCTACACGATTTTTTTTCAATATATGCTGTAGGTCAAAGAAAGCCTGCAAGTTGAACGATGTAACAATCTCTTTACTCCTTCACCCAAAAACTACCTAACCGATTGCGATTAAACTCGGAATGCATATAGGATAGACATAGCTACAGTATTAGCACAATCACTACAGATAATTAGCTAAACATACACCCCCTTACTTATAAACAATGATTAACATGTGCATAAATTGTGTATCATTTTTCTTTTACTGTGACATGAAGTTTCAAAGCTGACAGACAGAAACAAATGTTACATAACTAAGTTATCTTTAATCATCGTTTCTAGGGGGATATATTCCAAACAAATTTAGTTTGTTTTAAATTCATCTCCGCTTATAAAATATTTCGTCCTGACTGACTATCAACACACTCAATCCTATGGACGTATTGGGCTCTAGTTGTTATAGGTATTTCCGCTTAAAACTATTGTTAAAAATTCAGTAGTTACCGCGGGTGAAACAGTGGAACACAGCTAGTTTCCAGCATTCCACTTATGCAAAATACACCACTTATTTAGTTACATTTTGCCGGGTCTTAATCGCGTATAATTATTAACCACCTTACTTAAAAACAAGTACTAAGTTTATGTCACGTTTGTCTCTGTCTGTTAACTTTGAAACTTCAAACTTAACAGTAAAAGACAAACGATACATATAGTTTATGCAGCTGTTTATAAGTAAGGGGGTTATTTTCTTACCTTGACGTTTAACTATGTTACAATGGTCTTGGATGCGAGGGGACTAAGATCGGTGAATAAATCAGTACCTCTCGCGACAAACACCATTGTAACATGATTGAAACGTCGAGGTAATAAAATAAATAATTAATACGCGATTAAGACCCAGGAAAATGTAACAAATTGTGTGAATTTGAAAAGTTTACACCATTTATTTTTATTTGTTATAAAGAGCATAGAGCAAAGCAGCGAGTTGAGCCATGAGTATATACTTGATGTAGTCGGTTCAGGATCCTGGAGGTCAGTTGAGGAACCTGATGGACATCTTCTGTTCCACATCGGTCCTTTCCAGTGCTCGACAGAACTCATCGAAGGAGATCATTTGGTCATTGTTGGTGTCTGCTTCCAGGATTGTGCGTTCTGCGATGCTCATTAGTTGTTCTTCACTGGAAAGTCAATTGAATGGAGTTAGAAGAAGGGGTTGTATCTTACAGCATTATTTAGAGACTTATTCAGCCGTTCAGCTTTAGACTCACAATAAACCACAGTCCAAATAACAGCATATAACATTCATTATTCTATCTACTAAGTCAACTTTAACAACTAAGTTAAAGTTAGTTAAGCTTTCTTTAACTATAAAGAAAGAAAATTCACGGTAAGTTATTAAAATGGCAAGAAAAAGCAGTCCTAACTTTATCCTTAGTTTACACGCTAAACAATTGTGAGTAAAATTGTTACTGATGCCCTCTACGTGTTGGCTTCGGCTCCACGCACACTTTCCAAGGTCAGGGGCTCCATAGCCCCGTGATACTGAACACTGATAACTGTAGCCACACTTTAGATTTTCCATACAATGTTTTATAAAATTTATGGAACATTGTAAATTTTTGTAATGTCAATTATTGTTGCTTTCTTATCCAGCCATCAATCCAAAATTACCTGATATTAGCTCCAACCATCATGTGAAGTATTGCCAGAAGCTCATCTCGCGAGATAAGTCCATCATTGTCCAGATCATACACCATAAATGCAACTGGAATATTCATCAAAAGTCATTAGTTTTTTTCAAAATTGAATAATCTACATCTAATATTATAAAGAGGAAAGATTTGTATTTTTGTGTTTATGTTTGTAATGAATAAACTCAAAAACTACTGTGTTGATTTCAAAAATTATTTTACCATTAGAAAGCTACGTTCACCTTGAGTAATATAGGCTACTTTTAATCCCAATATTCCCACGGGACCGGGACTTACGCGGGTGAAACCGCGGGACTCAGCTAGTAAATAATAATAATAAATTCTGTGACTCTATATGCATACTTGTATTATGAAGGTCAGTGGGGTTACCATTTTAAAATACAAGTTAGAATTATCATAACTCGTAGTATCTTATCATAATTACTTCTCAAGTTGAGCACACTTTATAATATTCTTTGCCTCACACATAGAGATGTGCAATGTGCTTTGCAAATGTTTAAAATACAAATAAATAAGTATAATAAATATTGCACGACATTGCACAAGGGGCGCAATCTAGCCCCAAATTAAGCACTAGTCATGTACTATGGGTAATAATGGGTATGGGTTATTTTTCTTTGTAAATAGGTACAAACATATGATACATAGAAAACACACAGTTATTGTTAAGCATAAATACTTGCACATGGCGGAAAATTAACCAGGAACCTTCTGCTTTACAGTTGGGCCTTCACAGGACGCGCCACAGGGGCCTTCATATAATGATAAAATGTTCACAATAGGATTAGACTAGTTGCAACATATGTGAAGAAATAGGGGCAGTCTTTTCCCAGCAGTGGAACATTGTGCTAATTAAAAAGAGGTACTTACATCTCAATTTCTCCTCCCTGCTGTTAAGCTTATTCTCCCTATTCTTCCTTATTGGTCTGAAGTGAGATAAGACCTTCATAAACTGTAGGAAGTTGACTCGATCATCGTGGCTCTCTGCGAAGAATGACTGCACGATCCTCTCGCTGAGCGGGTTGATTGCCAACTCGGGGATGCGGAGGAAGTCTTCCCGGGAGAGTGTCCCGCAGTCATTCTTGTCCAGGGACGTGAAACGAGAGTAGAGACGTTCTATTTGGTTTGGTGTGACTGGAATTTAAAAAAAGAATTGGTCTTTTGTTTATTTTATTTATTTATGGAAACAAGATGAATGGTACAGGTTCCAGCTGTAAAATTTTGATGTGAAAGGGGTAAGTTCGCACAGTACATTTTACACACAACTTCTATGAAAAATCTGCCATTTTATTTCCAGATGCTTGCCAGCCAGTAACAGCGATACATGAACACAAAATTTAATTTACAAATTTAAGTTGTGTATCATATTAATGAATTATATACTGCGGAAAGGAACCAGGAGGGAGATTTCGGCACATGCAAGATGTATCTATCTATATTCTATTACTATTATAAAATGGAAGAGGTTGTTTGTTTTCTCAGGAACCGCTGATCCAATTGAAAAATTCTTTCAGTGTTGGATAGTCCGTTTTTTGAGGAAGGCTATAGCCTACTTTTGATCCCGATATTTCCACGGGATCGGGACTTACGCGGCTGAAACCGCGGGACGCAGCTAGTTACTATTATAAAGCGGAAGTGTTTGTTTGAACATGCTTCTCTGGAACCGCTGGTCCGATTTGAAAAATTCTTTTAGTATTGGATAGTCCACTTATTGAGGAAGGCTTATAGGCTACTTTTAATCCTGATATTCCCACGGGATTGGGCTTACGCGGGTGAAACCACGGGACGCAGCTAGTGTTGATAATAAAAACATGGTGGAAAAATCTCTGTGATGGACATCCACCATGCTTTTTCCACATTATTTTATCTCTAATTTAAGATAAATCTCAAGCGTGGGAGAATCCCCCTTCTGATGATCTGTAATAAAGGCCTATGTACCTTTCTCAGGCACTGGCTTTCCTTAATACTACTGTGGGGCGAAAAAAACTATTCATTATCAGAGTTCTCTACAAATTAAATAAAATAAGTCAACCTGTTTTGCCTATTTGTTTTCTCTATAACACATCTCCTTTCCAATCCATCCTTATTTATCAGTTTTTGTTCACAACTTTATCCTGTCTCTTTTTATAAGACCCAGAGTAGACTTCTAGATTTCTGACCAAGATACAAAGAGGTGGTGGAAGTAAGCTATAGTCTGATGACATCAAAAGGATTATCAGCAACAGGAAGCCCCAATAATCAGTTTGTACTGCACTAAAATCGATACTTACGCGCCTGTAACAGCTGGACATTGCTACTGATACAATAGCGATATCTATATGTCCAATATTTGCAAACTAAATGATTATAAGCAGGGAAAGACGGAATTTAAACACTTACACCCAGTTTCCTCTTGAATTTGTGCGATTTCTTCCTCTCTCAGCAGCAAAGACGATTTATTGCCCATTGCGTGGGTTTTACTGTATCACCTTGTGCACAAAGTCCTTTACCTCGAAACTAACTAACTGATAAGGAAATAGGTATTTAGTTAATCCTAAGCTCTGTAGAACAAATTGATTTTTTATGACTTAGTATTATTTTGTTTTGGGTTTGAAACACGTTTCTTTTGATTAGTAAGTAGTAATTAAGAATTTAACAGAGCTTCGGGCTTAGAATAGAGAATTATGTTGATTATTTTATAATTCTTATATTATTTTCAATAGGTTTTTGCACTTTGTTCTCGCTTTCTTGTTCGTCGTTCGTCCGCTGCCGTCATTCATGGAATCATGGAAAACACAAAACATTTGACGTCTATTTTTCATCCTTATCTAATTCCAACAGAAAAAAAGAGAAAAGGCTAAAGCTAAACACCTTGTATGTCAGACTTTGGAACGTTTTTAACAGTTTTTTTTTTAGCCCAAGTGACATAATAATGGTAGTATTGCCATCTAATGTTTCTTTTTCTACTACTTACAAATTTAAAAAAATTATAACTTACCAAAAAAAACTACTGATTACAAAAAAGAATAAAATTACCTCACCTACTTCTTAAGTAAGTACAGTGCCACTGACATCTCTTATATAATCTGAAGTTAGGCAGCCAAACTAAAATCTAGACGTATCCAGTAGGTAAAACTGCGCGACATCAAATTACAGATAAGTCGGTGGCACTGTATATAGGAGGATATTCAACAGACATTATGAGTAGGTACATCAAAACGCATCAAGTACATTCGACTTGGTACTCTGGTAACAACTTCCATTGATCTGATCCCTATAGGGTAGGGAGGATACCCAAAGCGTAAAAAAATCGGATCCTATTAGTGAGACTCCACCGTCTTTCATCACGCTGTATCTCTTTAAAAACAGTAATAGCTAGATTTAGATATATCTTTGAGCTAGACAGTTAGATAGTAAAGATAAATGCAAACGTGCGTCGTCGTTGCGTACACGGATTTCGTTTTGTGTGATATAGGTACGGAACCCTTCGTGCGCGTGTTCGTTTCGCATATGGCCGGTTCTTTTTTAATGTTTCGACAGATTAAGGGCACAGAATACATAAAAAAACCGGGCAAGTGCGACACTCGCGCACGAAGGGTTCCGTACCACTATGACATTTGGGTACTGAACCCTAAAATGATTTACATCCAATTTTTAAATTTGATAGGAAAATGTGAAATATTTAGCTTCGATCCTTACTCCCTTCACACGACCACACCACTCAAAAAAAAGAAAAAAAAACTTTGGCACAAAGAAAATCTAAAACTTATAAGAAACTCTTTGGTAAGTGAAGGTAGACTGGTATATTTGACAGACAGGGCGGCCATTTTGAATTCCACGACCTGCTCGATTCCCTTGTAGTTTTTGAAACACGTTTGTTGTATGGGAGCCCCTCTTAAATATTTGTTTTATTTTGTTTTTAGTATTTGTTGTTGTAGCGGCAACCGAAATACATCTTCTGTGAAAATTTCAACCGTCTAGCTATTACGGTTCATGAGATACAGCGTGGTGACAGACGGACGGACGGACGGACGGACGGACGGACAGACAGACAGACAGACAGACAGCGAAGTCTCAGTAATAGAGTCCCGTTTTTACCCTTTCGGTACGGAACCCTAAAAAGGTCCAATAAACTATTGGTAAACATTACTATCCTCCTTATTATAGTAACTTGTATAGTTTTTCATTTCAGTGAGTAGGAATCCTACGCTGGAATTGCTAATACAAAATGACATTAGATCTTTGTGCCGACTTGATTTGTGCGTTTTCTATATACTCTGTCTAGGATTGAAAGTGTTAGTAACCGTCCCCGAAACTATTAGTTCCATGTACGGTCACCATCACTTTCAATAGAAAACGCGCGACAACAGCGAAACATGGCGCAGATAAAATAGGCACAAAATTAAGTGCGCTATGTCATGTCAATGGAGGTCAGTGGTTCAGTGGGTAAACTGCACGTAAACTGTGATTTCTACTGCTGTTGCTTAGCAACGTTGTCAAAATTGCCTGAAAAATGGCTCGGCTGAAAAACTTTTATCCACCCAAAGAATACGTTAACAACAGGATTCATAGCTGAACATTCACGATGGCCACCTATGATGTAGGCAAAAGGGAGGCTGAGTTGAAGAATCGGAGAATTGAAGAATGGGTAACCAAACCATCGGAATCCGTGCCAGCTATTCCAACCATACCAGATAAAGCAACCAAACAAAAAAAGCATAAATCAACAACAAAGCGAGATTCTGGGGACATACAATCAGAATCAGGAGCCCTAGACCCTTTAGTAGAAGTGAACGAAAGTGTGCCCAGTGAGATATTCGATAGGCCGATCGAGGTGTTTGAATTTGAAGAGATCCCTCCACGAATATTTACGCTAAAGGATGTTCTAGGAGATCTCTCTATAGAGTCACTTAATAATTCCATCTACGAGAACGGTGTCGTTAATCTTTGCTGGCCGGAGATCACCGAGCCTGTCTTTGAGACGCGAACGTGTTTTCCTATAACCTATTACACGAATTCGACGAAAGAGCGCTTGCTACTCGCTTATGCGGAGAATTTCCGACGGCAATATCAGTTCCATTATAAATTACGAAAGCCTTTACTGCTACAGGCGCCTAATGAATGCGGTTTGCAGGTAGGAAGGTAGCATTTGTGTGGGATATAACGTAGGTAGTTTGTTGCGCTATCAACACAGAGATGGCGTTACTAGTAGATTTCGTAGATTGAAATTTTCGTAGCCGGTAGATTTTTACAGCATTATTTTTATTGTACACTAGCAGCCCTGTAGTTTCACCCGTGTAAGACGCGTCCCGCGGAAATATCGGGATGAAATTATAGCCTATGTGTTAATCCAGATCTCCAGCTATCTGCATACCAAGTTTATTCGCAATCGGTTTAGTAGTTTTTGCATGATTGAAACACACAAACATCCAAATAAACAAAGAACAAGTGTGTTACCTACTAAAGTTCGTACTAGCTGGACTATGTTTGACTAGAATTTTCAACCATTGAGAGAGAAGTTGAGAAATTAAAGCTATAATAAAACGCGATAAAGACCCGAGAAAATCTAACTATGATAACAAATCGTGTGAATTTAAAAAGTTTACTATTAAGGTAGTATAATAGCTAATTTAGTACCTAATAGCTTTAATTTCTCAACTTCTCTCTCAAAGGTTGAAAATTCTAGTCAAACATAGTCCAGCTAGTACGAACTTTAGTAGGTAACACACTTGTTCTTTGTTTATTTGGATGTTTGTGTGTTTCAATCATGCAAAAACTACTAAACCGATTGCGAATAAACTTGTTTCTAATTTCTTTATCCAGGGAGGAAACAGTCGACTACGTTTGTATGGCGAAAGAGTAGGTAAACTTTGCTTTAAATAATGTGTACTACTATTAAGGTACATTTTCCCGGGTCTTTATCGCGTTTTATTATTTATTTTCTTACCTCGACGTTCAACCATGGTCTTGGTCGCGAGGGGACTGACCCCTCGCGACCAAGACCATTGTAACATGGTTGAAACGTCGAGGTAAGAAAATAAATAATAAAACGCGATAAAGACCCGAGAAAATGTACCTTAATAGTAGTACACATTATTTAAAGCAAAGTTTACCTACTCTTTCGCCATACAAACGTAGTCGACTGTTTCCTCCCTGGATAAAGAAATTAGATTAAATATGCTTATGCCATAAAACCTATCTCTACCGTCTACCTACGTTTGTAAAGTTTGTAAGGAGAAAAGAGTAGGTAGACTTAGACTTTCCCCTTGATATAACATTGTTTTACCATCATTTCTTCGATTTTCCTTCGCTTTACATACTCGCCTTCGCGATGCTGATTTGAAATTAAAGTCATTTTTCGGTTTTAGTGGCGTTGACTTTATTATGTTTGGCGTTTTTCAAACACCCTTGAGCGTTTTGTGTAGCCCCAGCATAGAATACGGCTTTCCCATCTCTCTGGGTGTCTTAAAAACCGACCAAGGTATCTGGGGGAATAAGCGAACCTCGAGTTCTCCCCGCGCGGGGGCAGGTAAATTACCTACTAAGTTCCAAAGAGGGTTGGTGACAGGCAGACGATCGGCTGTCAAATATTGCCATCTATGTGCATAAGGTGTAGTCAACGTTGACTCACAAACTATTCCAACCTAAAATAATTTGAGGTTTTTGCGGACTCTGGGTTTCGGCACAGAATATATAATAGTACTGTTTCGGGCACTTTATAGTGCCTCCTCGCCTCGTTGACTACCAAGTCTTCCTAGGTGGAGATTTGAGTCTCCTTCTGGGTAGACTTTAGACTAGACTGTAAAGTCCTCGCAACGTCGAGAGCGTTTGAAAAATGCTAAACAAAATAAACGCGGTCGAAACCGAAAATAAGTTTAATTTCATAACATATTGTTTTATTTGGCAATATGAAATGTTGTAGAAAATGGTATGCACGACACTCCGACCGACAAAGCTCTGCTTCACCGGCACGAACACCTGGCAAGGGCTGGCGTCGCTCGTCGCCGACTACTTTGATTACGAGCCCTTGGCGAAACCTTTGCTGCACGTGAGTACTTTAAACTTTACCTAGTATAAACATCATATTTTGTATACCTACTTACACCTTTGACTTGCGTTTAACTAAGTATAACTTTCATAATATCTTTGCTACGAAATATTTTCAAGTTCGTAGGTTCCTATCTTTTTTTTATACACATGGTAAGTGATGGTATGATCTAAGATGTAACATGCTCATCTAGAAGAAGGAAGACGGCAGTGGAACAAGATAAGGGAGAAAGACGGACCGATCCGTCTTTCTTCCTTATCTGTTCATAATATATTCCCGATTTGATGGGGACATTTAATCTGCCTTAACTTTGGTTTTGAGACTTCAGTTATGAAGAATAATGATGTATTTTTAAAATAAAGAGGAGGTAGGTACCTAATCTAATCGTCTTTGTCTCAAGTCTCAAGAAAATGCACCCACGGTATAAGTACCTACGTATACCGACCGAGGTAGGAAGGCAATAAAACAAATTAATATTTTAATTAAGTTTAATTGTTCAACATTTTCGAGATCACAAATCGTGATAAGAGAATCGTTTCCATAAACCAATTTTTAATTTTGTACAAAATATCATCTCTCAGACAATTTTCCAGTGTAGCTTAGTTATAATAATTAACATAAAATGCAAATAAAATGATCTTGGAAGGAAATACGATGTTGGAACTTTGCTAGAAGGATTTTATGTTAACGCTGCGACCGAAATACGACAATGCGAGAAACTCTGAACCAGCATATTTGAAGAATATGCGCCGACGCAACCCAACGCATTTCTTATGTTCGGCCGCAGCCACATTACAACTACACCATTGGACAATCTCTTAGCTTTAACATTAAGATAATACACTCTATTTAATTAGGAATGTACTTACAATAGTAATAATCTCTCAATAATTTATAATTTTGATCACAGTGTCCTTAACTGTTAATTTTAACATATAATACAATTCCGATTCGAAACGTACGATCATGTCGACGTAATATAAAATACTGAGCAATAGAAAACAATTATACAACGAGTGGCTAGCGCTAACGTAATAGATCATCTATAATCTTAACAATATTACCTTGTTCGTAGGATTGGCACAAGGAACATACGTCCCTTGTACAGTTGAACAGCGGTAAACTGACAATCGTACCTATTGCAAGATTTGCAAGGCGTTGTCATATATTCGAACTTGGCGTACCGCTGTAGCGGAATCCAGGAGTTTTTTTTTTAAATTACCTTGTAATCTGATAAACTACATAACAAAATGATGTGATCCTAAGACGAAGCATGCTTATTTAGAAGATACGCATACTTCTTTCGTGACTTTGTAGGTCACGAAGGTAGCTGTGCCTATAGGTACGTATCGGAACAGGGTCGAGTCTATTTTTGGTACGCCTCAGAAGAGTGCCCGAAACCTTCCACGAAGTGTTGTTATAGGTATGTCAGATTACAAGGAGCGCCCACGTCATCTGTTTACCGCGGGTCTACTGTACTTGGTAATCGCGTCGCGTTGAACGCCTCGCGCCTTCCCAGCGACTAACACTTTTCACATTATATCGGTCATCGCTTACCCTACCTACACAACAACTGACGAAAGGACGCCGAACTGACTTAGCATTACATTTGACTTGAGGTAGAACATAGGGATTTCACTATAAACTATAAGTACATAATAATATATTAAGAGGCCTTTTGAGGTTGAATTTTGGCATACCTACAAACGTAAATACATACAAGTACAACTATAATTTAGAATTTTTGATGGAAACTCCATCTGAATCTATGTAACACCAAATGTAATAAATAAGGTGAAAAGACCAATGTTGCCAATTAGATAGATATTTTGGTATCACGTTTGTATGGTAAACGCTACCTCCAAAGGCCTCTGATGGGTATTAAACTAGGAATGTTATAAAGTCGAACGAATGGCAACATACAGCGGTTCTACGTTTTCTAATAAATACAGATCGTGTGCATTGAAAACGAGTCCAAAATCGAATCAAGTGATTCGATCTAAAGATAGGCAAGTAGATGTTAGGTAACACTCGTTCTCTGTACCTTATCCTAAGTTATAGACTCGGGAACAGATCAACTGACAAAACTAGCTCGCTCGGTGAGCAAGGAACGGTACGAAGCGGTACCTGCAGATTTAAGAATCTGGAAGTCCTATACGACTAAGAAAACAATGCAAAGCTTTTCTTTTAGAACAAAGAAATTACGCAAATTTGGCTACACATATCACAAGTGAACGCTTACTGGCGACGACGACGTTAACTATTTACATATTGTAATTGAAGTATCCCTGTAGCGGAGGGCGTCGCGTGACGCACGCGCGCGTCTATTTGCGTCTGGCGGCGTGGTCGGCGTAGTCGCCGGTGGGCAGGCGTCGCGCGCGCAGGTTGTGCAGCAGCGCGCGCAGCTGGTGCACGTGCATGCGCGTCACGCTTGGGTCGCCGCTCACCTCTAGCCACGCCAGGAACTTGTCGCCGTGCTCGAGCGCGTCCGCCGCGCCCTCTTCCCACTCACCACCTCCTCCAGTCGACGCCTCGCTCCGCGCCTCACTCACACCTCCGTTTGTTCCGTTACTGTTGTTGAACAGCAGGTTGTCCAGGACGGTGCGAGCTTTCGTCTGATTCTTGCTCGACTCCTGATTCTTTTCGGCCGTCGGCTCTTTGTTTTCTGTGCCTATTTCTGGACTAGCTACGGGTTCGGCAAGGCGAGGTTCGTTCGTTTGAATCTCGCGGTGTTCAGCGGTGCGAGTGTGTTGGTGATGTTGGACCAATTGAAGAGGGCTAGTCGCCGTTCGTTCGTCCTCAGGCTTCCCTTTTGTAAGATGAGAGTAGAGGATGTTTTCTGGCGATTTATCTTTGGGAACTGGGGCGGCAGATTTGTGCTTATCCTCGGGAAGTGGCATCGCGCCTCCGAACTGTTTGTAGTACTGCCAGAGCCACGAGTTTCTGTTGTAGTCGAGGTGTGAGTTGATCGGTGCGGTTGCCGGCGGCACCGGCTTCGGCTGCGCAGTCGGCTCGCTTGACTTGCTGAGCTGGAGCGGGTGTGGGTGTGCGGCGGTTGTCTGCGCGGTCAGGTCGAGCATGGCCTGCTGCGTTTTTAGCCAGTACCAGAGAGTGTCGTCAACCGGTTGGCTTCCAATCGACGCCGATGTACTGTGGTGACTAGATTTGGAACTGCCGTGACTGTAACGGTAGGGATCTGAGTGATGGGACTTGCTCCGATGTTTGCTCTCATGTTTGCTCTCATTTAGGTTAAGTACGCCATTGTGGGCCGGCTTCGGGGATCGGACCGAGCGTAGAGCGCGACTCGCAGGCTGGGCGGAAAGCGCCGATAGTCCCGGGTTAAGCTGCGCGAGGAGAGTCAGGTTGGTCGCGATCTCGTTAAAGCTGAGTCCGAGATGTGAGTGTGTGAGGCCTGGTAAATGTGCCAGTCCGGATAGTGGGCTGATGGCGCTCATAGAGACGCTGGCGCCGGGCTCAGGGCGGCGGCGGTCGTCGCGTGACGGGGGCGGAGGAGGTGGGTCGGCGCGACGCGTGGTGAGCTCGACGGGTGCGTCAGCTGGCGGCGGCGGAGGCGCGGCCGGCGGTGGGACACTGGCAGCCGCCGTCAGGTCGAGGCCAGAAGGCGCAGGTGACGAAGGCGCGCCCGGAGACTCGGTGCGCGCGCGCTTCTCTACCGGCTCGCCGTCATTGCTCTTATCGGTATCGGGCGAGGAGAGCCGTGACGTCATGTACCGGAGTTTGTCCTCGTTCTTGCACCAGCCGCGTAGCGTCGACTCTGGCACGCCGATGTCGCGTGCCACAGACGCCTTCGACTCGCCGTCGTTCACGCGTTGGATGGCCTCGATCTTATCTCCCGGTGTGAGGGCGCGCATCGGACGCTTGCCCTTCGTCGCCATTTTGGCGTCTCGCTTACTGTAACAAACAATAATTACATGTAGATGTGTTGCGTTTTGACATTGCTGTTATTTTGAACGATATGTGCTATTGATGCGACCTTCGTCTGGGACAGGTGAAGTTTATTTCTGATTTAGAGTTATTGCTGGTAATTCAGTGAAAACATTATAGTTTAAGTTTTTTTTTTCACTACTACTACTTTTTAACCATTAATTCTGTCAAATCCTGTGAAAAGCTAATCGCCTGCATTGCAATGATAAAAGTATATTAAACAATACCTACTTGACAACCGATAAAGTATCTTTCATAAGTGGTAATTTGTGTTCGGGCGTTTACCTTCTACTACAGAATAATA
Source organism: Idaea biselata (assembly GCA_958496205.1). NCBI lineage: Eukaryota > Metazoa > Arthropoda > Insecta > Lepidoptera > Geometridae > Idaea > Idaea biselata. The sequence continues at coordinate 9,938,738 of OY292402.1, forward strand.
ATTATTGTACCTACGTTTACCTATCTATCTACATAAATTCAAATCCGCCTGTCTGTAGAGCGAGACATAGGTACGCGGTACGAATAATCAAATCGAGATGAAAAAAAATCAAAATTACTGTTACGGTGATTTTGTAACATCTTTTCCGCCAAATTCAATGATTTTATAAATGTGTTATTTGTAAGCGGATGCAGTTTACAAACAAATAGATTATTCCAGATTAATAGATTAGAGAATGGTTTCCATATTTCTTCCCGTGCGTGTTGTAAAAGGCGATTTAGGGGTCTGGGGGAGACTAGCAAACCTTATGTTCTTCCCGCGCGGTGGCGGATAACCTGTTGGTCCATAGGAGGGTTGGTGTGAGGTAGGCGGCCGGCCGTAAAAATATTGCCAAATCTATTAGGTAGGTAGAAGGTAGGATGAATGATGTTGATGATGCCGACCCCAAATAATTTGGGAACATCGCTCAGGTGAGAAGATTTATAAAATAATTTGGAATTGGCGAAAGTTATATTTTCCAAGATCCTACCTAATTTTAAATGAAGATTGCATTTATAAATTAACCGTCATTGAATTACTTTTTATTTCAATTTTAAATAGTTTAAAACCAGGTAAATAACTGTGAATAATTTAGGATTTTGGTGTCGCAAACTGTAAATCCGTACCTACAGAGCGGTGTTGGTCTAGTGGTAGATACCCCGGCTTTCTTTCTGAGAGTCGTGGGTTCGAATCTAGACCGACCGCGCACCAATGTCTTTTTCTTTAAGAAAAAGGTATGTGCGCTAATAACATCGCTCTTACGGTGAAGGAAAAACATCGTGAGGAAACCAATATGTCCTAGGATTCACCACGGTCCGAAGACATGGGATATTCAGTGTTTTCTATGTATCATATGTATGTATTTACAAAAAAAAAGTATAATATGTAGTATATCCGTTGTCTAGTACCCATAGTACAAGCCTAGTGCTTAGTTTGGGGCTAGATTGCGCTGTGTGTAACGTCGTGCAATTTTACATTTTACATATTTTTACGAAAATCTCTTTTTTTCGTTCGTCGTGCATAACCTTACCCTTAACTGCCTCCTATGCCAGATATGGATTATAATTTTAATAACAATGCGTTTTAACTTAAACTTCGCTTTTTAATTAAAGACTACGATTTGATAAATCTTCCTGAAGCAAAAATTACAAACACAAGAAGAGCCAAAACGTCAAAGTATAGTCTGAAATTTAAAAACGTACAATAGCTGTATAGTTGCTACGTCACACTAAACATAAGTGTTTCAATACACGGACACAATTCCCAATAGATATAATAGACATCAACTACGCCTACTAGCCTACTACAAACATTTGGCGGAAAGCTATAAACTTGCCAAAAGATAAACAAAAAGAAGACATAAAATTATGACCTACCACAACAACAGAGGCGGGAAAAGTTGGCGGGTCGTTGACTCGGTGACCTTGCAAGCGGTTACTGGTTTACCGTAGCCAACAACAGATGGCGTTACTCGTACCGTACATAATAATTTAAATATTTTTTACAAAGTTTAGTGCGTTCTGTTTTGGGTGTTTGTTTTTTTTGCTGATTTTCTTGCGGAGTTGCGTTTTATAGATGGTTGTAAGACTGGCTATATCTAAGCACACGTCGTCGTGCGAAGCCATTAGTTAATTTAAAGGAACAAAATCTATTATTTTAATACGAGTAGTAGGTAGGTACGAGTTTACATTGTCAATTTGATACCTATGCTAAAAGTTTTGCATTGAACTTATGCTGTTTTTTTAGTTACATAAGAACTTAAGCAGATAATCAATAATTTACGGTTATTGTTTACAAAGAATATTTAGAAGTAGATAACTCGATACATATCATATTAATTAATATTTTACTTAGGAAGGTAAACAGAAACATTTAAAAATTTAATACAGTTAATTTAAAACTGAAAATTAGTTATAATACTTTAATTACTCGATTTTTTTAATGTTTGCTGACTTTAAATTCATCATTTATAATTTTCATAAAACATATAAATTATTGAAATAACCTAGTTTAACACATTACTAAAATAAGAACTAATATTAAACCAAAACTTTTTTATTTATAATAAGTTGGAAAATCTATATTTTTGTATGATAAAAATATAAGTTCATAGTATTGAAAATTGCAGTGATAATAATTATCAAGTTCTCAGCCTGCCTATATGTTAAACCGAGGCGCTACATGCAACCCCCTTGACTATCTGCCTACGGGCTACAATTACACTTGTCTTGAAGCTACGAATTACAATTTCGATCGTTATGACGACTGTTACGTCAATTACCTACCTACTGTACTTAACAAAAGATGTTTTACCTTTTTTTAAAACATTTGTTTATCATCAATATTTTGAAGTAAGTCCCTAAAGATATACTTAGGTACTAATAAATAACTTTATTAAATGACATGATTTTTCGATCTAATGCGGATAAATCAATTAACTACTAGTCTAAATAGCAAAGTTTTAACTAATACATTTTTTTACAGTAAATTACATAAGTTAGAATCCACCATACATTTTTTGAACACGATAAAAAAAATATTAAAAAATGTGCCATTGACGGTAGAATTTTATATTGAAACCGAGTCGGAAGTGAAACTGACAGGAAAGCGAATTTGTTATGTTACGAACAGAAATTGCTAACTTTTTGTTGAATAATCGACACAAACATGTCAGTTTATAATAAATTATCACTTGAAAAAACTGTTACTGGGTAATACATTACACCGAATTACTTTATTCTGAACAAAATTTAATTTAACCTTGTACTATGCACATAGAAATTAGGAATCTATTATTGGCTACAATATATTTAACTTTTGTAAAAGCTGTTGATTCCATGTTAATAAAGAAGAAGAAAAACGCACTGTAACCACCAACAGGAGCAAAATAATCACAAAAACAATAATAAACTTACTTGCGAGCGGGCACGTGCGGCTTGTTTACGATTTTAGAGAGTCAAGCTGTTTTGTTGTTATTGTCGAACTGACTGAATGAATTGTTCCGTAGTCCGTAGTGAGTATCACAAGCACTGTAAACACTGAGAGAGGCAGGAGATGCGCGGGACGTCCGTGCATGGAGGCTCGCGGGCCGCGACTGTGATAACGCGCGGCTCGCGTCCGCGGCGACCGGCCCGAGCCTTTGTGTCCGTCCGAGCCCCGCGCTTACCCCGCACCCCGCTACCCCGCGCCCCTTCCCCTCTGCGCACCCCCGTCTTGCCATCACCATCCCCTTTAACACACCACCTACACTGCGGTGCGCGTAATTAATAAAAAAAACACTCGGAAAACTTAAAACTTTCTTGGTAAGTTTGACGCGATCGCTTTCTCGCAAACTTTGTTGAGAGTTCCGCGTCTCGCGCCCGTCTGCCGGCGATAGTTGCCAACTAATTACTCGTACACCTCGTGACTGAAATCTTTTTCTTTTTATTTTATTGCCACCGACCGACCGACCCGAATAACTTTTGATTGGTAACATTGTAACTTTGCTATTTGCTACGAATTACTTAGAGTCAGTAGTTACGTAGCGGTCGCTACGGTTGTTCGTAGCATTTGTTTTGTTCTATGTAAGCTATGTTGTTGGGAACTCTGCTACGTGACGATGATTTTAATACAGCAATTAAAATATTTAATTGCAGTATGCACAGGCAGGTGTCAATTGTTTGGACCTTGCATTTGTTGGGCTGCATGCTAATAAATGTTGATTAGGTTTGTAGCAAATTGTATTAATGATAAATCTTTTATTTTTTAAATTGAGATTTATAAAGTACTAGCTAAGCTTCGCAGGTTAACCCGTGTAGTTCCCGTTCCCTTTGGATTACCGGGATAAAAAGGAACATACTTGTCAATCTAGGTTATTAACTACCTGTATGACTTTTTGCCAAATCGATCAAATACAGTGTGTATTTGACACAAAGAGTAAGATTCATTTATTGTTCTAACTGTGTGGGTAATTGGTACTACATATATTAGTGAACAGTTTACTCGATTCAAGCATGCAATAATGTAGTATAAAATTATATTAATACTTAAGTTTTAGTAGGGTAAGTAGATAGTAGGACAAACGATAAGTATTAGTAGGATATCATAAGTAGGATTGATTTTTTTGGTATATCTACTTCTCGATTCCTGAAAATCGAGTCCCAATTGGACCAAAATATAAAATTATATTGGTTATAATTATATACCTGTATGCACCTAAGCAAAAACCAGAAGCCACAAATTAGTTCAAAGAAAAAAAAACGCATTTAACTTTGACCATCCATACCCACACATGCATGCGTATGTATTACACGTGTGGCTAGTTGCGCATATGTTTGTGTGCGAGACACTTTCTAAATCTAGGGTTAATAGCTTTTTGAACCGGATCAAGCTAGACAGACGCTGATATTTAGGTTCACTGTGAATCTAGACTTTGTTGATAAAAACGTTACTTTATATGAATGTACAGTGAGTTTTTACGAGCACCTTAAAATTGATTGAAGCTTTCTAAGTTTTTTCTTGTAAAATCTATCGTTTCCTAGACTTTGTTAATGCGCATGGTTACATAATGCAAACTGAGTTTAGGTAGTCTTATAGTTTATTTTTAACCGACTTCAAAAAAAGGAGGAGGTTCTGAATTTGACCTGTATATTGTTTGTATGTGTGTGAATATGTTCACATTGTACTCCGGCATAATATGAAGATTTATTTTTAAGCATAAATAGTTACACCCGGCGCGAATCGAACCCGCAATCTTCTGCATTGCAGTCGGGTATTCGCACAACGCGCTGCAAAGGTTCAAATCGAGACATTATTAGTAAGCCACAGAATGTGTTATGTTTTTATTGCTTTCCGATTTACAGCGCATAGTGATACTGTTTCGTATTTCAAGACGTCTCATCATTGCCACTTCAATGGTTTATTTAGACACCTACGTACCTATAAAGACGCGTTGACATGATCAAGTAGATATGCTCGGACCAAGCGTATATTTATATACATTTGGAAGTTATAGTAAAGTGGTGTTTTTTAGGGTTATGTAACTCAATAAGAAATGTAGACTACACCCTAATAAGATCGCTTATCGCTTGTTTGTCAGTCTGTCTGGCACATAAAATAATAACAATTGGGCATTAAGAGGACAGTCTACCTACTCTTTCTCCATACAAACGTAGTCGACTGTTTCCTCTGAAATTTCTTAGATGAAAATGAAAAACGTCAAAAAGTAGGGGCTTCCTTATGCATGGCTGATATAGGACTTGTGGCATAAACATATTTTTCTAATGTCAGGGAGGAAACAGTCGACTACATTTGTAAAGTTTGTATGGAGAAAAGTGTAGGTAGACTGTTCTCTTAAACTGTTTATGTGAAAAACTGTGCCTCTGTGTCCCTCTGACTCTAGGAGCTAAATCCGATGGCTTATTTTAGAGTCAGTTTCGTAACTGTTCTGCACTGTGTAGTAGGTATTTCGGTAGGTATATGTAGGTGTTTTTGCAGAGCCGCACAAAGGCCCTCGTCGTCTGGTAGTCGCGCGATTTACGACGCGTCTCGCGCACAGTATTCCGGGCTTGTGCGGATTATTGAATCGTGGGGATCGGATGTGGCAAATGTATGCCTATTTCTGAGTATTAAATTCAGTTAGGTACTTAAACGCGGGAAGAATTATAGTCTTAAATATTGCTAGATCTTGTATCTTTCTAACGAGTTACGTAAAATCATGTTCTTACGTGATTAATACGTACATAATCTAGATAGTTTTCGATATGCATTTGAATCCTACTCATAATAAATAGATAATAAACGTTAATATACCAATTTCGATAGTAGGGTTGGGTAGTAGTGGCGTAGGGTAGTAGTAGAGAAGTGTAGTTGTAGGGTAGAGAAGAACAGTTGTTAACTTTAATAGTCATCAAAATCCATAAAACTAGTTTAATTTCAATCTATGACAATTTTAGAAATTAACCTGTTCGGCTACGAGAACCACATCCAATGTTTAGTGGCTGCAGTACCGTACGTTCTCTAGTGATTTTGTTATCGGCGACGCGGCGCCCCCCGGCGACATCCGACGCCGCTCGCCATTACCCTGCCCCCTCTCTGCCCCCCACTGAGCTGGTTTAGGACCTACTGAACATGAGAGCACCATGTGTCATGTGCTTACCTAACTATACAGTTTATATGGAGAATGAGGTTTTGTTCGCGTCAGTCACATTTGAATCGGCCTCTGTAAGACCTTAGGTTTCACTAGGTAGACCCTACTAAAGGTAAAATGAGAGCATGACTTCACGAAGTTAAGTAACGTAGTCAGACCTAAGGTCTTACAAAGACTGACTCAAATGCGACTGACGCAGGGTGCCTGAATGAGATTTTATTCGCGTAAGTCGCATTTGAATCGGCCTCTGAAAGACTTTAGGTCTCACTAGGTAGACCCTACTAAACTTGAAGTGAGAACTTAACTTAGTCACAGTTTACATGGAGAATGAGGTTTTATTCGCTCAAGGGTTGATTTTTCAATCTCCAAGTAGAAGATATCTGTCAAATAAAATTGAATACTTCCCAATATAAAAACCTAAAGTTTGTTTTCGTTTTAAAAGATGATGAATTTTAATTCGGTGGGTTATATTTTGTTGGACAGATATCGTACCACATATGGTCTGTGGACTGTTAATCTAGAAATTAAATGAAAGCTTTTAAAAATCAACCCTAAGTCAGATCGAAAAGCGAAATGTGATAGCTTAGACCTCATTCACTGATCTGCTGGTTTAAGTTAATTTCGTTAAAATCGGGAAAATTAAAATAAGAATATTTTAGTGTACCTAACAAAAGTAACCGTAATATACTAAAATCCTATGATATTAATAACCAAAATGTCTTATCTCCAGTCTAAGTGGAAACTTAGAAATTCCCAATTTCCCAAAACTATACTTGGTTAGAACGAGTAGACGTAGTTTCCATAGTAGTTCCTTTAGTTTTCCCATAAAACCCGACCGGGGGGTAACGTGGTTCATGTTCCCCCTCCCCCTTGTCTTTACTATTAGCTCGCACCCGGCTGCACTCGATGACGTAAGGTGAATTTTTATGACCGACTTTATACCTACTCCGTTTATTCCGGCGACTCAGGTGTATGTGGGTTGCGTGACATTTTTCTATAACGTATAGCTACCTATATCATGAAAGTGTAATGGCAAAAGGGCCAGTTTTTTTTGTGTAAAACAACAAGTGTATAATTACTAGCTTAACCCTGTGGTTTCCTGCACTAACTCCATTGCTTTGGTTACTTTTTTTAGTCTTAGTTTTTACTGTGTGTTTCCGCAACTAGCCCTATAACTGGGCCTTTTTGCGTGACTTTAAGCTGTAGGTTTCCTCACGATGATTTCCTTCACCGTAAGAGCGATGTTATTAGCGCACATACATTTTCCTTAAGAGGACAGTCTTCATTCTCTTTCTCCATACAAACGATATAGGTTAATATAGGCACGACTTACAACACAAGTTTAAAATAAAAATGCTACGTATTTCAAACTCGTGTCGGTTGTTCAGCGTAGCCGACTGTTTATCTGTTAGCACTTAGCCATGAAATTGAAAATGGCTGAGCACATTGAAATCTTATTCACGACGAAGATGCTACCTGCTGTGAAACCACAGGGCGCAGATGGACTAAATGTTTGGCCCTCATAATACAAGCCTATTTGCTAAATTCGGGACTAGATGTCGCTCTGTGCAATGATGAATGACTTAAGAAATTATTAAAAATTAGCTGCGTGCCGCGGTTTCACCCACGTAAGTCCCGATCTCGTAGGAATATCAGGATCAAAAGTAGCCTATGTTACTCAGGTTGAATGTAGCTTTCTAATGGTAAAAGAATTTCACCATTAGAAAGCTAAAATCGGTCCAGTAGTTTTTGAGGTTATTCATTACAAACATACAGACACACATACACACAAAAATACAAATCTTTCCTCGTCATAATATTAGTGTAGATGTAGATGTAGGGCATGGACTGCTCTTAGAGAAGACGCCATGGGACTACCGTAACGGGAGCTTACTTCAGTTTGGTGAGTTTTTTCTTTGATGTGAATCCATATTTTCGAACTGAGCGTTGTTTTTTATAATGTAAATTCAGCGCTAGCATTGAGGTATAGATAATGAACTGCGCAGTCGCTGTCCGCGCCGCGCCGCGCCGCCCGCGGTCAGTTCGCGGTTGCGATAAACGGTGCATTGTCCTCGTGCGTCAAGGTTGGACCGCGATCACTACGGGTGACTTTCAACCGGCGACGCCGACGTATGACGAACTCACTCACGCGAACGACGATCTCGAAAACGTGGCTTTACTCTTGAAAGGCATATGATTATGTTTACCTGTGCCTCTGCCCACCTTCAGGTATTAGGTCTGTGCGGGATGGGACGAATCTTAAAGGATTGGAACCGTTGGCTATCCTGAGACGATTTAGCTGCAAGTGATCAGCAGAATAAGACCAATAGAGAATGCAAAAGCCATAGACGAGTCGATACCAGATAACGATTGATACAAGTCAAGGACAAAGGTGTGTGGCCGTGTCCATTATTCTGTAGAGTTATATCTCTCGTAATTAGGCTTATGCCACAAAGATGTGAGTTGTGGGCATGGACTCTATAGAAGGCATAAAGCGACATCATTAAAGGCATAATTATCAAGAAAAAGTTATTTACGACTGTCCTGTTGTCGGTGCCGCATCTTTACCCCACTTTACACATATTGGTGTTTATTTACCAATTTAATTTCAATGATACACTCGTGTTGCTACGAAGCTTCGAACCTATTAAAAATCTGAATCAGTTCATTTATTTAGACTCTACGAGGCCACAAAAGTACAGGTTACATATACACGTCCCATACTGACATATTGTTATGAGCCTGGAGTATTACCCTGCAGGGCTATTACTCATAAATGAGATGAATACTGCTGTACACAGCTAAGATATTTTTAAATCTTGTCTCGAAACTATGCTACGCAGCGAATCTAAATGTCTATTATAGCAAAAAGTAATTTCTGCTTAATTTCGCGAATAATTAACCACATTCCACAATCAAACTCATTATATTTTAACAAATCTACATACGAAAGTACATACAATGCAGCTATACGATGCAATGTCCAAGTAGAACCTCATTTTGCTGAAACGAATTCCGTATAATTGACTCTACAACAGAATTCGTCATAAAATAAAAATGCATGTTGTATTTTTTCGTTAGCATCGGTTACCGAGTACCCAAGTATATTGCCTATACGAGTCGGATGTCTAGTCGCTGCCATTCTACTGCGCTTCTTGTTTCCAAATGGCTCGGTTATCGTGACTCTAGATTGAGTAGCAATAAGGTTGGTTTTGGCTTGTGCCCGGTGTCATTGGCCGGTAAACAACACAATAAGTTTTCTCTGTAATTGTTATCGCGACACCGCGACTGCAGCGGGGACGCGGACGCGGCGATTATAGGGTTATCGCTCTGAATGCTTCGATTTTATTATTCTTTATTGTACCTATATTTTATTTAAAAAATGCAATGTGCAACTTGAAAAATGGCAGAACTACAGGAAGCCGTGTGGGGTGATATGAGAGAGAGAAAAATATGCCTTGTTCCCGGTTGCCACCCTCTTTGCAACACGAGGTCCACTTTCCTGTTTTTGTGTCTATAATTCCCACGTGTGCTGCTAATCTGCCTCAGCATAGATTGTGGACCCACCCCAGCTTTAGTTTAGCATGAACTTCTGATGCTATATAATTTACCTAAAACTAGCCGTTTAGGCTGAACGTTTTCCATCAGTGAGTCAGTCAGTTACAATTGTGTTTTATCAAGTATGATAGAGAATTTATTATTATTTTTGTTAAATCTTTAAATTCCGTAAACATTTCGAATTTCCCAGGACAGGAGCGAAACTAAAAAACTTCTGCGACTTACCTAGTCCAAGTTAAAGTAGCTTAATTTGTCATGTGCCCAGATCTTCTCAGACAGTGGACATTATTTTTGTAGTTTGGCACTAATTAGTAGCTATTAGGCAGGCATTCTGAGCAGGCTGTTGCAGCTGGCAGCCCTAGAGCCGGCTACGCGACGCGACGACGGACGGGCGAGGTCACCCGTCTGACGCATAGATAATGCGGACCAGCCCTATAACCTTCAATCGAGCGTGACACCACTTCGGTACCTAGTACCTACCCATACTAGGTGCATATCACCGGCTAGGCGGCTACGAACTGCGTACTTTCATATTTTGACACAGCGGACACCTACGCAATATTAGAACTGTATGTGATTGGATATGGCGATTATGTTACGTACTTCACGTAGGTAACTCCTACGTAACAGAAGGTTCTAGCGTAGAGTTCTTAACTTGATAGTATTGATTTCGTTGTGTCATCATCTTCAGCATCACTCATCATAACACTATGAGTTCTTATCTTATCAAATAGTTTGTCTTGCCTGACTCAACGCACACCACGAATTTTTTCGTGGTGTGCGTTGAATTTAACATACAGATATGTTATTGATGGATCCTCCTGCATTTTTTGAAGTCGGTTCAAAATAGCATTTTATTTTATGTCGAAGAAAGAACTTTTAAACCCTAAATTAGAGCAAGAGCTTCCATGCCTACTAATAATTAAATGTACATCTCGACGACTCGATAATGATCGTGCCACAATATATAATTTATTGTAATAAAACATTTCAAAGAAAATATTCAGCTTATTTACATTAAAAAAAAACTGCCGCCGTAACTCGTTGACAAGTTAATCTAAAGAAGCTTTAACAACCCAATTAAACGAATATAAAATACACAGTTAACACGATATAAAATCAGCCATAACTGCAGAGTTTTAACCACGTAACTGTTAACTGCAAATTAATAAGTTATCAAGGGCGTAGAGGAAGCGAATGAAGAGCAGAAGGTAATAAAACCGATTTTAATTAGTACGAAACGAGTCATAATCGTCTAATAGAGTGGAGAGCAACAGGTGGCTGAGGAACGTTAATCTAGACCAGGGGTTCCCAACCTTTTTTTGTCTACTGCCCACTTTAAGAATAAATTATTTTTTAACGCCCCCCTTTTTAAACATACTTAAAAACCGCTAAGTACTTATAACTGATTATTGAAACGCAACTTTATAGTATTCGGACAGAGTATCTTTTATTGAAAATAAAACAAACATAATCAATTCTTATATAAAAACTAATGTGAAGGTTGAATCTGATGCTTTTCAATAAGTTTGTTGATATCAGGTTTACTCAACAGCCGCAAGTCGCCACGTTCGGTAACACGCAAACGATTTCTCTTTTTAGTAAGCAGCGTTGCCACAGCACTAAATCCACGTTCACACAAATATGACGATGGGAATGCTATCAAGAATCGTTGAACAATTGACCACAATCCAGGGTACAATTGCGGGATCGGTTTTTGTAGCCAAAATTCTTGATATCCATTTTTGAACTTGATTTTTATGTCTTCGTTTGTTGTCAATTCTATAAGTTCTTCTTCCAGCTGAGGTGACATTGCTGTGTTGACATTTGAAAACGGATCCAACACCCAGTCTGGTATTTCCAAGTTTAAAATGTCCTGGTATCGTTCGGTGAAGTCAATGTGGAGGTTTTCCAAATGTTGGCAGTAGGCAAACAAGTCGTGGTTACTGCAGGATACTGATAAATTCGGAAAATTGTGAAACTCACGTCTGCCCATATTCTTTTTGTGCAGAAGCAGTTTCGCTGCGAAAGCAGCAACGACATTTTTTGTTTTAATTAAATTTAGTTCATCGCCTTGCAGTTGGAGGTTCATGTCGTTGAACAATTTATACAGGTCTGTCATGTAAGCTATATCATTCTTTGATGTTATGAGCTTGTTGCGCAGTTCTGTATCTTTAGTTTCCAAGAACTCTATCACAGAGTCAAACAGGTTGTAAAATCGAATCAGACAATTGCCTCTTGACAGCCAACGAACTTCAGTATGAAGCAACAAACGGTTGAAATCTTCGTCATTAGTATCACAAAGCTGATGAAATAATCTATCATTCAAAGAGCTGCTACGGATTTTATTGACTGCTTTGATGACATATTGCAGTGATTGAAATAGTCGTTCACTTAAGTTTCTAGCAACCAAATGTTGTCTATGAATAACGCAATGTATATAGCAAGGACATCTGGAATTTTATTCTTTAAGTACGCTATGAAGCCTTTATGGCGCCCTGTCATAGCCGGAGCGCCATCCGTAGCAACTGATATAATATTTTTCAAAGGAATCTCTTTCTCTTCACAAAACTTTTCCAATGTATTGAATATGGTTTCGCCTTTTGTATCTGTCTCCAAATTTCTGGCAAACAATAGTTCTTCACGTATTTTCTCATCTTTAATAAACCTCACGTAAGATAGCAACAACGCTTCATTAGTTGGTAAAGTGAAGCTCATCTCATCGAGCTGAATTGAGAATTGACTAGTCATCAGATGATTGCACAATGATTCTTCAATGTTTTCAGCCATTTCATCAATTCGTCTTTGCACAGAATTATTACCCAAAGGAATTTTTCGGATAATATCTGCGGCCGGTTTATGAAGCACAGTAGTTATTACTTCCTTTATTGCTGGCAAAATTAACTCTTCTCCGATGTTGTGTGGTTTGCCTTTTTGAGCAATTAACAAAGAGATATTGTACGAAGCTCGAAGTCCGTCGTCATCTTGCTTAGCAGCCGCCGAAAATAGTTTTGATACACTTGGCTGAATATTATGCTTCTTCTCTAGGTCGTGAAAATATGCTACATTCTTGTCTTTCTTATCTGGATGCATTTTATTCAAATGATCTTGCAGTCTTGAAGGCTTCATTGCTTCGTTCGAAAATGTTTTTAGACATAGAAGACAAAAAGGCGACGACGGGTTTGTGGGATTTTCAATAAATCCGAATTTAATATATTCCGCAGAATATTGCCGTCTCTTCTTTTTTTACTTCCGACATTGTTTTGTTTTGAGAAATACGTAAGTGTTGAAATCAAGTACTGCTTATCTATTATGCGCGAAACCGCAAATGAAAATAAAATAAATTTACGTCGTTTATATAGGATTGCATAAGCAGCACGCACCAACAGGAATAAGACAAACGTGCATTAACTCGTTTATCTCATTCGACGCCCAATCGTACTCGACAAGCAAGAATAAGTATTATAGAACCAGCCGATTGATACAGGAATGTACAAATCGGATTATTTAACAAAAACTTGAAATTAAAGACATTTTTCGGTTTGAATCGCGTGGTTTTTATTACTTTTAGCATTGTTACAACGCTAAACGTTTCGAGACCTTTCCAGGTCTCTTCTTCAGGATAGACTAAGATGTGATTTGTCATTCTAATGTATTAAAAAGTTACAGTGAGACTCAATACAATATTCAATACAACATCGCGAAAACAGAAGAAGAATCTATAACAAAAACTTGTTAAAACATGATTGCCCGCGGTCTATTATATCGAACCGAGTTTGAGCTATATCTTAATTAATATTAGTTGATGTTCACAAGATGTAGTCGAGAGTCGAGAGCTCAGTCGGTGTCTAAGAGTCTTCCTAGCTAGGTAGATGAAATTATAAATCGACCCCAAAGCCCTACACAACGCCCCCTTTTTTTTCTGGGTCTCTTACCGCCCCCATTTAGGCCTGCAGCGCCCACAAGGGGGCGTTATCGCCCACGTTGGGAAAGACTAGATAGACGGATCCTCGCCATTTTGTTTGTTATGATTTTAAAGGTTTTTGATGTCTTTCTGGATTTTTAGGTTGATTTTGGTGTTGTTGTTTTCAAAGCCAATGCATTAAACCAGTAAAATACAGCCTGGTGACAGATACAGACAGACGGACAAAAGAGTTTAAGTAAAGGGGTCTGTTTAGGTACCTAAACAAGTACGTAACCCTATAAACATCGAGAACTAACGATTATTTTTTATAATCCTGTCCGATTTGCAGCAATTTTGCGTTGGTTTTGCATTTGTTTAGTGGAATGGTAAATACTTAATTAACAACGTATGAATGGTCCATGAGGTCATTTTCATGAGATTCTTCGTAAACATTCTAATAGCTAAATATTATATCCCAAGATACTTATTGTTCCATCTTCCTTTATTTTCAGCTCATAGAGATTTTCTCTGAGCTGAAAATATACACAGCTCTGTGTACCTAACTAAGTACATTTCGATATTCATGTGAACGAAATCTTTGAATGACTTGAGTGACCTGTGACCCCATAAGTAACCGAATGAATGTCGTATTTATTTACTTTACTAGGTAGTAGGTAGACTAAACATTGATAAAGGACCACGCATTTGTTTTAAATCGTTTGTCGTGGAATAGTTCCTGTTTCTTACTATTGTTTGTACTACCTTCTTGACAGTCTCCGTTCTTGCTTATTACCATTAGAATAAACGTTGGAGATCTCTTGTTCAAGAGTAATTCTATACGTTTTGTGTTGTTTTTTGTGAGTGTGATCCGTTGGGGGTTGGTTCTTTATCTCGCGGGTTGACCCTTCTGTTGTATTGTCTATAGAAAGATGGTGAGAATGGAAAGAAGTTAGTGAAAAAAATGTTACGATTTCGAAGTAAGATTATATTATTATATATCGTTTGTGTATGTAGTAACTATGCATATGGTTGGTGTTTTTTAAGTTGAACAAATAGAATAAAATGTTTGGGTTTTAAGGAAACGTGATGGACAACTGAAAAGTACTGTCTAGCAAAGATTTTTGGTGGTATTAACAACACTAATGTATTTATCCTTTGTCTAGTACCTAGTTACCTAGTTTAAGAAAATATGGAGCTGTGTACTACTTCCTTAAATATTCAAATAATAATGATATCCAAGAGTTGCATTGTTTTGGAGTAACTATCTAACCAAGAAGTTTGGAGTTTAGGACTTAAATGTCATACTTATTATTCGCCCATACATTAATAAATAAACACCCAGAACAGAAACAAACGTCTGTAAATCATACAATTATTTATATTCTATGGACAGGAATTATGTTTTTATACAAAAAAATAAACAGAATCTCCTAAGTACTCAAAGCGATATGGTTAAATCTTATTTTTTTGAACTAGGATTAACATTACGACCAATTGTTCAAAAACGAACTAACTAATACGGTCTTAATACCCCATTGACTTCAGCAGCTGCCTAGCTGTAATAAAAGTGGTAATTCTGTAATTGTAAGACCAGCATTAACCCGACTACCTGGTTCGCGACACGTCACCTTTACGCTATGTCGATGTCGGCCCTTTCGTGGAATCACAATCAAATGCTCGTTTGGTACTCGTAATTACCAACCAGTACGAAGATACATCGCCGCCGCCGCCCGCGCCTCTGCTAACCGATAATGACAGTGTTTCTGGCTTTTTTGGAAACGATTCGATGTTTCGTTTATGGTATTCTTCGATGATATATCTCCCTCAATTCTACTGAGAGAGACTAAAGAAGTTATCAATACTCTTTACATAATAAAGTATACTTTCATACTTTCATTCCATTTAGTAGGTATTAGTTAAAATATACTTGTTTCTGATCTGCGTGTTTTCTATGTATCATAAGTATGTATGTGTAAAGCTTAGTTTGGGGTTCGATTGCGCTGTGTGTAACGTCGTGCAATATTTATTTATTAGTTTACACGATTTGAGCTTTTTCAGTTACAATTGTCATTAGGGCATGCAATATCGGAAGTTTTTCAATCCCGGGGCGATATCGATATTAAGAGCTCAATCCCGGGATCCCGGGATTGATACTGGGATTTTAGATATCGTTAAAAAAGCGAATTTAAAACAATAAAAATGTGTTAAATATAAAATATTTAATATATTTAAGACTATAGTGGTTTCATTACGTAAATAAGTTACCCCGAGGGCCGTCCACCCCATCATTTTGGAAATATGGCGGACAAATAGCCTAAACCCGAAAGTGTCTAAAATTTCGCGCTAAATTCTAGGCGCACCACTAAAATGATGTTAGCAGAAAAAATTTGCATGCGAGCTTGTATAAAAAATACTTGTCTTAAAAATTGCAATGAATCACGTTACTTTTATTGTTTTAAACATTTTACCAATTCCCTACGCTTCTAAATCTTTACAGATCTCTTCCTCAGGGGTAGACTAATTTGGATTTTATTTTAATAGTTCCATTCAATCATTCCATGAGGAAAAATATAATTTTAAATATAATTTCTTTTAGACAATAACACATTTCGGTTGGCCGCATCTCTTCGTGTAGGTGCTTTCTGTACAGCTCCTCACCGGTGTGATTGCGGAGAGCCTGTAGACCGGCTCGGTCACCACGGATTATCCTGCCCAAAGAGTGCGGGCAGGATACCACGGCACTCCAGCCTGAACGATGTCGTCCGTCGGGCCTTCGGCAGTGCCGGCGTCCCGTCAACTTTAGAACCTAACGGACTTTTACGGGACGACGGCAAGAGACCCGATGGAATGACTCTCGTTCCTTGGAAGATGGGTAGGCCCCTAGTTTGGGATGCCACTTGTGTGGACACGCTGGCTCCTTCCCATCTTCCAGTGACCACGGTGTGGGCAGGAGCTGCCGCTGATAAAGCTGAAAACCTTAAACGGCACAAATATAGAAATCTAGATAGGGGTTATATGTTTGTGCCGTTTGGGGTGGAGACTTTAGGTCCGTGGGGGCCGGCCGCTCTGGAGCTGTACAGAGAGCTAGCTAAACGTTTGGTGGAGGCATCGGGTGACCGGAATGCTGGCTTGTATTTTGCCCAGAAAATAAGTATTTGTATACAACGGGGCAATGCAGCCAGTATTCTGGGCACTTTTCCCTCCACCAAGTTTTTAGCTGATTTAGATTTAGTTTAGTTTTTAGTTTAGTTTTATTTTAATCAGTTTTAGTTTTAATTTAGTTTTTAATTTTAACTGTGATTTATTCCCAAATAGTAAATTGCTCAAATCTCGATATCGGATCACTCAATCCCGGGATTATAATATCGAACTTTTGCGTCCGAAATCCCGGGATTACGATATCCCGGGATCCCGGGATTCATGCCCTAATTGTCATGATAATTATGATCTTTAATAATTATGTGAGATTTTTTAAAACTGTGGTGTAGGTAGACTGAGATGACTAATATGGTGTCTATATCATATTTTTTGCTGAATTAAACTTTTAAATTAAACTTGTTATGTAACGTAGTAAATCTACGTGCTGATTTTTCACTGGCCTAGGGCTCCATAACCCAAGAGGAAGATTGATACGGGAACACGTGATAGGTACCCCATGATACAGGAAATATAATACTACTAAATTGATTGCGAATTATAAAACAAAAATAATTAACTTAAATGTACCTAATGGAATGATGCCGTGGCAAATTCCGGTCGCAGTGATTTTCAATATCATGTAGGTATTTTAACCATAAAAGGTTGAAACCGTAATAAATATTATAAATTCCAAATCATATCTGAAAATGCAAATAAACCTATGTAGGTAACAAAATAACAATGCAATTTGCATTTACATATATTTTCTCATTATTATCATTTAATATTTTGTACGCATTACCAAAGTAATAATTAGCCTAATAATTTTGAAGCGTGAAATTAAAATTAGTGACAAGTGTTGTAAATGTTTTATTGTGAGGATCGAAGGGTATTGTTCGAAAGTTTCCCACCATCTTTGCTTTTCATGTCAATGCTCCGGAATCTGTAAGTAGAAAGACAATAGTCTGTTCTTGGAAGTCAATAAAAAAATCAGTTCTGTGCTTTTAGAAGAAAAAAATGTAGTAGAATAAAGATTTATATTTTTTTGCGAGTACGTATCTGACTATCCTATCCTATCCTACTAATATTATAAATGTGAAGGTTTGTGAGGATGGATGTTTGTTACTCTTTCACGCAAAAACTACTGAACCGATTGCGATGAAACTTGGAATATAGATAGCTGGACACCTAGAAAACACATAGGCTACTTTTTATCCCGTAATTCCCGCGGGATAGCGACTTACGCGGGTGAAACCGCGGGACGCAGCTAGTATATTATAAATCTGTTAACTATAAAATTAAAAACTACTGAAACTATTAAAGTCTGATTTTAAGTGATCATCATCAACCCTTTTATTCTAGCCTTTCGTTGATCCATTTTTGTGTATAGGCCTGCTCTTTACTGTGTTTCACTGTTAGATTTGCTCTATTTACTGAAACGGTTTGACAATAGAATCCACCAAGTCGATAGACTCTATCGCACGTTTGTCGTAGTTTACTCTATCTGCTGGAGTTACCAACGTAAAACTGGTGGTAACAACGAAACCAGTTAGACCGACGCAACAGATAGCTGATGCATTCGAGCTATACGTTTTGGAAAAACATCTCTTCAGACCTGAATTCCCCAAATGAGTGCAACATTTTAAAACACCTACAATCTTAGTAATAATATTGTCGGGATCGCGTCCCTTTCAATTAGTTTTTACGCGGGTAGATAATGATTTACAAGGGAGCGTCGGACGAGCGAGCGGGGCTTGGTCGCGCGTAATCGCGGGCGGCCATCTCTTCCCGGAAGCGCGACAATGGACGAGCACGTCGCGTTTCGTTCGGCACGCTCGTTTCGCTCCCTTCTACCATCTACTCCGTACGATGAGATTTAAAATAAATATCTATTATATTGTTACATATATTGAGACAAGTTAAGTTTCAAGTGTAACTTAAGGTGTGGTTACAAAATCTTCATATAGATTGAGAATTTATGACTTTTTAAAAGGCTTGTTGCAGGATGCTTCAGTATGAGGGTTTCGTTTCGGCGTTTTAGGATCACAATGAGAAATAACCATTTCTACTAATTGCCATGTCTAAGGATGACCATTTCTTGCAATGACCACTTCTTAACATTCACGTCATATTGTAGTTCACTGCGTTGTATCTACCAACTCTTTCTTAATTATTCTTATCTGTTTGCTATCCATAAATCGCATCCCGTTTCTGGTCATATAAACACTATTGAAGTGTGAAATCTTTATTTCGACCTTCGCTGCCTGTTTGTAGAATTGTTCAGATGTTCTCTTTATCCTAAACCATTAGATCCCTTTGGCTCTGCAGCTATATTATCGTAGATAGAGAGACACGTGGAAGCTTTTTCTCGACGTTGCTTGTATGTACTCGTAGGATGGGGGCGCGAGACTACGACGATGCTCATTTACAACACCGCTCCGTTACGAATTTACGATTATGCACAAATGTTTTCGTTGGCGGTTTTTTACCTGACGAGGGACGGGTAAGACTCAACTGTACGGGTTATTTAGAACATTGTTTGATACTTAGTTACCTACTTTGTATTTGAAATTGGAATTATAAGAATTTTATTGTACTTTTAGTTGGTTAGGCTAAGTTAGTTCATTTTGTGAATATGTTCGATGTTTCTTTGCAAACAAAGATTGCGAAAAAACTGGATTTATGTAGAAAGCTGAAGTCGTTATTGGAAAATTAGTTAAAGACTTTTGGAAAGCAACGCTATTAAAACCAGAACACGAGTTTCATTTCAATCCAACATCGCAAAAACAGAAGAAAAATTAACTCTTATTAAATTAAAATTACTCAAAATTTAGCTGTTTTTATTTGGCTGGTCATACAATTTGAGGATTTATTTCTATAGTATTAAATTTTTACTACAATTCTCAACGTAAATCGACTTGATTAATTCCAAAACCAGTTGATTTTTGATGTGAAACATCCATAGGCAAGGGTAAACCTAAAAAGTTGCCATGGCGATACAGGCCGTGGCGACGCGAACGCCTCGCCACGCTATAAAATCAAGCGAGATGATGTTTCACATCTGCCAGGCTTCCCGTGATGGCTCACATTTTTAGTATGGGTAAAGATATCACCATAATTTTGAATTTCCAAAAGTCGTAAAACACAATTTGTTGACGTGGCGTGTAAAATAATAGCAAATTTTCAATAACCATGAGTAGTTTGTATCTGATGAAACCGCAGGACGCAGATAGTAAGTGTTATTTGAAATGTAGGTACCTACCATAACCACCACTCTGTTTTATTTTATCATACTCATTTTATTTTGTGGTAAGACTAATCTACGTATCTAGTCTACCTAGGCACCTAAATATAATTACCGAGATCCCGTAATTCCCTGTATAGGTACTACGTGAAACCGTGAAACGCAACTTGTGCAGAATAAAATAACCAAGCAAAAGTACAAAAAATATATGTGGTGTAGCAGTACCATCTTAATTCCAGGAAATATCGCCCTTAATATTTTACTTGTAAAAAGTTTTTTGTTGTTAAGGCCGCGGCCTATCCCTTTTCGATTTACACAGCGAGTCCGCGGGTGTCGCATTACGCGCCCGCGCCGCCGCGCCAAATGGCCGGTCATGCAACGTCGCACAATAATTAGTAACATCGTCGTCGGCAACCTCGCGGATGTGCAGAGACGACACGTGTAAAGCTGCGTGCGCACGCGCATGCTCACCTTTATTGTTTTCTAGGTTCTTTAACCCTCTTATAAACGACGATTCAGGGATAAAAATTCTTACACAATGTTCGTGTCTCTCTGTTAGTTTCGAAATTTCTTACCTATATATTCATGTTTTTCGACAAGACTAAAAAGACTAGCTTATGATAAGTTATAAACTAGTACTTATTTTTTAAGAAAACGTATACAACACGGCAGCTGATTCCATTTCCTCGCGAAAGAGGATGAAGGTCGTTGTCGCGCATCTGATTGCCATTTGACTGAAAGATTTTACAGTTCGCAAAGCCATAAGGTAAAAGCTATGGAAATGTCAGATTTATTCAAAAGTAAACAAAATAAATGCGTTCGAATGTTACACTTATTCATATCCCAGGTCATCAATCTTCATAGGACGCTCTTGAAACCCTCAGTGACCATTGGACGCCTTTTGGGCCAGCAGCGGGTGTCTGTCTATGTTCATCACAATAAAATGAAAAAGATCACGTCGCAGGTAGAAAGATAATGAGTGGGCACTGGGCAGTGGGCAGGTATCGCGGATCGCGGAAACAATACACTGCATGCCCAAATTAAATGGTTGCGTTTAATGCAGACCATGCATCATTCAATCCGTGGGATCCTCTAAAGGGTTCTCATTCTCAATGGCTTTAGTCTAAACCCATTTGACATAGGCTCCAGGCGCCGTGGATGATATAAAAACGCAACTCTCACGTACAAGTCGAAAAAAAAGGAAACATTTAGTCAGTATTGAGCCTTGGTAACTGGCTGGCACAGGACAGGCACATCATTCATCGCATCGCGGCATTCTCTCGTGACATAGAGGCCAGTTTATGGCGCGGATGAGAATTTAGTTTCCCGTTCTCAATAGCGACAAAAAATATACAAAAGTAATGGCAGCCGGTGCCGGTGGTGCTCATGAAATACCGATCGCGCAACATGCCAGGCGGTGGCGCGCGCTCTCTACACGATTGATGGAGGCAATTTTCGCGGCCGTGCCCCTTCAAGTTGTAGCGCGCACGTATCTGTGTCGCGTTAATGGCGGCGCGGAGACGGCGACCGCTCGGTGACGGCCGCGTAAAACGCGTAAATGTAAATGTGAGCTCTCGGTTCACCATCCGGCCGTCTCGCCACGAACGGCGATAATTTAGCCGCCGCGCCGACGCCGCGCCCGCGCCGCCCGCTGAGCGCTTGTTACGTAAAAACGTGCAGCCCGCACTGCACTTTATGTTCGTCCCGCGAAGCGGCAATAATTGCCGTATTGGCTTTCTCTTGTATTTCTATAAACCTCGAACCGCACCTGCGACGTCGGATGAGCTTCGTAAAATCTAAATTAACTATGTAGGTACCTATCTGTATGAGAATGGCTGTTGTAAGTTGTGAGTTAGTTCTATCTGCGGAGCTACGCAGGGCGCGTTGCTGGTAGAAAGTTAGCCGAGATGAGGGCAGAGATAAAGACGAACTCAACGTATCATTATTTCTAAGATTTGTAACATACATCGGCATTGTGAAGAACTCTGATTCCATTTGAAGCTTGGCGCGCGCGGGCAGCTATTTATTACCTAGTCATACAAAGATACTTCTACTTTTAGTACTTGATGGAAGCGACATTTGAATTGCCCTTGTATTGTGTATCGACAATTAGTGTAACGATAACACGTTCACGTTACGTTTGTACTTAAACATTAATTACCTTCGGCTTCACCGTTATCTAGATGTTTACTGGATGCCTTAAACATCTAGATCTACAAAATATTTGGCTTCTTTTTGCAGAATTTTATGTTATACTTAGTTATGTATATTGATCAGAATATGGTTCTTAAAGAACATAGTTTGGAGTTTGTGTCCGTAAATCCACCATCCTTTGACAAATAGTCTACTGATCATGAGCCTTATTGTTAAATCGCTATTGCCGCTGTGAGCTATCTAAATATCCAGAAGAACTCGATTTCTGCTGATTTTGGTTGGCCGTCGGACTCCTCTTCCTCACCACTCGTTGCGTCCGTGCGATTTACTTAGAAGAAGACCCACATCGAACGAAAATCAATAGAAATCGAGCTATTTAAATCGCTCGAAGTGGCACAAGCGATTCAAAAATAGAGCTTATCGATTCTCTAAATTTAGATAGAATTTGTAAGAAGAAGGTCATTTCGAGAGTAACGTTGCAAACTTAATGTGGTCTTGGATAGGAGGGATACGTATTCAAATCAAACAATCCCGGAACATGGAGAATTACGGAGAAGTTCTGGAATATTGGATTGTTCTTTTTATAAGAGAGGCAAAGAACGGCCTCCTGCTACGTGGAGGATCAGAATAACAAATCTTACTTATGAGGAAGCCCGACAGATTGTTCTAGCAGAACAAGATTAATTAGAGCCGACCCTAAATGAAACAGAAAAGAGCAAAGAAGAAGAAAATGAATGAATGAATAAAAGTTTATTTGGGGAACATAATCACTGCACACTATACAAAAAACAAAGAAAAATTACAAAACAATCTATTTCAATAAAATGCTTTGTTCTGACTGACTGACTGATCACAGCCTAAGCCGCTGATAGTAGAGGGCTGAAATTTGGAGGGTATATTCTTTATGTGACGTAGACATCCAATAAGAAATGATTTTTGAAAATTCCCACGGGATCGGGACTTATGCGGGTAAAACCGCGGGACACAACTAGTACATAAATAATACTAGGTACAAAGCTTATTCGCACAGCTTAACTTAAAATCGCACATATCCTAATTTTCAAAAAGACATTCTTAATTCCATTCTTAATATTTCTCTACCTCTTCTTAGTTCGGACTACCAACCGGTTACCATTCCATTGTGACTACACTTATTACAACTAACAACTTAATATGTAAATCAGTTGCAGATTGAGAAAACAATGTCCAGTATCGATGTCAATAAAGATAACGTCGTTTAATCCTATTATCAGTCTTTATTCTGCGACTGGTCGATGACTTATGCTAATAACATTTACCTACTCACGTTATCTCGTAGAATACAATGGCTTCGTAACGATTTCGCCGAATTACTTTGTCGAAAACATTGCAATAGTTGACTAGTGCTGATTTTGATACTAGCTAGCTGTGGCCTGTGTCACACGGTTTCACCTGCGTCATTCGTAAATTGAATAAATGCTTTATTGTACCAAAACTTAAAACTAGTGTGGAATATTATTAGCATATTTTACGTTGGAAACTGTTAGCGTTGCTTGGCCATAAAATAATGTGTCCGTTTCAAAACAAGTTGGCTCCCAACGGAATCATAAAGTTGTCCGTGACTAGATGTGTTTAAAATAAAACTGCCTACAAATCCTACAATCACAGATAAAGATGTCAGCAATTACTCAGCGAGGAGTCACGGACTACGCTCCGAGGTATGCCAGCCAGGACGTGCCTTATCAAAAGGGTGGCGTCCGTTTTTTTTGGAGCCGCGATTGTAGCGTCTGCGCTTACGCACCCGTCCGTCCTCATTGTACTATTTACTAGAATAAAGAATCCGCGGGCGGATATTCGTGGGAATAGAACCCTTCTCGAAGGGTATGTAGCACTTTCGCGGGCTAATAAAAATAACTGTCTATAGGTGGTTCGCGGGTCGCGTGAGATCAACCCGTTCCTGCCCTTAATTGGAGCCCTTTATGTTGTTAATACATTGACAGCCGAATGGTACTACTGATTGCATCATTGGGTACCTACTCGTATCTTGTCGCGTATTGCAGTATATCGCTCGCGTTATCGCCTCGGCTGCGAGTGTGTGCGACTGTCCGTGATCTGTTATCAGCGGACAGGTTCGCCTTGCGACATTATTATTCATTGCACATGTGGCCACGATTATACCGAAGTAATTAACTAGCTACCTCGATGTGGAACGGTGGCCGTTTGTAGGGAATACTGCGTTTTGTGAATACGTAGTTCATGTTTACTTCATAACGACTGGTTGCGACTGTGAATAGATACCGAACCCTTTGTATTTGTACTGCTGTTTAATGATTAAGCTGAGCACGTAACTGCAAATAGCTGCACAACACATAAGGCTTATTTCTACTTCTGCTCTACAGTGCATCCTTATGTTGGAAATTGGAACCTACTTTAATTGAATAAGTACATTTATTACTTCAATACTTTACACAAAGTCAGTCACCGAAGCAGGTTCCGAGCAATAAAAACTGGAACAATTTAATACCATCTTCAGAAGACAAAAGAGCCGCATTGAAAACGTTCTACTTTGTTTTCTTTGTATATAGAAATACTTATGAGTTATTTATTGATATGCCACTGCAAAATATTCTAATTAAAAAAGTGATAGGAACAAAGGGTGACTCTTATCAGTCATTTAAATGTTTGGTTCTGTGTTGAATGCGGTGATTATCAATCAATGGTAAACAAAACCTTGGACCAAGTATATTATACCTACCTACCTAGCACAAAATGTTGTAAGCGATTACTTCCACGTCTAATTATCTACGCCGCCGTCGCCGCCCGCGCCCGCGGGCTGATTCACAGCTCAGCTACATCTGCGTTCAAAAGCGGTCTCTGCAAGTTACCTGACGATCTAAGTAAAAAAACAAAGGAAGCGACGAACGGACGGCTCGGCGGCAAACGGCCCTTGAGATTTATGTAGGCGCGGCATTGTCAGGGGCCGCGTTCCGGTCCGCGAGCGCGTTTCCAGGAAGCGCGATGCGGGCGACCGGCCGACCGCCAGGGATGGACGGCCAAATATTGATTACTCGCTGCTCGTACTATTAATAGGTAGTTGACGACGCCCGCGCCCGCTGGGAGGCGGCCGCTCGACCGCGACCCACGGACGTTTGCTCAAACATGTGCAAGTACGTTCGCCTTTCCGTCCATTTCGCTAATTGCCTCGGGCATGGCGACGCCGCCGCCGCCGGCTCCGGCTTCTACAAATTGTATGGCAGCGAGCGACGACGACGCGAATATCAATTAGTCACTCGATGCTGCGAGATTAATGATCCAATGGAGCGTTACCTATTCTGATTACATTCACGAATACTCGAATACCTACCTACTTCATACTAAAGAGCTGAGAGTGGCATTTTTATAACTTATACAATGTTTAAACTTCCAATAATGAAATAGTAATTATGGTAAAGTGAGCCTTTTCATTTTAATGTTGCCTGGAAGAAATCTCTTTGAACGACAAAGCCAAATTTGTACTTAAATTTTTAGTAAAGTATTTCACTTTGGTTTATGAAATAGTTTAGGTATTCTATCTCTGTAGAGCTCTATTTTTGAAATACTTGTGCCACTTTAAGGGCCCTATTCTGAAAAACTGAAAATCCATGTCGGGCGCATCGAAAATTGTTGATTATTTCATGACGGAATGTCGTAGAACTTTTTTTGTGTACAGATTGTAGGCGACATTGTTTCCGATATTTTAGTGCAGTTTCCATACAAATATGTCTAAACGTATTGAAGCCTATCGACATTTTAGCCAAATCAGACATTTTTTGTCTAAAATTTGGATAGGCTTTGCACCAATAGGAGGTTCTTGTCTTAAAACTACACCAAAATGTAGGAAACAATGTCACCTACAATCTGTGCACAAAAAAAAGTTCTACGACATTCCGTCATGAAATAATCAACAATTTTCGATGAGCCCGACAGGGATTTTCAGTTTCAAGGTCGTTGGCGTATATACTCCTCTTAAGCGATTTAAATAGCTTGCTTTCTATTGATTTTTGTTCGATGTCAATCGCACGACTGCAACGGGTGATTTCAATCACTTGCCGCAGGAGTCCGACGTCGAACGAAAATCAGCAGAAATCGAGCTATTTAGATCCCCCAAAGTGGCACGAGCGATTCAAATGAATGCTCCTTAATATTTCAATCGATTCATCTCAATTGGACAGAATCCTAAAAATAACCAAACTAATTACGTACCTACAACATACTTTCTTACCTTACCATAATCACTCTTACGGCCAGATACAGAATAGCCGATTAAAATTTGAGGGCTACTTAAAATATTGGTGTTTAAGAGCTACTAAATTGTTTAAGTAGCTCTCAAATCTTATTAGCATTTTAGTATTCAGCAGCTAACCGACCTAAATCATAGCTCAGAACAACGCTTCTTGTAATCTTCAAGTAATCTACTCTTATAAGATATTAAAATGATGGACAACTGATAAACATAACTTGGATATAAAGGCGAGACTGTGGGTAGTAAGTACCTATGGCATTATACACATGTAGTGTAGGTACTTAGTATGTAGGTACGTATAGGTATGATGTCTCGCGTCTCTCGATGACCTCGGCAACGCGCGCGCGGACGCATGTGCAGAATCGTGATGTGAGCTCGCGACTTGTTCGAGGCCTAGCCTCATTCATTTCTGCAAGTTAAGCGGATTTCACCCTATTACAATTTAGGTATTCTGCACGTGAAATGTTACCTGAGACGATTGATACGTTCTTCTTCTTCTTCTTTTCGTGAAGTGGTGTGGCTGGTGAGCCACACTAGGTGTAGTGTTAGGCTCTAACACTAGGTGTAGTCTTAGAGTTGTTAGGTCGTCTTAAGGCCTCTGTCTTGACCTAACGACTGCTATCAGAAATAAAAACCTGGACCAACTGCTTAACGCGCCTTCCGAAGCACGCAGACGCTGGAGAAAATGATTTTATTTTATTTGGTTGATACGTTATGTAGATGCTTACTTAACTACGGCCACAGACTTGACAAAAAATAAGTTAGATCAATACTTACCAACGATTCCGTTAATCTAAGCTGTTTCTCTATTTAAGACTTCGGAAACAGAAAAAAATAAAGAGTTATGTGTTTTAGACTTTATACTAGTTAGTACAAGGCGCTTGCTTAGTGTGTGTGACATCGTTGTAGAACTTTACTGTTTTTATTGTTTACGTTTTTACATCTTTAGGTTGTTTGTGCGTTTTAAATGAATTTTAAATAAATAGACTTGCTGCTAGTTGGGTTACAAATAACTAAGTTTTCAAGTCATCATCATCTCACGTCATGTCACGATACGTCTTGTGGAATGTGATACAGAATAGTTAATGTAGACGTGTTCGTCTCGTACTATGAACGTATCGACACTTGATTAGTAGTGTGTTATTTATAACGCTGAATAGTTTGATATATCATTGATCTGTCACACTAGTTTAGCGGTATCTTGGATCATGTATCTTCCTATTGTATTTGTAGGTAGGTATCTGTAATATATTCAAACTAATTATAGGTATGTCCCGCGGTTTCATTCGTCCCCGATTACGCTAGATTTTTCAAAACTCCTTTCTAAGTGGATGCTTATATATTACAAATAACACATTTTCCAAATTGTATGTCTTTTGGAGAAGCGATTTAAGCTTTGCTTTGATATATATTTCAGTCGGTCAGGCAGTACTTTAATTTTTTATGTATATAGATCATAATTCATAATCTTTTAGTCATTTAGATATGATGTACAATATGATCCGAAAATGCATACCTCAATTAGGCTTCTGTTTCTTAGTATAGAAAAATGTAGATTCCTTTTTTTGACTAAAGAAAGGACGAAAAAATTACGTAATGCTACATCTGAGAAAGAGAGCCAAGGCGTGACGTGAGTATAAAATAGTGAATTAATATACCGCTATACTACATATGTGGAAATTAAAGGCTAACTCTAGAGTCTAGGTCTTCTTAGAATATTAAGCCTCTAGAAAACCAGCCCGGACCTATACATTATGAGCTATTCGATAGACAATAGACAATCGCGAAACCACTACTTTTAATGATTATTAGCAGTTAGCAGCCCTCAGACTATTGAATTTTATTACTGATGATTATTGTTTGCAGCGGATTTTATGTCATAGCATTGGTTTTTAAACGGATAGCCGAGGTTACATTACCACTCACATACATACACTAAGAATAAGAATACATTTATTTGACATAGTACAGTGCTGGTAATATATACTACTAGCAGCTTCCCGCGGTTACACCTGCGTAAGTCACGATCCCGCGGGATTTTCCAAAATCCCGTCCTTACACATCACAGAACACACTCTCCAAATTTCATGTCTCTAGGACCAGCGGTTTGGGCTTTGCGTTGATATATAGATCAGTCAGGACTTAGAATTTTATAAACCTATGTAGATATCTAGGTACATAGAACTAACACTAAGACCACACTGTCTCCGCCAAATAACAGGAGCCTGATTATGCAACTTTGTTGCTAACAAATCTCGATTACAACAATTGAAATGATTGATCACTCGTTTTTTTTCAAGTCATTCAGTCACTAACAAATTGGTATTTTTGTTACTATTTTGTTTTGTTATAATAATATATTGTGTCGTGTCCAGATTCTACAGTTATTCTATAAAACTCGAACATCAACAACAGCCACTTTCGTCTTCACTCACACTTCGCTTACGATTCATAACGACTAAGAATCGTTGACTCTCTCGACTGTCATTTTAGCTTTAGTGACAGAGATACAAGCAGCAACCCTAACGTACATTCGATAAATCTGTTAAATTTATAGAACACCAATTTGAAAACTCACCACGGAATCCGTCGTGAGATGACCGCGAGTTATCTACAGAATCGACAAGCAGTACCTAACTATTTTATCTCTTACCACTTCCCCGTAACGATTAACTACGCTAGTGTTCTGAGAATCGCGTTCTCGTCGACTACCTATACTCTAGCACTAGTGCTAGCTCTCAGCCTGGAGGGATTCGAGCCAAATTGCTCGCAAAAGGACGGCAAAGGTGGAATATCCTTTACTGCAAGTACCATAGCAACTAGTAAACTAAGTTAGTAAGACTGGGAAGAGCTAGTTAAAGCAAAACTATAGTCAATTCAAATTGCTACTACTATTTTGCAAATGTGAGAGTATGTTGGTAAGCAAATTATAAGTTATATACGTACTAGCAACGCCAGGTGGTTTCACCCGTGGAAGTTGCGATTCCGTAGATAGGTAGCCTACATGTGATTTCAGGTCTTTAGCTTTCTATATACCTAGATTCGTCGCAATCGGTTTAGCAGTTTTCGCGTGAAGGAGTAAAGAACAAATTCACCAACAAACTTTCACGTTTATAATACCGACGCGACGGGAATAGCGACGCGGGCGGCGGGCAGTGAGTTTCACTTAGTCGCTCATAAACGTGGATTACGTGGAGTAAGGTTGGAGTAGTGAGAACATCTTTGTCTTTTTCCGTGACAAGAACGTTTATAGTTGACAGACAGAAACAAAAAGTGGTAAAATTACTCCGACCTTATGCCGGCTGTTGTTATTAATAAGGCTATCAAGACTAGTTATATCCCTATATTCGCGGGATCGGGACTTACAATAGTGAAACCGCAGGCGCATCTAGTTTCACATTATATTTCTCTTAGCCCAACGACAACCAGTAGTTGGCTTAACATAGGTATTATTAGTACTACATATAGTCGTAAATGTGAGACACGCACGATCGACTTTGTTTTAATGGCGCGAGGTGTCGGTAACGTTGACACTTGTCCGGCTTCATTCTCGTGCTGTAGACAAAACTTGACGACTTCTCTTTGTCACAAATTATAAATTATATTTGGTACAGACTTAACTGAATTTTGCCCGGGTTGTAGAGTTTTGTTGGTATAAATGAGTGCAGAATTAATAAATGCTTTATTGTTCCAAAACTTAAGCTAAACATATTATATTACAGAGACAAAAACTTAAAACTAGTGTGGTACTATGGTCGCCTAAGGGCTATCTCTTCGATAAGGTATCTCAAAAGGAAAAATGTAACCCTTGTAACATCAATTTCTTGTCCGTTTGTCTGCCTGTTGCATTCAAATATCCGAAAACAATAAAGCCTGTTTTTTTTTCAATGAAGAATAATACTAGGAAATACAATGTACTGAAAAACACCTAAGCCGCAGCACTAATTTTAATGATTTTTGGGTAAACATGGATGGACATTTCATATTAAAGGAAGGTACTAGCTGAGTCCCGCGCATTCACCCGCAAAGATCTCGATCCCGTGGCAATTTCCAAAAACCCTTTCTTATTGTATGCCTACATCATATAAAGAAAACACTCTTCAAATCTCGGCTGTCTACTATCAGCTGTTTAGGCCGTGCGTTATCCATCAGTTAGTCAGTCAGTCAGTTTAAAGACATATATAATGACGATTTCCTAGTTCTTAGAGTTAGTGTTTATCTGTCATGTCAGAATAGTTCCCCTCTGCTTTTAACTCGCGAATGCAGTGGTCATTAGTGCAGCTTCCGCGTCTCGCTAGCGGTGCGGTGCCTCGCGCAGCTGTGAAGTATTTTTTGGTGCAAACATTTCGCAGATGTGGCGTTAGGACGTTACTTCAGTTATAAGCGGAGCGTGTAGCGTAGCGACTTGAAACTGAATGTTAAACTACAATATTTTAATTTATTGTTATCTTTTTTTTTTTTCACTTTTTTTTTCACATTATAATAAGCAAATAAATAATTTGATTCTTGATACCTGTACAAATGTACAACTAACGCTACAAAATTAATGAACTTGTTGCTAAAGCAACAATTTCAATCGAGATTTGTTAGTATCAGAATTATAGTATAATCAGCTAGCGTGTAAAAAAATGTCTATGTTAACAACAAGTTTATAGGTATACCTAAGCCTACAACAACGACTCGAATTTATCAAGAACATCATTAATCATTGGCTAAATTAGTAGCCGATGAGGGTGCCATTTATTTTAATGAGTAAATAATTGTGATTTACAGCAGGTACCTAAATTTTAAAACCATGGTGCACGTCTAAAAGTAGTTGTTAAGATTTTCTTTTATATTGTTTATATTACTAATTAGACCGCATTGTAGGACCCGGTGAGAAAGTGGCCATCAAACGCTTGAGTATTTATTAAAATAAACTAGATATAATATCCTAGGATTTACCACGTTCCGAACATATGGGACATTCGCCAATCCGGATTAGGCTCCCGTGTCGTCTTACTTGTAGATAGATAGGTAAACATTTTATTTGATCAATAATAGTTACAAAATTAATAGATAGGTACATTACATTAAAAAAACGAAATAACGTAGATTTGTCTTCTGTTCTCGCGATGTTGTATTGAAATTAAAAACAATAAAACAATGCTAAAAGTAATAAACACCACGGGATTAAAACCGAAAAATGTATTTATTTTAAATAATGTTGTACAAATAAGCCTAACGGTTAGGCAGTAAGGCGCCACGGGAGCCGTAACCCCTCTTAGAGGAGTTAGGCCCTAACCCCTCTCTTCCCCCTTCTCCTTAGAGCAAGGGCTCTACAGTGGACCAAATTAGTAATCTCTTTATTGCATAAACAAAAAATGGTACAGTTTCAAAAAAAAAAACAATCTGCAAAGTTTACTGACATTCGGCCAGTCGTTACCGCAGTTACGCTAGCAAAAAAAACACTACATTCGCTAATCGCTCCTACAGTGTCCGTTCCCTATGATTCCGAGTTGTCATTTGGTGCGCGTATGGAAGCCGCGGCTCGGCTCGGCGCGCGCGCAGTATCGCGGTAATCGATGACTCACGTTTCGTGTCGCCTCTCTCGCACAACTGCAGTGTGCTATTGCACCGGGTGCTACCCAGAAATACTCTTTACATTATTTTTGTTAGCCTACATTGTCCTTGCTGAGTTTACCCAACAGGCCTCTTTAACATCTTTCCAAGCAGTTCGATCCGGTGGTTAACAACCCATGGTATTATTTTTTAACCCTCGACGGAAAAAGAGTGGTGTTAAACGTTTAAGGTGTCTGTGTATCATAAAAGTCAAAATAAACGATGACACTTACACTGGCACTTAACCTCAAACAGCCCACACCTATAAAGAAATGCTGTTTGGGTAAAATGTCGGTGTTAGTGTCCGTCGTGTATTTTGAACTTAGTAACAGAATTCGATTAACATCTCCACAGATTAAACAAAATAAATCTAAAATAAAACAGTTAACTTTAATGCATTTAGTAATTCGCGATTATATACATACGCATTAATTAAATAAACACATTAACATATATTATACGTGAACAACATTAAGCGACAGAAACACTGGTTTTCAATTTCCGAGTAGGACCGCGAGTGTACCCGACCGCATTATGCAGGTAGAATCGCGGTATTTACCTCGCTAGTGGGACATAGCGGTTCTCCAGTAACCGCCCGATTTCACTGGTATGTGTGTAGTTAAACACGTGCCGATATATACCTAGGTACGTCTTGTAAGTGATTGTTTGGAAACTTTAACTATTATGTTAAATGGTGAACTAACTGCCTTTGTTTCAATTGAAGAGTTTTAAATATAGATAGTAAATTGACAGGACTATAAAATAAAAACAATAGTAAATCTTGATTTTTATTTTAAAGCGTTTCCTGCACTTGGATGACTAGTTTTTTGATAAAATGATTTGAGATCCTGTCTGTGCAGAATTTTGAAAAATATTGTTTGTAAAAACTAATAGATTACATTTTGTGAACTAGCTTTTAAAAAAATGTTATATGTATCTGACCATTATACCACTACTACACTTACTAGCTGAGTCCGTCGGTTCATCCGCCAACATTCCGATCCCAGGTGAATTTCGTAAAATCCTTTCTTATCGGATACCTGCATCATATCAAGGACACACTGTCCGAATTTGAGCTTTATATTATCAGCGGTTTAGGCTATGCGTTGATCCATCAGCCAGCCAGTCAGGACAAGGCCATTAATAGATATTTGACCACTGTATTACTATATTGATAGTGATGTAGGTAACAAGACAGCAGTGAAACGTGTTACGTCCGACCCGACACGATACCGGCCTACGTTTCGGAACACGAACGAGTCCGCTTCGCAATAATAGACTTACTTACTTAATGTCCTTTCTGGACGTTAAGCTCCATTTTTGCTTTTATCCCTTTGTTATTGAAGGTGATTCTAACAATACTTACCGAAGTTCAAACTCTAAAAGGAGTAGGTATTTATGTAATTACAAATTCACCTATGTAGCGCAAAAGCTAAAACACTAAAGATGTACGTCTGGGTTTGTTGTGATGTGTAGGATAAAGAATTAATCAATCAATCGATCATTCACTTAAAAAATCTTAAAAATTTATGATTCTACCAAAAAGTTTCACGTAAATACAAGCAATTAAAATCAAAATGATATCTAGCATTATATTTCGTAGCCCGTAGAACCTAGTTCGTAGCGAAAGCTACGGTTTTGAAAGAAATCTGTATCAAGCGTCTACGATTCCTAACTTCAATAACAAATACATTTACGCGCTTATTATCTTTAAAATAAAATAAATATTCAGCATAAAAAACGATACCTTCGTGGTAACCTTACAAAAGGAGAGACAATCAGTACCTGGTAGTGAATTGTTCGAGTGTATTTGGGTTGGGTATTTTCCGTCGTAAACATCGCGTACTTGCCGCGTACGACGACGGCCCTGCGCTGCGCCCGCGCTGCGGTCAGTGCAGTGATCGATGCATTTCAATGTCACGAGTATAATATCCAAGGTTTTATTCTATCTTGATTTTGTAGTTTCAGTTCATGATAATATTCGTAAATGACACGTTTTTACAAAAAATAAATGAACGCGGATCAATTTTAATGAGGAAATAAATTACAGTCGTTTTTTATAAATAACTAGCTGCGTCACGCGGTTTCACCCGCGTAAATCCCGATCCCTTGGAAATATTAGGATCAAAAGTAGCCTATGTTACTCCTCGATAATGTAGTCCTCTTTTGATGAAAGAATTTTTGAAATAGGTCCAGTAGTTTTTGAGTTTATTTGTTACAAACATACGACACACATACCCACAAATCTTTCCTCTACATTCACCCTGAGTATCATAGGCTACTTTTGATTCCGATATTCCAACGAGATCGGGACTTACGCGGGTGAAGCCGCGGGACGCAGCTAGTCTAATTTATAAAATTTCCATGTCACAATGTTAGCACAGTACACCTAAGGAACCTTACCTTCCTTAGGTGTACTGTGATGTTAGTTACCGTACTCCTCCGAAACGGTGCGACCGATTTTTACCAAATTTTATATGCGTATTCAGTAGGTCTGAGAATTGGCTACTATATATAATTTATAAGGCAAAACAACGTTTGCCAGGTCAGCTAGTATATATCTACTATATAAAAATAAGTCGGGTTTTCCTTCCTGACGCTATAACTCCAGAACGCACGAACCGATTTCCACGGTTTTGCATTCGTTGGAAAGGTCTCGGGCTCCGTGAGGTTTATAGCAAAGAAAATTCAGGAAAAATTTAATTATCTATAATTTATAAGGCAAAACAACGTTTGCCGGGTCAGCTAGTCTACTATATAAAAATAAGTCGGGTTTTCCTTCCTGACGCTATAACTCCAGAACGCACGAACCGATTTCCACGGTTTTGCATTCGTTGGAAAGGTCTCGGGCTCCGTGAGGTTTATAGCAAAGAAAATTCAGGAAAAATTTAATTATCTATAATTTATAAGGCAAAACAACGTTTGCCGGGTCAGCTAGTTATTATATAAAATTCAAAGTCCTGACTGATCATAAGTATATCAACGCTGAGCCCAAACCGCTGGTCCCAGAGACATGAAATTTGGAGAGTGTGTTCTTTGTGATGTGTAGACATCCACTAAGAAAGGGTTTTTTGGAAAATTCCACGGGATCG
This sequence comes from Idaea biselata, assembly GCA_958496205.1. Taxonomy (NCBI): domain Eukaryota; kingdom Metazoa; phylum Arthropoda; class Insecta; order Lepidoptera; family Geometridae; genus Idaea; species Idaea biselata. The sequence continues at coordinate 9,973,856 of OY292402.1, forward strand.
GGAATTACGTGGGTGAAACCGCGGGACGCAGCCAGTATTTCATATTTTAGTACAATGAAGCGTTTATCTATCTACCTATTTCAGTAGCTAATATAATGACTCTAAACATAAGAGTTGGATATTGCGTGCCCTCGCGGTTGCATCGAGCAAGGTCTCCGAAGGTCTTTGTATTGTCATGCTTGTGATTCTATCGAACGCGTTACATCTATGACAAGATGGAATGTTTGTCATGCGCCAGGTGTCTTAAAGAGTTAGTTTCTCATTCATTCCAATGTAACGGATCATTTGAGAGAAACGCTACTTAAATTTTGAGGATTAAAGTACATTTGGGGGATTTCGAAAAACCCTTTCTAAGCTGATATGTAATCATACACCTAAAGAACTCTCTCTCTAAATTTCAGCTCTCTACTATAAGCGATTTAGACTATGCTTTGATCCATCAGTCAGTCAGTCAGGACAAAGCATATTATATATTTAGATTTCCCCATATAAAATATTTAGAAATGTTGGCTATATAAGAAAAATATTAAGTAAAATGTGATACCGAAATGTAAAGAGCCAATTTATAACAAACAGCTGATCGCAAGTAACATCTCTATAAGCCTTCGTAACAGAAAACGTCTCACTAAACTTGCTGAATACAACAATTGGTTCAGTTTACACGTAACAACATACTCTCTCGCCGAGAATTAAAGTTCAATTTGGTGTAAACCGTCAACGGCAATGATAATAACAACAGGGCAAAGAAAGTCCAGTGAAAAATGAGCTGTTACCTCTCCCGGAACGGTTAAAGTTTGGGACTTTGAAAGGGTCCCGATGGTTGTACCGAAGGTCTTATGAAATTGGTCGATTTATTGAGTTGCGTCGGAAAGTTTTGTAGATATTGAAACGAATACCGCCACCTGTTGAACTCAGTCTGTAACTTTGTTAATGGTCGTTCCATTTGCGATATCCTATTTTGATAGACACCGTCTTTCCTTTAAAACATCAACACTTATGTTTTAGGACTGATAAAGATTTTATTTATACTTAATTTCATTTTTTGAGTCGAAACTTATTATTTGGTTATTTTTTTTTATAATATTAGTTAGTACCTATAGATAAGCAGTGCGCGTTACTGTGCATAATTCCACACTTAAGCGGTGGCCCATTGAAGTACTGACCGTGCATGGCGCTGCACGATACTTACTTTCAGTATTAACACTTTGGCTGCTGACCCGATATAACAAATATACTCATGTGCGGTAGGTATACCAAAAAAACACACCTGTTGTGTGCCTATCGTACTTACGAACATAGCAGAAAAAACACACACGCGCTGTTTTCAGCAGTCAAAGAATATCCAACTTACGTAGCTGAGATACTGCAGAATATGTTTCAGGTAATATAACATATTCAAAATCAATTATGAAGGTTGATCTTCTTTTATTGTAAACATTTCATCAAGTTACTTATCTATCTTTTCTACTTAGATATTGTTACTAGCTTTTTATATGAAGTTGCTTGCATTTCACCTGATGAGAAGCGACGATGACCTTGGTAAATTTGCTTGAGTGTTCGGTTACACTTCTACCAATATTTCAAAAGTCTTTGTCGTTAAATAATATCCGATTCAGCAATCTGACCCACATATTAGGCGGCTAGTTGACGTTTCGTGTTTGGCACATTCTCCAATAGAAGCGATCGATACGGCAGGATCATTGGATTCGAAATTAGAACGGGTGGTACGTGCGTTCCTTTGAGCGCACATCGAGCAAGGCAAGCAAAGGGGAGCCGGGAGCTTATTACGGACTCCGGGCCGCTTTATGGCAGCCGGACCGGGGTCAGCGGATGGTTTTTTGTCGTGGCACGTAGAGGCCACCCTCTTTGGGACGAGCGGCGGCGGGAGGCCACCCTCGCGATCGCGAGAGATAGGGGTGGCGCGAAATGTGAGCGCCAGGATAAACACGACGGTTCTTGCTCCTTTTTACTGGAAAGACCGTTGCGATGCGACGCGACGCGGCGACGTTATTGTCGTTCCAAATTCTAATTTAGATTTTGATGGCAGTTCTGCTGGAATATACGTGGGAATAAAAAGTGCGCTCTGATCTCCGAGTTGGATAAGTTGACCTATTTTAGCTTTAATTTTGGAGTTATACTGCAGGTACCTTTTATTCTATTGAAGATGTGACAAACCAATTAATTGTACTTAACTAATTTGTAAAGGTTATACGTAAAAACTAAACTTGTAATATGGTTGCTGGACAAAGAATTTATCTAATACTCAGTTAAATAGTTTTGATGTAATTTATTTTGTATAATAAGTGGTAGCAATCTATTTCTATAAATGCTAGGCTTTGTCCTTACTTAAATTTGGAGAGTGTGTTCTTTAAGTGATGTAGGTAGAAATGTTTTCTAAAAATTCCAACCGGATCTGGACACATGCGCGTAAAACTGCAGGATACAGCTAGTAACAAAAACAGATATGTTACCGTTTTTGCATCGTAAGTAAATTAGGTAGAAAAATCACATCACATGACTTACATTTACTGTTGTTGACCTACCACCACCTGTACACAAAACCTATATTATGAATAAATGATTGAATTCAATTGAATTGAATCACACGTGTCAATATTTTGACATACCACATTATGTTTGTATGTTAAGTTAAACGCTCTTAAATCATTCAATAGGAACTGCTGTATAATTAGTAGATGGGAGCCAACTAATTAGCAATAACCAGTACAATTAATACGCGACCGCGACGGAACAATGCATTTATTATCTGCTGCCTACACATCAAATGCATAAGGTCACGAGGGGGAAGTGCGGCTTTGGGGTATGTGCGGCAATCATCAATTTACTGGAGGACTTACAATAATTGTTATATTAATAAAATCGTCAATCAGGGTAGATGAATTATCCACCTATATCGTAACTAGATGGCGATTTTATCAATATAACAATGTAATTTTGAATGGAATGAAATAAATTATTTAAGGATTTGTAAGACAATTGTAAGTCCGGTAAATTGATGTTCGCCGCACTTTCCCCAAAGCCGCACTTAACCCTAATGACCTTAGGTCATAATGAAATATACTAAAACTGTCAGGTCACCTTGTGTTTGTGATTGATTTTGACATGAGATAGCGAAAACCATAGTTTTTCAGTTATTAATTAATGGTTGTTCCACGCACTACGCGTTGTAGATTCGAGTAGGTATATGTATGTAGTACTTGTGTATGTACATGCCTATCTTATTCACAGTCGTCATGAATAAAACAATTCAGTTTGAGGAACACAACGATATGGTAAAACATATCGTCGCAAACATGAAATATATTACTGTTCAGATTTATCAAAAAAATACTTCCGGAAACCGATTGGGGTTGCGTATTCTGAAATGAAAATGTTGAAAGGCAAAGTAAGAAGCTGTTTTTTGCTAAAAAAAAATAATGAATTTATAGAAAAACAAATTCGAATACTTACCAGATCGTCGTAATTTAGACTCTCTCAGAAACTTATATGTCTTAAATACTGTGTTGGTAAGTAGTATTTTGTCAGCAAATTAGGACGTTCGTAAATGAGGAGAAACACTAACTTTTTATCCCGGCAGAGGGCGTTAGTCGAATGATCTTAAGTTTGAATTAAGAACTGTCAAACAGGTGGTTTTTACAACTCTCGGCGCCAAATTGGCCATATCAGTCTCAGACCGAAAGAAAAAAAAAACTCGGCGTTTTTATTCGTGGGGGTCCATCAACAAAAAAAAAAAGATCATCCGATGCCAGCGCCATCTGCTCACAGCTTTACGTGTGCCACCCCATTAGATATAGCTAACTTTTTAAACTGTCTTTTTTAGAAGACATTACCAAAAAAAGGTTAAAATAGTTTACGACTCGGAAAAGTTCCCAATGGTACGTAAAGCTTAGATAATACGTGCCAAGTCCATAAATCTCCTAAAAATAGTATCGTACTAGGTCTCTGTGAATGTATATTTTTTAACGTTTTACTTAACAATAGTCTTTCTATATATAATAAGAGAGAGCTTGAATAAGCTCGCACGCGCTTGTATTCTGCAAAGCTCAGGCACAGCATTAACATCGCTAAGGCGCCCTCCACAGTAGGCTGACTCAGTAGAAACCGCACATCTCGAAATCTCAGAACACTCGACATATGCAGTGCACATTAAATAGTGTTGTAGTCTCATTACGCCGCAATTGCCACGGACTATTCGGTTGTAGATTTCTGTTTTAAGGCCGAGTCAGTATATAGTAGATATTCTATTTATTATATTTTTTAAGTTCCTTTTCTCCAGACTCACCAAAATTACAATTTACAGAAAAACATAGAACAACCTTAATCTAGGTGGCATAACGGGCGGCCTTATTGCTTGAAGCGATCTCTTCCAGGCAACCTTTGGATGTTAAAAAAGATGAAAGATCCGTTCATCTTTTTTGTCGCCCGTAGGCCGCCCATTTTACAACCGTTATTTAAGTTGTTTTATCTTTTTCTTTGTATTGTAACTAGCTGCGTCCCGCGGGTTCACCCGCGTAAGTCCTGATCCCGTGGGAATATCGAGATGAAAAGTAATTTTTCAAATCGGACCAGCGGTTCCAGAGATTAGCGCGTTCAAACAAACAAACAAACAATCAAACAAACTCTTCCGCTTTATAATAGAAATAATAATAATATTTAATTTTCGTGTTACAATAAACATTTAATCTACCTATCTATCTATATTTATTTTCTACGTACAGTCCACAGTGGGCGCGCTCGCTCGGTTCTGCAAAGCTTAAGTATTCTGTATTTCTCTCGTAAGCTGAGGCCGCGTCACGTTGCCATGGCGACGACGGTTCGCCCCCTAGCCACCCTCACCCGGCCTCACCTACCTGCTCTCATTAATATGTACCCGACCGGACATCGCATCGTCTTTGAGATACAACTTGGACCTAACAAACTACCCTCCCTTGAATTTTTTATACGATTTTAATTGTGTATTAAAAGAGGTAATTTTCGCTTTTTGAAAATATATGTTCAAAAATTTTATATTCGGCGGGACTCGAACCTGAGGCTACTGGAAAGCAGCTTATGTGAAAGTTTGTGTATCAGTAGGTAGTATATGACTTGTCTTCTCAGTGGCTTCACCGGCCAAGCAACGTATTAGTATATCACTAACGAATTTCGTAAACGATTCGACTTAGGCCGATCTGTCATTAACTTTAATAACATTTAATAAATAAAATAAACATTGGACGACGTTGCACACAGGCAATGCAATCTAGCCCCAAAGTAAGCACTAGACTTGTACTATGGGTACTAGACAACAGATACACTACATATTATACTATTTTAATAATAATAATAATAATTAGTATTCTCATGTATCGAGTTAAGCCATGTACCTAACTGTAAGGATGTTGTAATGGTGTTTTAATAAATAAATATTTTTTTTTTGTTAATACTTTACATTATGAATAACACATAGAAAACACCAACACCAGCATAAATACTTGCACCCGGCGGGAATTGAACCCGCAACATTCTGCATTGCAGTCGGGTCTTCCCCTGACGCGCCACAGAGTTCCGTAAGCGATTCGACTAGGCCGCTATGTCATTTACTTCAATAACAATAATACATTTCAAACATCACTCCCCACTCAAAACTAAACATTTATCAAAGTTAAACTCCCCAAACCACTCAATTTACACCTCTACACAGCTACTTAAGTAACAACAAAAATACGAAGGCGCCAGCTACGTAATTCGCTAATTAGATAACCTCTTTAATTGTAGTAGTCAAACAAGCGGGTAGTTAACAAAACACAAAAACAGTAAGCCCGCACATAAACACTGCGAAATACGCGCGTCAGCCGGCAGGGCTGTCACCGTCGGCACGTTATTTAAGCCCAGGGCTGGCACCGGTCTATAAAGAGCCGGATTTAGTGCGAGCAACCCGTCCTCCCAGGTCGCCGCTATTAGCCCTCGCTCCTAATACGTTCCCTGTATCTCGCGAAGTAAGAGTTATTATTCGATATACGACGACGAAAACTAGGGGATTCTGTTGAGATACGCAAAGGATTTATATCATTTGACCATTATGAGGTATTATCGGACCGAATCGGATTTTGGTAATGAAAATGTGTTGGGCTTTATTGTTTTGTAATATTTAGTAGCTTTGGTTTTGTGATTGTTTTAAGATTAGCTACTTTAAGCTTTATCATGTTTCAAGTTGATTCAAGTTGACTTCGAAATATAGGTGTAAAAGTGGATTAGGTATTGATTTACTGTACAATTCTGAAACTGCTTGAAATAATATGGATGTAGGTATTTAATAAAAGCATTATAGTTAAAAAGATAGTAATCCCGAAATTTTCTAATAATGTCTAAAGACTCCGTAATTATGTAGTTTAATAAATATATAGATACAAAAAACAGAGAACAGAATAAAACATACAGACAACTGATGGGTTCTCCTCTTGAATATTGTAATAGATTACAACGAATTCTTATTTGAACCTATTAGTTTTTTGGGCGTTGATGTCTTTTGCAATAGAAAATAGAGTGCTACGACTACGGTGTCTACGGGGTTTACTACAATGTTATTTCTTTTTAACCGACTTCACAAAAAAGAGGAGGTTCTCATTTTGACCCGTATTTATGTATGTATGTGGATATGTACACGCTGCCCGTACCTACTCCGCGCATTTGAAGTCCGATTTCGGAGTTTTTTTATTTTTTATTTTACCTTTAAAACTAAAAATGTTTCGTTACTTTTAACATTTCGTCACGCAAATCTACTTTACTAAATTTTATAAAACTTTTTTAATTTGACGATTTCTAAATAACTTTTTCTCTACAACCTATATGCATTTGAAATGATTTTTGAACCTAAACGCTACAAATTACCTGTGGTAAAGCATACGTGAAGCAAGATACGGTGCTCACTTCGCCGTTCACTATTGTGTCATCATCATCAAATGAAACATTAATACTTGTATTTAGTTAGACTAATCAAGCGAGCTGCGGCCGTTTGATTCACTGCAAATAGCCGCTGCCACGATACCTGTTCGGAATATATATTAGAATACCTAGGAGCGAAGACGACCGCACGCGGTGCATTGCGAATGTTTTGACCAATCATGGTGCGCGGTGTGAAAGTTTCTTGGAAATTAAAAATGTTAGCAATCACATTAAAACCAACCATTCACAGATGATGTTTTTCTGTAGCCGCTATAACAACAAATATGAAAACCAAATATTTAAATACAACAAACTGAATTTTTCAAAGTGAAATGCAACGTAAGCGCGATTTATTTTTACCACTAGCGCCAGCGATAAACTGGCGTCTGTGGTAATAATAACCGACATGGATTTCACTTGGTTCCGTATTTATTTTAGGGTTTCGTACCCAATTATGATAATAGTACCTACGAAACCCTTCGTGCGCGAGTCCGACTCGCACTTGGCCGGTTTTATTAAAAAAAATTAACCGATATGTCCTAGGATTCATAGCGGTCCCAAAGCATGGCAATGTCTTGCTGCCTCAATTGCCTGCCCCCTAAGAGGAGGTCCTTTGTTCTACAGTTGTAGAAATTAGAGGACTAACAAAAAATGGCTCTTGGGATAAGAGAAACTTAAAAAATAGCAAAGTTTTTAGCTCATCTAAGTGTACCTAATCAGAAACCAAATATTAGTAATTAACACTAGATATATGAACAGTCCAGCTATATATGGGCTAAACTTAAAATGTGAAACGTGACCACACTGCATTGGCTAAATGCACGTTTAAAATCATCCTAGAGAAATCGAGCTCTTCCATCACCACAACCAAGTAATATAGGTACAAGAAACATGAAAGAGGTTGAATATCAATAACTAAGATCAGATAGAACTATTTTTGACAGATATACAGTCTCGTTTGTCGCCTCCTACCACTGAGCTGAATTATATGGACAGGAGGTCTCGTACTGAATTTTGTGCCTATTCGATCTGCGCCATGTTGCGCTGTTGTCGCGCGTTTTCTATTGAAAGTGATGGTGACCGTCTGCGGAACTAATAGTACCATGAACGCGCGACAACAGCGCAACATGGCGCAAATCAAATCGGCACAAATATCTAATGTCATTTTGTATGGTATAGCAATTCCAGCGTACTTGTAGTTTCATTTCAGTGTTTCCTACAGTCTCTTGTTAATGGCTAGTGGCGACACATTTTGGTAAGCGGAAAATTATGGTGTCTGATTGGAAAAGCATTGTGGCCGTAATTATACACGTTTTTTTTATCTTATCGGTTGTTAAACGATTATGGCCACTAGGAAAGTAGCCAGTGTCAAGTATTTTATAATATTTGTAGATAGAAAAACAGTCAAGTCGTCGTATGTATATGTCAAATCGAGGGATTCAATGTAAATGGGGGCTATTTACAATGACTTTTTACACAAGATTTGGAAACAACGCTTAAATCGGTGCCGGGTTTTTATTTTCACTACACTTGTACACTTTAACGAAACTAAATTTATATTTTCTCTCGAAATCAAACTTTTACATTTACGCATTTTACCTAGGTTTCACAAAAATAAAAATTCAGCTTCAAACTAATCCCATCGCGTTCCCGCCAAAACTACCATAAAACATTTTCGACGGAATACTGAAACGACACTAAAAATTTAATTGAGCAGCCAGTATGGGATTTTTCTATTTAGAAATTTTTTTAAGGAAAATTACATCTTGAAAAGTTCACTCGCGTGGTCTAGATCCTAAACACGCTGGTGTACTGGCCCAGAGACGCAAGTTCGAACCTCGCCGCTAGCAAATTTTCAAAGACGCATTTTTCCTTAATTTTTTTTATTTTTTAGAAAACATTATATTTCCAAGGCTTGATGTTTTGTCGGGTTAAATAGTGAACAGCAGCTACAATACGTAGGCTGTCATCTGAGTTCGTTACGTAAGGTGTCCATTACCGGATCCGTCGTAACGCCGGAAGTCGACTGTTATTAGCGAAGGCTTCGCAGATCGCGACTGTTATTGCCAAGCGTTATTTCTAGTTATTAGAGAAGGAGCAATATCGAATGTTTATTGTTGGGAGCGTTGTCTTGCCGTGTCTAATTAAGTCGGCTTTTGGAACGATTATGGTGTTTACTTGTACAATAAGGCGGGTTAGTGCGAGACCGAGTACGAGTGCTTATAGTTGCATAGCTACCTTTCTATCTTGTTGTATGCCACTTACACTACACTGTAAATAAAAGAAAGCTTCAATTTTAACATGGTGACCTGATCTCATGGAGCTTAGTTTGAAGAGCTTCGCGGGCTGCTGATTCGGTGGGATATGAACCACCAAATCAGCAGCCCGCCAATCGGTTGGATTTTGTTAAAGTTATTTTCCGTTCCGTATCCAAAGGGTAAACACGGGATCCTATTACTGAGACTCCGCTGTCAGTCCGACTTGCACTTGGCCGGTTTTTTATAGATTTTATGTTAGTACTAAAATGTACTGCCTAACTTTTTGTTCTTTGTAAGTACGAGTAACACGTTACCATCACACATTTTTCTTGTCAAACTTAAATTCCGTAGCTTGTATTTTGTAAGCATATATAAGCACCTACATATAGGTATAGAAACTACGACGTATGTAGGCAGAGTACGTAGCCAGCGGCTTGTCGGCGTAGATTCGTCGGCAATTATTGTCCGTCAGCGGAGGGTGGGTGGCCAGCGGGTGGGGGTGGCTAAGATGGCCACCGTAATTAATTGGCACGACGCGAGGGCCGACCGCGCCGCGTCTCGCTTGCTACGCGGTATTGCGCTCGCCAAGAACACCATCGCTTCGGGACTTGGGGGATTTTTGAAGGAAAAGCGAAGGTTGTGGTGGGTTTTGGGCGAAGTTTAGTGGCTTGAGTTTTTTTGGTAGAAATAGTTTTGTAATGAAAGAGGGTTTAATATGTTGATGTGTGAGAGTTTCGGCCAAACTGGTCAGGTGAGTTCGCTGTGTGCATGTGCTTGCCGGTATATGGCAAAGGAACTTAGGACCTGATGACGAGTACCCCACTACTTTTCTTATATTTAGTATTGTATAAAATTAAAAAAAATAAAAAAAATAAAAAAAGTGTTTTGGATTAATACCAGGTAAATAAATAAATAAATTCTGTGAACAACACACAGCGCCATCTAGCCCCGTGGTAAGCGACTAAGCTTGTGTTACGGTGACGAGACAACGGATATAATACTTATATTTATTTTTCTTTTGTAAATACATACATATTATACATAGAGGGACACCCAGACCAGACACAAATATTTATTCTATAAGCATAAATGCTTGCACCCGGCGGGAATCGAACCCGCAACCTCCTGTATTGCAGTCGCGCTTTCGCACGACGCGCCACAGAGGTCGTCAAAGGTATTTGAAGTTAAAGTCAAAAGGATAGAATTTAAACACACGCTTATTTATTTTCTACGCTTTGATGTGGAGTGCAGAATCATCTGTTTTCTTTTCATAATACTTTTCTCTTGATATTTAAATATTTTTGTTACCAAAAGGTCCTGACGTAACAAGAATAATGGTCACCGTGACGTCGTCGGCCAGCGATCCAACCGTAAACGTCTCACCCACACGCCGCGGGCGCCCGCTCGCCACTCCTCTATACATACCTACCCTAATACACTCCGAACTGGCCGCTCTAACCTGATCTCTCACCATGCTTTGAAATCGCCGAAAACGAACCCGGTGCCAAACAACCGGCAGCACGAGGCGGTTCAACTAACGCTGGTCTACTACCAATATCGCACAACGCCGTATAGTGTGTCACATCTGGAGCTCTGACCACTGGCAGTGCGAACCCCTCAGCTGCCCGTAGCCGTAAGATCGCGGGAGGCGAGGCGTGCTCAGGCTCTTTGGGCAAACGGGTCATACAAATTGTATGGGTGTGAGTGAGTAGCGTTAGTGTTCGGACCTCTGCTCGCTTGAGCGTAAATTCAGTTGCGTAAGTTGGAAAAGACGTCTAGCGAACGATGGGTTATGGGAGATATGAAGCAAACGACGCGGGCTAATGAGATAATCGAGCATTAAGGCTCCGGTTTATTCGTCCGTTGTTCCGAGGATCTATGACAAACATATTGAAACGATATTAATGGTTCTGTAGCCGATGCTACTTACCGAGATTTATTTGCAGAACATATATGGAGAAAAATGGTATTTTTTTGGATATGATACCTGTGTCATAATTGACATGGGGTTCAAAAAAGTAAAGCCTAATTTAATCAACTATGATATCTATAAATTTCTATTAATTTTTGTATGTAGCTCAAGGCTAGACGTTGGGGTACTGACCCAAAGACGCGAGTTCAAGCCTCGCCGCAAGTGAAAATTTTTGAATGCTATTTTTCCTTGAAAATATTTTTTCTATGATATCTATGTTAAATATATTTGTTCCCTGGTGTAGATGGTACCTTAGTATACCTTGCGTGCCTAATTTTGACTTGATTCCTGGTTTTTTTCAGGATTTTACTTAATTGAAGTTACTCTACGCGCAATTGCAGTAGTGACACAATTAATTAAATATTCAGTGGTTTCATTATGGTACGCTTAAAAGAAAAACTCTATACATTTTAAATTATAAGTCACAATATTTTAGTTTAAGTTGGACAAGAAACAGCCAAATGAAAACGAAAGCTATTAAAAAAGTAAATTAAACTTCTTCATATCCAAACTCATATAGGTACACAAGATTTAGCAACCCATTCGAGAACAGTAACCGAACACTAGGCACATCCTCTGCAAGATATTCCATGCATTATGTAAACCCATCGGTGTTTATTTGTGTTCCTATCGACCGCAAATCTCAAGTTGGGAGCGGGTTCGCTTGACTATGCACGAATAATCGGTTTACCGTTAAAAGCACCCTGTATATACGCGTATACAGCGAGTAGTGGGCACACCTCTATTACTCTCAGCTACGGCTTATGTGAACGGGGATTATAATATCGACTAAATATTGTTGCCTGCTTCTCTCTGATGGAGGTAGAGAAACTGTGTTCTAATACGACGGGCTCTGTGGTGCAGGCTACGATAATGAAGTTCCATTTTCCCGCATTTTCCTCGCGTATTACGGAGTCCCCTCGCGACCAAGACTATTGTAACATGGTTGAAACGTCGAGGTAAGAAAATAAATAATAATACGCGATTAAGACCCGGGAAAATGTAACTATGTTAACAAATCGTGTGCATTTAAAAAGTTTACGATAATGAATGTTGCGGGTTCGATTTGTCGTCGTATTTATGGCCTGACCATAAAAAAACATACATACATGGACGTATGGAAAAAGGCAAAGTTAAAAGCAGCACACCCTATATCTCCTACTAGCTGTGTCCCACGATTTCACCTGCGTATGTCCCAATCCCGTAGGTATTTCGAAAAATCCTGCCGGATGCCTCCATCATATAAAAAACCCACTCTCCAAATTGTAGCTCTCTACATCAGCGGATTAGTCTGTGCGTTGATCAGCCAGTCAGTCAGTACAAAGCATTTTATAGATATAGATTTACCCGACTGCGACAGGATTATGTTTTTAATCTTTTCATTAACCCCTTGCATCGATCGTTGTAAAGATTGCGATTGCTTAGTGTCGAGTGAGTTGATAGAGTCCTTATCAAATTGCGACTGGAATCGAAATCGCGCTCCGAAGCGCACTTTTCAACAGATAACACTGAAACTGAAGGACTCTAGTACTAATGATTCTCGACTCGATTCTATTTTCGGTATTACGATTTATCATTCGACAAGGGGTACCTACCTTACCTATAAACAAACGCTAATTAATTATTTTAAATTTGATAATTATATTACTGTAACTTTACACTAAGCGATGTATAAATGTAACAAATAATTATTTATTATCGTAATTATAATACTGATATGTCTCATATTATTGTTTTCATTACTTTCGCTTCCTAAAAAATTCGTGTGTCTACTCTGATAACTTCACCAAGCTCAGCGCTGCGGCTCATCTTGGTCTGCTGCAGTATTTTTGCTGACGTGAGACCTTTTCGGGGCTACATAGGTAATAGGGTTTTTAGATTTTTTTCAATTATTTATTTTATACTATATTCTTAAGTTTTATACATTTTTTCTACCTAATTATATTATTTTTGTATGGATTACAAATTTTCCGAAGATCGTGCGAAGTGGAGACGTAAGAGTAGGTAAGCGGACCCCGGGCTCTCGAGAGGGATGCAACCGGGAACATCGCTCAGATGATCTTGATGATTGTATGGATTACAAATTTTGTTGTGTCTATTACTAATGCGTTTATTTTGTATGCATAAGTCGTGTACCGTACCTGTCCGATGAAAGTATTTTCTTTCTTTCTTATTCTTCTCTTTCTTACACATATCATTTTTTTCCATTAGCCACATTTTGTAGTGAATGAAAATGTTTGTTTATAATTAATTATAATACAAGGATATTATGTCGAAATCATATACAGCTTTATGACTGAAGAGAAACCCTTTATCAAAACTATCACAAACTCGATTTGGGTCTAGGACGAGTCGGGCCCAAAATTATGATCAAATTAATATTAGGAATAGGCGGATCGAATGCGGAATGAGAACACGAAGAGCCATGATAGTCCTCATAACGTACGAATAGTTGTTCGGAATGAATTTAACGAATCGTACAAATCTACACTAACCGTTATTGGTTTTCAGCGAAAGACGAAAAGTCACATCTCTTGAAATTACCTAGAGCAGCCATACTCAAAGTGTGCTCCACGGAACCTTTTTTTTTTTAAGGTGATGAAATGCAGCCTTATGGCTCCCTATGACCTAATTAAAGGTGGTAGGCGGCCATAGGTTTACCTACTAAAACTCCACCGGTTCCTCACTCGCCTTGGTATTTATTAGTTCCTATGCGGTTCCTAACAGCGAAGGTCCGATTCGGCTGGACTCCTATTTAAATAGGTTTGATGACCTCTTCCTCTTGAGCGGCGCACGGGAATCGCGTGCGCCCGCTCGGGCCCTTACACGGCAACAGACTCCCCCCGAGTCTGTCACCTATGAGTGCTCCGCGGAATCCTGGGGCTCTGCAAAGCATATGTTGGAGCTCCGTGAAAGTACTTACAAGAAAAAATAATCAATGGAAAAAAATATGAAATACCTGTAGCCTCGTTTGTATCGCGCATAAAAATGGTTTAATTTCATTTTAGTACAGAATGCATAGCGGTGTTTTTTTGCAATTTGCGAAGTTTCTGTACTACATTTTAAGGGTTCCGTCAAATATTTAGTTTTCCAAAAGGGTTCCGTCACCGAAAGAGCTTGAGAACCACTGACCAATGGTAATGGGATACGAACAAAGAAAGCAATAAAACAGAATAACATTAACTCTCATGAGGAACAAGCGAGTGACCACAAATTAATTATCCCATTTTATGGCTGTGAAATGCGAGGGAATTAAAACTCTTCTCGTTTGAGTTTCATGGGGCCGCGAGTAAAGCGGACGAAGTGCGGCAAATTGGTCACCTTAGTAGTTCCCGGTTTCCTCATTACGGGAGAATTCCTGGTCGGTCCGCTCTCGCCATAAACCCGGCTCCTAGCGAACCGAATGTAAAATGGGACTCGTTTTATGTACACGGCTCTTTGATGGCCTTTTAAACAGCGCACCGTCCACGCTCGGCCGCCAGTCTCTACATAGCTTTATTGCCATGTCTAGTAATTCGCCGCGGGCCGCCCGTTGCGTCGCCCATCGCGCTATCTAGCGGTTTTAATATTCGCAGCACCGTTCGAAATGCTCTGAGATTTTTAGTTTAGATTGACGCGGAATGGCTCTCCGTATCCCAGTAAGTACGGCTGCCTAATCTACATATATAATTTAATAGACTTGTCTAAACCATTACCACATCCTGCTCGCAGTGTGATATGCCAGAGAAATTCTGGCGTGAAATCAAAACGCTGCCGCTACACTAGACGACGACCGTTTCTTTTCAGAGATATATCGACTGTCGAAGGCGAGGTCTCATGTTGTCGAATAACAAGTTTTATTATCCGCAGAGGATACTTAAGTCGTGTTTGTGGTGTAGAGAACGGTGTCTTATCGCAAATTGTCGGCGTATTTTCCTCGATCCTTCAATTATTCGTTTCGGCTGACGGCCTCGCGCCGACCGATACGTCAGCCGGCGATCACTCCCACGCGACACGTTTCGTCCCCCGAAGCTCCGGTGTTGTGCTTTACCTGCCAAACTAAACAAACGCGACCAAATCGAGGTCTCGGCGAGAGGGGGTCGACGCGGGCGGCGCGGCGTGGGAGTGGGGCCCCTCACCCGCCGGCCGTGTCGCTCGCGCGTGATATCGAACCGCGACCCGCGGAAACCGCAGCTGCCCTGATGACGGCACCCTCCCGTACCTGGCACGATTCGCAACGTCTCCGTCCTTCCTATCTACTTCTCAATACATTTCAAGTTTCCGACCTCCGTCAATAGCGGCAACTTATACCTCTTCCGGGCAACGGTCGAAGTCATAAACATAGCAGTGATTTTCTATATTTTTACATAACGGCGCGACGGTATTCAAAGTTATGGATAAAAGCTACTATCGTGCCCATTTAGGTTTCCTGTTGTATTCATATCGAGCGTAAAGCGATTAATTTTCATGAGATATAGAGTCCGATGGGGCTCCTTGGCCGGTCCGCCCGCGCTGATACCGATAACAAACAGAATTCCGTAAAAAAGCACTCGACTCGACCGAATCGATGACCGAAGCTTTATTTCAACTTTATCGTTTTTGCGTCGTCCATAACTTGGCACCCTCTATGTTCGGCGAAAGCCAGTAAGTATGTAAATTACGGTCGCGAGCGTCGGTCCTCGGGTGCCCACTTATCTATTCAAATTCGGCTTCGGGTGCGGAGCTGCGTCGCCGGCCCGCGCTAATCAAAATCCGATCAGCCATTAAGTCCTCTCGCTATCTGCGCTTAGTTTACGAGCGGGTGAAGGGTGGGGGCGGGGGAGACCCTCGTGATCACTTATTTATGTGGCGGGGGCTCGCTCGCTGACTGAAAAACTACCCTCGCGTCGTCGTCGGAGCGGCGGCACGGCGGCGCGAGGCACGCGAAATGCGCGCCCATAAACCCGCCGCGGCTTTGTAATCAACCATGCCGCGCTTTTTATGAGTCCGCCTTTTGCACTCGCTGATGCTCGGGATAAATTTAACCCGCTATCTGATATTGAGGCGGCGAGGTATAAAGTTTTATACGTTTCCACACGGCACATGGCTTTGGCGGAATGGTTCAGCTGCACCAATTTAGACGTCTCTCGGTTATGACGGTGGTGTTTCGGCGACGAACGTTTAATGTTACGACCTTTTAAGACTGCAGCACCAGGCGGGCATTATGGATGCGATGGTATTGTGTCGGATAAGTGTAGTTACAACTTGTAAGTTAAGGTGGAAACATATTTACCTGACGTGATGTGTCGTGATGCGTCAGTAGCCTATAGGTTATATTTTGTACGCTTAGAGACACATTTGTAGGTCGTGTCGTGTCGTGACACAAATGTGTCTCTAAGCGTACAAAATATATGAAACCAATTTCTAAGCTACTGATGCATCACGACATGTCACGTCAAGGGTCTGATTATGTAACTTTGTTGCTAACAAATTTCGATTGAAACAATTGAAATTGTTGATTACACGTCATTCAATCGCTAACAAATTGTCATTGCAATGAAAACTAGCGATTGTAATTATCAAATTGTATATTTGTAAACGCAAAAATCAACACTTTCAATTGTTTCTATCAAGATTTGTTAGCAACAAAGTGACGTAATCAGGGGCCAGGTAAATATGTTTCAAACTTTAATCGTACTTTAATTCGCGTCTTCCATCTCTTTCTCTCATATCGGCTAAGGGGAACTATCCTAAATGTTTCAGTTACCGTAGATTGTTCTGTTCATAAGGAGAGTGAAGACATAAACCTCTTACCGACAATATGTATTAGAATAAGGAAAAGTGGAACAAGTTAAGCCATATTATTTTTATTATGCGAGTACACTAGGCGGATTAACTTCGATATTATCTGGCAAATTTCATTTCAGACGATACGTCATGTCGTGTTACGTATATGTGACCTTGCGATGCCACATTACTATCATATATGTCGAAGTACCTTCTAATTGGACAAGGGCTAGGAATTTCATCTTTTTCAAGACCTAGAAAAGTCAACGATATAGTAGTTTTGTTAATTTGTCTTTTATTTGTATTTTATTGGGTTTAGTCTAGGAATTACCGATTTTTGAAATGACTGCATACTTTATAATTGACCAATTCTTTAAATATACAATTTTTAAATGACTGATTTTACAAATGACCGACTAAAAAGGACCGATTCTATAAATTACTGGAACCAAACTTTACTTATAAAAAAACATAATAAATATTAAAAACTTAATGCCCCCGAAAGCTGAAAGTTTTAGAGGGTCACAAAAAGATCAAAATATAAATTGAAACTTCAGTTGATAATAAAATTATGAACTCTGTCTAAAATGAAGAATAAGAAAAAATCTAGTGTTATGCTGTAAGTAAAGGATATATTTTCAGGTAATCTTACAATGCAACTAGCAGCGCTCCGCAGTTTCACCTGCGTAAGTCCCAATCCAGTGGGAACTTTGGGATAAAAATGTATTAGTCAAGATCAAGAGTTATCTAAATACCGAGTTTCATCGCAATCGGTTCAGTAGTTTTTACGTAAAGCAGTAACAAACATACTTACTTCTACAATATTAATAGGATATACTCATAGACGACCTCTGTGGCGCGTCGTGCGAAAGCGCGACTGCAATGCAGAAGGTTGCGGGTTCGATTCCCGCCGGGTGCAAGTATTTATGCTTAATAAAAATAAATATTTGTGTCTGGTCTGGGTGTCCCTCTATGTATAATATGTATGTATTTACAAAAGAAAAATAAATATAAGTATTATATCCGTTGTCTAGTCACCGTAACACAAGCTTAGTCGCTTACCACGGGGCTAGATGGCGCTGTGTGTTGTTCAGAGAATTTATTTATTTATATACCTACCCTTTTTATGCCGGCCTTCCACTGCGAGCGGAGCGGAGTTAATAATGTGTCAGTTTAACATCCAACGATTGTTTCAAAAGCGCGAAAGAGTTGTATGACTATGAAAACAACTGTTGTATGTTGAACTGGTACATTTTTATCTCCGCTCCGCTCGCAGTGGAAGGCCGGCATTAGGGTTGCTCTACGACTGGAATATAGAATTGGCACCCCTAGACGAATACGATAGATAATGTAGGTATTTTGGTCGAGATCGATGTCTCTCCGCCCCGACACCACCTGAGCTTTCTTTACGTTCATTGATTATATGGCAGCGATTGATGGACCAACTTTCCCGGCGGCCGCGGCGGGCTTTGTGGACTGTGCACTGTGCAGTTTACTTTGGCACTTACTGCACTGTGCACTGTGCAGGTTACTTTGGCACGACTGCACTTTAGCCTGGGCTAAAGTGCAGTAAAAGAAGCAGGAAGAATAGGCGTTTGTCAATGGTAAAATTGACTGGTCAGACTAGTCTGACCACGGGTTTTTTTTCCATTGGCTAGTACCTACCTACTCACCTGTCTCTACCGCTCCTTCGTTTTATTATTATATTAGCCAGAATTGTCCCACTGTTAGGTGCTGCAAAAGCCTCCCTCCAACTCTTCTATTCAGGTCTATTTTGAGCCATGATTTGCTACTCAAGCTTAAATCATAAATAAAATGAATATTGCACCACGTTACACACAGCGCAATCCAGCCCCAAATTTAGCAACTAGGCTTGTACTACAGGTACTAGATAACAGATATACTACATATATTATACTTAGGTACTATTTTTTTGTAAATACAGGAAATTACACTTATCTTTAATATTATCTATCACCGTTATGTATGACAAAAAATAATATCTTTTTCGTTCGATAAATGTTTTGAATGTCAGCCAAGAGTCGTGTCGTGTTTCATAATTCATATAATTGACAATATAAGGAAATAATGTGGGAATTTATAATATCCTGGGTGTACCAGAACTTGACGACAAGATGTCAACTGTAATATCAGAAATTTTCATTAAATACATATTTACATGAATATTAAATGCAGGAAATAGGTATATTTAATAAAATAAAGCATACCTACCTGTAGAAACAAAAGTCGATCGATGTATCGATCGTCTTTCGTTTCTGGTTCGATCGCCTTTACGTTTCTACTTTGATCGTCTTTTGTTTCTTCTTCGATCGTCCTTTGCTTTTGTTTCGATCCTCTTTTGTTTTTCTTCGTCTTAAGTGTTTACTACTCTAGTGTTTCCTACCCTAGTTCAACGGGACAAATGGAATGTACGATTCCCGGCAAACATTCAGAAATAAAATGGCGAATGCGCAGAAGTCGATTTTTCATAGAAGTCGCATGTAAAATGTACCGCGCTAACTTTTCCCTTTCACGTCAAAATTTTCCAACTTTCTTGCCGGTCACTGTACCTACCCTGGAGCCTTCAAAGATGTACAGTTCGTGACAAATACTGAGCATGTTGCAATTCTACAGTCGGTATGTGTACCTGTGTAGTGTACTCACGTAGCTCGTAGGTAGCTAATTAGGTAGGTAGGTATAGTGTAATACGAAGATAACTGCGGTACCTACCTAGTCCGCGTCGTTCGCCGGCCGCGTGCACTGAGCAATTTAGCAGACATGGCCAAACGTCAGGGCTGCCACGTTACATTGTCGCATAAGTATTTATAAAGGAAAATATGTATTTTACAACGAGAAATGCATAATCAAAAATTCTCCTATGACAAAATTCGAACGTGTGCTCCTCGCTTGCCGGGCAAGTGCGCTACCATAGCGCCACACGGGAGCCCACGTGACATGGTGAAATAACGATTATGATTTTCCCTTGTTACTTTACCGAATAAGGTTCGGTTTGAACGCCATCTACTAGAAAAAATAACAAGTGCCTTAAGCAATAAAAACAAAAATAAATATTTAGAAGAAAACAGGGGAGAAAAAGTTTGCGTTATTATGACACTGATTAAAAAAAACTAAAATGTTGGTTTTTAAATTACTAATGAATCAAGGTTAATAGTTAAGATTTTATTTTTGAAGTATTTTCTTTCACTGAGGAAATTGAGTGAGGAGACTCTATCTACTTATGGTGGATAAAGCAATGAAAGCCTTGTAACTGTGCGGACAGCTCAGTTATAATAATATTATAGATATTCTGAAAACTGAAATTAAACTTTGCAAACATAATTAAACGAAATATTACTCGTATTTACTTAATAATTTTATATTACAACTGTGAGATTAACAGATAGATAAACCCACCTACTTACTAAGTAATCTAATCATTAAGTTATATTGCTCACAGAAAATTAGGCATTTATAATTAAAGCAAAAACGAAGTTTCAGAGTTAATCTAAATGCCTTTTATTTTATTTCGTAACGTTTTACTACGTATAATATGAAGGTCAATGTCGACCTCTAATTTTTATGCGAGCCCATGCTTGCTCAGCGTATTCGACGGTTTTAATATTAACTAGACAGGAGCGGCGGAAGGGAAGGGGAAAGGGCCAGCGCACTGAACTCTATCTATACAAGTACGCTGGAATTGCTATACCATACAAAACGACATTAGATATTTGTGCTGATTTGTTTTGCGCCATCTTGCGCTGTAGTCGCGGGTTTTCTATTGAATATCAATAGAAAACAGCGCAACATGACGCAGATCAAATCTGTCCTGTCCATATTATGGAAGTCAGTGGGCCAGCGGGGGTTTAGTGTATTCCTAATGAATGAGTGACGAATTAGACACTTAATAAGCTTAAGCTTTCCAGTTTACAACAATTTGGAGCTTAACAGCCGGGTACGGGAATTATAGGTCCATTGGCTCACATATCGAGTTTTACGACGTGAAGTCAGCGTTTATGTAACTGTTGAGATGGGGGACATCATTCTTGAGACAACAGTGGTGTAGGATAGTTTGGCACTTGTTATTTTTGCGGTCGTAGACTTTGGCTAAATTTGTTGTTTTGAGATGTCGTTTTTAGTGTCGACAGTTTCTATAGTTAGCTTTATCGCGTTTTTTATCGATGGTGATTTTGCAGAGGTTGTTGAAGATTATTATTGATTAATATCTACTTGTAGATTGTATTCTTGAACTACATCCGCTCTTTATTATTTGTTACCTTTCTACTCAGTACCTACTTAGAATTGAAAATTTGCTTTTTCAAAATTCAATGCTTTCGCAGTGGAGTTTGATCCAACGCCCTTTTCATCAATATACCTACCTACTTAACTAAATGAGCCACGGGGAAGTTTTTTTGTATTCATCTACCAGTGAGACTTTTCCGCTTTCTCCCGGGCCGTTGTTATAATTTGCATTGATTAGAGATGACACCTTACGTTAATAATTGTATTTGACGCCCTCTGTGGCGTGTCGGTCGTATGCACGACTGCAATGCAGAAGGTTGTGGGTCCGATTCCCGTCGGGAGCAAGTATTTATGCTTAAAAATAATTATTTGTTTCTGGTCAGGGTCTGTATTCATAATATCTATTTTTCTTTTGTATGTATTTACAAAAGAAAAATAGATATCAGTAGGTAGGTATTATATCCGTTGCCTAGTCACTGTAACACAAGCTTAATAGCTTACCACGGGGGTAGATGGCGACTGGCGCTGTGTGATGTACTGGTACACGTTATATTTATTTATTTACTGCACCAATGCGCATCAGCCCTGCCCGCACATAATGTGTTGTATTGCGCGGCATCGCGTCCGGTCGCTTGCTATCGCGGCAGGATGATCGGAATCGTTGACACCGCGCCAGCCGCGGAGGAATGACCGCGCGTTAATTGTCGCGTCACCTTCGAGCAAGGGCGCCCCCCCCGCCCCCCCCCCCCTCGGACGGCCCCTGCCGTGCGTCACGTTACCTATGACGGTCACCCACCCGCGAATGTGTTTTGTTTAAGCGAGACGTGAGCCGTCAATAAGACCATCGATCAAAAACCGAGCGCTAAATATAAAACGCGATAAGATGAACGACGGCGGCGAATGCTCGAGGTGGAGTTTTATGCAAATGTTTTTATGTTAAGAGAAAAGGATAACTATTCGGTCTCGCTCGATACTAACATAGTCGACTGTTTCTTCACAGTAGATCATTATGCCATTGTCATAAAACCTATATCTGCCATGACCATGCGCCTACGTTATTTTCTAATTAGAATAGATATAAAATTTAGAAAAATTAGATTAAAAAAAAACTCTAATTATCTATATCCAGGGACGAAACAGTCGACTACGTTTGTAAAGTTTGTATGGAGAAACGACTAGGTCTACTTTCCCCTTAAGCACTTTTTAACCCCCGACGGAAAAAGAGGGGTGTTATAAGTTTGACGTGTCTGTCTGTGGGTGTGTGTGTGGGTGTGTGTGTGTGTATCTGTCTGTGGCATCGTAGCTCACGAACGGATGGACCGATTTCAATTTAGTTTTTTGGTTGCTAGGTGACTCTTGCGCGAGTGTTCTTAGCTATGTTTGATCAAAATCGGCTCAGCCGTTCATAATATATGTGGGTTGAAGCTCGACAATAAAAATCGAATGTTTTCAAATATGCCCGAGTGGGGTATCAAATAAAAGAGCATGACTTTTGTGACAAGAATATACATGTTTAATCAAAATCGGCTTAGCCGTTCAAAGTATATGTAGGGTCAAACTCGGATATAAAACCCGATTTGTTCTAATATGCCCGAGTGGGGTATCAAATGAAAGGACTTAACTTCTGTGACAACAATATGCATGTTTAATCAAAATCGACCTTACAAAAAGGGTGAAATAAAATAATTAAATTAAAAATTTAAAAAACCCCCGACTTAAAAAATTTTCAAAGTTAAAACAAAACTAAACTTTTAAAAGGTAAAAATAATAAGCCGAAAACAAATTTCATGTCTCTGAGTAGGTATGGGGTACCTTACTTTCCCGCGTCGGGGGACGCGGAAACGTTAGATAGGTACTATAAGCACGGTTAGGTTACCATCAACTTCTGTGACACATGCCCGCGGCCCCCGACGCAGGAAAGTAAGGTACCACATACCTACTCAGAGACATGAAATTTGTTTTCGGCTTATTATTTTTACCTTTTTAAAGTTTAGTTTTGTTTTAACTTTGAAATTTTTTTAAGTCGGGGGGGTTTTTTTTAAGTATTTTTACAGATATGCAGAAAAGTTATGAATTCACGTAAAATTCTATGTTAACGTTCGACTATCAAACAATTATAGTTATCTTCTTATCTTTTGTATTGCGTTTATAAGCCTACTTAATCGATGTGCATAATTGCACATTGCATTGACTGTAGCCAGTGCTGCCATCTGTTAGCATTTCCACGTACTACTGGTACTTTTTCAAGGTTGTGTGGAAATATTATTATATTCTTCTAGGCAAGCGTGTAAGGTACCTACATCTTTACTTATATAAGATTTCCTAGAACTATGGGGCTTTATCGCGTTCTAGATATCTATGGATTTTTATTACCTAGACGTTTCGGCAAACGGGTTGGCCGCGAGAAGACCACGGCCGGTATAACCCGTTTGCCGAAACGTCGAAGTTATTAAATCAATAGTTATCTCAACATTAAACTTTTTAATAATGCAATTTAATTTAAAAAAAGAGAGCTTTATTATTCATTTATATGTACTTTATTCAGAACTAGCTGCGTCGCGCGGTTTCACCCGTGTAAGTACCGATCCCGTGGGAGGAATTTCGGGATTAAAAGCCTATGTTACTCAGGGTGAATGTAGCTTTCTAATGGTGAAAGAATTTTTGAAATCGACACAGAAGTTTTTGAGTTACTTCATTACAAACATACACACACAAATACAAATCTTTCCTCTTTATAAATTAGTGTGATTAACTATATGGATAAATTCTTAAAATCTCAAATTCATTAAAAGAACAACAAAGCCCAGAACCTCTTCACTAAACCTTATTAACTGCCATCCGGTACTGAAACTGAAACGGGCCCTCCTAAGTTAACTTGTGAAGTAAAAGTTAAACTGTCTGTTTTCACTCGCCGAATGCCCTTTCGCTTTCATTCATGCCCATTGCCCAACTAAAACAAACTTTATTTCAATTTATAAATGTGTGTCTAACGACGTCACTTCCCGCTTCTGACTGCGCATGTGTGCAGCCTTTTACAAAGAATAAAAAGGAAGAATGGATGTGGTAATGTTGGGAATCAAGGTTATTTGCTATAGCTGTAACTCGTACCAAAAAGAAACAAAATATTTTTATTCATTCGGATTTTACAAAATACCACTTTGAAACGTCAATTATATACAAACTAATCTACTGTGTCTTCAGAACGCGACCTCCAATGAGAAGAAGACACAAGAAACTAATTGTTTTTTTTGCAGTAATCAAGTGATTTACAATGTCGCATATTTACTTTTAAACTATGCACACAATATTCGGTTTACATTATTCCAGTTCAGCGATTGAATCCAGGGCTGGATTGCTAGAAAGATGTAAACCCCTACTGGAATGCACTGGACTGGAATCACCAGTCCAAGTTCATTCCAGTCCAGCGCTATTAGATTGCTGGACTGGAATAATGTAAACCTCTTTTACTCTTTGTTTGCCAGATTACAACAAACCTATAATAATTGTTTTAGTGCAGTGAAAAATTTTAAGGAGAAGAAGTTAAGGTAAATCAGAATCTAAGAGTCATCAAGTCATAGATGGCTAACCTTGTACAACATTAACCCCCTTACTTATAAACGCTAATTAACAACTGCATAAACTATGACAAACATTACATAACTTAGTCATCTTTTAATCATCGTTAATAAGTAGGTAAATGACGCACATCATCGTCCCTGCCTACCTGCGTCTATGAAAATGGTCACATAATAATAAATAAGTATAGCCTGTTTAAGCCTTAAGAGTTGTGGATTACGGACAGTATGGACAGACTTATCTAATAAAGTACTGGAATGTAATAGCTCTAGGCTTTGTCCATTGAAAGGGAGAGTGACCTATGTCCTACAGTATATCTGCCCGTGAAGCTTCACAATACAACCTATGTAATCAAATATTTACCGTGAGTTTCTGCAACCGATAGTAAGACATAAAGCGGTGTTGTTTTAGTGGTAGATACACATACATTCCGAAGGTTGTGGTTTCAAATCCCGGCCGATTGCGCCCTAATGTCTTTTTCTATAAGAAAAACTTATGTGCGCCATTAATTAACATCGCCCTTATGCTGATGGAAAACATGATGAAGCCCGCGTCTTAAAGTCACGTACAATGGCCCAATTACGTGGCTACGTACGGAAAGCGCCCAGCGAAACCTTTAATCTTTTAGTTTTGATAAAAAAAGTGGCCAAGTGCGAATCGGACTCCTGCACGAAGAGTTTCCTTAAATATTTGTTTTATTATCTTTTTAGTATTTGTTGTTGTAGCGGCAACAGAAAAACATAATCTGGACATAAGGAAATTTCAACTGTCTAGCTATCACAGTTCATGAGGTACAGCCTGCTATAAGGCGGACAGACAGACAGAGAGTCTCAGTAATAGGGTCCCGTGTTTACCCTTTTGAGTACAGAACCCAAAAAAAACTAGTTTCATATTATAAACACAACAAAGAACGAACGGAATACCAGTAGTTGCGGGTTCGAGTCCCGCCGGGTACTAAAGTTTTTGAAAGCATTTTTTCAAAAAGCATTATTACCTACCTATTGTGGTAAACACTAAGAAATAACGTTTATACAACAAAGAACTTCAATCTAGGAGTAAATATTCTATTCATTTGAGGGCGCGTGCCTCAGCCAGTGCGCTTTGAGAGCTGCCTGCATTTTGTGCACGCATTCCTCCGGCGGAGCTCCAGCGCCACTCTGCTTTCATCCCCTATCTAAGGTGGATTGACAAAATGCCTCGAATCTCCTGTTATACCGATGCTCGGTGCAATGATTTGTTTGTAATTCGTACTTTCGCATTTTTCCTTAGAAAAAAATCAAAAATCAAAGTACGTTTATTCATTCGGATATTAGCAAGATATCTCTTTGACATGTCATTTTTTTTTATTTAATCTACTCTACTATGTCTTCGGATCGCGACCTCCATGACATGAGAAGAAGACACAAGAAACTCATGGGGTTTTTTTTTGTATATTTTTTTTTTGCAGTAATCATGTGATTTACATTGTCGCATATATAATATTATTGAAGAAAAGTGGAACTGGAAATATTTCTACTAAGCTACGTTCGAAGTTTTTATTGGGATTTTTTTAATGAGAACTACAGAAAAAGGAGATTCCGACTCTACGAGTATGACAGGACTTTAAAGACAAATCTCATACAAAAATTTGGTGGCACCTTGGTGGTACCTATACATTTTCAATCCCCATTTTCATTTTTTTTTTCTACTCATGAATGTTTTTTTCCACTTGACCTTATTTCTATGTTAAAGCAAAGCACAGACGTTATTCGAAGAATAAAGGTCTCTAAGTGGATAAGGCAGCATCCAACGGATTCGCGCTTATGAGGATAAGGACCCATATAATGATTCACTAATATTATACAATATCTGCGCACCCGTGGAAGTCCTAATACCTGGGGATATCGAGATAAAAAGTAGCCTATGAGTTATTCCAGGTCTCCAACTATCAACATACCGAGTTTCAACTCAATCGGTTTAGCGGTTTTTGCGTAAAGGAGCAACATACACATTCATAATACACAATTTTCAGCAACACATTCATAATACACATTTTTCAGCAACACATCATAATACATAATTTTCAGCAACACATTCATAATACACAATTTTCACCAACATATTCATAATACACAATTTTCAGCAACACATTCATAAGACACAATTAATACTTACACAATTTTCAGCAACATATTATTCATAATACACAATTTTCAGCAACACATTCATAATACACAATTTTCAGCAACACATTCATAAGACACAATTTTCAGCAACACATTCATAATACATAATTTTTTATATCCTTGTAAGATTGGCATATCAAATGCCATATCTGGAAAGGGTACTCTTTGTAGAATCAGAGTCACAAACACATAAATATGTAGGAGGTATTGCCACAGATAAACTTGTAAAAAGTTATGAATGAAACGGAGAGTGGCGTAGTGGAGTTGTAGAGCCCCCTTCCCCCCACCGGCACCCACCCTACGCCCTCGAGACGACCGATTTGTTAACGCATTAGTTTTATTTTGTTTTGACTTGTTATTTTATAGACTTCAAAATAGTCTGCGGTTTTCTTTATTGCCTCTCTTGATGTATTTGGAAGCTGTAATGTTTGGTGTCGCGACGAAGAGTTGGTTTTGGAGTGTGGTAATGATTTTTCGTGTTTAATTTACAGTTTTGTTTGTTTTGATTCGGATGAAGGCGTTAATTTTGTAATCCTCTTCGAAAATGAGGGGGAATGTATTATTTTGTTAATCGTTAGAAATCTAGGACGATCCCTTTGACTTAAAAATTGAGTCTTTGAATAAAATTGGTAAAAAATTATTTTATTGATAATTTGTCGACCGTTTGGCGTTTTTGGTTGTGGGTTGCATCGATTTCTGCCTTGGATCAAATATTTGTGTGATCAAAAGAGATACTTTGTTTGTGGTTTGGGAGTTTCTGTAAATGCATAATGAAATACTTTTCATTATGCATTTAACCATCCAACCAATCCTACTAATATTTAAAAAGGTGAATGTTGGTAAAGTAATGTTTGTTATACTCCTTTACGCAATAATTACTAAACCGATTACGATGAAACTTGGTATCATACATGGCTAGAAATCTGGACTAACACAAAGGCTACTAGGCGAGGCATAGGGAATTTTTTATCCCAATATTCTTACGGGATCGAACCTAATGTGGGTGAAACCGCAAGGAGCACCTAGTATTACATAAATGTTTGTCAGGCTAGAGATCACTATACGTCAGTATATGTCAGGCAATTTTTCTAATTTAATTGAACCATATTTTACTGTTAATAATTCAAATCACTCTGTACCATAAATATTGAAGTTTAAATTAAAACTAATCTATGCTATAAACATCAATGGGTGTTTGCCGCACCTCGCCTTATCTAGGACAGTGGTTAGGCAACCAAGTATAGACCGACAACGCATATATTACATGCGTCAGGCTATACCTAAGCCTAGAATAAGCTAACACGTGTGCGTCGCACAGGTCGTACTTGATGAATATTTTGGAAAACCTTGTGATGGGGACCCTTTAAAAGTAAAATCTTAATCCGAATAATATCGATATTAAGGTAGAAAACTAAATTTTTCATAATTTATTTTGGTATTAAGTTTGTATGGAAATGGTAACAGTCGCCACGTTCTTAATATGTCCAGTTTTCTTTTTTATATTGCTGTTATTTCTTTTGGGTATGTTGTTGCCAATAAATGTTTTCTATCTTCTTCTTATAATCTATTATATAAAAATCAATCCCTATTTCCCTTGGTCACGGCATCACACTTAAACTTTTAGACATATATTTCGATAATTCTTTTTTTGTTGTGTTTGCTATTGTCAGGAGAAGGTTCTTATGAAAGAAAAAATGCTAAACCGATTTTGATGAATTTTATTTTTTTATACTAAACGACAGGACAACGTCTGTCGGGTCAGCTAGTTCTATTATATGTTCCAAAAATCCTTTCTTAGTGGATACCTACACACCACAAAGAACACACTCTCCAAATTTCATGTCTCTAGGACCATCGGTTTGGGCTCTACGTTGATATATAGATTTGTACTTATAGAAGATAAAATAAGATAAGTGCCTGTCATGATAGTTATAAGTTAAATAAATAAATAAATAAAATACTTTGTCCTGAGTTACTGACTGATCAACGCACATCCTAAACCGTTGACAGTAGAGCTCAGCAAAAACATATTTGCTCTAATATCTTTATTCAAGCAGGAAACAGTCGACTTCGTTTGTATGGACAAAGAGTAGTTAGACTTTCCTCTTAATCGACTTCTAATTAAATAAAAATTTAAAAAACCCGCCTGCTTAAAAAAACTTTAAATAAAAACATATACATAATTAAAACTGAAAAGAAAATAAAACAAGTCCAGTAGTCACAGAACATAGCGACTTTAACAGTCGGGACCCATTGACAACCTAAAATCTAGCTCATAATATACCTTTTCAGTAATGGGCAAGCAATAGTTAAATGATAATCTAACGGAGCATCAAAGAGAAAAAAAAATCTAACGGAGCCTACATTCTACGTGAGCCAACCCAGTAAGCTAGTAAGAAAAGCATAGTGTAAACAAACAATCACTCTTACTGGCTTAGTGGCAGGTCGGATTTGCATTAGCTTTTACGGGCCTAAAATATAGTAGAACCACTCTACTCTAAACTGGGCATCGCGACCGTGTAAATCGCACATCAATTTGACACTATACTTCGTTTTTAGGGTTCCGTACCTAAAGGTAAAAACGGGACCCTATTACTGAGACTTCGCTGTCTGTCTGTCTGTCTGTCTGTCCGTCCGTCCGTCCGTCTGTCACCAGACTGTATCTCATGAACCGTAATAGCTAGACGGTTGAAATTATCACAGAAGATGTATTTCGGTTGCCGCTACAACAACAAATACTAAAAACAAATTAAAACAAATATTTAAGAGGGGCTCCCATACAACAAACGTGTTTCAAAAACATCGAATCGAGTAGGTCATGAAATTCAAAATGGCTGCCCTATCTGTCAAATACCAGTCTGCCTTCACTTACCAAAGAGGTTAGATTGTCTTTGTGCCAAAGTTTTTTTTTTCTTTCATTTTTCTTTTTAGTGGTGTAGTCGTATGATGGAAGTAAGAATCGAAGCTAAATATGTCACATTTTTCTATCAAATTTTAAAAGTGGTAAACGATTTTAGGGTTCAGTACCCAATTGTGATAGAGGTACGGAACCCTTCGTGCGCGAGTTTCGCGCTTGGCCGGGTTTTTTAATTGTAGATTATAACTTGACACATCTTCCTAAAGAAAAAAATGTCAAATACAAAGAACGAAAACATCGGATAATAGTCTGAAAAAAACGTACCTACCATAGGTTGAGTTGACATTCTAAAGAACTTAGCTCAAATTTAATATAAATCAAATCAAAATTCTGAATAATGTCTACGAATATTTTTTCTAACATCTCCGATCTAGACACAGTAAAACGCCGAATTGTTCCCCGTTAATTTCTCTTTTGAGTATTTGTTCGATATCGGTGAAATAATTCCGGATCGTGGGGCACTCTCGCATTGAGCTGAGTCGCAGGTCGCCCGCGGACTCAGCAGTAGCGAGAGCGGGAGACACAGCTCGATAGTTTGGCGAATATGTGGAATATGTAGTATTAGAGGGTTTTATTTAGTTATATTATTGTGCTTCGGCATCGTTAAATTCTGCATCGGCAAGTGGAATGGCTCCGGTAGAGAGTTGGTAAGAACGTCTAGGCGAACATCAAGCTTTAGATTTTAATTTCTCCTATTTATCAAAAAGTCAAAATGCAGAAATATGCAACGCAGCAGAATTTTGATAAATAGGAGAAATTAATATATTTTGCTTGCAAATAATATTAATATCTTGACATTACACAATAGTCCTTTATTCACCGACTTAGCTAGTGTTATACACACAATGAATTGAAACAATTGACATAGAAACATATGCGATTTTAATCTAGTATAATTGTTTTCACTAAAAGTATTCACTATAAGTAGGTACTAAAAACCGAGTTGCTGGTTGCTTATTATTTAATTACGAGCTCTGTAAAAAAAATTAAAACATGCTAAAACAACAATACCCAGTTATTTAATATTATTTGTATTTGAAATGTATTTGTCTCCAATCAAACTCCTGATTCTCGTCGTTTTTTTGGAATTGCATTTTTATATTACGTTTAGCTCTACGAGTTAGCCAGTTACCCATCCCTAGCGCCTGTAAATCCTTACCGTCAACTAATGCGGTATTTCAGCTGCGTCGACACGCGACCGAGGACATTGCAGAATAGCCCCTCGCGTATAGGTAGGTATAGTAAGACATCCACAAAGTTAACCTGTGTACCGAACTTTATCTCAGCTGCGTGATATCAGCCTTAATAAAGCATGGTGTACCTTTATTACAAACTAGCTGCGTCCCGCGGTTTTACCCGCGTAGGTCCCGATTCCGTGGGAATATCGGGATCAAAAGTAGCCTATGTTACTATGTAAAATTCTTTCACTATTAGCTTTTTTAATGGTGAAAATGTGTGTATGTAAAATGCCTATGTAAAATTTCTTTGTCCTATGTAAGCTTTCTAATGGTGAAAGAATTTTTGAAATCAGCACAGTAGTTTTTGAGTTGATTCATTACAAACATACGACACGACACACACACACACACAAATACAAATATTTCCTCTTAATAATAATAATAATAATAAGCATTTATTTCAGGCTACCAAGGCCCATAAATACATACCTTATAGACTAACATACATATTTTATAATAATTGAAATGTGTTAATAAATAGCTTAAGACTATGTTAGTGGCACTTCAATAACACTACACTATACAGTCTTAGTGCAACCCTGTGGTATTTGTCCGCGGAAGCGACGGAACACCACGCCTTTCGGCCAGAAGTCTTCGGTCTTAGGGATTCGCACCACAAACGCCTTGAAATTGACGTTTCGATGCGACTCCAGCATATGCACCCTCGGCGTATAGTCCAACTCCCCGACGGTGTAATGCAGGCGGGAGATGTACACCGGAGTGTTCGGCATCGCAGCACGAACTCCCAGACTTGAACTGACAGAAAGTTGACTTAATAATAAGCTGCTGAAAGTTGACTTAATAATATTAGTATAGATATATAGACTAAATACTAGCTAAATACATAAGACTGTTACTTATGTCTTAGTTTGGGGTTAGATGGCGCTATGTGCAATGTCGCAGAATATTTTATTATTTATTTGAAAGTTCATTAAAAATGCTGAAATGGAAAACCTATGCAATTTTTAGTCCGCATAGGATTTTGAAAGATCCAACTACCTATAGTTATGTAAATGAAACACTGACTGAATTCGACATGGGATATATAAACTACTAGCTGCGCCCCGCGGTTTCACCCGCGTATGGTATAAGTCCCGATCCCGATCTGATCGATCAAAAGTAATTTATGTCCTTCTCCCGGTTCTAAGCTACCTCCTCAACTATTTTTAACTAAATCGGTTCAGCCGTTCTTGAGTTATAAATGGTATAATTAACACGACTTTCTTTTATATATTAGATATTTGTCACATATTTTTTTGTGAATTTCTCCCTTTTTTTTAAATCGGTTAAGATAATAAGGCATGTGTATTAGTTTACGCGATAATATTGCCCAAGAAAATCACATTAGTAATAAAAATATTCACTGTTGAAGCGAGTAAAAATTTCATTTATCTATTGCCTACAAACAATGTCAGTTTTTATTTTCCAAATTGAACCTTCCATGATAAATATAGTCCGAATAAACATCCAAATTAATGGAAATAAAAAGGTGTGAAATACATTTAGGTCTCTCAAAAATCCAATACTCTCATTTGTGAGAAATCCTTTGTGTTACCGGAGGCTATATGCCTTTATGTACTTATACATATAGAGGGTAAAATGTACGGCTATATACATAAGGCTATGTGCGCGTTACATAAACTGAACCGGCCGGCGACAGCTAGTCGGTGCGGCCGACCAAAATACGGCCACCTGACGCTCCCACCCTTAAAGTAGAGGATACAGTGTGGGATATAGCGGATTGTATCTAGAATTGCAGAGTGTAGGTTTTCGCAAGGACTGTAATATTAAATAATTAATTGAGTGGATCCCACTATTTCTGGGATGGATCCTCCCACTATTTCCATTGCAACAAAAAATAAGGGATACGGTTTTACTACCGTTTATTTTCAAGTTATTTTTTGAATCAGTAATTTTATAATTTATCAAGCCATCATAAATGTTAAAGTAGAAACAGATTCCAAATAACACAACTGCGTTTTTTTGTTACAACAAACAAATAAAAAAAGCTTTATTTGCTTGTTGTAACGAATAGGCTCCAAACCTACTGGACCGATTTCAAAATCCATTTCACCAATAGAAAGCTACATTATCGAGGCGTAACGCTAGTTTTGAGCC
This sequence comes from Idaea biselata, assembly GCA_958496205.1. Classification (NCBI taxonomy): domain Eukaryota; kingdom Metazoa; phylum Arthropoda; class Insecta; order Lepidoptera; family Geometridae; genus Idaea; species Idaea biselata. The sequence continues at coordinate 10,007,026 of OY292402.1, forward strand.
CGATATTTCCACGGTATCGGGATTTACGTGGGTGAAACTGCGAAACGAAGCTAGTTTGTTACTAACATCCCCGCTCATCGCGCCTCTCAGTTCCACCAACCGATCCTAATTCGGGTAGGAGCAAGCACAAAGCCTGCCCGCTGCGGTCGCCCGTCTTACCGCCATCCACCCGATTCTGCTCCCAGCTTATATACCTGTGTATTTATGAGATGTTCGCACTGTAATCACTGCCCGATACCGGCCCCAGAATATTCTCGAAGCGACGGTGCTACGGACCAAGACAAAGGTAAACGGACACAGACTTTATATTGGAGTAGATGCCGCAAGTGAACCTACGTTGCGTGCTCAATGAGTTACGATGACATGACCTGACGTGAGTCAAGATTTGAGTTCGATTGAAGCTCCTCTGCTTTCGATTGTAATGACCAAACGATAGATCGATCGAGGAATTGTAGCTTTATCGAACGAAACGGTTGTATGAATCGTTTTTGTTCAGTTGAAATGTAGAAATAGTACATAGTAAACAGTCTTGTTTTCGTGTAGTGCTGTGGCTCACCTAGGGTTTTCATGTCGTAAGGCCTCTAACTCAATCTATCGACTGCTACTTATAACCACCGGGACCAACTGCTTAACGTGCCTTCTGAAACACAGAGAAGCTCGAGAAAGTGATTTTTTGCCACACAGATTATCGGTCACCCATCCAAGTAATGAGTAATGACCGTGCCAAGCATTTATAACCCACACGACCATTAAAGATCAACAAGTGCAGCTAGACCAATGAGCTCCTCATTGTAAACAGTAGAAATGTCACAGTGGGCAGTGAAAAAGGCATTTTACGTTTTCATATATTATGAGGTGGAATCGGCAGCCTCTATCTAGAAATCTTGGTCTTTGTATAGCGCGCACAATTCTAGGGAACATTTAAATTTTAGTAGTTTTATGAAGTTCTGTTATGAAAGTCAAGTGGTGGTAATGTGATGTCTTGTGGAGCGTTGGTCGCTTTGATATTCTTCGGCTTTTGAAGGTGTGAACTTTATTTGAACCTATAAGCATTTGGCAAGATGATGATGATACAGATAAGCAGTAGGCAGCTGCAGGACACTTTTTTGTATAGAAATTTACCATTTCACCTCTGTTAGAAGTGATATTTTTGGTGTAAGGAATTTAAAAAAAGATAGATACTTGTATGTATCGAAATCCATACTAATATTAGAAAGCTGAAGAGTTTGTTTATTTGAACGCGCTAATCTCAGGAACCGCTGGTCCGATTTGAAAAATTCTTTCAGATTTGGATAGTCCATTTCCATCAAAAAAATAGGCAGATGAAGTCGCGAGCACTGCTATTTGATTTATATCTATGGTACCTTTTTATGTAATCAATCCAATGGATACGGCAAGTAAATAAAAATACCTACTCGTCTTTTAAACCTATTTACTAGTCTTGTAGTTGGGTAATATAAGTATTATTAACTAAATAATAGACCCAAAGATACAGCCGACTGGGCCGAAGAATTAGACCGAGCTGTCTCGTTGTCATGGCTACCACTACTGACTGAGATTAATATGATTATATTCACCAGAAAGACTGACCTTTGAGTTCTAGAAACGACATAATTTTGATCTCTGTTTTCGGCAAGTAGTGGAAAACAAGATGAGTCCACTTTAGTTTTTTGTCAAGTCTTAGTCAAAATGATCAAATATATTCGTATCTACCATAAAGAAGATGAAATACCACGGGCATAATGAAATAATTAAACTATTTCGCTGTGCTATTTCTATGTTTCATAACCATAAGTCAGTTTTTATGTTTTTATTATATAGTACTAGCTGACCCGGCAAACGTTGTTTTGCCTTATAAATTATAGATAGTAGCCGATTCTCAGACCTACTGAATACGTATGTGAAGTTTGGTGGAGATCGGTGAAGCCGTTTCGGAGGAGTACGGTAACTAACACTGTGACATGGAAATTTTATATATAAGATTTATATTATAGCATATTGTGACTTTGTCAGATTTAGGTACAAACACTAACAAACGTTTGAAAGTTGTCCTACTGTCTCTTTATAGTTAGAAGTTTTATATTTTTGGCTCAGGGTGAATAAGTTGTTAAAATTGATGACCATGGTGACGACAATAGTCGAGCTCGACAAAAGTTAAAACAAAAACATATATTACATATTCCAACCCACAACGCCGTAACTACAGTATTAGATAGGTAGGTATACATTTCTCCACGATCTTTGTTTTTCAGCTACTAACTTTTGCTTGTGACCTTACTCCGTTTAACTAGGACAAAAATAGTACCAGGAATATCTTCATCCAGTCTTACTTCGTCTGTGACAAAAGGTGCTGCGTTCACAATAACGATATTCCCGATAAAATTGTCAGTATATTCGAGGTAAGACCTCGCAGTGGATTCCAGTCGAGTGCGCGTTTCATGGTTGAATTGAATACTCCATGACACGCGCGCTACGACACACGGTACGCGGAATGGGTATAGCTAGGTAGGTAGATATACCACGAACTAAGGGATTTTCACTCGTATACAGAGTTGGGTATACGTAGGTGTAAAGATATATCACGAGCTAAGGGATTTTACTCATCTACACTAATATTATAAAGAGGAAAGATTTGTATTTTTGTGTGTGAGTGTGTATGTTTGTATGTAATTGAATAAACTCAAATATAACTGAACCGATTCTAAAAATTCTTTCTCCATAGAACATTCTACATTCACCCTGAGTAACATAGGCTACTTTTAGTCCCGATATTCTCAGGGGATCGGGACTTACGCGCGGGTGAATATTATAATAGTCTAGACGGAGGGACGCCGCTAAATACCTTTAAATTTATTTCTTAGTTATGGCGTCTCTGCCAGCAATACAGGGCAATTTAGGAAGTATATAATTATATATAGATATTAAGAATATTACTGAAACGTTTTAAATAATGTTACTGTTTAAAACAGAAAAATGTCAAATAAAAGAGAATAAAAACTTGAGATAAAAATAAAATACAGCGACCTGCTTTTATAATCTCAGATGAGAAGATTTCTAACTGATTGCCTCTTAAAGACACGGGCTCGCCAAATATACATAGATTTATAGCTTTAAAGTGCGGGGCTAGACCTGACATCGGAAGAATTAAGACAACGTCTGATTCCTACCTAGGAATAGCTATTCCTATTAACATCAATCCTAAAACAAGCAAGAGAAGTATTTGTGGGTATAACTCTTGAAAACAAAGCAGCTGTACTGACTGTGGTTACGCTATAGCGCTTGCTGTAGTGACTATAGCTCCTATTAATCAGATTCTAATTAAAATCTCCTCAATTCGACGGCCACTGTGGCGCCTCGAAGGCCTATTTGTATAGGTAAGTATTTGTTTCTGGCCTGAGTGTTTTCTATGTATCATATGTATGTATTTACAAAAAAAAGTATAATATGTAGTATATCCGTTGTCTAGTACCCATAGTAGGTACAAGTCTAGCGCGTAGTTTGGGGCTAGATAGCGCTGTGTCTAACATCCTGCTATTATATGTTTGTGTATTCAATGAATTGTAAACCTACAAATATAGACTGAGCATCTTGATCCTTCTCAAAGCTTTTGGTGCCCTAAACATGTTCAAATATCCAAATCTTAAGACCCCAGTACGTACAGCCCGATCTGGCGCCAACAACGGAACACTCGACTTAGTGTCGCTTAATGCGAACGATGCGAACGCGACAAGGCAGCCCGCTTTACGATCATTGCTTTGATAAACTCCAGTCGGCGGTCGAGAACAGATGCAACCGATGTCGGATACGACATCACGTAAACTAACTCGCATATTTTGGTGGTTGGAACTTAACGGTGTTCTCTAGAATTGTGAGGATAAGAGCGGATTAAAACTTAGAGCGTGTGGTGTGTAGTCACGTTGGCTAAGATGCCTCGCCCAGCAAGCGGAAGAGTAGAGTTCGATTCTTCTCACAGACGCTATTTTTGGGAATGCACTTTTCCTTCTGAGTGAAGCGTTTTTAAACAGTTTGATAGTGATTTCGTATTTACCCACGTTAAATGTTAATTATCATTAAGAAATGTGAGAGTATCGTTGCGTTTAGTTTGATTTTTGGCATTACGAAAGTAAAAGTGATAAATCTTACGTTTTTTACGGTCAATTATATTACAGAAAATGACACTGCATCATTGATAAGAAAACCCGACGGGTTTCGAGCAACAGTTAGTCATTAATAAAACAATATATACCTAGGTACTAGTTAATAATATCAGATTTTAGATACATTATCATTTGAAAAATGAGACAACTAGTGCGTTTAGTTTGATATTTGGCATAAAGAAAGCAAAAGTGGTTTATTACAGTTCTAACCAATTTTATTATATTTGCACCTTGGCGCTTTACAAGACTTTGTTTGTTGCCTCTGAGAGAATATTTTATGAGTTTCATAAACAATTATTTGAGTAGTTTTCACGTGTTATTAGAGAACTTACCTTACGTTCGTACGGTCAAAACATATTACAGAAAACGACACTGCATCATTATTAAAAAGACAAATTAGAACCCTCCCAAGCTCCCTCTTTGATCACGTAACTCGTAAACTTTAAGTAACCGTTGTCACAAAAAGGGTTCTGTTCAAGTATTTCAATTATGGTGCTTGAAAAATATGTGTTTATTTTATGAATTTCCCGGCTATTTAGTACCTAGGCCTTGTGTTTGTATAATCCTTGCTTTGACTTACCTACATGACCCGGCTTAAGAGCGTGGCGACTGTTACCATTTCCATACCAACTTAATACGAAAATAAATTATGAAAAATTTAGTTTTCTATCTAGAATGAATATTTTGTAAAACCTTGCAGTGGTCCCCACTGCAAGGTAAAAGTAAAATCTTAATCCGAATAATACCGATATTAAGGTAGAAAACTAATTTTTTCATAATTTATTTTGGTATTAAGATTGTATGAAAATGGTAACAGTCACCGCGTTCTTAAGGGGACAGTCTACCTACTTTCTCCATATAAACTTTGTAAACGTAGTCGACTATTTCCTCCCTGGATTAGATAAAATATGTTTATGTCATAAGTCCTATATTACCCATGACCAGACCATGCCCATACGATTTGATTATTATCATTTTCCAATTTTTCTGAATTTTATATATATTTTAATTAGAAAAATAAAAAACGTAGAGGCATAGTCATGGGTGATATAGGACTTACGGCATAATCGTATTTGCTCTAATGTCTTTGTCCAGGGAAGAAACAGTCGACTACGTTTGTATGGAGAAAGAGTAGGTAGATTGTCCTCTTAAGTTTGTTTAGTTAAAATGCCCAATTAAAGTTATATGGTAATGACAATTCGTCAACTTATTTACGTGATGGTCGAAAAGTTTTTGACGAGCTGTGGGGGCGTAAACATTAACTTTACGCAAACTTTGTTTGGCGAAATGAAAATTGTACCTACTGTAGTTGTAATTAAATTAATTTAGTACGTTTTTATATGGTGACGGATGATTTTTTAAATAAAATAAATAACATACCTAGTAAAAAAAATCAAAATACAGCGAGACGATCCACTAAGAAAGGGTTTCTGGAAAATACACCTACGCGGGTAAAAAGGCGAAACTCTGCTAGTAAAACATAATATAGCACTTCTAATTCAATTCAGTAGGACTAGCCGAATTCCTAGTTCTGCAGAACGCTCCTGCATCATAAATAGCCATGATCATAATCCAAGAGTTTCCACGTAGCCTTGCCTCCATTACCATAACCAATTATCGAATATCGTACGTTTTCTTTGGTATCTGCAGTAAGTTGGAGCTGGTAGTGGATAATGACGTCATTCGGCGGGTAGTTCGCTGCGACGCCGTTTACGACGCGAACGGAGCAAACGTTTATTGTGCTTGGCCGGCTTCGGGGGGTTATTTCGTAAATATCCGTGAGTTAAATTACTTTACTAAATTTAAAACGAAACGTTAAACCTGTAATTTTCTTTTTTGGATAAATAAATGTATTTGTAGTTTCTTGTGGCTTCCATTACCATAACCAATTATCGAATATCGTACGTTTTCTTTGGTATCTGCAGTAAGTTGGAGCTGGTAGTGGATAATGACGTCATTCGGCGGGTAGTTCGCTGCGACGCCGTTTACGACGCGAACGGAGCAAACGTTTATTGTGCTTGGCCGGCTACGGGGGTTATTTCGTAAATACCTGTGAGTTAAACTAAGTAAACTAAACTTAAAACGAAACGTTAGACCTGTAATTTTCTTTTTTAGTTAAATAAATATATTTGTATTTGTAATTTTTTGTGGTCTCTTCTGAGAGGGGCGCCTTTGGTATTGCACGACGTTACACACAGCGCCATCTAGCCCCACACTAAGCACTAGGCTTTTACTATGGGTAGTTGACAACGATATACTTCATTTTTTTGTAAATACATACATACATATGATTACCAACCCCAGATCAGAAATTAATATTGTTAAAGAATAAAAACTTGTACCAGGCGGGAATCGAACACGTTTCTGCATTGCAGTCGGACCTTTGCCCAACATAACACACTGACCGCCAATACACATCCGAACGTCTTGAGATGAGAAATTTTAAAGTGAGCGGTGCGAAGTTATTAAAGCAAAAAATTTCACAAAATAAATTTTCGGTAATTTTGCTTGAAGATGTCACTTAGCTGTTTCTTTGACTTTAACTATCAGCCGAAGAAAAGGCGGAAAAACCATGTCGCAAAAATACGAACATAGGTATTCAACACGTAATAGACCCGGAGTTCGGAGTAGCAAGGCAGAGCGCAGGTGAGAGTCAGTACGGCTGTTTACGATCGCACTGCTAACGAGTTCACTCATGATAATAAACCGATAGTAAATAAAGTCATTCTCTACGTGACGATCAACAGAAGAACCCGCCTTTACGTCAGCCATTTCGGAAACTATGGGAGACGGGCTCTGCTGGTAAAGGTTTGAAAAGAACTAGTGCGATGGATTGCAAATCAATAAAAGGATATGGAGTTTTAATTTGGACGGCGTCGAAAAGAAGAAAGGAAGTTTCTTGATGTTTCTTTTACAACACTAGAATAAGCAATGAATAACAATTCTGCGAATAAATCGTTGTTGTTGATTGTACAGCTCGAGTCTCTCGAACAAATGACGATTTCTGCGTAGAAGTTCTTGTCTTTGCTAATTTCAGTTTGGTGGAATCAAGCCTAAAGATTATCGTTTTCTTAAAATAACAGTCTAAATTTTCTATGAAACATATCAACGTACGTAGCCAATTTAGATTTATAATTTTGCAATTTAGCAGCCCATTTCATTGAAATTGAAAATTTTGTCTTACCTCGAGATTTTTTAACAGTTGATATAGGAACAGCTACAGACTAAAAAAATTGTAAACTTAATTACCCTGTATTTTTGTTTTTAATTGCTCTCCGCAATTAAAAACACCGTTTTACTAGAAATAGTTTAAAGGAAAAACACATCTCCAAAAATTCACTCGCGGCAAGGACGAAAATATTTTATTGTTTGAAAACTATGTAAACTTGCAAGATTTGTAGACATAATAATTTCATTTTCTTTGTGACGCCACTTTTAGCTGTTAATTCGACTTATACTATCGGTAATGAATAATGAAACTCGCCGTCATTCTCTGCAATATAAATCCAGAATAAAATATTATTAGAATCAATAGATTATAGTGTTTAAAATTGTTATAAGGCCACATTGTATGCACGCGTTGAAATCTTTTTCTCTATCATAATGAAAGTGAACCTTTCCGGGTGGTGGTACCTACAATCTACGTGCTTTGTTATTACTTATTAGGCTTTGTTTGTGATAATTTTAATTATTTCGTTATTTGATTTTTTAATGATCAATCGCTGCAAGTATGTAAGTTTGTTGAATATGTATTTTTCCTTAAAAATATTTGTAGTAGGTATAATAGATTATTAAAATTATACTTTTTTCAGTTTTAATCGCCTTGCTTTTATTTTATCAAGCATTTTTCCTCGCCCTACGTTTTAAGGTCTTTCCAAAACTCTTGCTCACGGGTAGATTTAGTTTAGATTTAGTTTAGTTTAGATTTAGGTAGTTTAATTTCAATCCAACATCGCGAAAACAGAAGAAAATCCAGGTATTATTTATTCAGAAATTATCAACTACATATATTAATTATCTTAAATCATACTATATCTGAATTTCAAAATTCATTTATTCATTTAGAACGTAAGTGTATTATACACACATACGTACGTTTTGAAACGTCGAGATTTTATTTTACTGTGATTTCGGAACGCGCCCTCCGATGAGAAGAAACCACAAGAAACTCATGGGATTTTTTTTCAATTATTTTTTTTATCATGTTTTATATTACAATCGTCATAATACAGATATCTGTAATTTGAACAGGAGCAGTTAACAATCATGTCCATGGATTCTTTTCATCAAAATATGGTACGCCTTATTACACAATTTAAGTTTAATATATTTTTTGAATCTTGTATTGTAATGGACATACGTCTTCAGGTAGTTTATTATAATAAAGTACACTAGTGCTACAGAACGACTTACTTATTTTCTGGAGCCTACTATAGGGCACAGTCAGATCATCCTTGTGTCTCAAATTAAGAGGATAGTCTCCATTCTCTTTCTCCATACAAACGTAGTTTACATTTTCCTCCCTGGATAAAGACATTAGAGCAAATATGTTTATGCCATAAAACTTATATCTGTCATGACTATGCATCTACCTTTTTATTTTTTTCATTTTATTATTTTTTTATTTTTTATTATTATTTTAATAGAAAATAAAAAAAAATAAAAAGGTAGATGCATTGTCATGCATGACAGATATAGGTTTTATGGCATAAACATATTTGCTCTAATGTCTTTATCCAGGGAGGAAAATGTAAACTACGTTTGTATGGAGAAAGAGAATGGAGACTATCCTCTTAACCTGACGTTATATTTCTCCTCATCTGACCGATATGTTTCCTCCTTCTACGCACAGGGTCTTCTACAACTGCTACTGCAATAGGATTTATATTTTTAATTCCGGCCGCCTGCACGACACCAACCCTCCTTGGGACCAAGCAGTTTACCCGCCACCGCGCGGGGAGAACTCCAGGTTGGCTAGGTGGTTGAAATCATACTCTATTTACTCGCTGTAGGTACTTACGATGGTTATTAATAAAAAAATAATGCACAAAGTCAAACAGAATGCAGGTATATTTTTCACAATAATTAAAGTCAACATCGAAACAAAATAAAAGACAAAAAATATAGCCTTTTGCATAAAAGCGAGGAAAACGTCTATTTCTAGTCTAAGCGAGTGCAGAAGGATTTTTTACGTACACCTACATAGCTGGGGTTGGTTGGGGAGGTGGGGGACACATAGCCGGGTCTCTTGCTCTTTTTGCTTGTCTTTCACTGCGATGCAAATTTCTCTTAGCACGTTGCGAGCTACGAGTTGTGACTGCCCGCTCGCGTTTTATACGGATTTTTTTCATTAATTCGTCTTGGGGTTTTGAGTAGGCATGTTAGTAGGGAGTACCTATCGTTATTTATGTCTGAAGTGAACAAAATATTCTTAACAGATTCGTATTACACTTCAATCGTCTATTGGTTCTGTTTATATCGTCTTTTGTCTCTGTTTCGATCGTCTTGTTTTCGCTTGTCTTTTGTTTCTGTATGCAGAAGTGAGCTAATCAAGTCTAAAAATGAACATTAGTATTGCACACGGGCAATAGGGTTCAAAACTGAAATAACGCCATTTTATGTACATTGTTTATAGGTTGGTAAGGATCTATAAAAACAAAAAACTTAAAAAAAAACAACCAAAGTATTCTATCATTTATCTGGCCAAGATCATGCAATCACAGTTACTTATTTAGGAGCTAGGTGGCGCTATGTGCAATGTTACAATTATATGTCCAACGAGAAATTCCAAAAAAACATTCTTCATTTCTCGTTGAATGAGATCGCCCGGCGTCACTCTTCAAAAGACCCCATCCAATTTATTTAGGCGGATATAATTGTGTGTAACAGAATCGAAGGTACACAGAGGCTTAGTAACCTCGTTTCAGTGATCACCCATCGCGACCGGTGCTCGGAACACGTTTTACCTCGTAAATCAATATCGGCAGACCCTTATTAATTAGTGCGTTCGTTACGCGGACACCCCCCCTGGCCGCTCTCCCCCGCTCTCCCCTCTGCGAACAGTTTTTAATTATCCCGAGGGTAGCGCGAGGCGAATGAGACTCGCGTTGTTGACACCTTGCTCCGAGACGAGATCTGACTTAATAAAGAACAGCGGGGTTCCTTTGAGACTCGGGGTAGGTTCGCTCTGGACCTTCGCCGTGTGCTCCGTAATGGGTTTGCCTTTCAAACTGAATTTGTTATTGTTCGATAGGTAACGAGGGTTCTGTTTCTACGTATCGGTAGTGAATGAGCTTTTCTAGATTCACTTTTTTTGCTTGTTCCGGATCGTGTAGCTGTAGGTAATAGATGGCGCTGTCTTCGTCTGAAATAATTATCTGTATTCCAGGGCTACGCTGTTTGTCTAGGTTATTAATAAGCTTAAATATTTTGTAAAGTACTTTATTGACTAAACTTGACGAACTGTGATCATTTTTTAGGGTTCCGTACCCAAAGGGTAAAAACGGGACCCTATTACTGAGACTTCGCTGTCTGTCTGTCCGTCTGTCTGTCACCAGGCTGTATCTCATGAACCGTAATAGCTAGACGGTTGAAATTTTCACAGAAGATGTATTTCGGTTGCCGCTACAACAACAAATACTAAAAACAAAATAAAACAAATATTTAAGAGGGGCTCCCATACAACAAACGTGTTTCAAACATAACAAGGATTCAGGACAGGAAGAGGGACAGGAGGACAAATCGAGTTGGTCATGGAATTCAAAATGGCTGCCCTATCTGTCAAATATACCAGTCTGCCTTCACTTACCAAAGAGTTTCTTTTATGTTTCAGATTTTCTTTGTGCCAAGGTTTTTTTTTTTTTGAGTGATTCGGTCGTTTGATGGGAGTAAGAATCGAAGATAAATATTTCATATTTTCGTCCGTCCGTCCGTCCGTCCGTCCGTCCGTCTGTCCGTCTGTCACCAGGCTGTATCTCATGAACCGTAATAGCTAGAAGGTTGAAATTTTCACAGAAGATGTATTTCGGTTGCCGCTACAACAACAAATACTAAAAACAAAATAAAACAATTATTTAAAAGGAGCTCCCATACAACAAACGTGTTTCAAACATAACAAGGAGTCAGGACAGGAAGAGGGACAGGAGGACAAATCGGGTTGGTCATGGAATTCAAAATGGCTGCCCTATCTGTTAAATATACCAGTCTGCCTTCACTTACCAAAGAGTTTCTTTTATGTTTCAGATTTTCTTTGTGCCAAGGTTTTTTTTTTTGAGTGATTCGGCCGTTTGATGGGAGTAAGAATCGAAGATAAATATTTCATATTTTCCTATAAAATTGAAAAATTGGTTGTTGTAAACCATTTTAGGGTTCCGTATCCAATTGTGATAGTGGTACGGAACCCTTTATGCGCGAGTGTCGCACTTGCCCCGTTTTTTTTATTACGCATAGGCCAACTGAAGCACGCTGACCTATAAGGTACGAAGTTTTTGTGAACTAAAAACGTTTTGTTGGACATTCTTAAGTTACATTTAAGAGCTTTAACATGTCAAGGAATCGTTATGCACGCCGGACTAGGACTTAAACATTGAAATGTTACACGTTTTGACAAAATATTTAGAACTTTACGCGGCTCCAGAAGTTTCTCCAAGTGAACGTCTCAACGTTTACACGAGGGAGTTGTCCCGATGTTATCCATTGCATTCAAGAAATAGGTTTCTGCGCGATACCTACGTGGCCACCATTCCAACCAGCTGGCGTCTCCTCCGACAAATGCGAGCGCCACTGCTGCATCATAATCTGAGCGAGCGGTCGCAGCAAATCTTAGCTTTAGATTAATATCAGCTCTTTTAGATTTGTCTCTGTTGACTTCGTGACCTAGCTTTGTAACTAAAATTAATGTCACAGAAGTAAACTATAAGTTTAGTGGACTAAGGACTATGACATAAATAAATAAATAAATAAATTCTGTGAACAACACACAGCGCCATCTAGCCCCGTGGTAAGCGACTAAGCTTGTGTTACGGTGACTAGACAACGGATATAATACTTATATTTATTTTTCTTTTGTAAATACATACATATTATACATAGAAGGACACCCAGACCAGACACAAATATTTATTTTTAAGCATAAATACTTGCACCCGGCGGGAATCGAACCCGCAACCTCCTGCATTGCAGTCGCGCTCTCGCACGACGCGCCACAGAGGTCGTCAAAAAAAAATAAGTTTAATGAACTTAAAGTTTTCTTTTGCTGGTTTGCCTTTTATTTGATACTAGCTGCGTCCTGCAGTTTCACCTGCGTAAGTCCCGATCCCATAGATATATCGGAATCAAAAGTAGCCCATGTTACTCAAGGTGTATGTAGCTTTCTAATGGTGTAAGATTTTTTGAAATCGGCACAGTAGTTTTTGAGTTTATTCATTACAAACATATGACACACACACACAAATACAATACTTTCCTCTTTATAATATTACTAGCTGCGCCCCGCGGATTCACCCGCGTAAGTCCTGATCCCGCGGGAATTACGGGATAAAAAGTAGCCTATGTGTTATTCTAGGTCCAGCTATATCTATATTCCAAGTTTCATCGCAATCGGTTCAGTAGTTTTTGCGTGAAAGAGTAACAAACATCCAGACATCCATATAAACTTTCACATTTATAATATTAGTAGGAAGTAGGATAGGATTGTAGATAGCTGCGACTCGTGTTAGTCCTGATTCCGTAAGAATATCTGGATCAAAAGTAGCCTATGTTCCTCCTTGATAATGTAGCTTTCTTTTTATTACAAACATACGACACACACACACACATACACAAATAGAGAACTTTCCTCTTTATAATATTATAGTGTAGTAGATGTTATACACTAATATTATAAAGAAATTTTCAAAATTGAAATCTTGCATTTAATAACATCTTTGTATTGTTTAATTACCGAAGAACATTACCTACAGTACATAATATCTAGGTGGTAAACAATAGGTATGTGACCCGTGAACCCTCAGAGATTGAATCAAACTCGTCACGTGACAACCCTCGTTCTGTCTGATGCATCACAAAAACGTGACTCTACTTCTCAATCATAACAACTCTGCAGATCAGAGGGCCGATTCCTCTAATATCATTTAATACAATTTTGTTTCAACATCATTGTTATTGCAAAAAAATATTTAACCTACACTGAAAATCGTTAATAAAAATTTATTGTAACTAATTTACAGCTTGAGTTTAGATTACACTTACCTACGTAAGGTTCGGATTGCCAGTAGTCGAGTCTCGCCGGGTGCTAAACATTTATGAAAGTATTTCGTCAGAAGCAGTACCTAACTGTGCATTGTATTCTTTAGACTGTTAAATTGCGAATGGATTCATAAAACCTAGACGATTATCAGCACGCCAGACAAATTCCTGAGATTTACGGCCTATTTTAGGTATGTTTTAAATTTATTTTCAATAAAAAAAATTAAAAAAAAAATGTTATTGTACATTGAATACGTAGCTAAGTGTAAATTACCCTCAAGATGTAGTGTAAGCTCACCGAAATCATCTGTAATAGATGTACAATGTACATACAAGCCAATGATGATATTATAATATGTACACATGCTCCAAATTTCATTAGACTGTTCTAATTTTGTCACACTATCCAATAATGCTTATTGAATTATGATAGTTTTGATTTATTAGCTCCTCTGATGGACGGAAGGTTTTGAGACCCTCATTTTACATAGGATCTTGAAATTCTTGCGAAGTTTATGTAAGCAACCTATTTTTGGCAGGTCCCTTAATAGTTAAACTGATTTCGTAAGCTGTTTACGTCATTATCAAAGATTTCCGAATACTAGTAGCAAATAGATCGGACAACAAAACTCGAATATTGTGCTCTACGATACCACTTTGTTGTAAGTATTTCGTTTTAGATAGCTAGAACAGAGGTTATATTGTTCTAGCTGTCTAAAACAAACTTACAAACAAACACAATTTTGTAAGTAGGGGGAATCCGTAAAGAAACGGACGTGATTTGAAGCGGACACTATCGATATCTCAAGTTTTTGATCGACAATATTTTAGGTGTTTTGGGTGTTGGCACCATTGATGACCATAGACAAGGGTCTATGGTCACAGGCCCACAGGTCATCAATGGTGCCAACACCCAAAACAAACATAAAATATTTTCGATAGTGGCTGTTTTAAAACACGTCCGTTTCATTGCGGATGTCCCCTACCTAATTGTTAGAGTTGACAACCTTATTTTGAATCGCTCAATCTTTAAAAAACTTCATTTAAATCCGTTGCGTAGTTTTAAAGATCGAAGCATACATAGGGAACCACAGCGGTTGCACTGATGTTGAAATAAAATGTTGTTCAATTTCAATACGGGACTCGGGGCCCAGGTGAGATTGCGTTTAGACATGTCTGTCTTAGAAACTAAATTATGCTGTGTGATTTCGGAACACGCCTTCCTTAGAGAAGAAACCACAAGACTACCACGTAAAACATATAATATAAACCATTTATTTCAGGCTACTAAGGCATTCCATAAATACATACCTTATAGTCCAACATACATATTTTATAATAAAATGAATGTGTTAATAGATAGCTTAAAACAATGTTAGTAGCACTTCTATGACACTACACTTTAGACTTAGTGTGTGTCTCATACGGGGCTAGAATAGTTTGACAAACGTTACCAAAACAAAGGAAAACTAACCATTTCGTCGATTAATCGCCAACGCAATACCTAACCAGCGTCGTCATCAAGAAAAGATTATCGGGCCATGTTGTAAATCGGGCGGAGCAGGTCCGGAAGGCGGGCGGATTCCCCCGGGGCTGGTCGTCCGGTGCGGCGTCAATTAGACGGGGGCTAACGGGGGCAGGGGGCTGCTGGGGCCGGGGGAGGGGGAACACGCGAGATGCCGCGCGCTGCCCACGTATCCAAAGGCTATATGCCCGGAAATTCGAGACTTGCTGCCGTTCAACTAGGGTGAGAGTAGAAGTGTTATAATAAAATTATAAATTTTAATCAAGGATTGTTGAATTAGATTTAGTAACCAAATTAGATATTCACCGTAGACTTTTGAAATTGCTCGGTAGGGTCACTAATAATGATGAATTGCCAAGAATGGCAGATGGTCTATTTAATCTATAATTATAAGAACAATAGGAATATTACGTAACATAATACTCAAGAACATTTCACTCAAGTCAAGGAAAAATTGAGATTTTGAAAAATAGAGTTATTCTCGTTAAAAAAAATCGAGGTACTCGGAAAAGGATCCCCTTTTCGATTTTTTTTCCCGTGCTGACAAATTGAAGTAGAAGTAGAAGTAGTGTTGTATCATGAGGATAAATAATACCTAATATACGTCGACCAATTTCTATTCTACTTTTCTACAATTTATTTTCTTCTAATTTTCTACTCATATGCAGTGCTTTTCTAATACTTAATATCTTTACCCATTCTATACATTTCGTAGTCCTCCGATTCATTCTGTACGACCGTGGCATATATTGGAGCACAGAGCGGCCGCCCGCCGTGGCCTCGGCAATTAATACCGGGAGACCAAATTGGCCTAATCTCCAATTCTAATTACTATTGAGGGAGTTTTCTTTCTTGTTTATGCTGCGAAGACGCCCCCGTGAGATGAAAGGTATCCACGCCTCGACTGCCTGGGTATCTGTTTCAATAAAAATGTAGCTTTAGCAAATGCAGGCCTGTATTTTTAAGAAAGTAATTAAACTAGAATTTGGTGTACAAAAGGTCTTATAATAATTATTACAGAAATGGTTGTACTAGAAACTAAGAAACTTTGGAATTCTAATATGATGATTGGATTTTTGGAAAAAGATAAGTTTATTTATTAATAAACTTGGAATAAGGTCGGAGTAGTAAGAACATGCTTTATCTTCTGTGACAAGAACTTCAATAGCCTTATTAATGAAGTGGAGTAAAGTAGGAGTAGTGAGAACATGCTTTGTCTTTTTCCGTGACAAGAACTTTTAAAGTTGATAGACAGAAACAAAAAGTGGAAAAATATTCCAACCTTACTCCACATTTATTAATAAGGCTATAAAAGTTTACAGACAGATACAAAAAGTGACAAAACTACTCCGATCTTACTTCACGTTTATTAATAAGAGAGATATTTTTAAAAGTGTTAACCCACAATAGTTACAAAATGGAATTAAAAAAGTGTTTATCCAAAATTTAAGCCACCAATCGGGACCATGCATTAGAAAAAAAACATTTTGCAACGTTGAAACGAAGCCTGGAAACAATGCTAAAAGTAATAAACACCACGCTATTAAAATTGAATGAGTTTCATTTTTAACATTTTTCATTTTAAAGCTTTAGAAAGAAAAAAAAAATTACCCGCGACATATTTAGAAGAATCCACATTTAAAACAGCAGCAAGAATTCAGTCTCTACCTCCATAAATATCGTAAAGGCGGGTGTTACCAGCGCTAGCGAACCGAATGGAGAATAAAAGCTACATTTTTACGTACATTTTCTCTTCTGTTAGCATCAGTCGCGCCTGAAGTGAAATGCCGTATCCCGCACAGATGGATGGCTCGCTCGGCGTGCTCTCGCAGTCGTTAGGTGCAGGCGAAACTTGGAAAAGTAGCTAGGTAGTAGGTAGGTACCTACTTATATCTAACTATTTCGTGGTCAAAGCCCGTTAAGAGAAAAGTCTACCTACTCTTTTATCCATACAAACTTTACAATCTTAGGCCCGGCGCACATTATGAGCATCGGCAAGGAAAGGGATCCTTCGGCATCCCTACATGCAAGCGCGCACTATCGGGAACTATGCTTTGGCATGCTGCAACGTTCTTAGGGATGACGAGGCAGGGCAAGCTACCCACACCCGAGTGTTGCCTCGGCGCCGCCGAAGGATGCCGAAGTATCCCGAAGCATCCTCAAGGCTGCCGATGTAGCCGCCTCAAGCATACCGAAGCGGTATTTTTGTTACTACGACCATATATCATGGAAATTTCTACTTTATTGCCATGAAGTTAATGAATAATGCTATTTGCCAACTAAAACCCTCAGCCGTGACGATGCTCATAATTTGCGCCGGGCCTTAGTCGACTGTTTTCATCCTGGATAAAGACATTAGAGCGATAATATGATTATGCCTTAAAACCTATATCTGCCATAACTATGCCCCTACGTTTTGATTTTTTTCATATTCTATTTTTTCTTAATTTTATTTCTATTCTAATTAGAAAATAAAATAACATAAAAATGGGCATGGTCATAGCAGATATAGGTTTTATGGTATAAATATATTTGCTCTTATGTCTTTATCCAGGGAGGAAACAGTCGACTGCGTTTGTAAAGTTTGTATGTAGAAAAGAGTACGGTAGGCAGACGGTCCTGCTAATCCCTGCAGCTGGATATAAAGAGACTTTCTTTGTGGAGCTTTCTAGAATTAGTAATTTCTAGAATCAAGAAGCACGAATTTATTGTTTTTAAGTGATGTATTAAATGTTTTGAATACAATTACTAACCCACTACTGGTTTACAATATTTTAATTACTGACATTCAATATTTTAAATCTAAACTTAAATCCGTCAGCAATTATATTTGGTTTGCAAATGCAAATAAAACAGCTAAAGGCACTTGAGCAGCTTCTAAATTCAAAATGACTATGGCCATAGTCATTTTCATTTAGATTTTAAGTTTAGTAGCAGTTTACTAGTTTAAGTAGAACTCAAATTTTCGGCGGTAATAAACATGTTCACTAATCTACTAACACGACACCAAAACCAACACAACTCGCCACCCTTTTAAATCGCAACTACAACCGTTTTGCCACAGTTTAAAACAAAAAGTTGTCGCGTAAAGTTCGGGAAAGGTTCTATAAAAAGTTCGGCAACTAGGTCAATGTTGAGGGTACAAGTTGTGTACCGCGCGAACGTAGATATTGTAGGTGTGTAGGGCTGTCTGGATTTACTGTTAGGTTTTTGTCTAGGGTAGAGCTTAGAACGCTTATGATTTGTAGTGCTGTAAACTTATATCGTGTGAGTAGGTATATATCACACGATTTGAGAACATAATATATTATTAAACTAGCTGCGACCCGCGGGTTCACCCGCGTAAGTCACGATCCTGTGGGAATATCGGGATCAAAATTAACATATGTGTTAATCTATGTCTGCAGCTATCTGCAGACCATGCAATCAAAAAAATTTACACACAAACTTTCATATTTGTATTATAAGGATTCCCAAAGTACCAGTTGCAGGTACGTATTAAAAATCTCTCTTGTATATTAATGAAATAGAAAGCTTAGCATAGTGCTTAGAGATTCTTCGAAATTTAATAAGTGAAGTTTGGCTTCACTTCCGTTTGGATTTCTCCAGGGCCAGCTTCTGAACTAAGCTGCCTTTATCCTTTATCCGGTTGTCTAGGGACTAGATATTCGTTAAAAGGCTGTTTACTTGAAATGAGGTTTAGATAGATCTTCTTAATAGAAATCTGTTTGGCAGGTTGTATTTAGGTTAAGTGGAGCCCTGGTATTGGTCAAGCGATAGAATAAGTGAATATCTACCTAACTGTTCAAAACTAAAACTCTACTTTAAATTTGAGGGCTACTTAAATCATTATCATCCTCCTTGGGGCCCGGGGTCCGCTTTCCTAGTTTTACGTCTTCACTTCGCACGATCTTCGGCGTCCCGTGTAGCGAGACCATTTGCTCGCATATCAGCCCTTACGAGTCAAGCCAGCACTTCGTGGGTCTTCCCAACCTGCCACGCTCGAACGGAGGCATCATAGCAAGACATTTGTTCCCCATGTAGGTAACTAGCCGGTTATCGTAGAACGTGACCATACCACCGTAAGCGGCATTCTTGCAATTTATCTGCATTGTCGCGGACATAAAGGCTGTCTTTAATGCAGGAGTTTGAGGGCTACTAAAATAATTGAGCAATTTCTAAATTCAAAAGTAGTAGGTAGGTATGTATATTTTTTAGTTTATGAGCTGCTTATTTGTTTACGTGGCCTTCTTATTGTGGGTAGCGTTTCTGTATTCGACTAAGAGTTTTAAAATAGGCGTACGTATTTTCAAATAGGTCAAGATTTTGATGTTTAAAGTTTAAAATCCAGAAATTTAAGTAAGTAACACTTATTGACATTAAAAAATTGAGACTTACTTAAAACCAAAACCGGTTAAAAGGCGATACAGTAGTTAGGCGCGTGCCTACATTTTGACTACACTACGATAATGTGATAAATAAAACACTGATCTATCGATTGCAACGACAGTAGTGCCTTAAGATATAAATTTTAGAACTCTACGCTGAATAACTACTTCTATTGCCGACTGTACAAACCCTGCCCTTTGTATTCTACTATAGGCGGGCATGTAATGTGTTTCGTCGCCAGAGCTCGAAAGATAAAATGTTGAAATCTTTTTCGCAGAATATAAATGTCTTTGCAAATGTACTTGTATCTTTTGCATCCCTTACGTAGATGTACAATTTAGGTACATTTAGCTACAAACTCACGCGATATCTGTAGGTAAATCTGAATACAAATGAAGACATTAGGGCTGGCGGTCCGTCGCGGTCGTCTCGTTAGTCCGGTACGTGGAGGTAGCAGCCCTGGATAGGTCATGCATGCGTGGGCCGGTATACTCTCTGCCCGGGGCACAGAATAGTTGAATTACGAAGAGCAGAGGCTATCCACTAGTAATGTCACTTGTGTGATACAGTAGTTGAATGTGACGGCTCAATCTAGCCCCAAACTAAGCATTAGGCTTGTACTATGGGTACTAGACAACGAATACAATGATGATGGGCTTCTCGAGGTTTTTAAAGGGCGGGTAAGGTTTTACTTTTTCATAGATGGCGTAATGAAATTCTGTAGTTCTTTTAAAGTTAAACGACTAAAACTTAATCGTCGTCGTCGATAAAATACATAGAATGTCACAGTGCCAACTATCAAAAAGACCTAAGGCGGTATTCAGATACCATTGCATCGGTCCGACACCGAAGATCGGAAACGTATTTCTGTCTCGCTCAGCCCGACTCGGATCGGATTCGGATTCGGATCCGTGAATACAGATAAAAAATAATAAGAAAGTGTTTGACGGTCGTTAAAAAAATCGAGAAACCGAGGGTGAGAATTGTTTAATAGTCGCGTGAGTGTAGTGATAGCGTGCAGACGAGTAATAGAGGCACAAGTTGGCACTTCCCGACCGGTAGGCAACTGTCTATTTATTTTTAAGGATACTGGCGAGTCATACTACTGTAGGTTCCTAATTATACTGTGCCCCGGGCCGCCGTCGCCCACGCGGGTTACGAGCACGACTGAACGCTCGTAACAAAGTAAACAATTTTCGACTTATTTACAACGATGGCTTTATATAAAAATATTATTTTTAGGATTTTAAGGGTTATATTGCGTCGCTTTTATTCGTGATGACTGGTGGATTTTATTACGGTTTAATTAATTTATATAATACGATTCTTGTTGATCCGTATGTCAGTTTGCCTAACTAACTCGTAGGGAGAGATACTTGTCCGCGTCTTCTAATTTGTAAACTGTGCCAGCCACTATAAAGAAACGTATTTTAAGGTGAAGCATTGATAAACTAATAATAACTCATTGCCGCGCGGTTGCGCGATGACAAATTCTTCAAGTCGTCCTCTTAAAGAGAACTTTCATGGTCCAAGACCCAGACCAAGATCTGCCACCAAGAACGAAGCCATATCTAGAAACTTATCTTTATATCGATGTAGAAAACACCCCTTCTGATCTTACCAACTAGTACAAACCTAGGGGATGACCGCTGGACATCGTGTATATCTCTACGTATATATATTATATCTTTCCATACGTATAATATTCTGTTCGCTTCCAGCTCGTTAAGGCAGACGCGTTATTCAGAGGGTAGTCGAAGATTATGTCGTGTTTTTGCTTTTTTATGCAAGGGTTGCTTTAAGAACTTGTTGAAGGGGCTTGCAATGTTTCGTTTAATGAAAAAAAAAGTAAGATTAAAAAGAAATCGTGACCAAATTATTACTGATATCTATCACACTGCGACTTTTCTTTGAACTAAGAAGGTAGGTACTTATACAACATCTGCATTTTAACATTTAACATAAAAACATTCTAACGAACGTAAGGCGCGCTGTAATCTAAATTAATCTATAAAATGCTTTGTCTTGACTGCCCGAAAGATAACAGCATAAACCGCTAAACGCTGAAAATTGGAGAGTGTGTTTTATACTCGTATGTTGTAAGTTGTAGGCATCCGAGGAAAAGAGATATTTTGAAATTCACATGGGAGGCTTACGCGGGTTAAACCGCGGGACCCAGCTAGTCATTCGTAAAATCCTTTTGCTTGAAAGAAACCGCATTCAACGGGAAGGCCTATCTTGCTGCTCTAGGACTACGTAATTGTTTATTAATAGATCCTTAGAAAATTTTAATTATGATCTAACCTATCATAAAATCAATGAAAGCACATCTCTATTTTTTCCACAGTAAAGCAGGCACATTCCATATTTAAATTGAACGTCAACACGTCTCAGCCTGGCAGATCCCGGCCCGAATTAAGACCTTTATCTAGCTCGGAGGCAGCGTGCGTTACGCGCGGGTAGGCCTAAAAGGCAAGCCCCTATTTACTTGCGAAATACATAGCCACTATGTAGTAGACGGTTACCGAACGCAACGGAGACGTCTAGGGTTGAGGTCATGTCGATAGATTTGATGTATCGATTATCGATAGCTGTATTTTTATTGCATAGAATAATGTAGTCCAAGCGCATGCACTGAACGGAACTAATGAGAATCACGACCGCAGTTTAAGTTATAGTACCGATTTTTTTTTTGGATTACTCACTACTATAAAAATAACACAGATATAGCGGTGTGGACCAGTGGCCGCCATACCTGGGTTTACTGCTAAAGAGGAGCGTCGGTGTTACAAGGGCCAGTAGTAGTGATCGACAATTTTTGAAAGTTTTGATGACGACTAACTCGAATATCTCCGAGTTATAATGATTTACAATGCCGACTAGTCGGAAATTTCAAAACTGATTAGTCAGCTAGTCGGCAAAATCCATTGTCGGCCCATCTCTAGCTAGTAGCTATATCTGGACTTTAATGCTGGCCTTCCACTGCGAGCGGAGCGGAGTTAAAAATGTGTCAGTTGTTTTCATAGTCATACAACTCTTTCGCGCTATAGGAACTTATTTTAAGGCTTGGAAGATACCACAGTAATTGCGTGTATTATACTTTTGACAACATAGCAGCCAGCAGTAATGTGGTTACCACCACTGTCGAGTGACCGTAGCGCTACAGCTACAGCGCTACGGCACTGTAGCGCTACTTCAAAATTATTTTAGTTTATTTATTATACCTAATTTTTATAATCGATAAAAGTGAGAACAACACTAGTGAAGCAGCTCACTGGGAGTGTGCGCGTCGATAAATTCCAAGCGCGTTGTCAATCGGTCGCGAGGCGAGCGCTCAGGAATTAACGGCACCGCTGTCAAGGCGCCCGCCTCTGTCCCCCGCCGCACTACGACTACCCAGGGTTGACACGCCACACGACTACCGAAAATACATTATATTATATAATAATTTACGTCTATTAAAAGAATATAAAAACAAACATTTATGGGCGTATGTTATAATACGCCCATAAATGTTTGTTTCTGGTTCTGGGTGTGTCGCATATGTATTATGTTTTTCCAAAAAATATATGACATTATTATGTAGTATATGCGTTGTCTAGTATACCTATAGTATAAGCCTAATTGCTTAGTTTCAGGCTAGATGTCGGTATGTGCAACATCTTGTACCTAATGCTGCTGCACACAGCTATATCAGCTTACATGTAAATAAACAATGAAGCAATAGGTATAGTCTTGTTAGAAAAAATTGACGAGTTACACGTGAGCGACTCGGAAGTGGCTATTTGAAGTCTTTTCCTTCTTGCCAAGCTGTTTTTCAAGCTCTCCACGCAAAAGCCAGAAACACACACTCGACTCAAGTAAAGTATTTTCTTCATCGATAGTAATAAAAAGAAGTCAAATCAATAAGCAGAGTTACGTCACAAAGGAAATTCTGCTTTAGACCATCGTGATTTCCCAGTTGCTTTTAATTTTTCCTACGATGAAGAATCTAACTGATAGTAAATCTGCAATAGCAGAAGAAGCAATTTTTTTCTGGAAAAAAAAAAACATTATTCTCAATATTATTTTTATATTACAAAAATCATCAAACCTTTTCAGCGGTTTAGGCGTGAAAGTGTAACAGACAGACAGAGTTACTTTCGCATTTATAATAGTCATAGTAATTTATTGTATCATCATCCGGCCGATGTTCCCGGTTGCATCTCTCGAGAGGGCCCGGGGTCCGTAAGAGTCCTGGGTAATACAATTGCAAATATAAATATCTATATAATACTAGTATAGGTATATATTTTAGTAGTAGTGAGACAACCCTAATGAAATTGCGCGTGTAAAGCGGGCATGTGAGTTATACGCGAGCTCGCTGTGGGCGATGCCACCCACTTGACTGTCGGACCATCTTCGTGTCGCGGCCGCCGTTACTGTGGACTGTCATCTGTTGCCAGTTGCCAGTTACTAGTTATATAACCGGGGATTAAACGCAGAACATACGGACTGGGAGCGTTCCGGGAGCGTTCAGGGTGCGGGAATTCCTGTTATGGTTTCTATCACACCTACCGCTGTACCGGTCGGGGTAGCCTTTGTTTTCAAAGGAGTATGATCGAGAAAGTTGCAGTTCTCTTGGCAGTTTCTTATTTGCCCAGAGATAGATTCACAGATCAATGGGTCCAAGAAACACATCTTTAAAATTTTTTAACGTTTTAATAACTTTGTTATTTTCATATCAGAACCGCTACCGGAGAAAAATCAATGAAAATCTAATTCTAAATATTTATACTGATTGATATAACTGGGTTTGACTACAATCTCACCAGATGAAGTGACGTATATCGTTACTCCATCTGGTGAGATTGTGGTCTGAAATGTAGCGAGCTTACTTCGAAGATACCTGTTCAATACCGCCCCGTTGGTCAGGATACCTAAGCAGTTGAATTGAATTAGATAAAGGAAAATCCTTTTCCAGATGTAAGACAGCCGATTTATTAAGACTAAGATAGGTTGTTGTAAGCCTCCCACCATCTCCTTCTGATGACGAACATCGGTCTATAAGTAGGTACCATCAACTACGGTGAAGTAATAGTACATGATAATAACTATATTTCAAGAGACGGGCTTTAATTTTGCGCATACCGCACCGTACGACTAGCGGTACACTTAAAATACTGCCGACTTTTATAGCGCTGCGTAGATGTCCACTGCGAAACCCGCTTTCTTTATAGACGGACAGTATACGGACACCCACCGCAATGCAATCTCATACTATTTTCTAAAACATGAAGGACGAGCGGGAAAATATTCTAGACTTTCTAAATAAATACGCACAACACAACAAACCACGACACGTAGACGTTTCGAATAAAAAAAGTTCTTCTTTTGAATTACAAAGAACGTGGCGAAGGTTTTTATATTTTTCGTATTTATTTGGCGCTGGTAGGAATGATGGTGTTTTCTCGAGGCTCGGCGTCGCGTCGCCGCGGGCGTCGCGATGTCGAATTAGAATGGGTGTACGTTCTCGTCCCTTTGCCTTTGTGCGCGAGAAAAATTACGAAACGACTGAGGGGAGTCGCGGCAAACTGCGCAATTTCACGACAAATATGTTTGGATGGTCGCTCTTAATGTAAATATGTAATGAAGCTTAGTAAATATAAGGATAACAACGATAAATTGTTTTCAAGGAAAATATTTTTCGTCGTTTCCTAAAGGGAAACTCGGGAATTTGGCATGATGTACGTAAGTATTTTATTTAATAGCTGATGTAACTGATAGCGCTAAGTTTTATTGCTTGTAGAATATTATGATATAAACTAAAAACTGTTATTATAGCAATACAACCCTAACACACAGTACCTACTTACATATTTCTATTATGCTAAGGGCTGATTGTTTATTCTACAGATAAAGAACCCAACCTAATTGTAAATCCTTCTAAAGTTCGATAGTTTTATTAAAAGGTAGCGGTAGCGATGTTTCTATTCGGTGGTGTTACAGCTACATTTTATTGGATAGATGTCTTTGTCTAGAGATTGAAAAAATTAGCCTTTAATAGTTACAAATAAAGGTAAGTCACTGTTTTCTTGTAATTTTCTCTATTACAAGTTTCTTTAAAACCCATGCAACGAATTTTGAAACCATGTTTACCTAGGTACCTACTATCATTTTTAGCCTTATTAATAAACGTGAAGTAAGGTCGGAGTAGTGTGAACATGCTTTATCTTTTTCCTAGACAAGAACTTTCAAAGTTGACACAGAAACCATAAGTGGTAACATTACTCCGACCTTACTCCACGATTATTTATAAGGCTATTTGAGTTCAGAAATTTAACGACGTGTGTGGTGCCAATTGCGAATCGGAAATATCCAGCAGTGTAGTTCAGCTCTTTTAAACCTTAGATGCAAAACCAGGGCGGATAGCTAGTTAGGTAGGTACCGATAGAACGCAGACTTACTAAACGTTTTACGCTTATTGACGCTGTCTTCCCTGAGACACCATAAAAAAAATCCCGCCTCATCAATTATTCAACACGATTTGTATTCAACTATCCTTGGTACACAATTAGGCGCGAAGCTCTTCCTTTATTCCTGTACGTGTGCTTTCGGCGGGAGCGGAGGGGTGGCCATTAGCGCAGCGGCGACGACGACGGCCATCCACGGACACAACACGTAAATACCACTAACTACACCCTTATTGCAACAGATGAAAGTCCAATTTGTAAAATAAAGCCTCTCGCTTAAGCTTGTATTACGCGTGCATAATTTACGCGAACCGATAGACAGTCGCGATTGTTATTACGCGTTCGGATATTGGATTTGGCGGGACGCGGAGTCGACGGTGTCGCAAGATAATGCGGGACACGATGTAATTTAATAAGGTTGGTTAAGCACGTTCTGGCTTACACGTAGGTATACTTATGCCGCGTCTGTTTTCACCCGATTGTGGGGATGTTTGGCACGCGGGATTTTGTTTTTGATGTTGTTTTTCTATGTAGCGTTGTTTTGTGTACTTTCTTTATTTACTTACATCGTGGTAAATGCCAGTGTAATGTCTAGAGTGTTTTAGGCGAAGTAGATTATGAACTGTTTCCAAAATATGGAGTTCATAAATATTCATAATATTAGGCTGTGTGTTTTGTGTGTGTTAACAAAAGAAAGGATCTAACTGAGTATTTCCATTATCTAGTCACCATATCACAACACTGTTTGTTGGGGCTAGATAACAAATTACAAGAACAATGTTTAATCATTCTCTTTTTCTCATCGTAAATACTTTTATCCTTCCAAAAATTACCTGGAAGAGCTTTGAAACAATAAGACTTTCCACAGTGGCGATGTCGCCTAGATTTAATAAAATTGACCTTATTTTGTCTATTAGATACCTATATTTCGTTCATGTGTACCTATAACAAATAAAACATCTATATAGGTATCTTAACTTGATCTTGAAAATTTTCCAGCAGTACCTACCTACTAGAATTTCCCAGTAACTATTCACGATTATAAACATCAAATCTTACCTATCTTATGCGAAGATGAATAAATAATGACCTAGTTTATGCAAATACTAAATATAATATACTTAGTTGTTTTAACCCGAAACGTTATTGGCTACGCCTTAATAGATACCTATCTTACGGCTCAGTATTCGAAGGCTATAGACGTGTAATGAAAGGTTCATTCTCTGCAAGTTTCGAGAAACTCATCCAATCAATCAGTGACAATTCATGCCGTCCCTATCCTAGAAGGGAGCTATAAAAGGCACGCGATTGTGTTTTGCGAGTGCGCTCGGGGGCCACCTAAGCGGGCATTAGCGAAGGACGCGTAGGTTACCGACTGGCCAAACTAAGCTGAGCTCCCGGACGGCTAAATCCAGACGAGATGCGAGTCTCAACCAACATTAGACGTGGTACGTAATTTACGCGCGAGCGGTCACCGGCGGTGGTGATTACACTGGCTCGTTGGCGTGATGATAACCCAACCGTGCCTGAGAGCTTCAAGATATTCGGCGATGTGCACCGTCTATGTACATTTGGAACGGGCGGCGTTGGCCGAGATGGTTTAGTCAACGCGGGTGAGTCATTAAGGTGGCGTGTGCATGCCCCGACTTTGACTACCGCCCGAGGGTGGAGATTATTGCTGCTGCTAGCCGTAGACGGCTGCGTTAACTTAATTATATACCTAACCTACCTACTTTTACGTATATATCTCTACACCTACAACGCTGCAGCCGTCATAAGATCCCGCTTTAAACGACACGATATTTCCACTGTTCTGAAACAATGGAAAGCTAAAACTGCTTGAATTTAAAGGAGTTTTCTATTTATTTTTCGTTTTGTTGTTTCTGCTTTTCATGAGACACATTTCATTGTGCTGGTTAAGTTATTTTTTAAATAAAGAAGATCGGGTAATAATCGAATCCACGTCCTCATCTGAGCGATGTTTTCGTGTTTTTACGACCGGTCACCTACCTTACACTAACCCTTCTTGGGACCAAAGAATTTACCCACCACCGCGCGGGGAGAATTCCAGATTCGGTAATCTCCCGCAGATTCCTCACTCGTCTTTTACGACACCCACCGAAAGAGATGGGGTAGTCCAATTCTACGCCGGGCTTAGCGACCTATCGAGTAATAATCGAATCTTAGTACAAATTCTATTTAATCTGTAATGTAAACAAAGTACATGGACAAAAAAGGCGGGAGCCAGGTGGCATATCGTGTGTGCACGGCCGCCGGGGACGTCAACCGAGCGCGGTCTAAAACTCCATCGCCGATTCCCCGTAAAGAGCTACGATAAAACGTTTAGGGACTTTTGGGACGCGAGGGCCGCGAAACTCCATTTAAAGATGTCGGGATAATTTAGCGCTGACGAGGCAGAGGACCAAATTGACGCGCCCCGGGGGCCGCCACGTCGCTCGATGTATCGATCACAGTATTCCTACATCTCAGACGGTTTCAAGTGCAAGTAAATAACCCTCATCCATTTTATTGGGCACACCGCGACCTTTGGGAAAGCTTCGTTTGCAAAATGTTCGGTTCTCGATCAGTACCACGTTGGGCGCCACTTAGTCACACGTTGGGCGCCAATAAATAACAGCTTCGTTATATTTGCAACTTTTAAACTTACAATAGAAGAGTTTGGCCTCTAATGACCAAACACGATAGTAAAGACATTTTCCTACACATCCTAGATGCCAAAAATAAAAAGATGTGTTGACGCATCCTTGTCCGAACCAATGGGGAAATGTGATTAACTGTTAATTGGAAGGGCCAAAGATCCGCGGGCCTTTTGCCTTTACCTATATACATATAAAGCACTAATACGTTTTCTTCTATATCATTTTAATTTGAACCTTACTTCGTAGATGACAGAGTTCATTTTGCTTTCGATGGTATAATAATATAGGTGAATGTTAGATGTACGCATGGAGTTTTACGAGGCAATCTTGCTCGCGCGGTCCACGGGTTGTTCTTTTACGTAGCCCCGAGCGAAGTCACATTTCAAAGAATATCTAAGTAAGTAGATATATCTACCTAGTAAGTCCCTATGCCTTATCGCTTAAATTAAATTGTTAATAACATCGCATTATTTAAGAAACAGTTTTCTTTATCAAAATTTAGATGCAAGTATCACTTTTTCATCCTACATATTATAGAGGTGATTGTTCGCGTAGAAGTAAGCAAGTAAAAAGTATTGTTATTTGTTACTCATTTTCTCTCATACTTTCTGGGCTTAGACAAAATGTTCACTATTTTATAATCAATTTATTTTTTACTGAGACTATTATTTGCGCACTTTGATTTCACCCGCATACTGCTCGGTTGTTACAATAAGTTATTATAATATTATAATGTAGTTCTAATTACATTTGTCACACCTTCACTTTAAGTCCTTTACGTATTACTGAATCAATTGCGATGACTGTAGTTCTAAAGATTATACTATAGCTTTTTACCAAGAATAATACATTTTATCACGAAATTCATAAAGATGAAATTCATTAGTTTATAATATTAGTATTAGGATTCGTATATATAATAGACTTAAAGCACAAAAGATAATGTCATTGATAGCCTTAGATCAATAACATACGCACGCGTCTTCGAAAATTAATTGACCCAAATGTCGTACTGGCACCTATGTAAAGTCAGAAATCAATATGCCTTCCAAAATAGGTCGGTTCCGCTGCGTTATCTTGTCCGGCCGGCTTACATAACTATGAGTATGTACATAGATATATCTTACGTAGGCAAATATATTTTGCTGTATGTTATGTACAGAACCCGTCAGCTGTGAGCTGCACTGAACCCCCACTGGGGGTTATATTTCTCAAGCTCTACCGACCATAACTAAAACTATGTTTAGGTATTTCGAAGCTTTAACAGTGAAAGTGAAGTTCAATTTTTAGGGTTCTGTAGTACCTACTACGTTAGATATAAAGTTATCTTGTTAAGGTAAACAAGAACACTTTATACTTAATGTCGCTGTGACCATCCGTATGTCCGAGACGCTTAGTAAAGTACTAAGTACTGACTTACTTGGTACAATAAATAATATTTTGTAAGTTATTAATATACCTACATAAAACCTTTGGGTAAAACCCTAAAAAAAGCAAAAGTCGAATCAGAATGTTTTAAACACAAGCAAGCTAGAGAAATCAGTTTTCTCGTGCTGAATAATTCCACCCTCAAACCTTAGTAACCGGCCAATCATCGTCGAAACTATAACACAAACAAATCTACGGACAAAGTAACCTACGGGGGTCAAACGAAATGTTAGTTTCCATTTGCTTGGGCCAGCGCGACCTGTTTAAAGATTCAACATGACCGCGGGGCTCCGGGCGTCCGATGGGTCGCTTTGAAGATATTCGCCTTCATTAGCGTGGGTCCGGCGGGGCCCGCGGGGTCTACGCAACGTGCCACAGAATACAGACCGCCGGCTTAGCTACGAGTAGGTATACCTAAATAGGTAGGTAGGTACTATATACAAGCTTCAATAATATATACGCAAGGCACTTATATTAGCGCGAAAATGTATACATTAAGAGTAGGATTCTCGAAACTTTGACGCGTGAGAGAATGTGCGTTAATTGAGATATTATGTAATATCTAGACGTATTAGAGATGAGGTCTCAAATATTATATATTCCATGATTCTTTGACGTGAAATCACACAGAAAATATTGTAACGCATTATTTAAATTAATTACCTAACTAAATTTAAATTAAAAAAATAAGTCTATTTCAAAATAATTTATCTAAATCGATTTAAAGATAGTTTATGGAAAATCGAACATTGGATTAGATTTTCATAACAAGGCGGTTGCTTTGCGTGGCTTATTATTCGTCATAGACAGTTTTTCATATTCTAAGTGTTGTTAATCACGTTTTAGAACTCAGACATGTTTAGGTATCGTTCTACAAGCTGACCTAAGACATTCAAATTTAAAACACACCAACCATATGGCGTCACTAACAGAAGAGCTAATTTCGTAGTTTAGTATTTACTCGAATTACTGAGCAAACTACTTATGTAGACTTTAAACGCTAACATCGCTTTCATCGCTAGTTTGTTTGGCTTCATGCAATAAATGTTATTTGTTCTTGCGTGACTTTATTCCGAACTAACACAACTTTGTTTTATACAAAATAGATGTATACATTTCATACTAATCAAATAGGCAGATTTTTGCGTGATTTCCTAAACTATAAACCAAGCAGAAACCCACTGTTATCGACGTATAGAGTAAGTAGTCCCCTACTTCAACGTGCACGTCACAATTTCCCCACATTTGTATCAAGTGGGCAAATAAAGAAGAAACAACTTAGATGGAGTACTGCCGGACCGCGCGCTCGCGACTAATTAACCCTCCCCATCGCCGTGGGGGTCACCCCCACCGCGTGGGGTTCTCCCCTCCGTTCGTCCGCGTCGTTCGTCGCAGTGAAACGGTTAAAAAATACTCGACCATAGAAAAGATTACTATATACAGTAGGGACTCGAAATACCAAAATTCGTTAAGCTTAAACAACGCGGTGATATTTACACGACTTACAATTTACCTAAAACAGACGACACCTACATCACACATATAAAGAAATTTATGCATGTGTGCTGTAGGTGTGGGCTGTATAGGTTAAGTGTAAGTGTGATCATCTATTTTGAGCTTTAGATCTATTGCTAAAAACTATTTACGGCCGTTGGTTTTACCCGCTTTAGTTTCAATTCAGTTGAAAACTTAGGACTTTGCATGGACGGGTGGCTGGCTCAGTCAATGTGCGACCGCAATTTTTCTTTAATTACTGGAGTTCTAATTGTTGGCTTTTGTATTTTCAGCTTTAGCTTAGTAGCGTAGTTTGAGCGTATGACTAGTAGACACAGGTCAAGTTTTTATAGGTATTTAATTCAAACAATAGTGACAATTCGAAGTAAGAGTACTGTATAGCTATCTATTCTGTGGCTCGACACTTGCGATGCGAGATACGAGCGCGATGCTTTCAAGAATTCCCGCCAAAAGTTTTTTCGAATGCGGATTTTTTAAAGTTTGTTTGGTTCCGTTCTCTACTAAAAACCAGTGGCGAAACGTGATTATTATTTATAGCTAAGCCAGTTTTATTTGTCGATGAGCCTGCCCCGAACTTTGTATCATAAAATAGCTAGGCGACAAGTCGGATCACCTCCTTGAAGCGGTCAAAATGTCAAATAAAGTGTCTACTAATAGAACTCACCCTAAAGCATGTTAGTTTTAAATAAGGGAGAATTCGTCCTGACGAACATGAGCTGAACATTCAATATCTTTTATCTTTATTAAAATTATACGAAAATATTAACATCATGGTTTTTTGTTCCCGTAATTAACTGAATAATCCTTAGTATTTTCATAAATCAGCATTGAAACAAGATCGTGTAACAAGTTATTTGAAGAGCTGTGTTGGCCTAGTGGTAGATACCCCGACTTTAATTCCGAGAGTCGTGGGTTGTGTCTTTTTATTTAAGAAAAAGTTATCTGCGCTTATAACATCGCTCTTACGGTGAAGGAAAACATCGTGAGGAACCGACATGTCCTAGGACTCACCACGGTCCGAAGGCATGGGATATTCGCCAATCCGGAGTAGAATCCCGTGGTCTCGTACAGTATCAGAACAAGAAATCACGTACAGTACAATGACCCAATTGTAAGGCTAAGTGCGGAAAAGGCCCAGCGAAACTAACTAACTAAGTATTTGAAGTACTACCTACAGAATGTGATAGCTATGGAGCGTAGCTGGTTCAAGATTCAATAGTCAATTCAAAATTGTCTAAAACACTAATTGGATCCTAAACCTTCTAAACAAGTGTAAAAAAGCACCCAAAAACGCTCAACAATAAAACAAACTCCATGAAATTATCCGGCCAAGTGAACTGTAAAACCTTTTTGAGGACATTATTAGATTTACGGGCCATGTTTACGATGACGTCACACCCGGGGGCCATTGGGCCGGACTCAGGTGTGCCCTTTTACACGTAATCCCCTGAGTACAGCCCTGGGCTGGCGACGATTTTTTTACCGTCCCTTTTTTACCGGAAAGTTGGCGATGGATTTGTATTGTAGTATTCAGTCGGTATTATTGGCGGGCATGAAAATGAATTGGTATTTTTTAAATCCTACTCAATATTATAAACGCGAAAGTTTGCAAGTATGTATGTATGTGGCTTTGTTACTACTCCATCACGCAAAAACTACTGAACCGATTGCGATAAAACTTGGAATATAGATGATTAGAGACCTAGTAAGTTATAAAACTATGTACTCTCTGTGCCTTAAAAGGACGTCGCAGCCACTAAAGCAAGATGGATTAACATTTTTTCTTTTGCTTTTATTCGACTCGCAATAGGCGGGCAGTCGCATTGCATACTCACTTGTTCCACTGCCGTCTTTCTACCTACATTTGCTTAAATTATTATTTAATATTATAATTTATTTATTTTATAAAAGTGATCGTTTCTTTACTATTCTATTCTAGGAGTATAAGTAAGGAAATAATAAACAAGTATGTTTGTTACTCCTTCACAACAAAACTACTGAACCGATTGCGATGAAACTTGGTATGTACTTACTACGGTATAGAACCCGTGTTTACCTTTGGGATACGGAAACCTATAAAAGATTATTTATTTCAAGAAAAAAAAATGCAGCTAAATATAAAATCGTACAGAGGTTTACACAAAATCCCGAAAGTACCGAAAATCCCGGGAAATCCCGGTTCTTACTTAGGCTGGTACCGAAAATCCCGGTTCTCAAAAAAGTTCCCGGTTCTCGATACCCTAGTACCTACTTACATAGCTGGAGATCTGGACTATTTATCGCGATATTCCCACGGGATCGGGACTTACGCGGGTGAAACCGTGGGACGCAGCTAGAGTGAAAGATGGTGACATGGTTAAAGGACATTGTCATGTACCTACCTTTAATAATGTCGTCGAAACCGCGAGCGGAAGCGGCGCAGCGGCACAGTCGCGTTGCGTGTGCGCAATGTCGCCCGCAGGCAGGATGCGGTCACGCACATCGCGAGATCGTATCGCGCCCGCCGGGACCGCGCCCGGCCTCACGCGACTGCTAAGAGAAACCGCGACGTGCGTGGTATGGTAATGCTGTGCCTTTGTTTACTGGGATTTATCGATATCGATTGGTTTTGGGTCACTGGTGATAGTGTTATTATCGGTATTTAACGTCAGTGCGGGCTTTAACCAGGATACTTTAAATTATTGGTGGTGGGTGTCATGCGTGTCCTGCTTAATAATTTACAAAAATTAGAATATTTTCACATAATGATGAGAAGAGATCTCAAAAAGATTATGATCTTAGTTTAGGATTTAGGTCGTATAACGCGAATCCTATAAATAAATTGAGGTACCTAATCTTTATTTTATTTTTATACCTAATCTTTATATTATTTTATTTCATTTATGATCCTAAAACGTGGCATATAGAGCACGTTTTATCAATTCTAAGCATATTCTAAACATGGTTGGGTTTAAAGCTTAAAATACACGATGACATTTACTCTTTACCTAAAACAAACCACACTTGCAGCACACATTCACGAATTTCTTTATATGTGTGCTGTAGTGTGGTCTGTTTTTGGTAAAGTGTAGGTAAGTGGCATCGTGTGTTTTGAGGTTAATACTATAGAAACACAATCCTACTCTTCTCATCCGAGCGATCTTCCCGGTTGCATTCCTCTCGGGAGCCCGGGGTCCGCTAAATAAACCCCAAATGTTTTTTTTTATTTGGGGTCGACGCAGTCGGTAAGTGACCATAGTCAATGATGACCGATTGCAGGTATGCCTTCTGCAATTAGATTTGGCAATATTTTTATGGCCGGCCGCCTGCCTGACACCAACCCTCTTAAGGTATCAAGCAGTTTATCCGCCACCTCGCGGGGAGAACTTAAGGTTTGCTATTCTCCCTCAGATCCCTTAGTCGCCTTTTACGACACTCACGGGAAGAGACGGGGTAACCCTATTCTATCCTGTGGCTACACAGCAAGAAACAGAAACACAATCTTACTCGATAGTCGATATAACTGCTGGTACAACATTAGCCTCCGGTAGCGGATGTGCGATAGAGCGGCGCGCGCGCACTCCTGGGACAAGTTTCGCCCGTCTCGCGGGTCCTTCGACCACTACCGCTCGTCTCATTGCCATGCCGCACCTGTCGTGCACTACATGTACTCGTACCTACTCCGACTTAGTTATCTGGTCGGAGTATATTATGTAGGCAATGGTGGCGCTAGTATAGGTGCTATTCTATAAATCCTCAATTAAAGCTCTATTCTTACAGCACACATTATTAAGAATGTGAGCTGTAGGTGTGGGCTCTATAGGTAAAGTTGTAGTGTCAGTGACGCACGTGTATTTTTAAGATTTAGTCAGACAAACATCCGGCCGCGACTACAAATATTTTTGCAAAAACTTTTATTAATAAACGTGGAGTAGGGTCGGAGAAGGAATAACATGCTTTGTCTTTTTCCGTGACAAGAGCTTTCAAAGTTGACAGACAGAGACAAAACGTAGTAAACCTCCTCCAACGTTATTCCACTTTTATTAATAAGGCTATTAAAGTTTACTGACAGCAGCTTAACACGTTCGGACTAAACCGACCTTAGTTAGACCATGTTTATTATTAAAGGTGGAAAAGTCTTCTTCTCATCGAGAGATTTTCCCGGTTGCATCCGTCTCGGGAGCCCGGGGTCCGCTAAACCCAAAATAATTTGGGGTCTTCGCAGTAGGTAAGTCTTTATTGACTTTACCTTCTGTGTAAAAAATAGATTTAGCAATATTTTTACGACCGGCCGCCTGCCTGCCACCAACCCTCCTAGGGACCAAGCAGTTTATCCGCCACCGCTCGGGGTGAATTTAAATTTTGCTAGCTTTCCCCAGATCAGGTAGTCGCCTTTTATGATACCCACGGGAAAGAAATGGGGTAACCCTATTCTATGCCGGAGCTACACAACAAGAGGTGCAAAAACCTACATAATATTTTAAACCCCGCCATAATAATCAAGAACACATTAAAATGAAACCAAGTCTAACTACCGTACAACATAACAATCGACTTTAACCCGAGACTTTGATAAATAGCTTTTACTATCCAGACATTCGCAACATCAGCAATTCAGTTGATGTTTCGCTATAAAATAACTGGTAATGTGACCACCTGTTGCTACACTTTCCAGGGCGGTTATGTAACAAAACATCCAGTTTGATCCGGTTACAGCTGGTTAGTTGATTTACGTGTTTTGTTTTTGTTTAAAACTCTAGTTCTAGTTGGGTGTAAGGATTTGAAGGAGAGTTTTTCTTTTTGGAGTTTTGGGTTTTCTGTTCTGAAGCTTTTTAGTAGTATACTATAGTTGCAAAATGGAATCGAATTAGGTAGTAGGTACAGATACATATAATAACATCGGTCTTACGGTGAAGGAAAACATCGTGAGGAAACCGACATGTCCTAGTACTCACCACGGTCCGAAGGCATGGGGCATTCGCCAATCCGGAGTAGGATCATGTGGCGTCTTACTGCTTAACCCCTCTAAAAAAATCACGTACAATGGCCCAATTGTGAGGCTAGGTGAGGAAAGGGCCCAGATAAACTTATATTAACTTTTTAGGTATTAGACCTACTATGTTAAATATAATTTGCTAGGTTTTGTCTGTGTGCCTTTTTGTGTTGTGTCCGTGATGTCGCGTTTGTAGGTCCAAAGAATGATAGTTAGTGTGGTTAGACTAGACTAGACTGGTGATAATGATAGACTAGTCTTGGCTAGACTATACTGGTATTTTTAGACTGTTTATGTTGTGCCACTCTACAGAGGTTTAAGACTCAACAAAGTATACTTCTCCATACAAAACAACATACGTTTTGTTTTGAATATGCGTTTCAAAACAAAACGTATATTACAGTAAAGTACATAAGAAGTTTTTTCTTTTACCCTCGTTGTATGGAGAATTTGCTAAGCCTCGACTCATAGAGTAACGATTATTTTTGTAATGTGGAAAACAATGTTTTATCTATTTATCTCTCCATCTTTTTCTATGATATTTATTCTACCATATAATATTCAATGTCCTGACTGAATTATATATCAACGCAGAACCCAAACCGCTGGTCCTAGAGACAGTATCCACTAAGAAAGGATCCGGACATATGCGGGTGAAACCGCGGGACTCTGCTATTCAATAATAAATGCGACGGATACGTATTGTGTGCATACCTAGTACATTTTATGTCCATACTTAAACCTACATAAGGTAACTCCTAAACATTGCAAAATTAATACACAAAAAGTGACATGAACCATTAAAATTTACAACGGACACGCAAAGGGCTTATCGTCATTCTCACCGGTTCCTGTTGCTCTAGGGTCCTCGCGTTCGTAATCCGAGAGTAGGTACATTTCCCGCGATGCGCTCCCAAATTAGGGTTGCACGCACGTCATCAATCGATATCGCATGATTATCGATAATAATGGTCGCGCACCTTCTCCCACGCTACGCCCCGCGGCCCTTGACAGATCCCTGGAAACATTTGACCATTTTGAGCTGGGGTGGCGATAACACTAAATTATCTCACGTGACTGTAACGATCCTACGTGTGTTCGAATTATGCGAGCGATAGATACCGCTCTGGCAGTTTGTTATGAACAGAACTGTTTTAATTATAATTAATATATTTTAAGCGAAACTGTAATAATATTTAGGTATAATTATTACTTACTGAGAGCTTTTGCGTGTGTATTTGTTTAGTTTTGGATAATATTTGAATCAAGCTTTTGATTTATTTTTTGGTTTTCTTACTGGGCAAAGAAGATTATCTGGACAGTATATAATTCTAATGTATTTACCAGTGTTAGTTTTTTTTTAAATAATTGAAAAAATAAAACAGGTATTTAAAGAGTATATTTTCATTACTGCATACATAATACTTGTTGGAATTTGTTACATTGAAATAATTTTAACATAAACTGAATTTAGTATCGATATCATTGAAATGAAAGCTGCCCCTAGCGAATTCGGATCGCTTGAATAATTTACTGCGTTTTGATTGGTCATCACGAGACCGTTATTTGCATAATTGCCCATTAGCAAGTTTTTGTTTACAGTCGACTTCGATTCGGACAAAAACAGTTGTGTGTTGCTCGAGGCACCCGTCTTTACCGTCGAGGAGTCTCATTTGCATTTATTTTATGCAAAACCCTTCGCCTCGATTAACCTTAAACTAAACGACTCTCCGTTCGAATGTGTCTTACGATTATCCTCCCTAGTAATAGGCAATGAAGATATTATGTATGAAATTGTATGTGCTCACCGTTGAGGAGAGGATTAGCGAAATTTATCCGGGCAGCTCATCAATAAGGGTCCGAGAGAAATTCCGTCTCGAATATCTTTGGCGGGGTCGTTTGTACGTAAACACGCAAAATCCCTCTGAAGGTACACCGCGGTCTCTAGACATGTGCGGGACATAAATTTGGCGAGCGTTACGTAGGTACAGGCCGGCCGCTATGTACAGTGGTACATAAGGCGTATACCTATGTACGGAGCAACACGGGCGTCACTTATCCGCGCGGAGGATGCGGTGGCCGTCCGATCGCCCCCCGGCACTCCCCCGGGTGGGCCACCCCAACCCCCTCGCGATTCATTAAGTCGGGCGCGGCCGACGCGGCGGACGCGTCGCGGAGTCTCCGTGAATTCAAATTAGAGGCGGCTCGGACGTCGTGCCCTAGGCATGCCATTCAACCTCCACCATTATTGTTTATTGTCGATATTTTTTCAATCTGCAAACTTACAATTTTATTTGAATCTTTTATATTTAGGTTCTACACATTAATAATTTACTTGTTATTTTAACTCTTTGTACGGATTTATCAGAACATCGGATGATTATTTACCATTACCGAATTATTATCAAGCTGATACAACATCTTATGTACCTACAACAAGGGGACTTGATTTTAGTTGTTTTTATACACAGCATCCTCTAGGACCAAAATGTTGAATTTTCCAGGATGTTAATAAATCTTAAAAAAAAAAGGATAAGTATCTAGTGGATCGCAATGCTCGCATCTGTGGAATTTTGACCTAGCCTTTCGTACAAATATGTTGCAGCGACCAAGTATGACGGATCGAAAATAGTTCCACTGCTCCGCTGCTACTTCTCATATCACTTATATATGTTCACGTCATATACGATCAGGCGAGTCTATGATCAAACGTACTACTATCAATTAAAAATTGTCGTCAGTATAGATAGTGTAAAGAATTTATCGACAATACCCCATCACTATAGCCCCTTTGTCTCGACAAGACAGACGCGGATGGCGCGCTGGTGCGGGTGGCGTGAGCGAGCGGGGGCGGTCGGTTGCGGCGAAGCGAAGGGGGCAGCACGTGCCGGACGGAAGTCGCGCTCCCGTTCGAGCCACACCGCGCTAAATGATTCAAAACTCCCGGACTGCCCCGGACTTGCAAGATTTATGCCCCTGCCCGATCCCTAGATTAAAGATGTCACGCCTTTATTGAAATCCGCTAAAATATTCCCGCGACTGAACCTCCGGGCCGCCGAAGCGGCGCTCGCAACTCATTCACATTCAATCCCCGTACTCATTTCATTCAGTTCTTTATTGTTTGTTTTTTTTTTCGATCTATTTGTTATGGCCGAGGGTGAGTCCTCGTTAATTTCACTCGAACCCAAATTGAGGACGTAATGATGAACCTATTTGGGTTTAATTGTACTCAGTTGATAATTAAAATTTTGAAGAAAAATATCGTGTTCATTTTCCGTGTAACATTTTATGCAAAACCTATTTAATTAATTTACATTTCGCATAAATAGAGAAGTAGTTGTTATATTTATTAGTAGCTGCTATCGCATATGAATTTTTATTGGTATTAAAGTTGTGCAATTTGTCAAACTACATATTTTTTTCAAAACAAACACCTTAAAAACAAAGTTTGTCGAAGCCAGGAAAACTTCCAACTTCTAGAGAGGCAACGGGAAAAACTTTTGCCCTTTGCAATCGTACTCGCGAAAAGTTATTCGAAGTTGTCGAGTGCCGAAGTCGGTATGCAAATGTGAACTTTCCCTCTTTTCCTCTGGAGGACGGAGGGCAGACTTCGCTGCACTTGGCCGATTTACAACCCCCTCGCTCTTTCTAACGTATTCTTACACATAATACATCTATATTATGGACGGACGCGAAACCGAACCCTTCCGCTGTTTACAAGATACTTTAAAGGTGTATAAAAGAATTTTGAATTTAACGATCTGCAAATATAACATTTATATATTCAATTTTTACGGACAATTGTGTTTTTTAAATAATATATCTAAATTCAGACAGACACATACTAACTTTCAGACTGACTGTTTTAGCACAAATATTTGTAGCATCGCTTTCAAATACTGAGGGTTTATTTGAATTGATTCTGTCATCGATTTAAGTAATTACTGGCGTACCAAATGGAAATACGTCACATGGAGAACGACGATGTTTGAAACGCATTCGGCTCTAGTAAGATAGGAGATATTAGACCCATATAAAGGCCAGGCTCGGATATCAAAGCAATCTGGCTAGGTCGAGTCTCAATTCGGCCTCCTTGCGCATATTGCATGCACGTACCAATGAAGTTTGCTTTGTAGGCGGTAATCTGCGGGGGTGTATCGGATGGGGTGGTGGGTGGCGGGTTATGTACACACGAGCCTGAGGCGTCGAGGTAGGCAAATGGCCGGCGAGGCGGGCGCGTAGGCCGAGAGATCTCGAGCGATATCGATCCGCGGCCGTCGCCACGGACACGGCTCGCGGCGGGAGACCGGCGCCGCTTCACAATAACACTCCTTTGTTTGCCCGATGCTCCGTCCAGTACCCCGGGAAAGGAGCTGTTGACACTAGCGGTGACACGTTCAAACAATGACATCTACCAGCAGAGTTCTCTCGTCGCTACCCTTGTCACGTGCTGACAAACAACGCTTTGCTTCGATAAACTTAACGCTTACGTACGGTGTAGGCACACTTATCTTTCGCTTACAAAATAAGTAAAAAAAAGGTTGTACATTATCGAGGTCGATAAATTAATTGTGCACGAGTGCACATCACTAAGGCGCGTCGCGACCGCGCGGCGGCGGCGGGTGGCGCAAATCACTCGCGCGGACTGCCGTTCTTAGAGAGCGCTCCCATTTGCGCTGCGGTCGTTTGCCGTATATTTATTTTTATTTGTCGATAAAAAATTCACGAGTCCAGTGAGTCACAAAGACTACCTACCTAATGTTCGCTCAAGTATTCTACGGGTTATATTAAAGTTTTCCTTTGTTGCTACTTTTCAGTTTTCTGGACTATAGATAGAGTTGTTTCTCTATTTATGTGTTTGTTAAAATATAGGTTTTAAGGTAGGTAGGTACATAATTCTTCTGTTTTAATTTATCTGTTAATTAGTAAGGTAAATTACTATTCATGTTTGTAATCACCGTTTCAGAGTTAACCTTCAGCTATTTATCGAAAATATGCATTTCCGCAATTCTATGACTCTAGATCTGCGATTTACGATCTGCGTATCTGGGCACCAGCCAACCCTGATCACACGAAGGCTCAACCACAGGGATAGGGTAAACATTCAGGAAAGCCTTACGTGTGAATAAGAAGACATTTTTAATTTCAACCCGACAGGTACCGGTGTCTTGAGCCCACGTAAAAAAAAAGAATGTTTATTTATTCAGGCAACGTGGTCCGATCCACAAATATAAAATATGATATGATTACATTAATTTAGGTTTTAAAATTAATAAAATTATATATTATTAAAAGTAAAAAAAAATATCGAGTTGAGAACCTTCTCCTTTTTATTGAAGTCGGTTAAAATGACAAAAAAATATATATGGAAACAACTGCTATAAACTGCATTTGTATGTGTGCATGTTCTTGAACGCATTTTGTTACGTGACGGACGATATCTACACCCAACTATTCCAATAATTAACTAGAATTATAGATTGGATAATAAGAAGTAGGTACGATTAATCAATACAATATACTAATGTTACTAACAACCTTAACTCAAAATAATTAGATTATGTTAGAAAACCGGCCAAGTGCGAGTCGGACTCTCCGTTCCATTAAATAATCACGATGTTGTCGGGGAGCCCCACTTAAATATTTATTTTACTCTATTTTTAGGGTTCCGTACCCAAAGGTTAAAAACGGGACCCTATTACTGAGACTTCGCTGTCTGTCCGTCTGTCCTTCTGTCCTTCTGTCCTTCTGTCCTTCTGTCCTTCTGTCCTTCTGTCCTTCTGTCCTTCTGTCCTTCTGTCCTTCTGTCCTTCTGTCCTTCTGTCCTTCTGTCCTTCTGTCCTTCTGTCCTTCTGTCCTTCTGTCCTTCTGTCCTTCTGTCCTTCTGTCCGTCTGTCCTTCTGTCCGTCCGTCTGTCACCAGGCTGTATCTCATGAACCGTCATAGCTAGACGGTGGAAATTTTCACAGAAGATGTATTTCGGTTGCCGCTACAACAACATATACTAAAAACAAAATAAAACTAATATTTAAGAGAGGCTGCCATACAAGAAACGTGTTTCAAAAACCAC
The DNA here is from genome assembly GCA_958496205.1 of Idaea biselata. Taxonomy (NCBI): domain Eukaryota; kingdom Metazoa; phylum Arthropoda; class Insecta; order Lepidoptera; family Geometridae; genus Idaea; species Idaea biselata. The sequence continues at coordinate 10,049,440 of OY292402.1, forward strand.
AAGCGATTTTATTACAATGTGAGGTCGCTTCTGATTGGTCGAAGTCAAATCGAGTTGGTCGTGGAATTCAAAATGGCTGCCCTGTCTGTCAAACATACCAGTCTGCCTTCACTTACCAAAGAGTTTCTTATATGTTTCAGATTTTCTTTGTGCCAAAGTTTTTTTTTATTGTTTTTTTTAGAGATGCGGTCGTATGATGGGAGTAAGAATCGAAGCTAAATATTTCAAATTTTCCTATAAAATTTAAAAATTGGTTGTTGGAAATCATTTTATGGTTCCGTACCCAATTGTGATAGTGGTACGGAACCCTTCATGCGCGAGTCTCGCACTTGGCCGGGTTTTAGTATTTGGAGTTATATTCAACTGTCTAGCTTTTACGGTTCATGAGATAGAGCCTGATGACAGACAGACTGACAGACAGTGGGGTTTTAGTAAAACGAGTACGAAACCCTTAAAAACAATAATTTAATTTTCACCTCACAACCTCGGATAGGATCGTTTTGCACGCTGATTTCTGCGTGCAAAATCGCATTTTGCGCCCTAGCGTGGAAAGAGATTTTAAAATTCGAATCTGTCTTCTCGATACTTTTATATAGAGCAAGTTCTTTGAAAATGCGCTAACCGGAACCTCATTTTTTTTTGTTCATGGCATTGAACCACGAAGTATTATTGCACATTGCCAATGTAGTATTTATTGTTTATTATCATTAGTATCAAGCAGGTTTTTTCATGAATTATTCAATTTAGAGATTGTTTGCTTATTTTTATTATTTACGGTACAATAAGCGGTATATAATGCCGAATTGAGTTTTCTACCGGAAAATGCACCTAGCGTTTTCCTCGCTGCAGTGAGGTGAAAAATTGTGTGTTTCACTCGGCAGCAAAGTTTTTTGCATCTCGTACATTTGAAACCATTGCGATGCTCAACATTCTATATTTGAACCACTCGCTTGCGCTCGTGGTTCAATCCTAGAATGCTTCGCTAGCTCAGGTTTCAATACAAGTACTCGCTGCAAAAACCAACTTTGCAGCCTTGCATAACAAATAACTATTACTCATTAACATTTTTAATTTTAGTTATGCGTTTAGTTTCATATCAATAGATAAGCAATCCCTAGGTACTTTTAATTGTTATTCCAAAAATATTTATTTTACAAAATTATCGATATCGATAAAAAAGTGTCACAGCGCATTCAATTAGAGGCACAGCACGGTCTCGCATGAGTGGCGTCTGTACGCGTCGTCCGCGAGACCCACCCTCTCCACCCCTCGAAGCCGGACCCCCGCACCACCTCTCTCGAATCGATACTTGCTTGAGAGTCTTCTATCGATATATCGATACAGTAACAATATGCATACCTCCGGCTCTAGTGGTACGGGCGGGCGTCTTGTTCGAAATTCGAATAACGCTTGGTCAAGCGCGACTCAAAGCTAGGAACGTGGAGGACGGTCTAATTTGCGCCCGTTCTGCGGTGCCTCTGTTTCCATTGAACCAGCTTTTCTACTGAATATTATATATCTATAGAGCAGCGGTTCTCAAACTATTTCGGTAACGGAACCCTTTTGAAAAGACAATTTGACTGAGCCATAAAATGTAGTAGTACACAACCTTCGCAAATCAAAAAAAATATAGCTAAATCTCTATTTCAGAAACTTGGAGTCCTAAAATGTACCTGGTACAGATACTTCGCAAATCGCAATAAAACTATAGCTAAAACTCTATTTCAAAAACTTAGATCGAAAATGTAAACAAAGAACCGTCAATTTTAAAGGAAAAAGTATATAAAGAGTAGTCACATCAAATAAATGTACCTATGGGATTTTTGTTTACATTTTTGATCTAAGTTTCTGAACCAGGGTAAAATCAAATTAAACCACTTTTTACCCGAATGCGCAACACAAAGGACGGCACCTACTACCTATTTCATGGATTTGTACATTATTTCGTACTTTCGCGGGGCCTCAACATAGACCTTGTGGAGCCCCAGGGTTCCGCGGAGCACACTTTGAGTATGTATGGCTGCTATAGAGAACCCAACTGAATACGACGCTCGCTATGTACTGTGTAGTGACCTACCTAGCTATGTGCATTTAGCAATTTAGCTGTATGTAATGTAGGTATGTACCTACTTTAATTAATACGAAATATAAGCTAAAATGAAATGGCATTTCCTTTGTTCTGCTGTGTCGGTCGAGGCGATCGAGTGTTTGGTGAATGGCGTTCCTGAATAAACATACATAATAGTACGTACCCATGTGTAGGTACTGTATGTATGTATGTAATTCAACGAATCGATGTTTGAAATACTTTATTATTGTATTTTTACCCCTATAATTATAAAGAATTTTGAGGACCAATCCCACTCATCACTCCGAAGATCCTCATCAGATCCTCACCAATTTTTTACGAGACAAATCTCCCACCCGGCGGGTACTAAAGTTTTTGAAAGCATTTTTTCAAAAGCAATAGTAATAAAGTCAATCCTGAAGAATAAATCTGTAAAGGTCTCGGAACGTTGAGCATTGAAACAACGCTAAAAGTAGGCTTAAAGTAATAAACACCACGCGATTAAAACCTATGAATAAATTTAATTTCAATAGTAATAAAGTTGTAAGAAAAATTGATAGCGAAAGTGTTGAAAGTTCCACTGAAAAGTGAGAGTTGGTAGCAAAAGTTGCTCGGAGTGTTTCCACCAAGTTTGGATTCAATTTGTCGGGGAGTGTACCAACCTCCCCGCCCTGCACCTTGTTGCTAACCTTACAATGGATTTATTTATGAATCTGAAGTCTGTATTAATACCTAGTTTTTTGATTTACCTACTACACGACACACGCTTTCGTTAGGTCATTTTTAGGGTTCCCTACCTCAAAAGGTAAAATGGGAATTATAAGATCACTTTGTTGTCCATCTGTTCTTCTGAAAAAACTGTCAAAACTCGAAATCTGGACTGTATTCGTTTTGACCATTGAGTAAGTTAACCTTATAAAGTTATTGAAGGAAAAAAAAACAACGGCCATGCTAAAAACGCTTTTCATATAAAAGCTTAAAGTAACGCCATCTTGTTGAGTTGGACAACATTAGAACGTTAGTGCCCGTGTAAGGTTTCAACATTTATATTGTAGAAACGACACTTCAGTAGGTACCTCCTACTGAAGTGTCGTTTCTACTTCGTAGAAGTAAAACCACAAAGTACATTATATATTATAGGTAAAGTAAAACCTTCAAATTTTTATTTTCAAAAGTGAACCAAAATTTCAGATAGCGTAGAAATGTTTACCTGAATCTACCGCTTTATCATTTTTTTTCTATTTATACTGACCCAGCGCAACTTTGTAGAGTGTCGAGTGTCGAGCGTCCAAGCATCAACCATTATACTTAATGTAATGTGCAACAGTCGGGACCTATAGATTCTAGAATCTAATATCTAGATATTCAATGGGTCCCGACTCCCGACTGATAAACTAGCTATTTTTTATTGTTTCCTGCAAGATACGCTGGCGCAGCTGCAACCAGAAGCTAGTTTCTATATGTGGTTTATTATCTTTCTTCTTTCCAGCCGGAACGCATAATGTCTCCATACACAGCTATAATCCGTCGCAGCGGCAACCCCTTCGAGATAGCCACCGTTCTCGTGTCATGGCTAGTCGGGGCGGGGTACGACGCGTATGTAGTTGTGGGATGTGCAGAACGGGACACCTGTATGGGGATACATTACCGCACTGTCTGTCCTGATGTACCTGATGAGAGAGAGGTGAGGTTATTAGATAATGTCCCCATACACAGCAATAATCCGTCGCAGCGGCAACCCCTTTGAGATAGCTACTGTTCTCGTGTCATGGCTAGTCGGGGCGGGGTACGACGCGTATGTAGTTGTGGGATGTGCAGAACGGGACACCTGTATGGGGATACATTACCGCACTGTCTGTCCTGATGTATACCTGATGAGAGAGAGGTGAGGTTATTAGATAATGTCCCCATACACAGCAATAATCCGTCGCAGCGGCAACCCCTTTGAGATAGCTACTGTTCTCGTGTCATGGCTAGTCGGGGCGGGGTACGACGCGTATGTAGTTGTGGGATGTGCAGAACGGGACACCTGTATGGGGATACATTACCGCACTGTCTGTCCTGATGTACCTGATGAGAGAGAGGTGAGGTTATTAGATAATGTCCCCATACACAGCAATAATCCGTCGCAGCGGCAACCCCTTTGAGATAGCTACTGTTCTCGTGTCATGGCTAGTCGGGGCGGGGTACGACGCGTATGTTGTCGTGGGATGTGCAGAACGGGACACCTGTATGGGTATACATTACCGCACTGTTTGTCCTGATGTACCTGATGAGAGAGAGGTGAGAATATGTGATAGCTTTATACGTTACTTACTTACTCCGCTGGCCAGAACTGAATCAAAGCCTCCGAAACATTCTTCACCGTTTACCACTTCCTGTCTTGTGCTACTTCTCGCCAGTCATTGACTTGAAGTTTAAAGTTCACGCAGGTCAGCTTCCACAGCATCAATCCAGCGATACCTGGGCCGTCCTGCCGTTCTTCGACCGCTTGGTTGGCGAAGTGCGAAGAAAGCTTTATACTTACCTAACTATATTATTAAATAAATATTAATTACACACTAATAGCGCAATCTAGCCCTAAACTAATAAACGTATTATTTATTTATTACCCAGACCCAAAAACAAAATATTTCTTCAGAATAACTTGATCCTGGCGGGAATCGAACCCCGAAGGTTATCTACTTTCTTGCCTGCAACCTCCTATTATTTTCATAGATAATCGTGGAACCACCGAAGCCAGATGAGGAGCCTCGGTACCGCCTCGTTCCTCTACCAGACCTCACATCGAAGTACGTCAGAGAACAGGAAAATAAGGAGCTGGCGAAGAAACAGGCTGAATTAGACAAGATTGAGAACGCAAGACTCGCTAAGATCGCTGTGAGTTAACCTCCTATTCATTTTTTTTTTAACTTTTGTCTTTTACCACGGCATGAAGTTTGAGGTACAGTCGACAGAGAGAAACTAAAGTTGCTTAACTATTTATTTATTTGCGATACCTATTTAGCTTTCGTATGACATAGAATGTTTTGTACCTATGTCAACATTTGGAAAACCTCGCAGTTCTCGAGCAGGCCTGCTTTTGAATTTGCCATGACAAATGTGGTTCTTAGTACCTACCTACTACTACGACTTCCTATTGAAAAATCGAAGGTGCTCTGCTTAAAAACGGCACTGGATAAAAACTACTTACCCCATATTTGACGCAGTTGAATAAGACCCGGATTTTTTATTTTGTTTTATTTCGTTAGGAAGCAGAGAAACCTCCGTATGATGACATAGATGGATGGAGAACCCACGCATGGGTGCTGCTCCTGCCAGGCTTTGTTGACGTCGAAGAACCGTTCTTTATAGAGCCAAGTGAAGGAGTTAGATACGAATTGGACGCTCCTAGATATCAACATATCGAAAGCATTTACAACCATGAAAATTACTATGTAAGTTTTCACTACATTTGTGTTCACAAGACCGGTTAAAAATTGCTTCTCTTCTCTTGTGGAATTGTTGGCAGGTCCCGTGTAGTTAGTATCTTTTTTTTTTTTTTTTTTTTTTTTTTTTTTTATAACGTGGGGAAATCTGATTAAGACCATCAGGCCGCTCTCGGGGGAGAGCGGCCCGGTGAGTGGGGGTCCCCCCGGCCAAGATGGTGTGCGGCCGGGGTATACCCACTAAAAACCCACGGTGTCCTTCTCGCCGCTATTGCCAGAGCTCGTCGGAAACCTTACGGAGGAACGTCGACGAGCTCCAGGTGGTCCCATCGGACCCCTTCTCCGAAAAACCCCTTGACGGGGTAAAACCGTCTCGAATGGCGGCGCGGACACGCCGCCGCCATCTCGGGCTCTATTGTTGGCGACTGACCCCCCCGAGTCAGCCGCCAAGAGCCGGTATGTAGTTAGTATCTACCTAAAACCTATATAAACATAAAACCTATATCTGTCATGTCATGACTATGCATCTACCTTTTGATTTTTTTCATTTTATTATTTTTTTATTTTTTATTATTATTCTAATTAGAAAATGAAAAAAATCAAAAGGTAGATGAAAGATATAGGTTTTATGGCATAAACATATTTGCTCTAATGGTATGGAGAAAGAGAATGGAGACTATCCTCTTAAGTGATAAGTTCCTTTGATATTGGTATAACTTACTTTTGTAGTAGGTACATAAATATTTCTTCAGGTAAATCTCCAAACGGTGATCAACGAAGACGAAGTCACAGGTCCAGGAGAAGGTCAAAACAAAGGTACAGAAAAAGGTCCAGAGAAAGTTGCAGACAAAGGTCCAGATAAGGGTCCCGACGAAGGTCCAGACGAAGGTACAGCCGAAAGTCCAGATAAAGGTCCACGCAAAGGTCTGGCCACCATCAGCTATGACCTCACTGACATATCCTGCTGGGAACATTTGCTACCTGGAGAACCGCAGTATAGAAGACTGTTAGTAGGAGTGGATTCATCTGATAAAAGAACAGCCGTTGACACTGAGAAGCACCTGGATATGCCCGCTGGTTGGGCCGAAAAGCTTGACATTAGTGCTGCTGGTAACTATGATTTTATAAATCCCGTCTCGTGGTTTCACCCGCGTAAGTCCCGATCACGTACGAATGTCGGGAGCAAAAGTAGCCTATGTTATACCTCGATAATGTAGCTTCCTATTTGGTGAAAGATTTTTTTGAAATCGGTCCAGTAGTGTCGGAGCCTATTCGTTATAAACAAACAGACAAATCTTTCCTCTTCATAATATTAGTATAGATATGTCAGTAGATAACCCTACTAATAAGTAGACGTTATAAACGTGTTAGCTTCGGGAAAAAACTGCTGAATCGATTGCGATGAAACTTGGAACGACCTATTCACTTAAATCCTGGATTTCTAGCAGAATAAGAACATAAGCGGAGAAAACCGTAATAATATGTAGAAAGATACAAAAAAGAACAACCCTTTTTTCTTTTTATTATCAAAATTCGTTGACGTGCCAATAATAAGGATAAAGGCTTATTATTGTCACGTCAACGATTAGCAGTTTTCTTAAATGAAATTTTCTTATTGTCTAGATTTCAATCAAAGATACCCTGGTTGCCACAAAAGGATACACTATAAAAAGGTGGTCCTAGAGAAGTTTTCTCCGTACTCCGAACGAGATGGAATCGTGAAGAGGGTTAAGATATTTGAGGATTATGCTCTCAACGAGCCGTTGGTTACGTGAGTTTTTTATTGTTAATATAATGTTCTAGAAATAATGAAACCTGTTATGGAACAAGAACCATCAGAAACCAATAATCGGACATTAATTCGAATAAAGAATCAGGAACCGAAAGTCTTGGTTGTTATAGGTTAAGTTAGTATTAATGAGTTTCAAAATGTAAGTTTTTTCTCTATTTTCAGTCATGAGTATTACAAGAACAGAGTCGATAAGATGATTCAAGTGAGAATAGACCACGTGACACGAGAAGTTAAGGAAACCTTCCTTACTGGACGAAAGGACAACTTGATAAGTTAGTTTGTTTTTGTTGTCGCTAGTTATTTGTAGAGTCACAGACATGATGAGGGCTGGATCTCAAGCAAGTAGGAATTTGTTCAACTTGAAACTAGGGATCCGGATAAAGGATAGCCTATGCTGTAGCCCAAGTCCTAAGCGCTCTCTATACCAAATTTCATTTAAATCGATTCAGTAGTTTTTGCGTAATCTGCGCAGACAAGCAAATAAACATAAAAAAATATCAAAATTTGTTTAACATGTAAACTGTAGATCGGCCCAAAATATTTCAAGTAGGATAAGCCTGAATACCTATAATATATGTTGGATCCATATTTCAATTGGAGAGGAAACTCACTAGATTGATTTATTGATCTCAGAATATAGTCTGTGTTGTTAATCACCATGTCGAATTATTCCACTTAGCACTGAAATGTTCACTTCAACAATTAACAGATTACGTAAAACGTTTTAAAGACAAACTCAGTGGCATGTTTTGATTTTGAATACTACCTTCAAAATCAAAACATGATCGGATGATCGAATGATGGTCAATTAACTTTCTTTATCGTAATATTGTTTTAAATTAATTGTTTTAAATATTGTTTTATGTTTAGACAACTTCTAATTTCTTAAACTAATGTTTGATGTGACTATTTGTAATTTATCAGTTGAATACAAAACATAATCACAAAAAAGTAAACCCTCATGAGTTTCTTGTAGTTTCTTCTCATCAGAGGGCGCGTTCCGAAACTACACTTCATAACTAGCTGTAACTCGTTTTTTTAATCATTTAAAAATAATAATAATAATTGAGATTTGAATATTTAAAAATAAAAAGTTGTTGAAGTTAATTTTACGTCACTTTGCCAAGTTGTTTACGCCCCGGTATAAAAAGGGGTGTGAACAAGACTGGAGAGCAGTGTGAAAATTATCGTCGACGAGTCAACATCAACTTGAAGTTTAATTTGGTAGATCCTTACAAATAAGAAGTACCCAACCACAAGAAAGAAATTAAATACAACTAATTAAAGAACCATCTTGACCTAAATTAATAATTATCTAACTGAATAATCAAGTAATCTTACTCAAAAAGACTGAGACTTACTTGGACTAAGAATAATCGACCACCAAAAGACTTAAGATCTAACATCAGAAGTGCTGGAGACGAAGCCCATTGTCGAACCCGACCCTGACATCGGACCAAAATTCTTTGACTATCTTCCTCGAGACAACAATAATGGTAATGTAAAACAATTTCTTACTTTCCTGACGGTACAATTGAATTTTTTTTTCCCTAATTTTGTGGTTTCGATTCATGGTGATTGAAATGAAACAAAATGAAATCAAAAAAAAAAAAAAAAAAAAAAAATTCCGAAATTAACTGTTAGCCACCCATACTTTTCAATTGAAGTCCATCATTTGAAGTGGGCCGAAAACTAGTTAGTAAATTCAACAACTGAACAAATGACACTGATATTTTTTTTTAACAGATTAAGCCTCTGTAGTGGGCCAGAACTGATTTTTCTCGGACAGTTACCTATAAAATTTATTTGAAATATCAGTTTAGTTAGTCAATACATTACTTATACTAATACTAATATAACGTTGTAGATGAACTGATCTTAGTTCTGTGCAGGACATCCATGATTTGAAATTCAAAATTAATGTTTTTTTAACTTGTAATTCCCAAATGTTTGATTTTACGCTCTAAAATTTTGCGTACAAGCATCCTACGTCTTCATTACCACATCTAAAATTTGCTAGCGATATTAATGTCACGCAATTGGAGTTATATGGGCTCTTAAGATGAACTCTGAGACGAGACTATCGTCAGAATAGCCGAGCGAGCTTAAAATAAATAAATAAATATAAAAAAAAAAACTATATGATTTTAAAATATATACTCCATAATCCAATTCAACTAAACAATTTTTTTCTGTCTACACGATGCATACACAACTATCTTGGCTTTGAAATGTCTAAGACTCTGTTTTTTTAAATTTGGACGTGATTCTGTGCTGTTTTTTTTGTTTTGTGCAGAGACAAAAGAAGAAAACAAAATCATTAGCTACAGTCACGGGCTGCAGTGGTAGCCGACCCGACCGCCCCATTAGGCTCAATCAACGGAGAGTATGAAAGCCAATACCGTGGCCTCCTCAGGGTGGTCCAGATGCTTCTTCATCATATTATAATATTTATATATTATTTATATATTATATATTTATTTATTTATCTATATATTTCACAAATAATATGGTATCTAACATCATATAAATAATTTATATACCAATAGAAAAAAAAAAACATATATAAAAAAAAGGAAAATCAAATATAAATGAATATATTTATAAACAATGTCATAAATAATATATAAAGCACCAAAGAAAAGAGTGTAGTTGAAGCACCAAAGAAAAGAGTGTAGTTAAAACACCAAAGAAAAGAGTGTAGTTAAAACACCAAAGAAAAGAGTGTAGTTGAAGCACCAAAGAAAAGAGTGTAGTTGAAGCACCAAAGAAAAGAGTGTAGTTAAAGCACCATAGAAAAGAGCACAGTAAAATTAAAAACAAATAAAACACATAAAAACGCAAAAAAAGAGTGTAGTTAAAGCACCAAAAAAAATTTTTTTTTTTTTCAGGTAAAAAGAAAATATATACGCCCAGAGCACGTGCGTATACGCAGAATGGCCGTGTTGGATCCATATTTCAATTGGAGAGGAAACTCACTAGATTGATTTATTGATCTCAGAATATAGTCTGTGTTGTTAATCACCATGTCGAATTATTCCACTTAGCACTGAAATGTTCACTTCAACAATTAACAGATTACGTAAAACGTTTTAAAGACAAACTCAGTGGCATGTTTTGATTTTGAATACTACCTTCAAAATCAAAACATGATCGGATGATCGAATGATGGTCAATTAACTTTCTTTATCGTAATATTGTTTTAAATTAATTGTTTTAAATATTGTTTTATGTTTAGACAACTTCTAATTTCTTAAACTAATGTTTGATGTGACTATTTGTAATTTATCAGTTGAATACAAAACATAATCACAAAAAAGTAAACCCTCATGAGTTTCTTGTAGTTTCTTCTCATCAGAGGGCGCGTTCCGAAACTACACTTCATAACTAGCTGTAACTCGTTTTTTTAATCATTTAAAAATAATAATAATAATTGAGATTTGAATATTTAAAAATAAAAAGTTGTTGAAGTTAATTTTACGTCACTTTGCCAAGTTGTTTACGCCCCGGTATAAAAAGGGGTGTGAACAAGACTGGAGAGCAGTGTGAAAATTATCGTCGACGAGTCAACATCAACTTGAAGTTTAATTTGGTAGATCCTTACAAATAAGAAGTACCCAACCACAAGAAAGAAATTAAATACAACTAATTAAAGAACCATCTTGACCTAAATTAATAATTATCTAACTGAATAATCAAGTAATCTTACTCAAAAAGACTGAGACTTACTTGGACTAAGAATAATCGACCACCAAAAGACTTTAAGATCTAACATATATATACCTACTATGACTTTGATTTTGTTAAGATGTTTGAAAAAATCGTAAAGCTACGATGTCAGAAGAATGTAAATCCCCATTAGGTACTTAGATAAAACCAAACAAAGGTAGATACGGTATGTTCTAACATTGCGTATTCGAAACATGAGCTAGAAACACCTACATGCATTTTCATAAAATTATTGTAATTTATAAACATTTGTCTTTAAGAATGATTCAGGCTTTGTAAATAAGCAAAATGGCATTCTTATGGCTGTCAAAATGATAATCGCAGAGTGACAGCACATGCTCACGCGGCAACGGTTCGACATACTACTGAGGCTAGTGCGTCAGCTAGACGCAGTTTTACTGTCTCATTTTCCGTGACTACGTACCGTATCTTTAGTTTTTTGGTTTAATCTAAGATTAGGTACTATGCTTGAATCTCAAAGTTCACTAACAGAAAACATTAAAGTACTTGACGTACAAGCATATGCGTTCAATGAGGAAATTGATAACTACTAGCTTTCTTTATTTTTAGAGCACACATACTCGATGGATGCTCCAGTCACTTCGGTAGAAGGTGTGAGAACCTTAGAGTTCAATTATTACGCCCGAAATGACCATCTTGCCAAGATCGATTGTACTCTGCTGACGTTTGCAGAGTATTATACTGATAGAACAGACAGGTACCTTTGTTCTTTACCGTAGATATATTCACTATATCCACCAAATCCACTAAATACCAATATCCACTTCCATATATTAGGTCAAAAAAGTCCATATATTCAAAAGACACGTTAGGATTAGATAGGGATGGCGAGAGCTAATGATCTTCAATCTCAAAATACACGAAGACACTTAGAGCTAGAGCTAGAACACGTTCAGCCCAGAGTATACACGGTGCTCCGAGGAGGGGGTATTAAGCCCAAAGGGGGTTGTTCTAGAGGTCTAGGCGAACAACTTTTGTTCTACAAGTTTTGGAAATTCGAAGTAGTTTCGAAGTAGTTTTCGAAAATTTTAAGTTTAAAGTTTGCATGAAAATCAGCTGTTTTTTAGAGTTTGAGGTCATTGGCCTTAAGGTGCCCTTTTATTTAGTTTGGACCACTACAATCTAAACATTAATCGCCTTTTTTTCACAAAAACAGCTGTTTTTTTTAGTGATACAACTTTAAAATTTTCGAAAAAAAGTTCGAATTTTCAAAAAGTCGTAGAATAAAAGTTGTTCGCCTTGACCTCTAGGACAACCCCCTTTCGGCTTAATACCCCCTCGTCGAAACACCCTGTATAAAGAAATTGTAGATGTTTGCATTAATTTCTTTAAATGTGTGCTGTAGGTGCTCTAGCTTAAGTGTCATCGTGTCTATGTCCAATCCTGTATGGCTACGTACAGGATTGGACATAGGAAGATAATTAAAAGAATGGATGAGGATGAAAGAATGGATAGCAGCAAGCCGCGGCCTAAGTTGCGTGCCAGCTGCAACGTCGCGCGTTGTTGTGCGTCGTTACCGATCTTATAGAAAGTCACGTGTCGCAGGTCAAATGTAGCCTAGTAGACACATGCGTGACTGATGATGATGAAGAATCATGATGATGATTAGGTCCTTTATAACGCTTCAAAGTAAGATGTAGGTATAGGTACGCAAAATAATAATGTAGATACATAATGAGCACGACGCGACGCGCAAAATGTAGGTACAAATAGGTACTTAAATTTTATAAATTTAGGTTTATTAACAAGTATTGTATAAAAGCTGTCCAAACCTTGAGCTACAAACTGATAAATCTACGCAAGAAGTAGATAATAAAGCAAGAGTGAAGATATAAAGGAGGAGAGGAGTGAAGAGATATAAAGTTGATAAGTCTCCATTTTCTTTTCAGATTAGAATCCCGATACATAACCTACACAGAAGGTACGAAGACAGAACCAAAACGCCAAGTCAAGGACATCGTAGAGACATTCAGCCGAGACTGCAGTAAACCAGCCAAGGATGATATCTGGCAGAAAATCTTCCACATGCAAGAGGAGACGATACAGTTGTTGTACCATTACGCATACAACTTCATTTCGAATAATACAAGACATTTCATAAAGCCGAATTTAGCCGAGACTGGGGGAAAGATTCTGTTTTATCCGGATAAAACGACAGGATATATCGTTAGTTATATATATTAGTTTTTATTTGACGTTTTAACAAAACTAAATATACTTGTTGTAGAAGATGCAATATTAACTATACAAGTACGCTGGAATTGCTATACCATACAAAATGACATTAGATCTTTGTGCCGATTTGATTTGCGCCAAACTATTAGTTCTATGGACGGTCACCATCACAATAGAAAACAGCGCAACATGGCACAGATCAAAAAGGCACAAAATTCAGTGCGCTATGTCCTGTCCAGTTGTAATGGGGGTCAGTGGTTAGAATACCTTCAGTCAGATAAGGTTTTTCTTGACACAGGCCGATGCATGCGCCAAAGTCCCTCGTCCACTCGACGTTTACTACGCACTATGTGACAACATGGATCAAGAATACAAAACCAATAAACATATCCGAGACAGAGAGACCGATATCATTAGTTATTTGAGAGATAGACATAAGGAGTTGACTGATCCGAGGCTGTTCGTGGACCTGTTTGATACGGAGAGGAATGACGAAGCACAGAAAGGATGGCAAGAACAGGTTTGTGCCACATAATACAAAAATTCTTACAGATTCTAGTCTGATTATTTAAAGGGGTCGAATCTAAGTCAGGTTAAAAGATGGGGTGGGGTGCAGCCAGTTCGTAAGCTAGCGAGAGTAAGCTTAGTAAGCTTATGGATGATACTATCTAGCTAGATTATAATAAAAAAAAACATTTTATAGGCAACAAAACACGACACATAAAAGAGAAAACAACGTTATAATAGAGAATATAAAATAGGAAAAAGAACAACAAAAATTGAATATTAAAAGGAGTAAAAAAAGTCCAAGGAGCCGTGCACTTCCTGCTAACAAAGACATCTCACAAAGAACATCGAACATTTCTTTACCATGAGTTCTTGACTAACATCTCCTTAGCCATCTCCTTACTCTTGTAATATTTCAGGAAGCCCAGAAAGCGGAAATAGAGGAGCGTGAAAAAGAAGCTGAAATCGACCCTCTGGCTCCATACCTCGCGCGAATGTTCGGCTCGGGTCATGGCTTGGGCTCGATGCTCAGTATGAAAGAAGCCACTTTGGTCCGAGAACAGTGCATTAACGACTTCAAATCCAAACAATTGGCTAGGCAGAACCTTGTTCAAGAGAGATTTGATAAGGTAATATTAGAAGCATTACCTTATTCCTCTTTTTTTACAAATCTGCTTGACCAAACGAGTGAGGAACCAAGGATGTTTCTGATTCAGGTTTTTACTGTATCAGCGCATGCTGTTATAAAAATATTTAAAAATAAATATATCCTAGTTTATAGGATGAGCCGTTTAGACCGGCCTTCAGGAGGATTTCATAAATTATAAAGGCCGAATACAGAAACGGTTGGTACTCAACATTTGAAAGAAACTTAAAACATTTTGCAGCTCTCAAACTCAAAAAATTTCATCATTTCATTAGATCAGGCCAATGTAATAGCTAATGTAATGTACGGTCTGATGGGCCAGTAATTTCCAGTAATCAGTTAAAAGGACGCTTTGTGCTGCCTAACCGGATTGCCTTTGCGAAATGGTTCATAGAGCTAGATCGAAGTTTCCAATGAAAACTTTTCTCCTTTTTACAGTTGAACGCCGAATACAAAAATAAAAGGTTGTGGTATCTAGCCAATCAGTTCATTTTGACACCAGAAAAGGAAAGCGCCTACTTTGCGTTGAGGTAAATTTTTAGTAACTTTATCTAAATGGTTGTTCAAATTAGTTGCGATCTCCAGTGTCTCCTATGTTATTTCTATGAGTATTTTGGAATAAAAAGAGCCTAGGTAAAATAGGTATGTATGCATTTTTGAAATGTAGTTTTTTGGTGAGTACAAAAAGCATTCTATCTATGATGATGATGAAAATCGAGATAAACTCACACACAGGCTCATCTCTCACCCTAAACGGGTATAAATATCTACCTATTAGCATAAAACACATTTTTTGGTCCTTCGAGCCGGATCAATTATGATTTGAATTGGTATATCTGCCAACTAACGTACCCTTTTATCACTTTCCAGTGCGGAGTTAGCATTTAAAGTTCACACGTTGGAAGTGCGACTGACTCGACACAAGGACCTATCTGGACCAAGATTCAAGGTTCTTTTGGATTATTTGGACAAGCATCCATTACTGAAGGAGTATAACCGTATGCGACACTATTATAAAGTCAAATAGGTACCTAATTATTATGAAATATAACTTACTTTTGTTATAAATTTCTATTAATTTTTGTATGTAGCTCAAGGCTATTTTATTTAGAAAATTTATTAAATAAATTTACTTTTGTTAATTAGAAATAGATGTTATTGTTTTAACATTTGACTTTTGTACAAAATGTTAGTTTTTTTGATCATGTTTAAAATTTGTTGTTTGAATTGTTACATGAAATCTTTTAGATTTGTCTAACCTAGTTTGTAATACATTAGTTATAGATTATATATTAATGAATTTTATATGTATTGATTATTATATCATGGTTTTTATACACAATGTTATACTTACAGGGTTTTGGAGTTTATGGAGCAGCAAAAAAAGTAATAAGTGGTTCGCCTGGACGTGTAGACGTATGTAAGCAGCTGCTCCATGAACTCGTAACACCCTGTATATATTCTAATTGAGTCCTTGATGTAGGCTAACTTTGTTGTTAAATAAAACAAGTACTTACCGAAACTACTTTAACAATAATTTATTTTACTAGAAAATTCCATTTACCAGATTCAACATTTCTGAACCAACTTATACCCACCAACATTTAGTCAAATGCGTAAGTAGCTGTACCCAATATTTTAAAGTTTTTATTTGTGGTCTCAGTGTTTAGGCAGTATCCACGAAGGTTGCGGATGGGTGAGGCTTGTGTTCCAGTCGCCAGCTCCACCGAGCAGGTTGCCTCTCCCGTCGTGGGTTGCCAGCGCTAAACGACTGAATTTGTTGGCCAAGCGCCTTTGTGGGGAGTCTGGGCGGGTTAGTGGTGGCAGGGATATACTGCCCGAGTCTGTAATAGAAAGAAAAACATTACTTTTTCACGCTAGACAGGTTTATACTCACTTGGTCAGAAGCGACGATGAAGTCGATGCTTGCCTAGAAGATAATCCAGATTTGGAGACTCCAAGGTTGTGGTTTTGGTTTTGAAACTCATGGTTAAATGTCGTGGACAACTATTTTTTGGAACTAAAGTTATTTTGAATGGTCATTCGGACCGGATCAGGGCTCAAGAATGGATTAAACATGGCTTACAAATTCAGTTCTTGGTCTAGTGAGCAGTACAGTGAATAACCGAATCCAGTTACTTGATAAGTCGAAATGCTATGGCATTAGACCCAGTTACTAGCCATGTGTAAACCATGACTATTATATTGCCTGCTTTAATTTTATAAGATTTGCTGAAGTTTTATGGCTTGCGGAGCAAGCATCGTCGGACTAACTATTAGCACTAATATGGTCCTACGAACCAGATCAAAACTTAAGAATGGATTGTTTCTGGTTTAATTAATAAAGAATATGTACCTTCTAGGTCAGCGTGCTTTATCTTAGACTGTATCAACATTTACCATCAGGTGTGGTCATACGCTGACGAACAAAAAAAATACATAGGAAAAAAAATCATCTCATATCAGGGGCCTTATAAAATAGATGACTTACCCGAATGGTAATCATAATTAGCATGGTCACTAGGAGTTTCTTGCCCAAGTCGTTTTCTGTACTCTCCAGCAAAATGCTCAATCAACGTGTCCATCATTATCGCTTGTTTCGAGAAAACCTGCAGAATCTTCGACACTCGCAGGCCATTTTCCACCACCATAAACTGTAGGAAAAGACAAGGGAGGCAGTCTTCGTTGTCGTCTGAAGGTAGACCGATGTCCCAAGATAGCTCTTCGTAAAGAAGTCCCAATAGAACAGTGCTTTCTGTGTCATCTATGACGTAAACGCCATTGGAATTGACAGCCACTAGAACTGGGATGTCTTCGTGGGTTAGCAAACTGGTGAGGCTTCGAACTGGCTGCTCGATTTGACCTTGGAAAAATGCGGCCCTGAGAACAGAAGCAATTTAAAGTTAGTACGAAGAAAAATAGTAACGATAATAATGCGACATTCGGCTCAATAAAACAATAATGAAAGAAGTAAGATGAATTTTAGGTCCTTCGAGCCGGATGTAACTATTTTTATTATACTTATACAGCGTGTTTAGAAGACAGTGATTAAAGCCGAAAGGGAGTTGTTTTAGACGTCTAGAAAAACATCTTTTGTTCTACGACTTTTGGAAATTCCAACTATTTTTTCGACAATGTTAGGACAATGAGGTTATGTTTGATTGGAAAATCAGTTCTTTTTTTTAAATTAAGGCAATTTATGTTTAGATGGTAGTAGTAGAAGTAAAAAGCAGGAAATGCTTTATTATTACCCCTAAATGATAAAAGTCAAAGGCTAGGTGCTCACAAATCAATAAATCTCCTCATCCGTAAATATGCAGCGTCCTAACATATTGCAAGAACCCTCACCCTAGGTAAGCAAACTCCTAATATATTGCAAGTACTCTTACCCGTAAGTAGGCAGCGTCCTAACGTGTTGCAAGTACTTATGCCGCAACTTCCGCGGCGGCGCGGCGGGCGGGCGCTGCGCTTGCTCCAGCAGCCGCGCCTCGGGGCTGCCCTTCCGCCCGGCGGGGAGCAGCTGGGCCCAGCGCCCGGAGCGCGCGTGTTGGGGGAGGTATTTGTCTTGGTTTTCCCTGTAACGTGGTATTGTTTGGTTAGAGTTTGTTAGGAGATTAAAATTAGCCAGTAATCATGTGAAGTTATGTCCTGGATCAGATAAAATTGGGTACTGATCTTGTTAAGTTATATCCAGGGTCAGATAAAATTAGCTACTAATCCTGTCAAGTTATATCCTGGATCAGTTAAAATTAGTTACTGATCCTGTCAAGTTATATCCAGGATCAAACAAAATTAGCCACTGATCCTGTCAAGTTATATCTAGGCTGAATAGAGTTGCGTCCCCGAATTTTTTAATAACGTAACCAGGTGCTAGCCACTGAGATAATCTTTTCTCACTTCGCCAAAGCTGTCACCTTTCAGCCAAATTAATTGGAGTTGTTTATTGAGACCAGTGGAGGAACTGATCTTCCAACAATGGGTTAAAGAAAAACTTTGAATGTTGTCTAACTTGCCTAAAGAATTTAGCAGTATGCCGATGAGGGTCGTAAGGTCCCAGCTGTATCCTGGCCTGCAGACCTCCCAGCATCACGGCTTGCACGCTCTCCAGTGGGTATCGTCCCGTCACCACGTTGTAACGAGCTTCTTCGTATAGCAACTCTTGGATACGGGAGTCTCTGTTAATGGAAGAAGCAATAGAATATAATTAATTAGGTTTTAAAGGATGCTTTCCCAAATTATGCTCACGGCAAGATTAGAATCCGCGACTTGTGGACCACCGATCGACCACGTTTACTGCGGGAATATCGGGATAGAAAGTAGCCTATGTGTTATTCCAAATCTCCAGCTATCTTCATACCGATTTTCATCGCAATCGGTTCAGCGGTTATTGCAACAAACTTGCACGTTTATAATATGAGATAGGATAACACAGTTCTAATAATCTTAAAAAAATAAAATTAACGTCCCACAGGATCTCAAACATACAATTAAAACACTTACTTGATCCCCTCTTCAAGATGTTTGGGAAAGAAAACGTTTCTTTGCAACCGTAAGACAGGCTGGTCTTTGGACTTGCGAGATTCTGAACCATGACCATAACGTGCTAGTAAACTCTGCCAACTGCCCCATAGACGCCATGGACAGTGATGGGGCTTTAGTTGGATTTCTGGGGGAAAATACACAAAGGGTTTTAGCAAATCTGACTTCTAGGCTGTGTTGAGAGTTAAGATGAATCAAGCCTAGCTCTTTCGAAGCTTACACTGCATCCTCGACATGGCTGCTGCTTTATGAGGGCCCTTATTCAGAACCCATTTAAGCTGTGATGTGATGTTATATCTAACTAGCTGACCCGACAGACGTTGTCCTGTCGTTCAGTATAAAAAAAATAAAATTCATCAAAATCGGTTTAGCATTTTTTCTTTCATAAGAACCTTCTCCTGACAATAGCAAACACAACAAAAAAAGAATTATCGAAATCGGTCCAGCCGTTCACGCGTGATGTCGTGACAACGGAAAACGTTTCATTTTTACCCGACTACGGCGAAGCCAAAAGGAAGGGTAATGTTTTTGGCAGTCTATGTATGTATGTATGTTTGTATGTTCCACCGTAGCGCCTAAACTACTGAACCGATTTTAATGAATGAGGGGTCAATAGATTCGTAATAATAGGCCGGATGTCGTAGGGTATATACATTTTATCAAAATATTATATGACGGAATTTATTATATATAAGAAGAAGAAGAAGAAGATAACATGGATATACACTGTCCGGGTAGATATTCTCCCAAACCTTCACACCATTAAGAAGGTTGCCGAAAGCGGCCTATGTCATGTATAAAAAAACTATAGACACATTAAATCTATAGAACATATTAGCAGCAATATTTCTGAGTTTTGGCTTAGTCAAAATGGATCAAGCCTAACTTCTCCACCAAGTAACGCGTGAGGGAACTTCGTCTCAGCCCTTCTTCACCACAATGAGTGACTTCTTACCTAACAAAGGACTGCACATCCACAAAGCAAACACATTGGCAGCGAGACTCCTGGTCGTTGGCTGAGTCAAGCCTAACTCTTCGGTCGCTAAGACTGCATTCAAGAACCTGGATGCAGTCACGCATGAGGGAACTTCTTCCGAGCTCATTTCCACCATGATGGCTGTTCGTGACATTAGGTAGACACAGGTTACGGGGTTTGAAGATACGGTTGATGATGATGCCGTGCTTCCGGAAGAGCCTGGAGAAGCATTTATGTCATTTTTATTAAAAACTAGCTGCGTCTCGCTGTTTTATCTGCGTAAGTTCGATCCCGAGGGAGTATCGGGATAAAAGCCTATGTATTCATCCAGATTAACACATGAACATGTTAAGTAACATGTGTCAACTTTGAAACTTCAAGTCACAGTAAAAGACAAACGATACATAGTTTATGCAGCTGTTAATCATCGTTTGTAAGTAAGGGGGTTAATCTGGAATGTATTAGTGGTTGGCTTTATTTATGGCTTAAATTCTCACCAGGCAATGGTGGTGAAATGGCACTGGAGGAGGAACCGCCGCTCGTGATCGGTTCCGCTGTGCTGAATGAGCTCGCTACCAGGCTGCTTGAAGCCGTCTGGTTGGAGCAACTGCTCAGATTTGAACCTGGAAAGTTTTCAGTGTTCATATTAACGATATGATTCATGCTGGACCGGGCCGGGACCGAGCCGAGCTACATTTTTATGAAGACAGCTTTCTCTCTGTATATGCCCATTAGCGGCTGATACAAAGTGGCCAGAGCCCTGAGACAAAATGTGGCGCTCCCTTGACGCCAAGTAAATTGCCCAGGCTGCACACTCTCTGTGTTGGATGGCGTCTGTGGCGCGTTGTGCGAATGCCCGACTGCAATGCAGAAGGTTGCGGGTTTGCTTCTCACCGGGTGCAAGTATTTATGCTTAAAAAATAAATAGGTGTGTATAGTATGTACCTATGTATTTACGAAATAAATAATATTTTAAGCATTATACCCGTAATCTAGTCACCGTAACACAAGCTTAGTAGCTTACTATGGGGGCTAGATGGAGCTGTGTGTTGTTCACAGAATTCATTTATTTATTTACCCTGACCATTTCTATATCGTGTAAGGGACACACATACCCATAACACTCTTCTCCAATGAATCCGAGCTGTTACTCTCCTTAGAGTCCGGTTGTAAAGGTTTATGTGGATCATGTTTGTCCCACTCATTGTGTCGGCCGATCGGACTGTAGGACAAGTGCGGTAGTCGCTGCGACACCGAATACAGGTGTGCGTTCACTTCTGCTTGCAACTTCTGACTCTGTACGCTGTAGTACTCTTCTCGAGACCTAAATTCACTGTGGTAAATTGTTGGGTTAATTAAAAACGTTGATTTTGTCATATAAGTGGGTAAACTAAATAAGCACCTATGTCCTGATATGGCTTGTACAAATGAGGCCTTCAACTTTGGTAGCAAGAAAAGTCCTATTCAACCTATCATCTATTACTTAGCTAGATATAAAGGAAGAGAGGACAAAACGTTTGTACTTGGACGACAATTAAAATGACAGACGGACAGACAGACAGACATCGATGCCTCAGTAATAGGGTCCCGTTTTTACCCTTTGAGTACGGAACCCTAAAAAAGGAGTAGGTCACTAAGGATAGGCAGTAGAACAAGAATTTATAGTTTTTAAAATAATTAGGACGTAGGTATACATAGAAGTTACACAAGAAGTTACGTATAAAATTATTGCAGGTTTGGTAGGACCCTAAATTAGAATTACTATGTATGTATAAATAATATCTTACTTGTATTGATATTCAGCTTGAATAGGATATCCTCGCCTAGAATAGTCGACTGGGATTATTGTAATATAATTTCCGCTATTCTGCACATTTGGATTTTCTCCGTAAGCTCCCATGTCCGATTGGTGTTCCATTTGTTTATTTTGCAATGTTCCGGTACCTACTTCATTTTTTGTACCTATTACATTTTGTAGTGCTATGATTCGGCGCGAAAATATCGATTGTTTTTTGCACCGGAAGCAATGTTGCCATAAGAGAAAATATGTTTTCGTATGCAAAAAAAAGATATAAAATGATGTTTTCCTATTTTTTACCCGACTGAAAGGAAGCGTTATTTAAGTTATTAATTTATTTTAGTAAAGAAATAGCTCGAAGACTTACACCACAGACTACCAGACTGAGATGCTAACTTACCTACATAAAAACACTGCAAATACCTAGGTAGGTAATATAGGCAAGCAACTTTCCATACTATTTTACTTACTCTTTGGAAGAAACCATGGTTGCAAAAGGACTAACGAATTTAAAAAACCGCGTGCAGCGGATTTTCGTATCGATTTAGGAAAATATTAAGGCAGCACTGAGCTTGTTGTCAATGTCAAATGTTTTTCTTTAAGTGGGAGATTTTACAGCGGTAATGCGTGAAGATGCGTGCGGGTGGCGGGAACGCGTCGTGGAACAAGTTAAAATGCGTGTAACTTTGGTGGCATATTAATCAATTTAGTGAAAGTGTAGTGTAAATGAAAACCAGTGCCAAACATGGACTTTTCCGTTGCATCCAAACCCAAGTCTTGACCCTGTGGGATATCGGATTAAAAGTAGCCTATGTGTTAATCCAGATCTCCACCTGCATGCCGAGTTTCATCGCATTCTGCTTTGTAGATATTGAGCGAAAGAGTAGCCAACAGTCGTCTTACTTACACACAAACTTTCACCTTTATTAGATAAGCTGGATATTAAGAAGGCACGTTGGTCCCGGTTGTTATCTCTGATAGCAGTCCTTAGGTCAAATTAGCACACACACTCTGGTTGAGTTTTTGGCGGGAACGTGGAGACAACATGTCGCGCTCCAATTTTGTTTTCGTGAAACTATGTTATAAACCGGGTTAAATTGTGTAATTTTGGGTGGGATCTTATTCAATTTAGTTCCGTGAATGTGCACAAGTGTAGTGAAAACAAAATTGAGTGTTAAACATGGACTTTCTTCGTCTCTCCTGTCAAAGCTCCGTGAAGGTTATGGTAAAGTTGCCACCGCTTTGCCATAGCTCCCGACTTGAAACTTTGAGGCCGATCGGGCCAATACTTGATAATGGCAAGATGCACAAGATGTACGACGCCAAAGCTAAAAGAAGAAGAAGGATACGATAATAAACTCGACGCTGGCAGATGTGGGTTAGGGTGTAGTAAAGAGTAACTTTTTTTTTTCCTAATTTTTTTTATTGGAAATGGGTATTAATATTCATGAAACGCAAAGATATATATATTTTTTTGAAAATTGTAATGTTTTTTTTTTTTTTCAAAAAAAAACAAAAAAATCTAGTGGTAGTGGTATTCTATTGACCTCCACTTTTTATGATGCCAATCGATTGAGAAGAGCTCCAGGAACAATGTTTCCATAGACAATTTTTTGTCAAACCTCATCACGTGCGACTACAGGGGGCTTTAAAGTACTGCTGACACTTGGAAAAAATTTTTACTTGAACTTCGAAAAAAATATACGGATCACCCCGACTTGGATAGGTTAGGTTAATGTTAGAACATGATTACGCGCAGCGCCTAATTCTATCTATAAAGTCCCTGTAGTCGCACGTGATGAGGTTTGACAAAAAAACTGTCTATGGAAACATTGTTCCTGGAGCTCTTCTCAATCGATTGGCATCATAAAAAGTGGGTGTCAATAGAATACCACTACCACTAGATTTTTTTCCAAGTGTCAGCAGTACTTTAGAGCCCCTGTAGTCGCACGTGATGAGGTTTGACAAAAAAACTGTCTATGGAAACATTGTTCCTGGAGCTCTTCTCAATCGATTGGCATCATAAAAAGTGGGGGTTAATAGAATACCACTACCATTAAAAAAAAAACTAGTTTTTTTTACTATTTTTTTTTTCGAAAATTCAAAAAAAATTAAAGTTCTTTACGTTTCCTATGTTTTTCTACCATATTCAATAAAAAAAAAAAACAATGTTTTTCATTGGTACACCCCGACCCAGATGTGCGAAGTTACAACACTTCGTGGATCGACGCCATGATGAAGAAAAAAAAAAAGGTCAAATTAGAGGCCTTGGCGACCTGAAAACTCTAACAATAAGTAAGCCACGAAAAGAAAAAGCTGGATATTTAGATAAGACCTAAAGTACCAACACAATTAGAACATAAATAAAACAACAAAATAAAAGAATAAACCATTAATTTTATTGGCATAATAAAAGTAACTGTATTGAAATATTTACATTAATAATAAAGTTATATCACAATAACACACCTCACAATGTTGTAAAAAGCGATACAATATCGAATTAAAAGTACCTATCTTTGGAATGGGGTACACCGTAAAACAACGACAAAAATACTCACAAAACGATCTAATAGTTAGTTAAAAACAATAAAATCAATAACTTTCGAAAACTTATTTCACACACCGGCGCGGGCGCAGGCGTCAAAGCGATTCCACCAGGCACGTCCTGTATGCAACTTGTACGCAAATGTAACATCATACATTGAAATTAGCTCAACCTTTGACGTCATATTTACGTAAATGTTGCGCAAATGTACAACACTTGCATAATGAAATCGACACTTAAAATCAACAAGAATACCTAAAAACCTAAAAAAAATATAAACATCTTTTGTATTTTAATAATGGAGATTAGGTAAGGTTAGTCAACTCGTACAAGAACAGATTTTCACGGTAGAAATCCACTTTTATTGCAGACTGTACAGTGCAAGGAGCGATTTCTCGCCGCTGTGTGAACAAGCCCTCAATTTATTACATTAATAAAAAGGTGTCTATTGATCAAAATATGTTTGTGCTTAATATTTCTTCTAAAATTCGTAACTTACGAGAAATCATAATGATATCGTCAAATGAATGGTCCACAAATAAATGCAGTAGTCGACCGAATCAAGGCCTATTCAGATATTAATGTTATTAGCTACCGAGTCACATACGTACAGACAGACCTACCGTATTATGTTATTATACGCATCGGTTTTCTCTACCGCAACCGGTAGCAAATAAAACTCAGACCCGTACTATGTATCTAGTTGGTAATTTAGTTTGATAGGCACTATGCTGTACATTCGATCTTCCATCGGCGAGCGACTCTCTAGCACGGAATGGTTGCTCACGATAACATCTGGCTAAGAAGCGCGCTATAGTGCGTTTTATCTTTTAAATTAAAAGCTTGAATTCAGGGAGATTTGTTCATCATTTATTCATTCAACTCAAGGTAGCACATTCAAGGTATTTATTTATTTGGAAAACCAACAGCTATTACAACTTAATGATATCTTAGGTAATAAATAGCCAATCACGAATACGAGTATTGAAGTCAACACTTTTTTATTTAATGTCTATCAAGACAAATAAGACTGAGTTATCAACTAGATGGATAATACCGATGCTGGCTGTATAGGCCTTACTTATGAACTTACACGTCCATAAAACTTTATTTTAAGTACATTCGATATAGTCATAGATTAAGATCACCTATGATATATTTAAATAGTAACATGTAAGTCAATTTATGAGTTCTCATAATTAATTAATTAATAATTGATAACAGTACCCCAGCAATCAATTATTGTGAAAATGAATTCTACAACGCTGTAGAAAAAAAACCAATACAGTCAGTATAAATAAACGGTGTAACAAATTTTCTCCAAAATACTGATTTATAGTTAATATAGTATAGTCGTTACAATCTGTCTACATTTAGAAAATGCGGTCGGATCCCGAAGTTTATTTCCCTAATTTATCAACGAATATTCGATTTCGAGATCCAGTAAG
Organism: Idaea biselata; assembly: GCA_958496205.1. Classification (NCBI taxonomy): domain Eukaryota; kingdom Metazoa; phylum Arthropoda; class Insecta; order Lepidoptera; family Geometridae; genus Idaea; species Idaea biselata. Next base: position 10,075,115 of record OY292402.1, read on the forward strand.
TACAATGTTTTATTAGTAGTTAAATCTTCACTAAAACGATACGCGAGTCTGTTGATCTGTTTGTTGAATAATAGGCACCGAAAAGAAAAATCTTAAGAGCCCGTCTAGGTTCTTAACCAAATTTAGTGTCATTTAAGCTTCAAATATACGGAGACACTTATTGCGACACTACAGCACACATATAGAGAAATTCGTGAATTTGTGCTGTAGGTGTGGTAGTGTCGCCATAAGTGTCCCCGTGTATTTCAAGCTTAAATTAGTTAGAGCATGTCCCGGGCACTACAGCGCCATTAAAAGCATTGATTAAATGTAGCTTTGCGCTGTACAAATCGTCTAAAAAATAGATGAAAAAGGCCAATCATTATGATTAGTTAGAGCATAGGTACTTAGAACCTAAAGCTATGCAAAGGCGATATGGGAGTGACGTCATAACATTTGGCGACGTAAAGATCTTTAATACCACTCTTTTACAGATAAAAGAGGTTTGCAACTCTACCATATCGCCAATAAAGAACCTTAGGTGACGATGAAATATCTTTAAATGTTTGGAGATCTTCCTTCTACTTCAAAAGGGCTTTTAACTTGTAATTCGACAAACATATCACCAGCTCTTTGTTATTAAGAGGCAAGTCCTCGAGTTTTATCTAGTTTTTTGCGTTGGGTTTTGTTTTACTTATTGAGGATTTCGCATTTGGGAATGGCTAAAGGATACATCGAGACGCTTCAGTTGCAATTTGTAAAACCGAATATATTCTGTTTTAAAGTCTATTTTAAACATTTTAACTATACCTTTCATGCCATAGCCGAGCTCACGTTGCCGTTCAAAGCTAAGTGTCTCGGGGTATCTTTTGACCGTTCCCAAATACAAATTTGCAAAATCCTTCAATAACTAAACCAATCCTCGAAACGAAAAAGAACTCGAGGAAATATCCTCTTAAAAAGAATTAATGACTCGCACCAAACAGACATACATAAGATGGAACATTTATTAAGATAGAAGAAAAACGTCGACAATATATCTCCGATGATTCGCCAATCGCGACCCGTACTTGTGTGCAGCGAGTAAATAATCCAAGTAAAGATTAGCGTACCTAATGTTAGCGTAGGTATCAATAAATATAGTGGTTAGTGTCTCGTGGCGAGACGCTAATATTGTACGCTGATGATGCTATCCCGACCGGGGCCGACGCCGATGAATTTAACTGGAACATAAAATATAAAATAAATAGATTCTTCTTCTGTTTTCGCGATGTTGTATTGAAATTAAAGACGAAGAAGAAGAGACCTGGAAAGGTCTCGAAACGTTGAGCGTTGTAACAATGCTAAAAGTAATAAAAACCACGCGATTCAAACCGAAAAATGTCTTTAATTTCAATAAAATAAATAAATATTGCACGACGTTACATAACGCTTTCTAGCCCCAAACAAAGCACTTGTACTAGACAACGGATATACTAAATTAAATATAACTTTTTTTTTGGAAATACGTACATTACATACGTATTTCAATACGTAGAAAACACCCAGACCAAAAACAAATTTGTTTTATTTTGTTTTAAGTATTTCTTGTTTTATTGCGGCTACAGAAATACATCACCTTTCAAAACGCCAACTGTCTAGCTGTCACGGTTTATAAGATGCAGCCTGGTGACAGACGGACAGACAGCACAGTGTCAGTAATAGGGTCCCGTTTTTACCCTTTGAGTACGGAACCATAAAAATCAATTTTTACCTGGTATGTCGAGGTATTGCTCAATCAATTTGACGTAACTCTTCGCCTCCGAGGGTAGATCCTCATATTTCCTTATTTTCTCTATGCTCTGCGCCCATCCGGGGACTGTTACATATTCAACCTGGAAATATAAACTATATTAAAAACATTGCTTACAAACAAACAAAGTTACATTTTCCATGGTCTGGGTCACGCGAGAGGACATTTTGAGACATTGAGAAAAGAAGCATGGTTCGAATCCCGATCAATATCGACCTTGCGTTTTTTTGTAGACATATTTTTATAGATTCTTCTTCTGTTTTCGCGATGTTGTATTGAAGTCACGTAGTGATAAATTAATCGTTGAAAGGTGATTTGTGCATAGTTGGTAATGATAGGCTAAATAAAATGTAAATAATAAAGTAAAATAATAATAAAGTAAATAAAAGTAATAGAGTTAAAATTAAATAATAAAGTTTAATAATAAAATTTAACAATAAAGTAAATAATAATCATTGCAATTTTGGAACCTGCGTAGACAGGAACGTTTTTGATAACATTTTAATAGTTTTTAATAATAAGACGGTAGTCTCACTGTAACTTTTTTAATACATTAGAATGACAAATCACATCTTAGTCTATCCTGAAGAAGAGACCTGGAAAGGTCTCGAAACGTTGAGCGTTGTAACAATGCTAAAAGTAATAAAAACCACGCGATTCAAACCGAAAAATGTCTTTAATTTCGACATATTTTTACTTTAATATATTTCTGTCGTCCAAAGTTGCAAAAAAATGTAAATGTTTATTAAAAACAAACCTCGACGTTACTGAGCTCAGTCATAGATGAAGGGAAGTACTCAATTTTCACCCCGTCCAGTTTATAGGCCACGCCTATTTTGATTTCCTTCAGCGTGTCCAAAATATCCAGTTTTGTTAGACAGAGACTGTAAAAGAAAATTAAAGTTAATATAATAATTATTGTAAGAGAAATACACTCCCAGAAGCTACCATCTGGAATCTTTTTTTTTTAATTCTCTGAACTACACACAGCGCCATCTAGCCCCGTGGTAAGCGACTAAGCTTGTGTTACGGTGACTAGACAACGGATAGGTATAATACTTATATAATTATATTAGATTTTTCTTCTGTTTTCGCGATGTTGTATTGTTGTTGTCTATATATTTTTTTTTGTAAATACATTCATATTATACATAGAGGGACACCCAGACCAGACACAAATATTTATTTTTTTAAGCATACTAACTCCACCCGGCGGGAATCGAACCCGCAACCTTCTGCATTGCAGTCGCGCTTTCGCACGACGCGCCACAGAGGTCGTCTAAATAGTTACAGTTATAGACAAATCGTGTGCCCAAACGCTAGTGTGTTCGGGTATCTATAAAGTAGAGCTGCATCGTGCCCAAGTGACACTATTTGTTGTCCAGGCAGGTACCGGAGCGATATAGCCGCTCACAACTCAGAAAGGAGCTAATAACTTGCCGAGGCCGGCTACCGAGTGACATATAAATCCTGGTAAGGACATTCCTAGCCTAGTGTCCTACCCAACGTCCGAAGATGTACAAGCAGACTCAGTTCTCTAATACCTACGCATATATTTTATAGCGTCCCCAACTGTGACCAGATAGGATATAAAGGGGGGCCTGCTGTACCGTCAGGCCACCCCAGGGGCAACCGTCAGGGATCTGTTTTAGACAGATCCGTCTCCCCAAATGCTAGATTCGGTTATCTTAAAGGAGAGCTGCCACGTGCCCAAAACGGGACCACCAGTTTGTTCAGACTGGTACCGGAGCAATGAAGCCGCTCGCCACTCGTTCCTCGGAAGAGGAGCTAATGACAACTTCGCTGGGGCCGATGGATAAGCCACCTACCACATATCCTGTGTGGTACCGGAGCTGTTAAAGGCAAGGAAGATGTACAGTATGTACAATACACCAATATAGAGGAACTTACATTTATTGTTGACCTACCACCACCTGTACACTAAACCTATATTATGAATAAATGATTTAATTGAATTGATATTATGTAAGTGTGTATGACTCACTCAGTGTATCCGTTGACCATCGCAGTGTATCTCACGACGACGAGGTCGAGCCACCCGCAGCGCCGCACGCGCTTCGTGGTCACTCCCACCTCGTGACCTCGCTCTTGTAGCAGCTTGCCTGTAGCCTGTAACATTATACAACAGGATTTTGTTTTACATTAGATAAGCTTGCATTGGCTTGGAGGACTGATAACCGGAGTGGAAGACCATCTAATCTGTGGATCGACGACATTGTGGCGGTCGCGGTGAGTCGATGGATGGATCGCTGTTTGTGGCATTGTATGGGGGAAGCTAATGATCAGCAGTGGACGGATATGGGCTAAGATGATGATGATGAGGCTTGCATTTGAAATCATTTCACCTGGTGGGAAGTGACGATGAGGTCGGGCGTGTAACATACTTGCCTAGAAGAACCCTATTCTCTCTAGAATTAAAGACTCCAAGTTCTTTTTGCGTTGCATCCCGAAGTTTACCCTACGCGCCATAAACGACGTAAAAATAACCAGCATTTTTGTTAAATATCCTTACATCAAGCCCGGTACACCCCGCCGATACTCATGACGTCACAGCTCACAAACCTTAAAAGTTGACATTATGTTTACGTCAATGACGTCATCTTACATCGTGCAACTCTGTGGGGAAGGGTCCGTCGCCCACGCGCGTGGTGTACGCCTTCACCACGCCCATCACGTTCCCGATCACGTTGGGAGGCAGCCCGAGCCCGGTGCACACCCCGCCGATACTGCAGTTTGATGACGTCACGTACGGGTATGTGCCTGTACAGAAAAGAAGTCAAACGTTAAAGGCCTGGTCACACCGAACCAAACGTTTTTCTAAGACTTTTTAATTGTTGGCTACGATTTGACACATCTTTCTGGAGAAAAAAATGTCAAATACAAGGAACCAAAACGTCAGACTATAGTCTGAAAATCAAAAAAAGGTATAGTGTACATTAGGGCATGAATCCCGGGATCCCGGGATATCGTAATCCCGGGATCTCGGACGCAAAAGTTCGATATTATAATCCCGGGATTGAGTGATCCGATATCGAGATTTGAGCAATTTACTATTTGGGTTTAAATTAAGGTTTTTAGCTATATTTTTCCTCATGGAATGATTGAATAGAACTATTACAATTAAACCCAAATTAGTCTACCCCTGAGGAAGAGATCTGTAAAGATTTAGAAGCGTAGGGAATTAGTAAAATGTTTAAAACAATAAAAGTAACGTGATTCATTGCAATTTTTAAGACAATTATTTTTTATACAAGCTCGCATGCAACTTTTTTCTGCTAAAAACATTTTAGTGGTGCGCCTAGAATTTGTCGCGAAAGTTCAGACACTTTGGGGTTTAGGCTATTTGTCCGCCATATTTCCAAAATGATGGGGTAGACGGCCCTCGGGGTAACTTATTTACGTAATGAAACCACTAGAGTCTTAAATATATTAAATATTTTAGATTTAACACATTTTTATTGTATTAAATTCGCTTTTTTTAACGATATCTAAAATCTCAGTATCAATCCCGGGATCCCGGGATTGAGCTCTTAATATCGATATCGTCCCGAGATTGAAAACCTTCCGATATTGCATGCCCTAGTGTACATAATATGAAAGTAGAAGAGTCAATTATTTAATAAACGTCTGGAAACCTCAAAAGTCGACTTTTGTTTACGTCAGTGACGTCATGCCCTAGCCGGCCGGCCGAGCGGCCGGATCCTGGCCGCGAACTCCTTGTAGCGAGACACTTCAGCCTAGACAAACCGCGGGACTCGGCTAGTAAATACTTACCAAAATCGATATCCAACATGGCCGCATTGGCTCCCTCGACCAAGACTCGCTTCCCCGCCTTGATCTCCTTGTTGAGATAAGAGACTGTGTCTCGGACCATCGGCCGGATTCTGTCTGCGAACTCCTTGTAGCGAGACACTTCAGCCTCGATGTCCAGTTCAAGAGATGGGAACATACGCTTGTAGTTCGCTGCTAGGGTGCGGTATCTGGGGGTGAGATGGGTGAGTTTGCTACATTGTGTTAATTTATAAAAAGACCAGGCAAGTACGAGTCGGTCTCGCGAAGGAAGAGTTACCATTACCTTAAAAAATGGCTTCAACTTACCGGCACACACACGGGTCAGCCGTAAAAATATTGCCAAATCTATCTGCAGTAGATATGGTCAATAAAGACTTAGCTACTACAAGCCCAGATAATTTGGGATAAGGGCAGGAAGAAGCAAATAATCGATGATATAGTAACGGTTACTATGTACTAATTTACATAGATAGATAGATGAACGCTATATTGTACTAAAAACACAAAGAAAAATTTCAGACTATAGTTGCACAATGGGCGGCCTTATAGCCTATAGGCAATCTCTTCCAGACAACCAATTTGCCTGTTTCCCGTTGCCTGCCTGCCTTGTTGCCTACTTGAGCGCTCTCTTTCAGGCCATTTTAAGTTCCCGTTGCCACAATTTTTGTTCTAAACTCTAAAATCTTCAACTCACTTTTCCTCGAAGAGAGCGAAGTTACCAAGCATGTCTCCAATCCGAACACCGTTGCGAGTCGCTTTAGACGAGTAAGTCGGTCCAATACCCTTCTTGGTGGTACCGAGGGAGTTCTTACCCTTTTCCGCTTCTTGGAGGCCATCCACCTGTGAAAAACATTCATTTTACTTCTTCCAATTTTGTTATAGTAACGTAGCTCTAGTTTTAAAGTTTTTCATGCTCCTGATTACATAACCATGTAGCTAACAAATTTCGATTTAAACAATTGAAATTGTTGATTACACGTCATTCAGTTGCTAACAAATTGTCGTTGTAATGAAAACTAGCGACTGTAACTGTCAAATTGTATATCTGAAAAACGCAGAAATAAAAAAAACAATTGTTTTAATCAAGATTTGTTAGCAACAGAGTTCCGTCATCTAATCAGCTAGCTGGTCGCTCTTAGGCCTCTAACTTGACCTAACGACTGCTATAAGAAATCACAACCGGGACCAACTGTTTAACGTGCCTTCCGAAGCACAGAGGAGCACAAGAAAAATGTTTTTTGCTACAAAAATTATCGGTCACCCATCCAAGTTATGACTGCGCCAAGCGTTGCTTAACCAACACGACCATTCAACATCGATCGGCAAGTATAGCTAGGCCAATGAGCTCCTCAGAAACCACCGTGATTTTATCTCCAAAATCAGTGGTTCAAATGGGCAGGGCGGTAAGGCCCACATCTTTCAGTCCCTCCCTCTACCCTCATCTAGGTATATCTATAAAATGCTTTGTCCTGACTGACTGATGGATCAACGCAGTCTAAACCTGAGTATGACCGGAGAGTGAAATTCTTTATATGATGTAGGCATTCTAGGCATCCAATAAGACACAATTTTTGTAAATCGGGACTTATGCGGGTGAAAACCCGGGACACAGCAGGTCCTTCATATAATTGAAGTCTGAACAATGAGATCAGCTTTAACAGGAGTGTAATACTTATTAGACATACTTATTCTAGTAGATTCAGGGAAATTGGAGCGAATTTTCAAAAAATGTATACTTAACTTGTTTCTAATATATAAAAATTATTTGAAGTGCTTACCACACTAAGTCACTCTTGCTTTTGAACAAATGGTTTCAAGTAATTTGGTCTCCGGCGGGACTCGAACCCGCGATTACCGGTAATCCGAACCAACGCGATTGGTACGCCACGGGTAAGCCTCCCGTCAAGCCGAAATTAAGAAAGCAATCTATATAGACATTATTACGATATGAGACGACGAATCCCAAACGTCTAAACATTATTTATTTCTTTCCATACCTACTTAAAAAAATAACTTTTAAAGAAAATGCTTTCAAAAATTTTAGTAGGTACCCAGCGGGACTCGAATCCGCAGCTACTGGTAATCCGAACCAGCGCGATTGCCGCTTCGCCATGTACACTACACTACATTGTTTTAAATAAATAAATTAGAGGGGAAGTTGATAACTACATTCCTAGTAACCGTACTTCCTAAACTAATTAGTCTAGACTTTCAGAGAACACAGCGGAAGTTTTCAAATTGTTTACAATAAGCAATAATACCAGGGAAGTCCCATCATGGTGTTATTTTCTCAGGTCTTAAAAGAAATAACCTGTTGGTGAAGGTCGAAGACCAGATGTGCCCTGTCCGAGATGATGAGGCGGTTCTGCCAGTCCTTCATGCCTTTCAACTCGTTCTTCTTCAACTCCTCGAATAGACCAGGCAGGTGGATCACCACACCGTTTCCTGGAAACAAATAACAAGTATCCAATAATAAAACTATTTTAACTGATATGGCATAGCCCTGGCATAGAGTAAGGTTATCCTATCTCTTCCGGTGGGTATCGTAAAAAGCGACTCAGGGATCTGAGGGAGATAAGCAAACGTTAAGTTCTCCCTGCGCGGTGGCGGATAAACTGCTTGGTCCCTAGGAGGGTTGGTATCAGAGGGCGGTCGGCAATAAAAATATTGCAAATTGCAGAAGGTATGGTCAATGATGACTTAACGGACCCCGGACTCCCGGAGAGGGATGCAACCGGGGACATCACTAAGTTGATACACTAAGTTGATACAATAACAAAAATGTCTTATTAGTTACAAACATTAAAATATACGAAATGAAGACAGCTGTGGTTGGTCAAACTTGAGTCAATACGTTGGTACATTAGCTACCCATTACATCTAATGAAGTAGAGACTAGCTGTTTCACTCTCATAAGTCTCGATCCCGTAGGATTTTTAAAATCCCTTTTCTTATCGGATTTCTACATATATAAACACAATCTATATATGTTCGATATAAAGAACACAATCTCCAAATTTCAGCTCTCTACTATCAGCAGTTTAGGCTGTGCGTTGATCCATCAGTCAGTCAGTCAGGGCAAAAAATTTCATAGATATCGATTGGAGGAAATGTCGTTGCAATCGCGTATTGCCATTTTAAAAAGAACAATGGTATATTTCTCTGATACTTACAAGTAACCATAAGCACACACGTATGATAGTTATTAACTGTTTGCAGTGAATAATTAATGATACCATTGTATACTTTATTGAACACCACGAAAGTGTTCAGATGCCGCAGATAAAACGCTCAAGAATATCGATGATTTTTCTAACAAGTTAGAAGGCAGATTGTTTTTAGATTTCACTAGGTGAGCCACACCACTACACGAAAAGAAGAAAATCGCAATTCTATAAAGGTGCATTTAGACCAAACGAACACAGAGCTAGAGCTAGAACACGAGCATTCTATCGTGAATGTTTAGTGAAATAGACATAGACAGAACAACGAAAGAACGCTCTACGTCCGTTTACATTAAAATAATATGACGTAGTGCGGCTAGAATGAGCATTCTTTCGTTTGGTCTAAATGCACCCTTACAAAGAATAGAATAAAATAACAAATTCTGACGACTTCATTCCATAAAAAAAGAAAAACGGAACAAAAATCTAATAACTGCCTGAATATAAAACTGAAAAGCCATTTAATTCCTAAAATAAACAACAAAAGCCTAAGATAATAGTCGCTGTGACATCACAATCGGCTTAATAACCATAAATTGTGCCGACCTTCATATCCGAATAAATTATAAGTTTAACTTTACCCACTGTACCTGGTATGAAGCGGTACTCGCATTTTGTCATTGCAAGAATTATTTTTTCATGTTTACGACTAATTATTTGTCGAGAATTGTTCGAGGCCAAGTCCATGTCGGATTTGATTATGAGAATGGAATAATTACTCCATAAAAGGTATTTATTTTACATATTTGTTGCTAAGATTTTAATGGCCAGTAGCTGGGTCCCGCGGTTTTGCCAGTGTAAGTTCAGATCCCGTGGAATTTTCGAAAAACCCTTTCTCATCGAATGCTTACATCATACATAATATAAAGAACACACTCTATAAAATTTTTCGTTTTTGAAAATTCCCACGGGATCGGGACTTACGTGGGTATAACCGCGGGAATTTCTTATAAAGTAGCATCGACAAAGTCTACGCATATGAGTTCAGTGAAAAAAGTACCTACATACTAGGTAGGTACGTTGAATGCGAGCACCATATGAATGGTGTTACGATACGACTGTTACGTGTAAGCGAGTTTCGACAAAACACTTTTCAGCAGTTACAGAGTGTCTCAAATCTATTGTCAGCTTGCCAAATAGAAAATCACATTTCAACAATTTCAATATTTTAAAACAAGATATTTCGTTTGCTTCTCTCTTCGCTAATAAACGTTCTTTTTACTGTCGCATCTCTTTAGGGTTTCGTACCTAAAGGGTAAAATAGGAAGACTCTACTGGCCTTCTGTTTGTCACCAGGCTGGTAATAGCTAGACAGTTGAAATTTTCATAGATGGGATAGTGTGCTCTGGAATTTAAAATTGAACACACCCCAAAGAAAGATGTTCATACAAACAATATCTTCCTTTCATGTGATTAGGACTTTGATATAGAAGTCAATCGGTCAGTCAGTCGGGGCACTGAAATTTATGTGTACAAATTTTTATAAGTAGGTAGGTGTGTAGCATATTGTGTTTTCACTTCAGTAGTGCCTATTTATTAATAAATCTATTTTGCAAATCAAATACAGAGTTTGTAAATCTACGCGAGCAAAATTAGCTAAGGCACCTTCATACGAGCCACGACCTCCCTTAGAATGAGTTACACAGTCCATATTCAGTTGAAACCAGTTAACCAGTAGATCGTAATGACTACGTAACAATGTTGATGCGATGCTGATGACTAATACTGTGTTTAATGTCATCATGACACACACGTGATAGGCAGATTCAGTTCGTATTATAAATGTAGAGATAAGATCACTAGAATTGCGAATTTTAGGATGTAGGTTTGTTTGTCCCGGTCTCACAGTACAAAAAACAATGTAAAGAACATTAATTAGGGACTTTTTTTTTGTAAAATTCTATAGAATTTTACTCACCGTTAACTTTAACCGTCGCGTTAACTTTAATTCGGTGTGCCGTAATGGCACAGTGAACAAAAATTCTGAAAATATTTCATAAGAAAGTGAAACCTAACCCGTGGTTTAACCTCTTTTATCCGTAAATCTCTGGCCGTCTACCACCTTAGGCGAGTAGGGAGGCCCCACACATCCATGGGGGATGTGTGGGGCCTCCCTACTCGCCTAAGGTGCTTTCCCCAGAGCGGTGGGACGATCTCATAAGGACGAATTTCTCCTCGATATTAAGTGTTACGGTGGTTCGATATCTAGATTCCAGAGGCCCTAGTTTATTTCGTCATTTATTATCGGTCGATCCGAAGAATAATTTTCTTCAGCAGTTTCAAACAAATTTGAATTATGTAATGATGATTAGTATGACATTATTAGTTTCCAATATTACATGCTTCAAGGCCGAATAGAGTGTTCCATTTATATTTATGTAATACCACATTATTGTACCTACCTTTATTCGCAATAAATGAATTGAATTGAATTTCAAACGTCAGAAATTATCGGTCGATAGAAACGCAATAGCCCTGCAGGAAAATGGAACATAGGCTATGTTCCATTTCCAGGAATCTAGATATCGAAAGTCGTAGAATACAGTAGTATATTATTCCTCCTCTCTATAGGTATTGCGCATATATGAATACTGATGTAGGTAAATTAATTAGTTACCAGTCGTGCTGCGATAAGTTCAATGTTTATGTTATAGACAACACATGTTTAAAGTTCGTTTCCGTATATATTGTAATACAGCACAAAGTTGTGTAAATGTTGTTTTTTTACTTAATACCTAATAAGTTTCATTATTGTTGTAATTTTTAGGTTTCTTTTGTATGTAATTTTTTGTATTTGTGTTTGTTTATTCTGTGTTTTCTTTTCTATAGTTTTGTTTCTCTAAGCTATATTTAATCCTTTATGTAATTGTGTTTTGATATAAATACTTAAATGTTTTAAAACACATAAGTTTCATAAAATATACGTAGGTAAATGTTGCTTGGCTTAACAGTTTTATAAATAAACTTGTAGTGCCCGCGACTTCGTCCGCCTAATTTTTTTGAAGATAGCCTATATAGCTTTCCTCAATAAATGGACTATCCAATTTTAAAATCGGACCAGCGGTTCCTGAGATTAGCGCGTTCAAACAAACAAACTCTTTAGCTTTATAATATTAGTATAAATAAAAATAAAAAAAATATATATTGCACGACGTTGCACACAGCGCAATCTAGTCCCAAACTAAGCACTAGGTACTATTTTTGTATTCTGTGGCACTAGGCTTGTACTATTGGTACTAGACAACGAATATACTACATATTATACCCATGTATGCATATTTGTACCCTTTCTCGGAAAAATGACTGGACTTATGGCGATGAACCTTTGCAAAATGTAGCTTTTTGCCTAATTTGTAAAAAAAATAGGCGGAAGAAGTCGCAGGCACTGCTAGTCTATATCTATACTCTATACTAATATTATAAAGAGAAAAGATTTGTATTTGTGTGTGAACGTCTGTATGTTTGTTATGAATAAACTCAAAAACTACTGGACCGATTTCAAAAATTCTTTCACCAATAGAAAGCTACATATACCCTGAGTAACATAGGCTAGCCGTGACAAGTTACAGATAAAGTAATCTCGTGAAACGTTCTACAGTTGATTTCGTCAAGGTTACTGAACATTATATTCGCGAATCGTTGCGAATCCCAAATCTCGGAAACTTACGTCAGATACCCACCCATCTACCTACGCTCTGTGTGACTCAAAAACGTACATTATTATGAAATGCTTTTTAATGACCCATACTTACTTCTTCTTTTCGTATAGGTAGGTAGGTATACCTACTTTATACATTGATCTAAGCGTTACCAGTAGAAATGGCATTAGAAGGAAGAGAGTTGAAACAAGCCACAGAAATTCAGTGATACTTTGACGTTCTAAGCTTCATTTATCGACTGCATCTTTAGCACCCGCAGCGATTGCTTTAATTTTTACGACAGACGTAACTACACGACAGCGCTGAAGCGGATTTCTCTCAGCGCGGCAGTCGACTGTTTCCTTCCTTCCTATATCAGTCATGACCCAATGGTCATGGCTGATATAGGGTTTATGGCATCAAAAATATAATCAAAACTTAGGGGCATGGTCAATACCATGCCCCAAAATTTTCATTATTTTAATATTCAAATTTTTCTTAATTTTATTTATATTCTAATGTCTTAATTCGGAGAGGAAACAGTTCACTACGTTTGTATGAAGAAAAAGTAGTTATTTGCTTATAATTAAGTTGAAAGTTATCTTTATTGTTAATTAATTATGGTTTTCTAACAGGCATGAACTAAGCAAACCGAATTTTTGTTATGGAAAATAAGGCTTAGGCAATTACAGTTATTAGGCTTTTCATACAACCGCTCTGATTTAATCTCTATGCATTAAAGATGGATGACGCACTTTGCCTTGATTAAAAAGGTAGGTATTTTCATGTTAAAGCTTAGACCCCACTAGGTGAGATAGCGGTCAAACGCAAAAGATTACCTACGCTTTTAAAAAAACTCTTACCATTTAGGTATATCATATGACATAATTATGAACGTTTGTCATAGTATGACCGAACCAAATGATGAATCTACGATTGCAATAAATAGCTCGATGGCTGGCTTATGTAGGTATCTAATATTAGGTTAACTTAGAAACTGTTATGGAGGCAATGAGCAGGAGTCGCTGAAGACAGATCATCTGTTCCAGATGCAGAGTGCAGGCCCATTGATGACGAAGATCCTCAGTCATGAAGGGCCGAGAGAGGAATGATTCTCATTAGAGCGGGCCGGGACCGGGCCAAGCTTCTTTTTGACAGATTTTGTCCCGCGCGAACGCGGGAAGGACAACATGCGAAACAAAATGATTATTTGCATTGCCTTGTCCGGGCAAGGCAATGCAAACAATCATTCAATACCTCGTGTGGTGTTTATTACTTTTAGCATTGTTTCAATGCTCACTGTTCGAGACCTTTACAGTTCTCGTCTACAACCGAAAACTGAGTTTGAATTCATTCAGTTTCATCATCATCATCATCAATCTTCGACTTACCAATGACAGATGTACATTTCGGGTTGATGATTCCACTGGGTAGTAGGTGGAAATCGAACTCCTGGCCGTCTACCACCACTGTGTGTCCTGCATTGTTGCCACCCTGAAAAAATATTATTTTATCGTTAAAAGAAACTACTTACTACGTGAGTCTCGATCCCGCGCGGGATCTTACAAAAACCCATTCTTCGTGGATATTTATACACCACAAAGAATACACTCTCCAAATTTCCAAAATAGATAGACAGATGAGACATAGAATAGATAAGGATTTAAATTAGCCCTTAGGATTATAATTTACTAGCTGCACACCGCGGTTTTACCCGCGTAAGTCCCGATCCTGCGGGAATATCAAGACAAAGAGTAGCCTGTGTTAATCCAGATCTTCAGCTATCCAGTATATATTATGTAGGGTTATAAGTAGTAACTAGCAGTCCTGCTATTCCACCCGAGTAAGTCCCGATCCGAGATTTTCCAAAAAACCCTTTCTCAGTGCATACCTACACACCACAAAGAACACATTCTACAAATTTGACGGCTCTAAGACCAGCGGTTTGGGCTCTGAGATGATATATAGGTCAGTCAGGACTTTGAATTTTATATGTATAGATAGATAGATATCCGTCTTGTCTAGTACCCAACCCACAGTACAGACCTAATTGCTTACTTGGAGCTAGGTTGCGCTGCGTGCAACGCCTTGTAATATTTATTTATTGTTAAAATTGTAATTTTAATATTCCACAAGTATTGTGTCAAAATTGTCAAGAACTCTCGCTAAGTAGTTAAAAATAGTATCGTGTTGGCATTTCTTGGTACATAACGACCTTGGGCCAAAATGATATCTCTATTGTAAAAAGATTTCTCTATCAATTTCAATCATAACGTTTGTGATAAAGAAACGCAAGGACGTTCAAGTTGCAATTTGTTATGTTAGCAAATAGATAGGTACCTACCTCTTTTCGTCATTTAATCAACTTGAGTTTAGTGAGTGAGTTTAATAGAGAAATCGCCAACCGGCCTAAGTCATAGCGCAAAGCGGTCTACGATACGTAGACCGTCGAAGCCATTGACGTGTAGCCCTAGCATAGAATAGGGTTACCCCATCTGTTCCCATGGGTGGGTGTTGTAAAAGGCGACTAAGGGATCTGAGGGAGACCAGTAAACCTGAAGTTGTCCTCGCGCGGTGGCGGATGAATTGCTTGGTATCCTCCTAGGGTTGGTGTCCGGCTGTAAAAATATTGCTAAATCTATTCGCAGAAGGTATGGTCAATGATGGATGACTTACCTACTGCTCCAACGCCAAATAAAAAAAAACAATTTGGGGCTCCCGAGAGGGATGCAACCGGTAACATCGCTCGTTAAGAAGACTGGTTGGATCTTCCACTGCCGTCTTCCTAACTTCTAGATGAGTTTGCTACATGTTAGAAGACCTAATCACCACTTTCTATCATGTGAGATAGTTGTCAAACATTCATTTATCTATTTATATAAAATTCAAAGTCCTGATTGAATGATTGACTGACTGAGGGAACAACACACAGCCTAAACCGCTGGTCTTGTGTGTCTGTGTTTTTATGTGTTAGGTATACATACCTACGGGTTTTTCGAAATTCCCACAGGATCGGAAATTACGAGAGTAAAACCGCAAGACGCTGCTAGTCGTTAAAAATAAATAAAAGCATTGATTTTATTTGTCTCCCTCAAATAGTGGTATGGTAAAAAAAGATTTATTTGGTTACTGTTTTGCGATATATCAGCCTGGCGGTATTCTGACGTGATAGTGACGTATTGTCTAAGATGTAGCACGATTACCTAGGAATTGTTTAATCACGATATTATTTTTCTATAAGTATACTAATATATATAAAGATTTATTTGTTTGTTTGTAATGAATGACTCTAGCCCTAGCACAAGTTTAGGCCTCTATGGGTTGTTAAAAGTCGCAGACCGAAATTACATCATATTTGGCTCAAAGATCGTCAAGCATAATTTTTGGTCTAACTTAGTCATACCAATAATGATGACTATATAAATATATATTAATAGGTTCCAAAACTACTCAACCGATTTCAGATATTCTTCACCAATAGAAAGATACATTATCGAGAAGTATCATAGGCTGCTTTTGACCCCGATATTCCCACGGGATCGGGACTTACGAGGGTGAAACCGCGGAACGCAGCTAGACTTAAATAAACGTGATTGTCGTATACGTATATCGGCAACAAATAATGAACATTATAGTCATGGGTAATTACAAAAGATTTACTATGAACAGGTATTATAGGCGCTGCTACTCCGCTCTGCGGTTTCACCCGCGTAAGTCACAATCTCGCGGGAATACCGGGATAAAAGTAGCCTATGAGTTAATCCACATCTCCACCTATTTTGATACCAATCGCAATTGGTTCAGAAGTTTTTGCGGGAATGACTAATAAACATAATTATTTACTCAACAATTCATTAGCTTAACAAAATCAAGTTTACAGAAGTGTATTACGATTGTTAGGTAGCTATTTTAGTTATTTACGAATAAAAATTGCAGGATCACCCAAATTTACCCAATCTAGCCCCAAACTATAAAATAAATAAATAAATTCAGTGAACAACACACAGCGCCACCTGGCCCCACTAGAATATGGGTACAAACAATAGAAATATGCTCCATTTAATATTTTTGTTATGTAAACACATAAATTTATAATCAGAAACAAACATTTATGGTGGTTTCAACTGCTTCGGTCATGATTATGTGGGAATGTCTGGAAAAAATGTAGCTCCGACATATAACGAAATTTCATAGCAATCAGTTCAACAGTTTTTACATGAATGAGTAACAAACATCTTGACCAGACTCATTGAAAACTTCTTTACGCTAATCACTAAGTATACTATTAGGCAACATTTTCAACTAAAATACATCATAGGACACTACTCACTACCTACATTACATTTATATCTTATCATTCATCACTTGAAGCACCATTGAGTGGCAAAATAAAATCTCAAGCATTTGATACTGATTTTATAATAGAAACATCTAAATATCAAACTAGATGTGTTTACAATGGCCATGACAATACAAACGACCCAGACCTTGGCAAATATCCACAATTAGCACCCAAGCAAGGTCTATTTACATCCACAAATGATATACACACAGCCCATGTCCTATGCACCCTTGTAGGTAGCTAAGCTTAGTCACATGATTATTACTATGTAGTTGTGATGTGTTATATTGTAAACTGTGTTTAGTTACGTAATTTTCCTGGACAGTTTACGCAACGCAGGACGTCCGTAGACTTCCCGCGCTTGGCACGTATAATGTAATGAACAATTCTTTACAAAAACATTGTCTTAAATTCACATGTTTTCAAACAAATCATGGCGTTCGGCCAACAGCGAAAGGTTATCCTCAAGACTGTTTTTCACACCTACGATTACTCTATTGCTGGTTTTTCTATTAATTTAATTAGTAATTTCACGGATAATCAACTTTACCGAACTAATTTCTAACCTCAAAGACGAGATGTAATTTTGAAGTCTTTTTTATATTTCTAGAAGTCCAGAATCGCGTCGTGTGTTAAATAAATACGACTACTCCTCCTATGTTTATTTTTCAATGAAATAAGAAACACACCTGACAGCGGCCCACGATGTCAGAGTTCTGAGCCAGAAGATCGACCACTTTGCCTTTTCCTTCGTCTCCCCACTGAGCACCCAACACAACAGTTACTTTATTATCCATTTTAGACTTTTTATAACACGGGCACGAAGTATCACCGTTGATATCAATTTGTTCCGAATACTCCGAACTCGCCGACGACAAAGCCATTATTTATTGCACACTTTGATTTTTACGAGACAGAGCAAGACATGCGCGCGCCGAATTCAATTTCCTGGGGCAAAAAGATTTCTAAGTTGCCAAATCCTCATAGTAATTTACCAACTAGCCAATTTTATTTAAATACAAATCTAAATACAAATAATTTAGCCAATCAATAGTTTACTAACTATTGATTGGCTAAATTAGAAATTCATAAAGCTAGAAATACACGGACGACACAACTTGTTTTATGGACGACACGACACTGAAACAAAAACTACACAAACAAACTGCAATGCAAAGCAATCATTGACTACACGGCGCGGCGCGACACTTAAAGTAGATTCGAGCGACACAGCCGATACAACTGCAATTAGATTGCATGCAGCGGTATAGGTACATACAACGGCAATAAATGCTCTATAGATCGATATGTCAGTGTGTCTTTGAAGTTACCTTGAAGAAATATTAAATCCAAATGTAGGTTGATAGCAATATAATATTGTTGTGTCGACATAGTGTCGATACAAAAATATTGCAGCCGTGTGGACGGACGCTATGGAATCTTGATACAATTTGTGTTAGTGTAGTGTAGATAGTGTTTATATGTCAGTGTCGTTCATGTCTTCTTAGCTTTAAGCTCAAAACACACGACCACGATATCATTATCATACATGCACGAATTTATATTATCATATGTGTGCTGTAGGAGTAGGCTGTTGTAGATAAAGTGTCAGTGTAAGTCTCATTGAGCATTTTGAGCTTTAGAGTCAATCTACACGATGACACTTACAGTGCAAGTTAACTTAAAACAGCCCACACCTACAGCACAGTACGTGTCGTGTAGTCAGTTATTGTATTGCAGTTTGTGTAGTGTTTTTGTCAGTGTCGTCCGTGTATTTGACTTTTCAAATACACGATGGACACTTACACTGCACCATTTTACCATTTTCCATTTTCCTCCACTTACTATTTTTTTCTACTAAAACTATCAGATGCTGACCAAAACTTACATTACAATCATTAAACTCAATGCTTTTTAAAACAATAAGTTTGACAAATTAGATCTTAGTCTAGCCAACCGTTAAAAAACACTTCGTATAAAAAGCAACGCGATAATTGTACAACGGCATCGCGAAAACCGAAAAAACTAATATAAAACTTACATTTTCTACTACGAATTACCGTTTTCTATTGCAGTTTTCGAAGTAAATGCGTGGAGCACCGTTAATTTTCATTTTTCTAAGAATTATATTTAGGAGCAAAAAATTACCCTTAAAAAGAGGAAATTGACAGAAGCTGACAACACTAAATTATAGTGATGTCAAGATCAAGAACCACTCGATGTAAGTTTTTTTTAAATAATATCGATATACCAATTACTAAAATAACGTATTTTACCCTTGGCCCGCGCCCGGTACCTACCGAGTTTGACTTGTGTTCACTTACCTTCTTCTCGCGCTTCCAGTCAGGCAACTACGCCCCCCTATAGACCAGCCCTTTTATGGAGTTCAATAAAGGGGGTGTATAAGCAGAGTTCAGTGGAGTTTATTACCGACCATCAATAAAATTCATCACATCAATCACTCGATGAAAATGCAGGGCAAAAATGGACAACCCTATGCCATTGACAGTAAGCTGACAATGATTTGCTGTCAAAGTCAAAATCAATGAAAACGTCAAAAATCATTTAGCCTTCTTTGCTGTCACTGCCAGAATTGCCAAATGAATGTACTACATTGCGGAGTTCGGACGGATTTTGCGAAATAAAAAATCGAATAAATATCGATATCTTCCCATTTTACGTGTTATCAGATTTGTGTAGCCGGCCACTACATAATAAAATGAAATAAAACAGTGAAAAGTGGTATTTTCATTCAAAACGGATTCAAACTTCGCAAGGTAGGCGGAGACGAAAATGAAAATTCATTTACACTTCTTGTTGACTTTCTTGTGCACTGTAGTGATAAGTGATAAGGAAACCGAAGATGAAATCGCGAGGAAGAGAGTCATCGATCAGCTGGCGAGGACACGGACTGTTTTATTAGATGACTATCACTTAGTCACTAGACAAATCGCAACCAATGTAAATATGTATAGAAGTTACCGCTCTGTGTCTGTTATTTTTTATCCCATCATGAGAGATGTCACGGACGCTCGATTCACTTTCCAGTCTGAAGAGCTGCATTTGAATAATATTGGTAGGTAAACAAAAGTACTAGTACTATCTAGCTGATAAGATAAATATTTAATTTCAATGTTTTATAATCTTATCTATTCAATTATTACCTTGCGTATATTCCTGTAAATATTTTATACTAGTGATGGGCCGACTAGTCGGTAATTTCTGCCGACTACTCATCAACTAATTACAATTATGCAATAAAACCAATATTTATTGAATTAGTAGTACAGTTAGAAGGTGGGTAGTCAGAAAAACGTAAATAAACACCTCAGAACCAGGGCGCACCTGAAATTTCTCGACATGTGTTTTAGCTCTGTTCTTGGTTTTATTTGGAAATGGTTTAACAATTTTTTGCATTGCTGACTAGTCGGCAGTTTTAAAACTGACTCGTTGGCTAGTCTGCTAGTGGACAAAAAGTATAGTCGGCCCATCTCTTATAATACTTATTATACTTACAGATATATTTTTTTTATTCATTTTTCAATTTTGGTAATCAGTCATAATAACTGATAAAAAGGTGAAAGTTTATGTGTAGAGGTATGTTTCTTGCTCTTTCATGCAAAAGTCTAAACTGATTGAGATTCGGTTTGGAAAGGTTGTGGATTTAAATCCCAACTGACCACTCCATCAATATATAATTAAGGGCGACCTAAAAACTCCAACACACAGTGAGCCACACCACTACACGATAAAAAAAACACTGCTTCTACATTTTTTTTTCTCTAAAAAAGGTGCAGTACTTACATCACTATGGCTAAGGTACGGTATCCTCTACCCGTTGTTGTAATGGGGTTTCTTAGCGAGAAGCTTTGGCCGCAGCTTGTAACTTTCCACCGACCTGTCATTGTACCAAGCGGATTGGAAAACAATAAAAAAACCAACTTGTAGTTTGTGGTTTAACAAAATGTTATTGAAACTACATTATTATCACACTAGTGCGTAAAAGTTATCAAAATGCCACAGTTTTGGAAAATGGAAATGCATGATAGTGTAGGTTTTATGGAAAAAACATATTTACTCTAATCTCTTTATCCAGGGAGGAAACAGTCAACTATGTCGTGTTTGTATAGAGATAGAGAACAAGTATCCTTTCATCTTACAACATAGTTCTGTTTCACATCCACCCTTATTGTTTACTTTCATCTGTTAATCTGTTTGTATGCATGTAAATATGTGCTTTGATTGGTACTTTACAGACATTATAGATTGAATTGCCATTTTAAACCTTATTATAACTGGAATAGAGCTTAGATTGTTAATAAAACAGTAAAAGTTAGCGGTTCGCTTTGCTTGTGTTTAGTTTAGACGTTTCAAATTGGTTGCATTTTAGATGATATGACTTACAACATCCACTAAAATCAAAGACAATATTATTACCATTTTTATACACATGTTTCTATGTCCTACATATCCAATATTAAATTGTTGATTTTTATAATATAAATTTTATTCATACATAGAATACCACCTATAGAATTTCGTAACCTTATATTAATTATAAGTCCCTGCGTCCCGCGGTTTTACCCGCGTAAGTCCCGATCCCGTGGGAATATCGGGATTGAAAGTCTTATGTTACTCCGGATAAATGTATCTTTCTATTGGTGAAAGATTTTTTTAAATTAGTCCAGTAGTTTTTGAGTTTATTCATTACAAACATATGACACACACACACTCACACAAAATTCCAAATCTTTGCTCTTTATAATAAAAATGTAGATGTAAATAACACCTTTTGCATACGAAATTCTTGACCAAATAAATTATTATTTAAAAATATATATATAATATAGGTAAATGTGCACATTCGTGCGATATCTGAAGAATATTCGATTCTGTACTAGTGTGACATAACCCTAATACCTATTTAATAATTCCAGGTTCATGCCAGCCACAAGAGGTAGTAATAAACATCAAACATGGCTCCTACCCAGCAGTCAACCCTGACGGGTATGACTTTCCAAAGAATTTCATAAATCCTTCGTCAAGGGAGTCTATACACACATTGGAAGTCCTGTCTGATGGGCAAAATAGGAGTTACTCTATAAGGAATCCAAGGTAAGATGAAAGTATGATATGTATATGGGCTGATGAGGGATTTAACTTCTCTTAGTAAAGCTTGAAATACGACACATAGAGCTAGGGCAATACTCAATCACCCCCCGTTGTGTTCGCCCTTGACTTCAAAGCACTACATCTTGAACAACTTGGCCTGCATTTAGATGCATTGTGTTTCGATTTCGAAATCAACAATGATTTCAGTTAATAAAAATAATCAAAGAAATAATGATTAGTTGCATCACAATAAGAATAACGACTTTTAAAGGGCGTTTATTCCATTCTCTTTCTCCATACAAACGTAGTTTACGTTTTCCTCCCTGGATAAAGACATTAGAGCAAATATGTTTATGCCATAAAACTTATATCTGGCATGACTATTCATCTTCCGAATTATTTTTTTCATTTTTCATTTTTTTTATTTTTTATTATTATTTTAATTAGAAAAAAAAGGTTCGTACATTGACAAGACATGACAGATATAGGTTATAAGGCATAAACATATTTGCTCTAATGTCTTTATCCAGGGAGGAAAACGTAAACTACTTTTGTATGGAGAAAGAGAATGGAATGAACCCTCTTAGGATAAATTAACTAACGAACTTTACCGGCCTACCCTCTAAAAAAAACTTTTGAAAACCACAAATGTCGCAAAATGTAGCCAGTATATTTAATACTATTTACACGATACATAAATTTATACTATTTACACGATCATTTAAAAAAAAACGATAATTTGGCCCAAGTCCCAAAAGGTCAATTTTGGGCCACTTTCCGTGCCGCTGAGTGTAGTTACATTTTCCCGGGTCGTCGTGGTAAGAAAATAAATAATAATACGCGATTAAGGCGGGAAAATGTAACTAGTTAAAAGTAGTGGATAAAGTAGGTCATTATGCGTCAAGCTAAAAACCTAAAAACTTGTTTTACCATATACCTACATGGCTTTCGATAGAAATAGGTATATTGAAATGTAGTAATCCCCGACTTGTTTAACACATCTAGATACAGTCCTATTAATAAACGTGAATTTTTGCAAGTATTTATGTATGTGACTTTGTTACTCTTTCACGCAAAAAGTACCGTAAAACACTACAACTTTGCCCGCTTTTTATGTATTTCATTGAATATCTTCCAATCCGTTTAAAATATAAATATTCTAATTGGACCATATAACAGTAAAATAGGTTTTCTCTGCACAAATTCGAAAAAAAAAGAAAAAAAATGATTTAATTTACTCAAAAACCATTAAAATACAGGCGGGCCAAAATATTGGAAGTTTGTTGAGTTTGCCCACTTTCGTAAAATCTTTGTAACTTCGGCATTTTAAACCTTATTTTGTCCGTTTTAAGAACATTGATAAGTATATTAAACATTGATCCCGTTGTTACGTAGTAAAACAAGCACATTGTACTTTTAGAGCCTCAAAATTCAGCGGGCAAAGTCACAAATATATTTTTGAAAAAAACCCATATAAAGTGTGCCGTATGCTAGGGGTGTCACTTTTTACCCGAATACGGAAAAAAGAGGGTTATGATTAAGATTAAATTAAAACATGATTACTCGTAAAGAAAAACATTTATAATTTTTTTTATTGTTTCATAGGGCTCCCATAATCCGCAGCAGCTATCAATACTTGGACTAGTTTTTGCTCTTCATCATCTCTTAATCTTTTTTGCCCTCCAGCCGGTTTCATATGTAATTGTTTTACTTTATTTAGAAGCGTCCGCCGTGGAATTCCGAATTGTTTTTCAGATTCTCTACTAGAAATAGCAACAGCTATTTCTAACATCTCCGTTGAATAATCTAAAAATGTCTGCTTCCTATCAACCTTCTATACCTTTTCTTCTTAGTGATGCTATGGAGTTGAGTTTTATTGCTCATTCTGAGAAAGAGAAAAATAAAATAATTGTACTAGGTACCTACTTAATTGAATTATAAATAATAAATAAATTAATATTTTACTACATTTCACACAGCGCCATCTAGTCCCAAACTAAGCAACTAGGCTTGTTTGTACTATGGTGACCAGACAACGGATAGAATACATATGTACTTTTTTTTGTAAATAAATACTTATTATACATATAGAAACACCCAAATTCAGTAGGTACATATTCATGCATAGGTATCTGCATCATAAATTAACGGGGTTATTAAATTAGGGGTAAATATTTTATATACGATGTATTAAGTCGTCTTAGTTTGGTGACAACCCTAGCTGTAAAAAACTAATGGGCAAAGTCGACAAGAGTGTTTCCGAAACACACGGATGACATTGCCCATCGATATATCTTTAAATCTATTAACGATTTTACTCTGAATTATCGACCTACGTTGCTTAGTAGTTACACACAAACAGTATACAAAAAATTACTAACCTGCTGTCACTCCAATTGTGACTTTTTGAAAAAGTTTTTTGTCGTTATTTTGGCCCGCAAAATACACGACTCACTTTGACACTGTCTGACACGCAACTGAAGATTTTATCGAGATTTTCCGTTACTCAGTGTTGCCATGAACATAAATAATTTTTCTACCACATAATTGAAAATAGCAAACATCGATTATAAAATCGTTTTTTCAAAGAAAAATCGAAAAGTGACGGACTGGGCAAAGCCACACGCAAAGGGCAAAGTTGTAGTGTTTCACGGTACTCACCCGATTGCAATGAAACTTTGTATGCAGATAGCTGGAGATCTGGGTTAACACATACTTAGACTACTTTTTATTCCGATATTTCCGCGAAAGCTAGTATAATGTTAATAATGTGAAAGTAACTCTGTCTGTTACTTTTTCACGCCTAAACCGCTAAACTGGTTTTGATGAATTTTAGTATTAGAGGTAGACGGGACCTTGGAGAAGGACATAGGCTTATTTTAATCCCGATATTACCGCAGGATCGGGACTTAAATCTTGACAATAAAGCGGTTCAAGCATGTGTTTCGTTCTGATTTGAGACTATAAGGCCGGCCGCACTTTGGATAAGTTTTCGTCCAAATTTCATTTATGATTAACGTATAGACACGTAGGTACGAACAATTCCATCTTTCCAAATAGTATGAAAGCACGCAGACTGGATACGAATTAGTCGTTCGTATGCAATAATTGCGCTTCTATAGTACTTGGAATGATGGGATTGTTAGTTAGTACGTCTTCGTACGTTAGCGCACTAATGATTTCCGACGAAAGCGTATCCAAAGTGTGGCCGGCCTAAAGGATCAGGCACCGACGCGACATGTCGACGCGACGCAAGGAGAATAGCTTAATCTCATAAAAATGATTTACATAACGATATTTAAATTGACAAATCGTTGTAAATTTATGTCCACAGGCCTGGGAATTGGTACGCTTTAGTTTATATCAAGTGGGAAGACCCTAGGACACAGAAAGTGGAACAGCAAGGTGAGTTAACTAAAATGGATTATCCTGACACTGTGCCGCATTTTCCAGTCAGACTCGTCAATGCGTTTTAGGGTTCCGTAACCAAAGGGTAAAATGGAACCCTTTTACTGAGACTTTACTGTCCGTCTGTGGGGACGCTATACTATAACATACCTATATTGTTCGTTCAGTTGTATCAGGGGTTGTCCGTCTGACTGTCACCATGAACCGTGATAGCTAGACAGTTTAATTTTTTACAGATTATGTTATATTTCTGCTGCCGCTACAACAACAAATACTAAAGACAAAACAAATATTTTAGTGGAGCTCAAATCCACAAAAGATTTTGTGAGAATATTACGGAACCTGTGCGCGAGTCCGACTCGCACTTGGTCGGTTTTTTTTATCCTGACCGAAGCAATTATAACTTAACTAGCAGGAGTCCCGCGGTTTCACCCGCGTAAGTTCCGATCCCGCGGGACTTCCCAAAAACCCTTTCTTTGTGGATGTTTTTACATCAAAAAGAACACACTC
Source organism: Idaea biselata (assembly GCA_958496205.1). Taxonomy (NCBI): domain Eukaryota; kingdom Metazoa; phylum Arthropoda; class Insecta; order Lepidoptera; family Geometridae; genus Idaea; species Idaea biselata. The sequence continues at coordinate 10,100,933 of OY292402.1, forward strand.
TCCAAATTTCATGTCTCTAGGACCAGAGGTTTGGGCTCTGCATTGATATATCGATCAATCAGGACTTTGAATTTATATCTATACTAATACTAATACTAATATTATAAAGCTGAAGAGTTTGTTTGTTTGAACGCGCTAATCTCAGGAACCGCTGGTCCGATTTGAAAAAATATTTCAGTGTTGGATAGTCCATTTATTCGGGAAGGCTTTGGGCTATATTATTATTTTTTAAAATTAGGTGGACGAAGTCGCGGGCACTGCTAGTTATATATATAGATAGAAGATAGACAACTTAACAGTAAATTTTGTATAGGTAGGATAACGATCTACCAAATTGGCGAAGCAATTGCAATTTCCCCCGTTTCTTAGTGATTCATTCCACAGGAAGTCTGCGTTAAGAATCTAAATTACCCATTTAAACGTCATTTTAATCAATTCGGATTAACCCGTCTCGTTTGTTTGCTCGTAAAAACTATAAACTTAGCCCTAAAGTACACTAAACATTGATGGTAATTGTTATTAGGCAGTTATCCAAGATTTTGGTTTGAAAAGCCAATAGTTGGCATACATTTACTCCCTTGCTTATAAACGACTAGCTGCGTCCCGCCGTTTCACCCGCGTAAGTCCCGATCCCGTGGGAATATCGGGATCAAAAGTAGCCTATGTTACTTAGGGTGAATTCACCTTTCTAATGGTGAAAGAATTTTTGAAATTGGTCCAGTAGTTTTTGATTTTATTCATTATAGCTGCGACCCGCGGTTTCACCCGCGTAAGTCCTGATACCGTGGGAATATCGGGATCAAAAGTAGCCTATGATACTCCTCGATAATGTAGCTTTGTTTTGGTGAAATATTTATTGAAATTGGTCCAGTAGTTTTAGAGTTTATTCATTACAAACACACACACTAAAATACAAATCTGTCCTCTTTATAATATTAGTGTGTAGATATGTATGTATTTACAAAAATAATATAGTGTGTAGTATATCCGTTGTCTAGTACCCACAGTACAAGCCTAGTTGCTTAGTTTGAATCGAACTCGCAACCTTCTACATTGCAGAGCCGCACTGCATTGCCGGGTATTCGCCAGACAGGCCACATAACCCGTAAAATACTTTCATTTTTACTAAACAATATTACTAGAACGCCAGCCAACGATGCAATGAGGCAACAGCTTTCGGCTATTAGATAATAGAGATGCATAATGCGGCAAATACAGGAAGCCGGGACGCTCACAATCAGGCCGGGCGAGGTCACTCACTGCTCAGATTACATCTTCTCTATCATTGTGTTGTGGATTTATTATACTGGCTGTCCCCTAGCAACCGTGGCTGTATGGCAACCGCGAAATGACCTTTCGAACATCGTACTTTTAATGAAATAGAGGTGAAATTTTGGTGTTTAAAGCTACGCGTCCACCTTTCGGCATCGGACGCATTGCATCAAACGGATCGTAATATGTTTTGTATAGAGAGTCACAGAAGTGTGTTCACCAATCCGCATCGTACCTATGGATAGAAAGGTGGACGCTTAACTTTAGTGAATACGTTTGTTACTCCTTCACGCAAAAACTTCTGAACTGATTGGGGTGAAACTTGGTATGCAGATAGCTGGAGATCTGGATTGATACTTACTGACCGTGTAGCTCCGGCATAGAATAGGGGTAACCCTATTCTATGCCGGAGCATCTCTTCCCGTGTATGTCGTAAATGGCGACGGGATCTGGGGGAGACTAGCAAACCTTTAAGTTCTCCCTGCTCTGTAGCGGATAAACTGCTTGGTACCTCGGAAGTTTGATGTGTGTGAGGCTGGCAGCCGGCCGTAAAAATATTAACAAATCTATTTGAAGACGATATGGTCAATGATGACTTAGATACCTACTGCGCCGACACCAAATAAAAAATAAACGGGGCAAGTGCGACACTCGCGCATAAAGGGTTCCGTACCACTATCACAATTGGATACGGAACCCTAAAATGGTTTACAACAACCAATTTTTAAATTTTATAGGAAAATATGAAATATTTATCTTTGATTCTTACTCCCATCAAACGACCGAATCACTTAAAAAAAAAAAAACCTTGGCACAAAGAAAATCTGAAACATAAAAGAAACTCTTTGATAAGTAAGGCAGACTGGTATATTTGACAGATAGGGCAGCCATTTTGAATTCCATGACCAACTCCTGTCCTTGTTCCTGTTATTTTTGTTATTTTTGTTATCCTCCTTGTTATTTTTGAATATCTCCTTGTTATTCTCTCCTTGTTATTTTTGAAACACGTTTGTTGTATGGGAGCCCCTTTTAAATAATTGTTTTATTTTATTTTCAGTATTTGTTGTTGTAGCGGCAACCGAAATACATCTTCTGTGAAAATTTCAACCTTCTAGCTATTACGGTTCATGAGATACAGCCTGGTGACAGACGGACAGACGGACGGACGGACAGCCAGACAGACAGACAGACAGACAGACAGACAGGGAAGTCTCAGTAATAGGGTCCCGTTTTTACCTTTAGGTACGGAACCCTAAAAACAATTTGGGATTTAGCGGACCCCAGGCTCCCGAGAGGGATGCAACCAGGAACATCGCTCGAATGAAAATAAGGCAGGCTACTTTTTATCCCGAATCCCGTTTCATTATTAAAGTGCGTGGGCCGGCACTGGATTCTAGAAATATTTTGGAGTATAGTAAAATGAATAGGTATACTGAAAAATTTCAGCGTGACGAATGGCCGGCTGCGTGGACTAGGTTATGGCATATTTCCTTCAAAATATTTTTTAAAATATTCATCAAACAAAGTTTAGACGTAACTAAGATTTTTCATCTTTCGTTTGAAAAGGATTTTGCTTCGTTTCTATTGTGTGGCTCATCTAGTGTTAGGAGTTTTAAGGGCCCTACACACGTTTAGATATATCTTAGGTACAGTTATATTGCATTAGATAAATCTTTACGATAAAATCGACGATCTAATCGAAATCGCATTAGATAAAACTGAGCCGATCAGTGTTTGCCACAGTTTACCTAGTAGTAGTTAGTGTTTCGGGGATTGTTTCACGCCGTATGTTTAGTCCGATTTCGATAATTCTTTTTGTATTTGGAAGGTGAGAGTCCCGAGTAAAATCTCGGTGAAGAATCTTCTTATGGTCTTAGAACCTTTGTAATGATGAGCAGAATAGCATCCCAGAATGTAGTAAATTACTCATTTTTGGGCTTCTATCAATAGAATCGGCTCCTAAGAACAGTTTGCGAAAAAATATTATCAATATTAGTATTAAAATTATTCATTCGATGAAGTCATGATACGTGTTACTTCAAGCGAAAAGAAATATCTACTGATAAAACTGGACGTGTGTAGGCACTAGGGGCGTTAGATATAACTGTACAGTTTAATCGTAACAATAAATCGTATAGACAAATCTAAACGTGTGTAGCGTCCTTTAAGGTCGCCCAAGTTAGAGACCTCTAACTTGCTGACTTGACTGCTATGAGATAACAACTGGGACCAACTGCTAACGAGTATTCCGAAGCACGAAGAAACTTGAGAATGTGAAATATGCCAATGAACTCCTCAACGATTTCGCTTAGGAATTTATACTTATGTAGGTATATCCACTTAGGAATATTTTAACCGATTGACTTATCATATTTATGTTCGAAGCACGTTCGAACAAAACAAATACCTACTCAACCCCATTGGTATACCTAACTTTAAATTACTCTATCCATTAGTAATTCTCACGATAAAATCTATTACTAAAAGCGGTCCACTGTTTCACCAAGTCCGGATCCAGCGGCACAAACTCCCGGCGTCAGAAACTCCCGCATCAGGGGCAGCCTTCATGTCCGAGACATTGCAGACAAACTGCAAGAATGCCGCCAACGGTGGTACGGCCATGTTCTACGAAAACCGGCTAGTTACGTGGGAAACAAATGTCTTGCCATGGCGCCTCCGCCCGGCCGCGGCAGATTGGGAAGACCCAAGAAGTGCTGGCTTGACGTCATAAGATCGGATATGCGTGCAAATGGCCTCACCACACGGGATGCCGAAGATCGTGCGAAGTGGAGACGTAAAAGTAGGAAAGCGGACCCCGGGTTCTCGAGAGAGATGCAACCGGGAACAACGCTCGGATGATGATGAAGTCCGGATCCAGCGGGAATATCGGGATAAAATGTGTTGATCCAGGTCTCCAGCTATCTACATACCAAGTTTCAATCATAATCATCAATCAATCAATCAAGACATACTTTCACCTTTATCCCCTTTACTTATAAACGATGACTAAGTTTATAAAACTTTTGTCCTTTACTGCGACATGAAAATTCAAAGTTAACAGACAGACACAACCGTTACATAAACTTAGTCGTCGTTTATAAGTAAGGGGGTTAAAGGTTACTAGCTGAGTCCCGCGGCTGCACCCACGTAAGTCGCGATCCCGTGGAAATTTTCAAAAACCCGTTCAAAATTCAGCTCTCTACTATCAACGGTTTAGGCTGTGCGTTGATCAGTCAGACAGTCATCTAGTCAGTAAGGACAAAGCATTTTATAGATATCTCAAATATATAGATCTAGTGGGACAGTAGGTAATAATATTAATTCATAATCCGAGCGATGTTCCCGGTTGCATCCTTCTCGAGAGCCCGGGGTCCGCTTTCCTACTTTTACGTTTCCACTTCGCACGTTCTTCGGCATCCCGTGTAGTGAGGCCATTTGCACGCATATCCGATCTTACGACGTCAAGCCACTTCTTGGATCTTCCTAATCTGCCGCGGCTGGGCGAAGGCGCCATAGCAAGACATTTGTTCCCCACGTTACTAGCCGGTTTTCGTAAAACCTGACCACAGTAAGCGGCATTCTTGCAATTTATCTGCAATGTCTCGGACATGAATGAATGACAGTAATAATATTAATTAGTAGAATGTGATTAGGTACCTACGAATTAAATATGTCTCTTCATTAACCGTTTTACACCCACATACCAGAACTACAGCGTTAATTAATCGAACTAATTCACTTGTCCTTCAAGACTGATCTAGATTGAAATCCTAACTATCTAGGTTTCTACACCCACTATAGTGTCTAGGTTTATAAAAAAACCGGCCAAGTGCGAGTCGGACTCACGCACTAAGGGTTCTGTACCATTGTTACAAAAAAAAAAAACTAACGTTTGTTTTATGGGAACCCCACTTAAATATTAATGTTATTCTGTTTTTAGTTTTTTTGTTAAAGCGGCGACAGAAATACTTACCGACATCATCTGTGAAAAAATTAACTGTCTAGCTATAGCTAGAATCACAGACAGACAGACAGACATACAGACCAACGGACAGTGGACTCTTAATATGGTCCCGATTTTACCCATAGGGTACGGATCCCTAAAAACGTTCACATATTAATTACCTACATTAGATACACGAACGATGATAGTAAATTTTATGACCAAATACTGCAGTCGGACGTAATTGGTTGACCACCTCACTGATCAAAGTACCTACTTTACTGACCTAACCTACTTCTTTGTGTAAATAAAATAGAGATCCTCGACGTTTTCAGTTACATTGACTGTAATTTATTAAGCGTGAGTGCAACGAGCGTCGATTTCGGTCGTATAAAATAGATAAAACTCGCATATAAAATAGTTGAGCACACCTACGTTTTATTGTTATTGGTTACACCTATTTTTATCGAAATAAAATAAACATATTTTACACTCGTATTTATAGTCAATTCTAAGTAATTACTTGTCTAAGTAATGTGTCTGTCACGTTTTCGCTAACGTTAGAAATCACTAATAAGAGCGAGACAGAGCATTGCTTAGCCAAAGTAATCACTCAGATTCGTCTATAAATACGGGGGTTAGTCGGGCCGCTTTCCCCGAAAGTGGCCTGAGACGTTGCATATCCCACGTAAAAAAAGTTGGAATCAGAAACTTAGGTTACACCAAGAAGTTATTGGGTAACTCTATCCAATAACTTATTCTTATTGATCTGTGCCTGTAATATGCGCGTGAAACTTTATGACCCCTCTGAATATAGGCGCGAATAGCTGCGCAGAACAAGAATTTTACATGCGCGTAGAAATGCGATAGTCGGGAAGAGTACCGCTTGACGCGTCGCGCCTTTTCCCGCGCGCATCCTTGTGCCGTTATGCCTTGTGTTGGTGCACAATAGTGTGACTGCATTACAGCGCCGAGACGCACAACTACTAGGTAAACTGTGGTACTACGCACTCATACACTGTACTCAACTGAACATGCGCAGTTTCGAACTCGCGCCTATGTTTCGAGGGGCCATAAAGTTTTACGAACACTATAGTTATTGTCGTCTTTATTGTTTCCAGGTTTAGTAGCAGACTGCCAAACGATACTTTACACAGACCTCCAAGTCAGAAGACAAGAGAACATTGTACTAATAAATTGTTACATACCGGTCACAGTAGACTATTCTGAATTACCAATAGACCTCAAATGTATGTCCATAGACAGCGTGGAACCTATCACTTTAAATATCACCGTGGTTAACGCCTCGTTAATTGATAGCGAAGTAGCCTTCAGTGCACAAGCACTATCCTTACCAACGGATGACAGTTACATACTAAACTGTGCCTTCGATCCAAAAATAACCAATGTACAGACTATAAGCTTTTCGCCGCACCCAAGCGCTTGGCATTACTTTCGTATAGAACACGTTATTGGAAATGCTTCCAAATACGCCGATTGTGAATCGTATGTGCTAAGCTCAGACGATGAGGATGTCGAAAATCAAACCGTTTTCGACCTTATGCGAGACGATAAAGGTCGATTTTTCACTTTCGATTACGGTCTTCCTACAACAGACTTACAAGATGCGACCAGTCTAGTCAATATTACATCGAACGATATAAAAACTGTTCGATTCAAGGTCAATCAGCACTTAGACGTGGGAGGTAGTTTGGCTATAGAAGCAAGCCTGCTTATGAGCCTCAAATATTACATGGGATATAAGAGAGAACTTAAGAAAGGTTCTCTGTTAGCTTTCACAGAAGATAATCAATTCTTTAAGGCCGTTATTTGCATGGACATTGATCATGGCAGCATACCTTTAGAGAACGGGAGATGCAGGTACAATGACAAAGAAAAACCGGCTATTTTTGTTTTGAATAGTACTGATTCAGAAACTATATACGAGAAGGTGATAATACCGTTCCCAGACAGTGGGACTTGGTATCTGACTTTGAGATTGTTCTGTGATAATGTTGTCTGTCCTTGTCGGACTTCGGACAACGGGACGAAGTACTACGTAGAATCTAAGGCTCTAGACTCCGAGAAAGAGGGAGATAGCGATGTATCTTGGAACCAGACTAGAGAGGGTAGTTCTGAATGCAATGCGACTGTTGTTCTGTCTGTATCGTCGACTTCTTGTGTGAGTGGGAGGTGCAGTAACCACGGAAATTGTTTGTTTAACTCGTTTACTGGGTTGGTTATGTCATATTGCTTCTGTACTGCTGGATACGGAGGTAAGCTCTTTGTCTTTTGTGAATATACTGTCTCCCAAATCCATAGACATTTACAAATAAATCTTATAAGATAGCTACCAACACTTTATAAAGATAACACACCCTTTTAACATGTCTCTAAGATAAGCGGTTTTAGTTGATATATTAGCCTGTGAGTCATTTAGGACTTTGAATTTTACATGTATGCATAAAATTGTTACTTTATTAATGCAAAAATTGCTGAACCTATTGCAATGATACTTATATATCTTTTTACCTTTAATCTTGGTAACGCGCTCCCACGGGATAGAGACTTGCTATAGTTATCAAAATTATAAATCTTCAATTCGTTTTCTTAATTCCCTGATAGAGTGTTCCTAATAAGCCTTATGTAAGATCTCACTATCATCTTTACCTCTTTGCATTAATTATTGTTTGCCCGCAAATTTGACCCACTGTAGAGCAATAGCGTCTTGGAAGAGTTAGGCAGTAAGACGCCACGGGAACCTACTCCAGATTGGCGAATGCCCCATGCCTTCTAACTTTATTTGCAACTATAATGCCTCTCTTGTGACACAGTCATGCATGCACCTTGCCTTTGATGAGTAAAAAACGAGGCCGATTAAGTACATCTCGTTTCGGTTTCCGAGATTGTCCCCTAATCAACATACGAGTTACCAACAACGTTACATCTCCATAATACTATTTAAGAGTATACATAACCGATTTGAATGAAATTCCAGGTTGGGACTGTTCCGACAACTCGCGTATGGATAGTCTAAGCTACATGTTGGTCTCCGTGCTGCTTCTGACCCTGAGTAACCTCCTCTTCATATTCTCCATGTACGTGGCCATCATTAGGCATTACTACACCGAAGCCATGATGTATGCCTTCACCATGGTCTTCTCAACCTTCTACCACGCCTGTGACGCCCCGACCCAAGTCGCCTACTGCATCATCAGAGGTAACATCTTACAGTTTGGAGATTTCTACTGCGGCCTCATGTCTTTCTGGGTCACTTTATTGGCTATGAGCATCTTATCCGAAAAATTCAAGTCTTCTCTCCAACTAACAGGTGCCATTGTTATAGCTTTATTGACGACTTGGAATATGCATTCGTTTATATCGTTTTTGTTGCCTGTAGCTGTTGGTGTTGTTTTTCTTTTGACGTCATGGTATGTGGATTATAGGGAGAATCGTAAAATGCTGTATCCGAGAAGCTATTATACGAGGTATATGCCGTTGGGTATCGTGTTAGTGTCGGTGGGTCTATGTTGTTACGCGTTTTTGCAGACAGAGCAGAATTATAAGATTGTGCATTCGTTCTGGCATATGACCATAGCTGTTAGCGTTGTTTTTCTGCTGCCCGACGTGAAAAGAGGAAGTAATTCTAATCCGTTCGTGCCGACCCAGAATTGCTGTGCGCTAAATCTTTGTAGAATGTTACGAAGACCTTTACCACCTGCGCGGGCGGCTGATTGAACAACGAATTTAAGAAAGAGACCGGAACATATTTACCTTTACAAAGTTTTACTAAAAATACCTAAAATGAACTTCGGAGCGCATTTACATTTAGCTAAAGGAAATGAAGACCTTATGTTAAATAAAGACCATAGTGCCAGAATACAGTAAACTTGCAAACAGTTCAAATCAAATTATAATCGGATATGATGCCTTCATTACCACAATTAACCAAGTAGTTGCGCGCTTTGGCGCTCTAAATAACTTGGATCGAAAGTTTTAAAGGTGCAAATAGTTAAGTTTAAGATTTATGTGATAAGTACAATTTTATTCTCTCTAGTTGTGTCTAATTTGTTACCATAAGACTGTTGTTTTTTTTAGAATCAAGCAGCTAACATTTTTTAAATGGATATTATAACAATGTAATAAATTCATTGGGTAGATTTTCAAAAGAAATATAATTGGCTTTTAAGAAAAAGTATCTTACTTTAAAAGCATAATCATATTAATAATTTAAGCCTAATTTGTAACAGAAAAATATGTTTATTTTATATTCCTATTTTTTTTCCTCAGTTTTGTATTTTTTTAAATCATCTACAATCGCTACAAAGTGACCGCCCTCTATAAGCTAACTTATATCATATTTTTTTCTTACATCTTTCTAGTAGCCAATGAAAAATTGTTATAATTTATAATAATTTAACAATCGATAAAACAAAAACAATATAGGTACTGCTAGTCAAAGTTAACAATTTACAATAGTTTACAATTTTATTATAAAAGTATGTAGTTTAAAACAAGGCAAGCTATAATAACTGTTTTCGTGAATTAAATTGCCCCAAAAGATCTCTAAATAACTGTAGGTACTAACATTTTTTACCAGTTAAAATTAGTTATGTTTGAAATTCATCGGACTTTCGAGTATTGACTGTAACATGTAGATTCTTACTTTTCTATTAATTTGTGTATTAACCACTGTGGTACATAATATTCAATATTTGATTCTGTACCTACTACATTCCTAAGATAATTGTGAGTAGTTAGTTACGATTTAAATTGTAATACCAAGATGTTTAGGCAACTTTAATACTAAGTACGATTAGATAAGAGCGGTGTTGGTGAAGTGGTAGATACTCCGCCTTACATTCTGAAGGTCGTGGATTAGAATGCCGGCTGGCCAATGTATTTATATTTGGTGTGTGCTGTTAACATCGCTCTTGCGGTGAAGGAAAACACCGCGAGGAACCCGTGTCTTAAAATCATCTACAATGACCCAATTATGAGGCTAAGTACGGAAAACGCCCAGAAACCACACCTTTTCTCTTAAAGGCTAAGAGAAAAGGTTACCGGCTTTTTCTCTATACAAATGTAGTCGATTATTTTCCACCCTGTGGCACACGGCAGATATAAGTTTTATGGCATAAACATAATTTTATCTAATGTCTTTCCTGGGGGAAACAGTCGACTACGTTTGTACGGAGAAAGCGTAGGTATCCTTCCGTCTTAACCGTTTTTGGTGGTATTAGAATATTGCATTTGTCTAAGTAATAATAATCTGTGTGTTTAAAAGGCAGCTAAGTGCGTTGATGTTTAATGAAATTCTGTTATGTAGTATAGGCACCGAGTATCTAATCCTACAGAGCAACAGCTTCATACAAGCCCGCGGTGTAGTGGTCACATTAGTAAAGAATAGGAACAGAGACAAAGCTTCATACACCGGCGCTGCGTGCGGCCTACCAATGTAAACTGGTTGATTTATGGACGAAAAAAAACAACGTCAGATGTACAACGTGATGTGTGTCCTCAAAGCAACCGATTTAGACTGGTAGGCTGTGGTGGTAGCGTATTTGTATGAAGCTTTATACTGGTAGAGATATTCCACTACATGCGCAGCTATGTGTGCGTGACTTCTCACCGACAGTGTGCCGACGGGTTCACGTACGAGAGCCGAGAGGCTCTTCTGGCGGCCTCGGCAGAGGCCCGAGCGGCTAAGCGGTGAGAAGTCTCGCAAACATAGCTGCGCATGTAGTGAAGTGCCTACGCCCCGCGGGCTTGTATGAAGCTGTTTCTCTGTAGGGTTTGATACTCGGTGGTGTAGGTCTACTTTGAGCAATGTCTGAATTTATACTGTTACTTGTACAGTCTGCAACAAAAATGGTTCTCTACCGCAGAGTTCTAAAACGCTATAGGTAGGTATTAGAATGGTTTGTGTTGAAGACTTAAGTTCTGCCTAAGTTGCGCGCCTTTAAAAACTTTAACTCAAAGGTTTCCTGGAAGAGATCCCATTTAGCGATAAGGTTGCCCATTGTATCTCTAAAAATCATTAGATTTAAGTTTAATTTCCGATAAAAGTTGGATTTATAATGTTTTCTGTGGTTCTTTTGTATTTTTCTTGTATAAGTATACATTTTTTACTATTTATTTACATACATTTTTTAAACTTGTTTTGCTTTATTAGAATACAATTTATTGTAATGAGAAATACCAACAATTTTAAAACTCGACGGTGTAAAACCACTTTCGAAGTCAGATTGTACCTAGATATCTTCATAGAAGTTTAAATGTAAAAATATGACTGTGCCTTATCTTGTCCAATAACTGAAAGAGTGCCATTTAAAGAAAAGTACAGATAAAGATATAAATAAATAGTTACATATATGCCATTATTAAAAGCTAAAGAAACCAATGATTGAACTACTCCAAGGCACGTATGCCTTAGCTATGTATGTTTTTTCGTTAACTTGTAACTATTTTTGGTAATTTTGCAAAAAATGATTAGCAATTTCCAAAAATTGTAGAAAACTTTTCGAAAAAATAGTATTAGAGCTGAGGCATAGTTGTAATAGGTGCCCCAGGACAGTGCAAAATCGGACAAGCTAATAAAAAAGATCGTCCCTGTAGGACGATGTTTTTATTGGCTTATGTGGTCTGAAACTCAGCACTATGTAAATAGACCATAAAAGTTCATCACAGGCGTTAATCTAATCAAAATCATGCATTTTTTTTAATTTTCTTGATGGGTTGGTATACAGAGCGCATAAAATTGTATTACCCCTCGGAACATAGGCGCCCCAGTTTGAAACTGCGCAGTACAGCGTATGAGTGCGTAATACCACTGTTTACCTAATAGTTCGTAAGCCTCGGGTAATACATTCACACTACTGTACCTATATAAGTATATAATACGCTAATGCAAGGTAGGTATAGCAGGATGCATGCGGTAAAAGATGCGATGCGCGGGATGTTTCGGTACCTTTCCCGAAGACCGCATCTAAAATCCGCGTCCTGCGCAGCTACTCGCGCCTATATTCAGAGGGGACATAAAGTTTTACGCGCACACTCTTAGTCAGGTTCTTAATTGCATATCTACTTACTTTTGAGAAATATTTGATTGAATCCTTTGTAGACTTACGAACATTATTTAAAGATATTTCATACATACACCTACTCGTAAGAAGAAGACCCATTGAAGCGCCTTGGACCTTAAAGTGGGTATGCAATTATATAGCCGACCGTACCTAGTTGAGAAGCGTGAAAATACTCTTAATGTTACCAATTTTATATAATTATTATGACTTCTTAGGTATAATGAAGTAGATTAAAAAAATAGAGTGTTAGAATATGAATGTTGCCATTGTATTATTTTATTGAGACTTTTGTAGGCACTTGTGTAGATTATTAAGTGCTACTTAGATATTTATTTATGAAGTTGGCTTGAAGTTGCAAGATGTCGGTGACCACTGGCAAGTACCTACCTTTCATTAGGTACCGCAATGTTTTGTAGAATTTAATTGACTACTAGTTCCTAATAACGGGCGCGAGCCTTTCAACCGATCCGGTACCTACCGCACTGGAGATGTGGGAGGTGGCTTCTTCACCGGCCTCAGCGAGATTGTTAGCTTGAAACCCCTAGGGGTTAGTACCGGATAACCAGGTAGTGTCACTTTGGGCACGAGGTAGCTTGTCTTACGAGAACTGGGCTCTGACTTGGGAAGTCACTTGGGCACGAAGCAGGCCTCCTTATTATAACCGAACCGTAGGTTTGGGGACCGTTATAAGTTAAGCTTTAATTTTATAATGATAATTTGTGATTATAACTAACACTTTCGCATTGCAACATCGGGCCGGCAGCCTTAAAACGACATTTTCTGACGACAGCTAAGTATCTATTAGTTACATTTTGTTATTATCTATCTATACATAGATATACTTTATTCAAATGACAATTCTGAATCTGAATCAGTGTGCTATATTGTAAATATTTACCTATTATGTTTATAAGTAACATATTAAAATAAAAAAAAGAAACAAACTATTGTATGTATGTTAGCAGAGAAATCATGTCGCATTCTGTAGGTATACTATATCTATTTTGAATTTATTATTTTATTGTTGTCAATTTATAAATGTGATTATTATACCAAACGTGATTCATTATGACTTGTTTTCTTCCCTTCCCACTATATTTTTTGTCCCGATTCCAGGAGATCGCGTAAGTCCCGATTTCATGGAAACGCGTAAGTCCCGATTCCATGGCAATATCGAGACAAAAAGCCTATGTGTTAATTTAGATCTCTAGCTATCTGTATATAAATAAATAAATAAATTCTGTGAACAACACACAGCGCCATCTAGCCCCGTGGTAAGCGACTAAGCTTGTGTTATGGTGACTAGACAACGGATATAATACTTATATTTATTTTTCTTTTGTAAATACATACATATTATACATAGAAGAACACCCAGACCAGACACAAATATTTATTTTTACTTGCACCCGGCGGGAATCGAACCCGCAACCTCCTGCATTGCAGTCGCGCTCTCGAACGACGCGCCACAGAGGTCGTCGTATATCAAGTTTAATCGCAAACGGTTCGGTAGTTTTTGCATGAATGAGTAAGAAATATACTCGTACCTACATACGAGCTTTCACATGAATAATATTAGTGAGATTGAGAACATGTGATCCTATAAGTGGTATGGTGATTTGATATACCGAATTTAAGCAAAATTCCTAGGAATTTCCTAAAAAACACGGATAATTAATTAGGCATGATATTTCTCAATCTTACTGAAGTAAAGATTTTTTCTTCTGTTTTCGCGATGTTAGAATGAAATTAAAGATATTTTTCGGTTTGAATCGCGTGGTGTTTATTACTTTTAGCATTGTTTCAACGCTCAACGTTTCGAGACCTTTGCAGGTCCCTTCTTCAGGATTGATAGAGCGTTGAAACAATGCTAAAAGTAATAAACACCACGCGATTAAAACCGAAAAATGTTTAATTACTGAAGTAAGATAAATTGCTGGTTTTCATAAATGGTTTATTGGACAGAAATCTACAGCTTAACTACACCTGTATATTTTTCTTATAACTAATTCAATAAATAATAACATGTCATATTAAAGGTAAAGTCTATCTACTCTTTTCTTCATACAAACGTGGTTGACTGTTTCCTTCCTGGATAAAGACATTAGAGAAAATATGTTTGTCATAAAATCTATATCAGCCATGATCATTGTATGGAAAAAGAGTAGATAGACTTTCCTCACTAGGCTTCTATGATCCATCATTCATCAACACTAAAAAATACTAGGAATTTCGCAAAAGCACGTATAATTAGACATTGGCTATGATATTTCTTAATCTTACTGAAATAAGTTACGATTTTTTAAGAATCTTGACTTATTTCTTGTTTCTTTCTTTCTTTCTTATTTCTACGCAATGCTTGGCTGATTGGTTCTTGCTGGTTGACAAAAAGTGACCTTTTCATGAATAGTTTATAGGACAGAAATCTACAGCTCAACAGAAGGTACACCTGTATATTTACTCAACTAATACAATAAATAATAACATGCCACATTAAGGGGAAAGTCTACCTACTCTTTCTCCTTACAAACATAGTCAACTCTTTCCTCTCTGGATAAAGATATTAGAGAAATTATTTGCCCAGCGGATTCACCAGTCAATCCCGATACTGCAGAAATATTGGGATAAAAAGTAACCTATGTTCTATTATAGGTCTTCCTTCAGCTATCTGCATAAAAAGTTTCATTGCAATCGGTTAAGTGGTTTTTGCATGAACAAGGAACAAACATACACACACAAATGTTTATCTTTACAATATCAGTAGGATAATCATTTTCCTTTACACATGTAAAATGCATATCATGATATTTTAAACTTATGCAGGTAGTGTCAAATTACACAGTCCTTATACCAGCCACACCATAGATCATCTGCCTCTGCAAATCCTCTGCATTCAAAGTTCCATCTATACTCTGGCAGTTCTGATTAAACACACTATATGCAGACACTTCGCCTTTCTTCTTAGGTCTAGTTCGTGTATTGAAATATATACCTATAAGTACAGATAGAGTGAAGAAGACTGCACCAAATCCTAGCGAAAGAAAAAAGCCATATATGCTGATCCAAATTAGGGTGTAAAGAATCCATTTAGTGATACAGTATTGCCATGATTCTTTGCTTTTCTCGGTAAAGGAGTCAACTTCACTGACTTCAGATGTGACATCACTGAAGTCTTCAGGCTGAATTAAGGGTACTTTCTTGACAGGAGGTGGAGGTTCTTCATGATCCATCTGTAAAATAAAAGATAAATATTGAATGATATTGAATGTAAACGGATCCATCCCCATTTTAGACTAGAGCACAAACAAATATTTATCTTTAAGCTTAAATACTTGCAACCGGCGGGAATCGAACCCGAAAATTTCTGCATTGCAGTTAAGCATTAGCTGGTCATGCTACATAGGTTGTCCTCTGTGGTAGGCTCATCATAGGCGAGTATCTTCATGTTATCAACATTGATTTCACAATGTTTATTGATTAGATTAACAATCTACTTCCTTTTTAATAGATTTATTGTAGGCCACGTCATGAAAGTGACCCTACAAGACTGAAAAAACAGTTGTAGACTTACCAACAGAACTTCGTCTTCATTTTTCTCTTTCCCCATGTCGGTAAATATCTTAGGAACAAGCAGATTCACCAGTTTATCTTTAGTGTTTTCTATTTTTTCTTTAGCACTATCTATCAGTTCCTTTCGACGACGTAGAGCACGGTATTCTTTCAATTTTGCCTCCATCCGATACAACGAATTTTACGGTTTAACTACAACACAAAATAGAATAAAGGAACCATAGCTTAGATGTAACAACTAGTAAAATATTGCCTAAATATTAATAACCTATTTATAGGAGTAAAACAATGAAATACCTAATACAAAATAATTGGATTAGATTTCAAGTAAACACGATTCTAGCACGTCGAGTGAATTGTCCCCTTTGATTATTTATAAGTAATGGCTTCTAATAAAACACAATTTACTGTTGCCGATTCGTTTTTGTAAAACAACAAGTTATTTTTTCGATAAAAACGAACAATTCACGAACGAACCGCCACGAACGAAATCAACAAACAAAAGCAAAACGACTGATAAGATAACTGTCAAAAGCGAATAAACGTCAAAGTCATTTATTCGACTTTTTAAACGGCTTTGGGGTAAGAGCACAGAGTGTTAAATGCCTCTGAGTAGTCTGAGTTGACGCATGGTTTGTGGATCATTTAAAATTTTAGCGGGAACGTATTGACGAAATGTCTTGCAGCAGAAGGCAGAATGCAGGCCCCAATTTGTCCACCTTTGTTCAAGTTTGTTCCTATATATTCCAAATCATCTTGTTTGTTCGATCACAAAACGTTTTCACTTTAAATTCGCTCACAATTCGCCAGTGTGATACGGCACAGGATAAGTGACACTAAACTGCCTAGCTAGATTGTAGAGTCAAGTGGACTTTTCCCTATAACGGGTGGTGCTCATGACTTCATAATATTCATGTCCAATAAAACAATTATTATTTTATTCTTATTTCTTAGCTATTTTCATCCCACTGCAGGGCTAAGGCTCCCTTTCGTTTCTCCATACAAAATACATAGATACAGCGATAGAAGCAAATATTCGAATTTTTATTTCTCATTTTATAATTCAGCTCTTTTGCAAATATTTAAATAGGCGATTAAAACGCAAATGACACGTTTTGCTGTTTATTATCTACATATATGCTTTCTTTTTTCATTCAATACGTTTAAAATGTTGTCGAATAGTTTTATATTTATGACGGTGTCTATTATAATGACCACAAAGCCATGGATCGGTAAGTCCACAGACACTATGGGCAAGTCTCTGACAAGCCTTTCTTTGATCTAAGGTCACTAGGGGGGAAAAAGTCCGGCTTATGGGGAAAGTGGGACGAACATCAATGTACAGGACTTACAATTTGTTATATTGATAAAATCGCCAATCGTGATATGAGAAATATCTACTTATATCGTGACTAGATTTTATCAATTTATTAAGTACTTACCTATAATTATTTTAGGATTCCTTAACTAATTGTGATAATCCGACTCGCACTTGGCTGGTTTTTTTTTTGCATTGTCAGGTACCTACTATTACTATTACCTACCTACTATTCAATGGTAGTTTTGGCAATTTTTCGTCAGGGAGTTGTAATAGGAATTTATTTATAAAAGTCAAGTTCTTAATCACATATTTTATTAGGTATATCGAACATTACCTAATTCAGTCTACATTTAAAATAGGTACAGTATACATACACATTTATTTTTAAACTAGGTACATCTAACAATACAATTTACACATGAATATTTTCTTTTATAGCTAGGTAAAATATGTTCAAATTTATATTGAGATTTTAGAGTACGAAATCTATGATGGTCTTATATTCTAAAAAAGCAGTATCAACATTTACCTACTTATTGGTAGATGACTCAATTGAATTAATGGTTTAATTTAATCATCGTTAAATTAAACCAATTTTTTTATTTAATTTAACCGTCGCAAAATCACCAAAATTTTATAGACTTGTTAAAGTCTCCAACCTATTTCTTAAGAAAAATTGCGACTTTACCCGCGATTTAACCATCGTTAAAGTTAACGGTCGTTACAAATCTCCAGAATTTAATAAAATTGTGTCATCTCTTAATAAGACTTGGAAATATTTCTTAAAAATTCTGACTTTACCCGTGATTTAACCCAGTTAAAAATAACCAGAAACCGACCATAACTGTACGCAGACAGATATCGGCCTTCCCATCTAATTAATTTATAATTATAAGTTTAAATACATCGGTTATTTATTACATCAAATGGCACAGATTCAAATTTTCAATAACATTATTATTTCGTATTCTTTTATGGTCTACATGAATTATTTTCAAGGTAAAATACATCTTCAAAAATTCAAACGCAGCGAGCCTCGAACTCGCGTTTCTACGTCTGTTCCAGCGTGCTTACCATTACACTATAAAAGTAAGCCACGCCGCGAGTGAATTTTTGAAGATGTATATTTATTTTTCCATGAAAATATTGTTAATATGATTTTTTATGTACTTAATTGTAATCAGCATAACACTTAGATAGTTTAGTTTTTTAATAATTTTGGATTTTGACAAAAACTTTAACTTTTCGTTATACCTAATCAAAATGCAGTCACCAAATGCTCATAAGTAACTTTTTTTTAATTCACATTGATAAACATTTATTTTTACATAGCCTACCTACCTAATAACAAATAGGTAAGGTCACCTGGGATAAGTGCGGCATTGGGGAAAGGGTGACAAGCTTCAATTTACCCTAAACTAAGAATAATATTGATGAAATCGACTTACAAAAATAAAATAAAAGACTTGCATACCTACTCACATAGAAAATACCCAAGAAATACTACCCACTTCTTGGTCAGTCGGATATTTAAAACAATATACGGATCGAATTGAGACCCTCCTCCTTGTTTGTAGTAGGTTTAAAATGGAAATGTGCCGCACTTACCCCAACACCGCACTTTCCCCAGATGACCACAAATAAATGCAATTACTCAATAAACATCACACTCAAGATTTTTGCGATTTTCTTAGCACCAAATCTTTATCTTAGCTTTTACAACCTTACACAGAAATTCGATTTTTTGTAACCACCTACTTAGTGCACTTATAGCTTACTAGCTGTGTTCCGCGGTTCCACCCGTGTACGTCCCGATACTGTGGGGATTTCGAAAACATTTTCTAACTAGAAATTCAAAGTTTTAGCTCTCTACTATCAGCGGTTTAGGCTGTGCGTTGATACATCAGTCAGTCAGGCAGGACAAAGCACATTATAGATTTAGATTACATAATATCTTACAGTATGACTAATGAGCAAACTATTACCACTACTGCTTCTAATAAAACTTCTACTACTGTGTTTTCAGCAGTCAAAAGTGTACTTTGACTGCTGAAAACACAAACGTGTGTGTTTTGTGGAACACATCTACAGTGATATTAAAGAAGTATCGTCTGTGCGGTAAAACACGCCAAGCGTGTTGATATAATGTATGCAAATACACATGGTGTGTGCGTCAGCATTGATGCAGCTAATGAGTTAAATTTTCCAATTGAATGTAGTTTTTTTTTTAATCCGATGTTTCCACCTTTTTCATGGTATTAGAATTTACTGTTCTGTGTTTATGGCGGTTCCTATTCGTATCTTTTTTCCAAAATATACATCTGAAACGAAATGAAACAAAATTTTATTTTATTTAACATGTAATTGTAATTTCATTTCAAGCGAATATTTTGAAAAAGATACGAAAAAGATATGCTGCGCTGGCCACACAAAGTAAGATATAAATATATATTGGAGGATTTTTACAAAGAATTATAAGCTTTTATTTTGGGAAATATACTCTTAAAACCGGGGCACACAAAATGCGTGACTTATACGTCACGGAAACACATATGTACCCTCTCTCTTATACTATACTAGCTGACCCGGCAAACGTTGTTTTGCTTTATAAATTATGGATAGTAGCCGATTCTCAGACCTACTGAATACGCATATACAATTTGATAAAAATCGGTCGCGCCGTTTCGGAGGAGTACGGTAACTATACATTGTGACATGGAATTTTTATACTTATATTAGAAGACGAAACTGAAAGAGATGCAGCTACAACAGTTGTGTGATTGCGTTGATTAAGTCACATGTTTGGTGTAAACCGGCTCTTAATAACATGCAACATTGTTATAGTTATATGTAATAAACATATTATTATTATTGAACATTCAGCCAATATCGATCATACAGTAACTGTTTGAAAGTTAATTTCGTGCAGAATCTCTTGAACTACATTCTTAACCCGGCAAGTCACAATCTAAATCCTCGGTGTTTTAATAAAGAATATCTTACAAGTCCAATATTTAAGTTTACCAATCTAATCCCTGTTCGGAGACGGTCGATCTCTCTTGTTCTTGCCCTTGGGCACCCGATGCCGGTCTCGCTTTCGGCTTGATGAGGAGCATGAGGATGACGGGCTGGAGTCGGGGGGTGAGCCAGCCTCCTCGGCTGTGAGGGCGGAAGCCTCGGGCTCCAGGACGCTGCTGCGGAGCGCCCGCCGCTGCTCTTCTGTGTGTTGGGGGCAGCGGGTTGATCTGTAACAAATTTGTAAATAAATTCTGTGACAACGGATAAATACTTATATATATTTTGTTTTGTAAATCATCATCCGATTTGTAAATACATACATATTATACGTAGAGACATCCAGACCAGAAATATTATTTTTAATAGGTCTTGGTTGCGAGAGTTCAAAGGATACATCGAAATGCTTTGCTATGAACAACATGATTTTAAAACACAATTCACCCGATTTCACTTGGTTATCTTTACATACCGAGTACAAAGTTTCTTTGTGTGCTCTGAGACTACGCCACAAATCTGTAGAAGCAGATTCTTCTTCTCGTTGGCAGACATTGTGTCGTATGTGGCACCTCCATCTGATGTGTCCACATTTTGAGTCCCATTGTTGTTTCTAATGAAAAATATATTGGTTAATAAGGAACCTATTATCATCTAAAAATTGGATGAAAAGGCCAATTTTTTTATAAATAAGGTTATGGGATAAAATGTGTTAATTGAGATCTCTATTTGTTGAAGTTTAGGTTTCTCTGTAGGATGCCAGCGCCTTCATGGGCAGTACTTCAATGGGCCACTACTTAAATGTGGAATTTTGCACATGGGAGGTACCATATTGGAAGATAGAGGCCAGAATTTGGATATGGGCCATCTGAAGGCAGGTGATATACAGTCATACAAAAAATGTAGTTGGGTATGTTATAGAGAGATCTAAATATCATTTATTAGTACTCGGTGGTATAGGCAACCCTTCTTCTTTACTTACTTATGTATTTTATTAGGTTTCCTATTGTTATTGTTCTTGATCTTCCTCTTCCTGCGTTCAGCTGGCAGAGACCCGCCCGCCCAGTCAGCATCATCTTCATCGTCACTCAGTAGCCCGGCGTAGGATGTGGGTTCGCGGCTGTTGGAGGCGATACGGCGCGAAGCTATGCGAGAACTGTTGCGGCCCATTCCTAAATAACAAATAATAGTTAGATAACTTCTTATCCAAGGAATGCTCCCATTTGCATCCTTCTCAGGAGCCCCAGGTATGCTAAACTCCAAATTATTTAGGGTAGCGCATTTGGTTAGTCATTGTTGACCATACCTTCTGCAAATAGATTTGGCAATATTTTTATGGCCGGCCGCCGGCCTGACACCAACTCTCCTAGGGACGAAGCAGTTTATCCGACACCTGGGAGCGAGAACTTTAAGTTTGCTAGCCGCCTTTTACGACATGGGATGAGATGGGGTATCCCTATTCTATGCCGGGGCTACACAACATTACAATGAGATAACTATATGAGTTATTGGACATTGTTACGGTAGGCACCATAATCCCCATAGTTCCCCCAGTAGCTGATCTACTACCATCATACCACTATTATAGGCCAAGTAGTTTTCATCCGTTGCTTTCTCAATATTTTTATCCGATCTGCAGGTTGTCCTTGGCTGCATTTTATAGTGCAGACAGGGATAATCTCTGGCTTGGTATCCACTTAGTGGATAGTTTGTGACTAAGAAAGATTGTTATTGAAACGAGCCTCTACATATTGACACAATCCTTCAAAAGGTCCGGGGTTCCATAGCACTATAATACTGGACAGATAACTAATTATTGAAACTTATTATGTTACTTGGTAACAAGAGTCTCAAAATTTACAGAGCTTTTGTTCACTGGTTAAGTTTGAAACCAAAAAGGACTCCTTGCATTGCAGAGGGTTTAAAAAATACCATGCAGATTACATACCTAGGTAAATTTAATGCAGTTTATGGTAATAAATGACTGTATAGTAAATTTTACAGTTATAAGGGACCTATCAGAGAGAGAGAGTGGTCATGCATTCTGCATTCAAGCATGCAATTGGTCATGAAGCTCGCAGTTCTACTTGACTGAAGCAGTCAGAATGGCTCCTGTGTGAGTATGTCACATAACATAACACAAAGAACATAAACTGACTGCTTGACCACTCTGATAGATCCTTAATTGTTGGGTCAAGAATCAATATTGAAAAAAATACCATGCAAGTAATTCATCGCGGAGAACGCGAGTGAAAACGCAGGGCGTCACTAGTATAGTAATTTAAACTGCCTACAGTTCAAAGGGCACAAAAGACAACTAAACTCTATAACAAGTCAATTAGGTAGTTTAAATTTCTCCAGTTATTAAGAAATCATTATGTTTCATTAGATAATGAGTTTGTTTATGAACAGCTGATCCGTGACTCACGATCAGCTGTTTGCAACAAATGCCATGTTAGGTAACTTTATTAAGTTTGTTTTAGTACAATTTCCCAAAAAATAATAAAGATGCATGATTAGAGTGATTTTAGGTATTGTGTAGTAATCTCACCCATGCATTTCTCCAAATGCGGAGCAAATCTGGTAGCAGAAACCGGGCGCTCACAGTTTGGACACGAACAGTTCGAATCCGGCGTCTTCTTCATCATTGAAAAACCGAACACATCACACTCTGGAGAGTTCACTATTTTATAGTTTTCATCTTCTTCTTTTTCGCCTTCGAGTAACTCTGTAAGTCCCGTTTTCAGTCCGTGGTGGAATTCAAAAACAGCCCCCACAACAACATCCTCGCATAAATTCTCGTAAATAAAGTTAGCGGCCTCCTCAGCGTTACCTTCGTCTTGCATGATTTCAAAGAACTTTATATTTAAATCGTTCATGCTTAGTTCACTATCAATCGTGCTCATTTTCATGGGGTTGGTTTTGGTAAAACAAAAATGCAGTGCACCACCGATGCATGCACGCACGCACGCAACGAAAAATTGATTGATAACTAGATTAGAGATGTGACATCGGTTATAGATTTGTCGATGAATTTGACGACTGTTTGAGCCGATTCGATTTTGGAGTCGATCATTTACGATGAGTTTTACTGACCACAAAGTTCTAAGGTAACACAAAACTTGTATTGATTTAAAGACACCGCGAAATATATAATGCTTTTCATCTATAATTACCTATGCCGTCATGTTGGTAGCAAAACAAAAAAGTCTTGACTTAATATCTTGAATGTGCTATACCCTAAACCTTGAATACAGGAAGATTCGTTCATTCATTCTTTATATACAAATCCCCCTATATTCAAGGTAGCACATTATTTTTTTTGTATTTTGCACTTTTTTGTTTTGCTACCAACATGACGGCATAGGTAACTATAGATGAAACGCACTCTAGTGTAACCATGTAATAAAAAATAAAAAAAAAAACTTAAACGTCACTCGCTCGAGTAGCGATATCGAGCAATGGCGGCGCGGTACCGGAAAACAGAACTCACTAGCAAGCTTAAAAATTTAAGATGGCGCTGGCGCGGTAAATTTAACTTTAAATATTTTAATACCACGAAACCTAGTGGTATTAATTTTAAAATATAATTTTGCCCTCGCAAAGGCAAATTAGAATTATACAGACTTTCAAAAAGGAGGACGTAAACAATACAGCTGTTTTAATCAGACAAAGACTTGGTGTAGGCTGCAGGCCTTCTGCTGGATTTAACTAGTAGCTGTCCTAGTAGGTAGCTAGGTACCTAGGTAAGGGCTAGGAATAGTGTACAGCACAGGTATTCTAGGATTTACTACAGAGATGTAGTTATATCATAACATACTTATTATCACTGTCAAACAAAAGGTGCATTGGCCCATAAACAACGTTGTTATTTATAAGACCCGTAACGTTAAACTCAGTTGACCAGTATCAAATTAGACAAGGGGTATTTGGAACGACGATTATTTGCCCCTTCCACTGAAATAAAACTATACAAGTACGCTGGAATTGCTGATACTATACAAAACATTGTGCCGATTTGATTTGCGCCATGTTGCGCTGTTGTTGCGCGTTTTCTATTGAAAGTGATGATGACCGTCCATGGAACTAATAGCTCCGGAGACGGTCACCATCACTTTCAAAAGAAAACGCGCGATAACAGCTCAACATGGCGCAGATCAAATAGGCACAAAACAGTGCGCTATGTACTGGCCAAGTGGCCCCTTCGTACAAGTAGGTATAAGAGAGCGTATATAGCGTAAGCATAGTATAAGCAAAGCACTGATGCCTGGCAATATCTGTACTTCGATGGTGTGTTTTTTTTTTGCACAGCGGTTGGTAGGTGTTGGAGCAATGCGGGCGTAGTCGCGGGCACAGCTAGTAATATATAAATTAATACATAATAACGAGTTCTATAGATACATATTTATAAACATTTTGATAACAAGAACCCGATAGTGCAAGACTAACATCAGTTTGTACACGCGAGATAAAATCCAATGAATATGAGTTTTATGCTTTTCTTTATCTCATGTTTGAATTTTAATAAGTTACTTGGTACATACCTACATAATATATATAAACTAGGTACCTATTCATTATAACAAATTGAATTTAGTGTTCCGAGAGCAGTTGAGTGTTGATCTTGTGTTGATTTTGCAGCAGAAACATGGTATTTTATTATTTTATTGCTTCAGAGCTTTACTTAAGATACTGGTCTTGTAATATTATTGTATAGTATTGGGTCTATCTGTAAGCGCGTGCGCGTTTAATTTTTTATTTTACGACCTTTATACGGCGCGTCGGGCGAATACCTACCCTACTACAATGCAGAGAGTGTTGGTTCGATTCCCGCCGGGACCTGTATTTGTGCTTAAAAATAAATAGATATTTGTTTTTGGTCTGGGTGTTTCTCTAGGTATCTATTTATTGTATGTATTACAAAAGTAAAATAAATATAAGTACTATTAAGTACCTTTTGTATCTATTATCTGTAGTTACCATAACACAAGGTTAGTAGCTTATCAAGGGGCTAGATGGCGCTGTTTGGTGTTGTTGATATTTGCATACCTACACTACATGTATAGTGTAAGTGGCGTGACAATGCAATAAGTACTATTTTTACATTTATTTTCTTGTAATATATTGCAGGTAAATTTTACAGCCCGTGGTCTTGTGCCCCCAGTCTTCACACCAATGAAAGACGATCAGGTGACCATAGACTATGACGCTATCCCGCCTTACGCGAAATTCCTGGCAGATAATGGTATTAAAGGTGTTTTAGGTAATGTTTGAACTACCTTCCTATTTAACTTTTTTTAGTAACTGTGTTACTGAGTCTGTTGATAGATAGATAGATATATACTTTATTTTATCAACGTGAATATAACATTACAAAATAAAACACACATAAAATAAATTAATTGTAAACTAAACAAATGTTGAACAAATAGGCGGCCTTATCGCTCAAAGCGATTGATAAGTATATTGTTTTTACCTATGGATTAGAGGAGTTTGAATTGTACAGACATGCAAGTCAAGCAACGCCTGGCGCGGTCATTACTGGGAAGGGTGACCCATAATGTGTAACCCGTGATACCCGTGTGACTTCGTGCTTTTGGTCAGTTGTTCCAGTAGGTACCAATAGAAGATTCGATTACGGTTTCTACCAATTTAACCAAGGGCTTTGTAGAAAGTATTTCTTTAAGATTTTTCTGAGGCTGATGCACACACAATTATCATTAAATACTAACATAAATCCTGATCATTATCGTTAATTTAACTAACATCTTCTTTTCCCAGTTGGCGGTACAACTGGAGAACACATGGCTCTATCCGTTTCTGATAGGAAGAAAGTGATAGACAAATGGGTGGGAATTGCCCCTGCGACTGGTCTGCATATCATGGTACAAGTTGGAGGCGCTCCCGTGGCTGATGTCTTAGATCTGGTAAGAAAGTGATAGACAAATGGATGGGTTAGGTTAGGTTGGACATTATGGTACAAGATGGAGGCGCTCCCGTGGCCAATGTCTTAGATCTGGTAAGAAAGTGATAGACAAATGGGTGAGTTAGGTTAGGTTGGACATCATGGTACAAGATGGAGGCGCTCCCGTGGCTGATGTCTTAGAACTGGTCACAAAGTGATAGCCAAATGGGTCGGGGATGTCTTGGAACTGAAAGAGAGTGATATACAAATGGGCCAGGGATGTCTTGGAACTAGTAAGAAAGTGATAGACAAATGGATGGGTTAGGTTAGGTTGGACATCATGGTGTCTTGGAATTTGATTAGAGGGCTCAAAGGATTCTCTAACTACGAGAGTGTGTTTTTTTTGTCTCCTATATTAATAGATGGTAATTGTAGGTACCTACCTAACCGACTTCATGAAAGGAGGTTCTCAATGAAATTGTGGCCCGCCATTTTTCTGTAGGTGTGAACCTTACTAAAATTATGTAAAGTAACGGAAAACCACTGTAAGATTATGTTGTTT
This sequence comes from Idaea biselata, assembly GCA_958496205.1. NCBI lineage: Eukaryota > Metazoa > Arthropoda > Insecta > Lepidoptera > Geometridae > Idaea > Idaea biselata. The sequence continues at coordinate 10,127,603 of OY292402.1, forward strand.
CTTTCACCAGCTGATATTGTGTAATAATTACACAAACACTGCGGTATTTTTATCGGTATTATGTTGATAACATTCATTTTTGTTTGTTATTTATCTTGAAATTTTAAGATGGAAATTACATAATAAGTGGCTGTGAATTATTTGATAAACATAGGTAGGTACCTACGTATGTAGGTAGGTACCTAGTACCTACTGACTTATTGATAAAAAAAAGCAAAGAGAGGGACAAATATTACCCTTCTCTTGCAGTCGGGTAAATATAGCACACAACAGAAATTGGGATCGTGATATAAAAAGTAGCATTCAACTTAAGCTCAAAATACACGGACGACACTGACACTGACACTGCAACTTTACCTATGGAGCCCACACATGACGTATACATACGTCATGTGTGGCATGTCGCCCGTGTATTTTGAGCTTAAGATGAAATTAGGCACTTAGTTTACAAAGTTTTATTACAATCGGTGCAGTTATGTCCTCTTTAAAAGTCCTTAACTTTCTATAACCGACTACAAAACAGGAGAGGTTCTCAATTTGACGTAGGCTATTTTTACTTTATCCAGGCCAAATACTGTCAAAACAACAAAGTGGACTCTCTCCTGACCCTTCCAGAGCTGTACTTCAAGCCAGGCTCGGTTGATGAGCTGGTTTCCTACGTGGAACTGGTTGCTAAAGCTGCACCCAAGCTACCTGTGTTGTACTATCATATACCGCATATGAGCAAGGTTGAAAGTAAGTAAGGATAAAAACGAAGTTGACTGTTTCCTCCCTGGATAACGACATTAAAAGCATAAAATGTATGTTTATGCCATAAAACCTATATCTGTCATGAGTATGCCTCTGAATTTTGTTTTTTGTTTCCTTTTCTAATTAGAATAGAAATAATATTTAGAAAAATTAGAATATGAAAAAAATCATGACCGTTATAGGGTCTTATGGCATATAATATCTTATAATCTTCCCTCATTGGTTCCAGTAAACATGCCAAAATTCGTAGCTGCAGCTACGGCACGGATACCAAACTTCAAAGGCATAAAATTCACATCGAATGACCTGAGCGAGTGTGCGCAAGTTTTAAGGACCTTGAAGGAAGGCCAGGAAGTGTTTTTGGGGGCCGATACTGTAAGTGATAATGAGTTTCTGTTTCATGTCTGTCAAAGTAGTCAAGAGGAAACATTACCAGCTCTTTCTCTATGCAAAATAAGGAGACTGTTTCCTCCCTGGATAAAAGTTTAGGGCAATTATGTGTATGCCATAAAAGTATAAGTATGCTCTTCTTCTTCTTGTCAACTGCGTCAAATAGTCTGGCCTGAGTTTGACCCAAAACTCGGCAACGGCTACTGCCTTGTCCGTAGCGGTCTTGCTGCAGAGCATCTAAGGACACAGAGGGCAAACAGTCAAATAGGCCATTGTTTGGGTAGTTCTTTCACAGTCACACAGAGTGCTATGACCGAAAAACTCCCACTTTGCCATGTTTACCTTAAAGCGACCAACCTGGGTTCACAGGCAATTGAGCCATTTCCAGATTGGCCACTACAAGTCACTTCCAGCTCGAAAGTATTTCTGCCATAACCATTATTGACCATGCACCTTTCTAATTCTATTCTCTTAAGCTATTAATTTAATTTCGAAGCGTCAACAACAAAAAAACGTCTAGGTAGAATATATGCTAGTGCGAGCGTATGCGGGCTACCAAAATCGCGCCCTCATCATCATTATTGTATTATACCTTAATATTTTTCAGTTACTGGCACCAGCTGCCCTCCTCGGTGTAGGCTCCAGTATAGGAACTACCTACAATTTGTTCCCAGTGATGGCCAAACAGATACTCGATGCAGTCGCTAACAAAGACATCGCTAAAGCAAAACAGATTCAAGAAAAACTCAGTTTGGCTATCGAAGCCCACACTCCTGAAGGTAAGTGGAAGTTATAGATTATAGATATCCCAAATACCATTTTTCGCAATTGGCTTTATTTCGGCTCTGTAGCCCGGGTCTGAAAAAATAAAGCTACGTTATCCCCTGGCCGTTGTAAAAGGCGACTAAATATCACCATGTCCATAGCCTAAGGAGTTTTCACCCGTAGTTTACACAATAGTTTCTATCTGATTTGGTAGTTGTTCTTGGCTGCATTTAAAATGCGGGCAGGGATAATCGTAGGTTTGGTGTCCACTTCATATTTTGCGAGTAAAATAGTTATTGCATAGGGCCTTTAAGTGTTGGCTTACGGAATGGAATACCAGTGGAATACCAGGTTCGAGTCCTGCCCGGTACCTACCTACTAAAATTTTAAAGCATTTTTTCAAAAAAGAAGTTTTATTATGTGTAAATTGTGTGTTTTAAGGTGCATGGGTACCAATAATGAAGGCTGGAATGGAAATGGTGACTGGTATTAGAGTAGGACCACCAGCTCTTCCACAAAAGCCAATATCGGGCGAAGCAAGACAGAGGATCCAAGGAAAACTCAGGGCATTGGGACTTTGCAAGTAGAGTACTGTAGATAAAAAGGACTGATTCTGATTTACTTAATAATGAATGATAATAAATATTAAACAAAGCATGGATATTTAATTTACCTATGTTTATTTAAAACTAGCTATATATAATTACTAGCTGTTGCTCGAAACCCGTCGGGTTTCGGCTAGTTCCAATTCCACCCAGTTGCGTGGTGAATTAAATTCAATTGTCATATTGTTATTCAATATCGCTATGAGTTATTCAGCTATCTAAATACATCAGAGAGGTGAAATAGCTCTAATAGAGAGGTAGAGGCCTTCGACCTGGTAGTTAAATATTGCGAAAGTCCTCAAGCAAGCCAAATTGGCAATAACGATAATCCGAGACAGATCAACTTGCAGCTGTTAAGTTAGGAGACCCGCCCTTAAATAACGGCGGAATAATGGGAAGGAAAAATAATAAGATTCAGCTATCTAAATACATAATCGTAATCGGTCCAGCTGTTCTGAAATTTAAATTATAATATACCTATCTACAACAACATGCCCAACTTAATTTTGTGGATATCTGTATATCGCCAACTTTCAGCCGACGACGGTCCATATCCAAACTTTTGACCTCTCTCTTCCAACACGTTACCTCCCACTGTGCAAAATTCCACACTTAAACGGTGGCCCATTGAAGTACTGACCGCGCAAGGCGCTGCCGCGCCTTCCACGGTCAGTACTTCCCTGGGCGACCGTTTAAGTGTGGAATTTTGCACAGTGGTAGGTAACGTGTGGAGGTAACCCGCGCTGCTCATCTACTGGTGCCTACTTATATTATAAAAAGGTAAAGTTTGGATATATGGAAGGAAGTTGGTATGACGGAAACGTATGGTGATCTTCGTAAATAATAAACCGATTTTGATGATTCTTGCACAAATATACCTATATTGCATTATCCAAAAGCATATTATGCGCCTAAACCTGAGTAATGTCATTGTAAATAACAAAAACTAATTAAGCAAAAGCAGTAAAAATCATTAAAATTGTAACATTAACTTTAATCATTTAGGAGTCTTGTAATGAGAAGGTGGTTTCGGGTTGTCTATCTATTTCTACCTAGTTCTTTATAAGCCGACTCTATCGATAAAAGTCCAAAAAATTGTGATTTACTGCATTGTGGGATGCTATTCTGCTCATCATTCCGAAGGTTCTCATTAGATTTTCACCAAGATTTTATGGAACTACAATCTGGCACTCCTCTCACCATCTCTCACCGTAAAAAAAGAATTATCGAAATCGGACTTCATATACGGAGTACGGCGGGAACATATTCACATACATACCTACATACAAACAATATACGGGTCGAATGGAGAAATTCCTCCTTTTTTGAAGTCTGTTAAAAACAGCCATTATAAAGAATTTTCGTACGTTCAGACAGATCTGGACATATGGAGACACATAGGTATACGGTATTTTAAGAATTTCCTGCTATCCGGTTTCGTTTTCCAAATGACCGGATATCCGGATAGCATGTGTTAATTCCACACAACACACTTCTTCAATACAACAATCAAACTAATTAAGTAAAATTTCCGGAAATCCGGCTTTTTTTAAATTGCCGGATATCCAGATTTTTTTTCATTGCCGGATATCCGGACATACCGTGTTAATTCCACACAACACACTTCTTCAATAAAACATTCAAACTAATTAAGTAAAAGCAGAAATAACACTATTGCCGGATAACCTGACCGGATATCCGGACAAAAAGTAGCCTATATGTTAATCCGGGTCTATAGCTATCTGCATACCAAATTTGGTTAAAATCGGATTAGCCGTTTCTGAGATTAGCGGGAACAAACAAACAAACAAACAGACAAAGTCTCTAAAAACATTTAATTCGTGTTTAGCTACCGATTTTGAGGCGATCTGCATTTTTTTTTCTAGATATAATTCAATTACAGATTTTTTTATGTCTCCAGATTTATAATATGTATAGATAGATATAAAAAGGAAGAGAAAATTTATTAATTTTAAAAACAATTTACAAAATTATTAATCGTTTTAATTGGTGACCGTTATTCTCCTTAAATAGGTTAGGTAGATTCCTTTAATTCCACTCCAATGCTCTGTAAATTGTCTGCTATTTGTTGAATTTCGTCAGGATTAGGTTTGACTAACGGAATGCGCATGCATAAATCTATTCCGAAAATTAGCCTATATGCTTCTTTCTCAAATTCTAGAAAAGCTGTGGAAGAAAAAACAATTTATTTAGAAACTAGTTGCGCCCGCGCGATAAAGGTCTTTGTGTTAATCCAGAGCTCCAGTTATCTGCATTTTTTGCGTGATGGAGTATTTAATATAGGTACTTACTAAGAAACGTATTTTCACCTTTATAATATAAGTAAGTAGTGGCGAGCCTCAGCTAACTACCGGGTCCACAGGTGGCGGATAGTGGAATACTCCTTTAGTATGAAGGATAGCTGCGAATAAGGTTTTACCGAATAAGCAGTCCCGGACCGAGGCGGCAGGGTTACCAGGATGCGGGTGGGGTATCTGGTGGCACAGGTACCTCCATGAAATCTCGCATAACATCCAATGACAACACTGTGACGTGGCGAGTTAGCACCGCCATTAAATAAGTGCTTAGCCCTGGCAGAGGGAAGCAGCCTGCCAGCCTTTCATCGGGCGGACCTCATGGAGAGGAGTACGGCTGGAGAAAGAGAAAACTCATGGGCGGCAACGTTAACCGTTACCGGCTGTGGCACTGCGATCACCAACCCGTCGTTGCTGTCGTGGTGATTATACGCTATAAACCCCTTCAAACTCCAAAATGAATGACAAACAAAACAATCGACCCCGAGTTCCCAGCGCACCGTCACTCCCTGGTTCGAGCAGTAACCAGGTGAAACGGAGCAGGGGTGCGAAAAGTAATCCCTGGGAGATGACTAACTGCCGCAAACAATTACATATTGCAACTTATAATATCCAATCGCTGTCGAGAGATGACGTACTGGACTACCTTGAGTATGAGTTGGATAAAATCAAATGGGACATTCTCGGAATCTGCGAAACCAGAAGAAAGGGTGAAGAAACAATCAAGTTGAAGTCCGGTAATCTATTTTACTATAGGGAGGGTCATAAAGCTGGTGTAGGAGGTATAGGATTTCTCATTAACAAAAGAGTAGTAGAGCGGGTTGTGGAAATAAATAGCGTATCAAATCGGGTAGCATACTTGAAGATACGTTTATCAGCTAAACACGAACTGAAAGTTATCCAGGCCTATGCACCTACCAATAAGAAAAAGAACAACGATGAGGAAGTTGAATCCTTCTACGAAGACATATCCAGTGTACTCAGAAAAGTAAAAACCCACTACACCCTTTTGATTGGAGACTTTAATGCTAGGTTAGGAAGGAAGACATGTGATCAGGAATCGAGCGTCGGAAACTTTGGTTTGGGCATAAGAAATCCTCGTGGAGAAACTCTGCTAAATTTCCTGCAAAATAATAACATGTTTGCAATGAACACCTTTTATGCTAAAAAACCGCAACGGAAGTGGACCTGGAGACACCCAAATGGTGTAAATAAAAGTGAATACGATTACATCATTACAGATAGAATAGGAATAATCAAAGACGTATCTGTGCTAAACCAATTCTCCACAGGCAGTGATCACCGATTAGTCCGAGCTGTATGCTCCTTTAATATCAAAAAGGAAAGGCGGAATCTTGTTCTCAAGAGTGTAACACCGAATGATGACAAGATAGAGATATTAAGACACAATACCGATCTCTACAAGGATCATGTCGATGCACAGCTTCAAGTAGACACTATTGAACACATGTCTATAGAAGAACTAAACGATCACCTAGTTAAAATAATGACTCTGTCTACCCAAAGTGTGACTCCAGATACCCCGTGTGGAAAGAACCAAAAGCTCACTGCTGAGACATTAGCTCTTATAGAACAAAGAAGGCTATTAAGAACTGAAGGTAAAACCGATACACCGGAATACCGCCAGACTCAACGTCACACAAAGAAACTCCTGAAAAGGGACTTAAGGAATTACCAACAGAGTGTTATCGAAGACACTATTGAAAAGAATAAAAGCCGAGGAGTATTGAAAGCTACTCTCAGTATAGGACGGAAACAAATTTTCAAACTTTTCAATGAGGACGGCGATATTGTCACCAATCGCAACGAGCTTCTGGAGGTTGTTCACAAGTTCTATGAGAGCCTATACAGAAGCAAAGTCCAGAGTCCAAGTTCCAGACCGGAACATCGGGAAAGAGCGCCAATCGCAAATGTTGGTTCTGAAGAAATCCCTGACATCACCCTCGACGAGGTACATCTTGCGCTTCATCAACTGAAAAACCGTAAAGCCCCTGGCGAAGACGGAATTATTCCAGAGATGATAAAGAGCACAACGGTCACTTTCAAATCTGCTCTGGCTACATTATTCACTAAGTGTCTAATGGAGTCTAAAGTACCACAGTCCTGGAACAATGCTGTCATCACCTTATTACATAAAAAGGGTGATATACGTCGGCTAGACAACTATAGGCCGGTCAGCTTGCTATCACATATATACAAGCTCTTCACGCGGATTATTGTAAATCGGTTGAAGAACAAGTTGGATGGCTATCAGCCACGAGAGCAGGCTGGCTTCCGGAGTAGCTTCAACACGTGCGATCATCTGCAAGCTCTTAAAACGCTGGTTGAAAAGTGCAATGAATACCAGATTCCTATAATCATTGCATTCATAGACTACGAAAAGGCATTCGACTCCATTGAGACCTGGGCAGTCGAAAAAGCCTTAGCGGACTGCAGAATAGATGAGCGATACATATCTCTGATAAAACACCTACAGAGCAATGCTACAGCATGTGTGAGTTTGCATAAGAAGACAAAGAGCTTCAAACTCGGTAGAGGAGTGCGCCAGGGAGACACAATCTCTCCTAAGCTGTTTAACGCCGCACTAGAAAATGTCTTCAAAGAAGTAGACTGGCATAATAAGGGTATAAACGTGGATGGAGAGAGACTCAGCAACTTGCGCTTTGCAGACGACTTGGTGATATTCTCTGACAGCATCCCTGATATGCTGTTCATGCTGAACACCTTGCAAGAGGAATCGGCTAAGGTTGGGCTAAAAGTCAATGAGAGCAAGACGAAAATCATGACTAATATTCCCAATGCACAACGACATCGTATGCCGGTTGAAGTCACGTCGGAGTATATCTACCTGGGTCATAAAATTACTTTGGGTAGCGAAAACCAGACCGCAGAAGTAGAGAGACGCATAGCCCGGGCATGGGCAGCCTTTGGCGCAAACGCTAGCGTGCTGCGTAGCAAGATGTCTGTGACGTTGAAAATAAGAGTCTTCGAGCAATGTGTCCTGCCAGTGTTCACATATGGAGCCGAAACCATGACCCTGACCGAAAAATCCGCAGAGAAACTCCGCGTTGCCCAGAGAGCAATGGAAAGAGCTATGCTCGGTATTTCCTTACGCGACCGGAAAAGAAATACTTGGATTAGATCTAAAACCAAGGTTAGGGATGTAGTTAAGGTGATCGCTGAGCGCAGGTGGAGGTGGGCGGGACACATTGCAAGAATGAGCAGTGACAGATGGACTCGAAGGCTGATGGAATGGCGCCCGCGTGCACATATTAGGCCGCGGGGTAGACCACCAATGAGATGGAAGGACGACATCATAAGACACGCAGGACGAGATTGGATGTCGAGAGCTCAAGACCGTCAGGAGTGGAAGAGGATGGAGGAGGCCTACGTCCAAGATTGGACATGAAAGGGCTGTAATGGATGGATGGAATATAAGTAAGAAGTAGGATTAATACTTTCAAATGGATCTACAACTATACCTACATAAAAAGGTCATATTTTATTCGGTTTTTAAAGAAAATTAGTATAGTCTTCTTCTTCCTTTCGTATAGTGGTGTGGGTCACCTAGTGTTAGTTTCAAGTCATCCTAAGACCTCTAACTTGACCTAACGACTGCTATCAGAGATAACAACCGGGTTCAACTGCTTAACGTGCCGCGCCGTAGCACGAAGGAGTGCAAAATAGTAACTGACAATGTGTGTGGAAAAACATCTACCTACGTTGTTAGTTACTATACCGACAATGTGTGTGGCACAAAGTAACTATGTATTTGTAAGCTTATGTATTTGTAAAAGCGACTTACATCTGTCCGTATAACCTGCAACAACAAAAAACACTTTCAGAATTTTGTAGACGAAATAGAAAAAAATTAAGGATAAGGAAAACATCGTGAGGAAAGCTACGGCTTAAAGTCACGCAAAAGGGCCCAGTTATAGGGCGCGGAAACACTCAGTAAAAGTAAAAATAAGTAATAAAGGGTTATTGTTTATGTTATTTTGAACTTATACACATATTCTTAACTTACGTATGGTGTTGTTATTTACATAATGAACCTTTGCCAAATTCCGATTTAGCACCGCTTGCTGTCTCTCTCCTTCTTCGTAATTCCTATTTCGATAAGCCTCTTCTATTGCCAAGACTTGTTTTGGAAACAAGCTACCGGCTGCTGTTAAACTAATTTTAAAACCGCTTGCGAAAGCTGCAGCAATTGCATCCTGCAGGAAAATAAACAGATCAGCTGAATAATGAAATGGTAAATAGTCAAGTAAGTTTATTACCTAGAACCTAATGAAATAAAGACATTTTTCGGTTTGAATCGCGGGGTGTTTATTACTTTTAGCATTGTTACAACGCTCAACGTTTCAAGACCTTTCCAGGTCCTTTCTTCAGGATTGACTTGGAAACAATTCAAACCGAAAAATGTCTTTATTTCAATACAACATAGCGAAAATGGAAGAAAAATGTAGAACTTATTCTTAATTCATTGTTTTGGCACGTAGTCGTGTAACTCTGGCATAGAATAGGGCTACCCTAGGCTACCATTTCTTCTTGTAGGTATCGTAAAAGACGACAACGGATGGATCTAGTGGAGACTAGCGAACTAACGAATGAAGCTCGGTGGCGGGCGGGTAAACTGCTTGGTCGCAAGCTGGTTTGATGTCATAAACTCATGCATGGAGTTTATGACATCCAGTCATGGAAGGCGGTTGGCTCTTCCATGACTTATGCATGCAATATTGCGAAATCTTGTTCCAGCAGTCAATAAGGCCTACCTGTGTTTTAGCGGTCCCCGGGCTCCCGAGAGAGATGCATCCAGGAACATCGCTCGGATGAGGAGTAAGGAAGAATAAATAGGTAAGGCCTATCAATTGTAGGATATGGGCAAAGATCAATCTGTAAGCTAAAACTTACATTTCCCGCAATGCCGACGATCATGTCCTTTAAAGATGGAGTTGACCTAACCAGCAGACCTCCATCCATTGTAGATATCACACCAACTAAGGTGCAAATTTGTTTTGAAGCGGCTTCAAGTACTTCAACAGCCGGTACTGAAATACATATATGTATGTAACACAAGATTAGGGAACCCTCATAAGTCGCATCCACTGAAATAAAACTATACAAGTACGATGGGATTAGTAAACCATACAAAATGACATTAGATCTTTGTGCCGATTTGATTAGCGCCATGTTGTGATGGTGATGGTGACCGTCCACGGAACTATTAGTTCCACGGACGGTCACCATCACTTTCAATAGAAAATGCGCGACAACAGCGCAACATGGCGCAGATCAAATAGGCACAAAATTCAGTGCGCTATGACCTGTCCAGCGACTTGTACCATGGAGGTCAGTGGTTGCATCCCATTGGTTTATTCCAAAATTCGATTCATGTCGACTCCACATAAATAACCCACTCTCCAAAATTCAGCTCTCTACTATCAGCGGTTTACACAGCGCGTTGATCCATCAGTCAGTCAGGACAGAGCATTTAATATTAGATTTTTTGTCAATTTCTACTTAAGAGGACAGTCTACCTACTCTTTTCTCCATATAAACTTTAGAAACATAGTCGACTGTTTCCTCCCTGGATCTGGGTGGATCTGTTTATGCAATAAGTCTTATATCAGAAAAACTTGAAATTAAAAAAAAAAAACAAATTAAACGTAGGGTTGGGCATGGTTATGCATGCCCCTACGTTTTGTTTTTTTTTCAATTTCTAGTTTTTCTGAATTTTATTTCTATTCTAATTAGAAAATTAAAAATAAACAAAACGTAGGGGCATAGTCATGGCAGATATAAGTTTTATGGCATAAACATATTTGGTCTAATGTCTTTATCCAGGGAGGAAACAGTCGACTACGTTTGTATAGAGAAAGAGTAGGTAGACTGTCCTCTTAAGTTTAGGTTATAGCACTTACCCTTTGGAGTAGTGAAAAAAGGCAAATCTTCAAAAAACATCGGCAGGTCAGGTGCAGCATTCGATAGGAGTTGTAGATCATTCACTACTTCATCAAGATTACCCTTGTAAGGTATCACTGGTAATACAGCGATCCCTTCGATACACCTTCCTGCTAATTTCAGCTCGTTGCAGTACTTAGCCTGGACAGAGATGGCTATTACTTGTTTACTTGGTGATGGGCCGACTAGTTGCCGACTAGTTGGCAACTTTTCCGACTAGTTGGTAGGTGCCGCCTAGTTGGTAGGTGCAGACTAGTCGGCAAATTGTGCCGAGTAGTCGTCAGGTAACAATTAAAGAAGTAATAATGTATTATCACTTCTTTCAAGGATTGCTTTCAAGCAATCTCAATAATAAAAGAAGTGACATGTAAAAATAAACCTTATAACAATAACTCAAAACTCTGTTTTAAACGTGATAAAAAATCTGCTCTCCTCTCCGAGCCGGCCTGTGTGAACGGACCCTTATGCAGTAAAACCAATATATATTAAATTCGTTTCCTATACAGTTAGAAGGTGGTTCTGTAGCACCTTCTAACTATGTAGGTAACGATGTAGAAAACATTTCTTTTATTTTAACAGCGTAAATTACTTTTTATTGGGAATAATATAAAACAAATGAAATGTAAATGAGATGTAAACTAGTAATTTACACTGGAAAAATGAAAAAAAAAAATCTTTTCATTTGGAATGAATATTTTGGAAAACCTTGTGGTGGGGACCCTATAAAAGTAAAGTCTTAATCCGAATAATATCGATATTCAGGTAGAAAACGAAATTTTTCATAATTTATTTTGGTAATATGTTTGTATGGAAATAGTAACAGTCGCCACGTTCTTAAATGCCCAACAAAATATTAGCTTCGTTCTATTTTTTTGATGACGTCTAACCCGAATATCTCCGAACTATAATGATTTTCATTGCCGATTATTCGGCAATTTAAAACCGACTAGTTGGCAGAAACCATAGTCAACTTATCTCTACTTATCTATGGGTATTAAATTCAAAGTACTGACTGATATATCAGTGCAGAGCCCAAACCGCTGGTCCTAGAGAAATTTGAAATTTAGAGATTGTGTTCTTTGTGGTATGTAGGTATCCACGAAGTAAGGGTTTTTGCCAATCCCGCTGGATCGGGAATACACGGCTGAAACCTCGGGACTCTGCTATAGTGCGTTTCATCTTTAAATTCCTATGCCGTTACGTTGGTAGCAAAACAAAAAAGGCTTGCCCTAATATCTTGAAAGTAAACGAAAGTGTGAAAGTGAAAGAACCCTAGACCTTGAATTCAGGAAGATTCGTTCATTCATTCTTCATTTACAAATCTCCGTAAATTCAAGGTAGCACATTAAATTTTTCGTTTTTTACATATTTTTGTTTTGCTACCAACATAACGGCATGGGAATTTAAAGATGAAACGCACTTTAGTTAGGACTGTACAGGACTGCCTAAGTTTTGTACTTGTCAAAATAAATTTGTTCTGTTTCATTCTTGTCTTTTCTTACATGAGTATAAGACATACACACCAGTTGTACCGCTTCATATAATGGTTGTCCTCCGATTTGTACTAGAATGTTCAATCCAAGACGCTTACATGTTTGAACCCACTTCCAGACGATTCGTTTACTCTCAGCCAAATTCAGTGAAAACCCATCGCCGGCTTGTGATATAACTATTAAAATTAAAAAAACCGGTCAAGTGCGAGTTGGACTCTAGCACGAAGGGTTCCTTACCACTATCACAATTGGCACGGTATCCTAAAATGAACACTGGACCAACCAATCCGTAATCACAATGCAAACGTTACTATCACTCGGTCATTAGATGGCGCTTGTAGTAACAATACATCGCGGTATCGTTGCGTTTTTATGTAGGTACCTAAATCACGTTAAATGTATGGGAGCCCCTCTTAAATATTTTGGGTGCGGAACCCCCTTATAAAAACCCACAGCAAAAACTTAATAAAGTGGCAATTAAGCTAGTCCTTTGAATTGTATGTACGCTGTTACACCTAACTCAGAAGACTACATACACAAACTTATTAGTTATATACTTATATAGCTTTTTTTCAATCGGATCTGTAATTAATGACCAGTAATCAAAGACCCTGCTATTGTATGGGCGCTCATTCGACACAGAGGCCTACATACAATGTTTTATTTAATATTTTTTTTTATTTATTTTTTGGAATGTTATCTTTGTTTGTAACCTTCCTTTTCCTGATGCAAGTAAAATGCAAGTAAATAATCCTTCGCGGTTGACATAAAATTACTCTTAACCCTTTACATAAACTTCGGAAGAAGTTAATTTTACGTGGTAAACTGAGGATACATAAAAATTAAATTTTCTAACATAAAGTCATAACTCATAAGTCATAACATAAGGACATCTATTGAGGAACCCCATATATGGACTACTGCAACTAATTATGATGGGAAAAGTTTCGGGGAAAAGAAAAGTTGGTCGTAGGAAAAAGTTGTGGCTACGAAACATTAGAGAGTGGACAGAAATAGCGAGTGCCGCCAAACTATTTAACCTCGCGAGAGATCGCATAAAGTATGTTGAACTGACTGCCAACCTTCACTAGTTGGAGAGGCACCCTGAGAAGAAGAAGAACATAAAGTAGCCGAATGTTAATGAACTGTAAGGCCCAGGTAGGCAATATGTTACCATGTCTTAAATTACGAGTTTTTACTTACTCAGAACATTTTGAAAGCCGGAATCCTTGAAGCATCGAGCCACAGTCGGGATGAAATCGTAGTTCACGGAACCATTTTGATGAAATGGAGTGTACGCTGATATCCACAAGCCGGTAATGTTAAAATCCTGCACAATTTTTGATAGATATAATTTTAAAACAGTTTATTTAGGTGTCTCGAGGTCATTTTATTTTATGTTCTACTAGCTGCATCCCGCGGTTTTACCCGCGTATATCCCGATCCCGTGGGAATATCCGGATCAAAAGTATTCTGTTACTCTCCTTCCATCACTTAAACTATCCATTTGCAATTTTTTATCCAAATAAGTTCTTGACTTCTAGGACTGGGTCTGGATTATCTCTGTAATCGGCATACTAAGAATGTGTTCGATAAACACATAACTAACTACTTATAGGTAATCGAGGGAGTATTATGATGCTGAGATGATGAGAAAAACCCCATGAGGTTCTTGTGGTTTCTTCTCATCGGAGGGTGCATTCCAAAACCACAGTAAAATCTCGACGTTTCGAAACGTGCGTATGTAATTTATACATCGTTCTAAATGAATAAATATATTTGAATTTTGAATTTTGATCTACTTACCATTCCATGACTTTGTTGTATAATTATAGTAGAAAAAACAACAAATAAAATACTATAACTATTTGGTGCCATTTTAGAAGCGAGTTTATGTTACAAGAAACTGACTTCGTTTAATACAAATAAAGCTTTAAATGCTGTGAATAGACAATTAGACAAGATGTTTGTCTAAAAAGAAGAAACATTTAAAATGATTGTATTTATATACAGTTTTCATTAGTTCTTGCAGGACTTGTACATTGTCATTTGCATTTTAATCGGTTAGTTAATTATTATTCCCAAAAAATAATTTACAGTAACGCTAACATTACAATGTCTAAAGTTAGCTATAAGACAAATAAAATGTAGCCACAACCGAATCGAGCACGACTTTCTTTTAAGTTATAAATAAAACTAGTAGGTCGGCGATCAGCAGATTTCGCTCGCACTTTATTAGAAGGACCTACATAGGTATTATACACCTTCAAAAAAAACAAGAGATATCCAAGTAAGGAGTCTGTGGTAGAAAGGTAGTTCTTGGAACGATTACAATGTACCTATATAAAGGATGGTGAATAAAGGACCTATTCTAGAGGAAGAAGTCGAAAACTGAACAATTTACTGTAATTTTGGGAGAAATACCCTACCAAAAAAAATCCCCCACGACAAAAAAATATTAAGGCTGATGAAATTTGTAAACCAACTTTCATTAGAACTAGCTGACCCCGCAGACGTTGTCCTGCTCGTTAAATAAAAAACTACTTAGAACCCTTCACTACAACTACCCTACCTTAACCTACCCTGCTATACCTTACTCTACTACTACCCTACCCTACCTTACTACTACCCTACCCTACCTATTACCCTACTCTGCTATACCTTACTCTACTACTACCCTACCCTACCCTACTTTACCACTACCCTACCCTACCTTACTACTACCCTACCCTACCTTACTACTACCCTACTCTGCTATACCTTACTCTACTACTACCCTACCCTACCCTACTTTACCACTACCCTACCCTACCTTACTACTACCCTACTCTGCTATACCTTACTCTACTACTACCCTACCCTACCCTACTTTACCACTACCCTACCCTACCTTACTATTACCCTACTCTGCTATACCTTACTCTACTACTATTACCCTACTCTGCTATACCTTACTCTACTACTACCCTACCCTACCCTACTTTACCACTACCCTACCCTACCTTACTACTACCCTACCCTACCTTACTACTACCCTACTCTGCTATACCTTACTCTACTACTACCCTACCCTACCCTACTTTACCACTACCCTACCCTACCTTACTACTACCCTACTCTGCTATACCTTACTCTACTACTACCCTACCCTACCCTACTTTACCACTACCCTACCCTACCTTACTATTACCCTACTTTGCTATACCTTACTCTACTACTACCCTACCCTACCCTACTTTACTACTACCCTACCCTACCTTACTATTACCCTACTCTGCTATACCTTACTCTACTACTACCCTACCCTACCTTACTACTACCCTACCCTACCTTACTATTACCCTACTCTGCTATACCTTACTCTACTACTACCCTACCCTACCTTACTACTACCCTACCCTACCTTACTATTACCCTACTCTGCTATACCTTACTCTACTACTACCCTACCCTACCCTACTTTACCACTACCCTACCCTACCTTACTACTACCCTACCCTACCTTACTATTACCCTACTCTGCTATACCTTACTCTACTACTACACTACCCTACCCTACTTTACCACTACCCTACCCTACCTTACTATTACCCTACCTTACCCCCCCTACTATACCTTACTCTACTACAGTACTACCCTAGAAAACCCGGCAAACTCCGTTTCGCCACCAGATGGCTTCGTTTTATGTAACAATTCGTTTGTAGATTAAAAGATGAAGAATTTTTTGTTGTTTTATATTTGAAGAGGAAAAATTAAAAAAAAAATGACGTCATACATCATCGTCATACGTCATCGTCATCGTCATACGTCATCGTCATACGTCATCGTCATACGTCATCGTCATACGTCATCGTCATATGTCATCGTCATACGTCATCGTCATCGTCATACGTCATCGTCATACGTCATCGTCATACGTCATACTACGTCATCGTCATACGTCATCGTCATACGTCATCGTCATACGTCATCGTCATAGTCATAGTCATAGTCATAGTCATAGTCATAGTCATAGTCATAGTCATAGTCATAGTCATAGTCATAGTCATAGTCATAGTCATAGTCATAGTCATAGTCATAGTCATAGTCATAGTCATAGTCATAGTCATAATCATAGTCATAGTCATAGTCATAGTCATAGTCATAGTCATAGTCATAGTCATAGTCATAGTCATAGTCATAGTCATAGTCATAGTCATAGTCATAGTCATAGTAATAGTCATAGTCATAGTCATAGTCATAGTCATAGTCATAGTCATAGTCATAGTCATAGTCATAGTCATAGTCATAGTCATAGTCATAGTCATAGTCATACGTCATCGTCATACGTCATCGTCATACGTCATCGTCATACGTCATCGTCATACGTCATCGTCATACGTCATCGTCATACGTCATCGTCATACGTCATCGTCATACGTCATCGTCATACGTCATCGTCATACGTCATCGTCATACGTCATCGTCATACGTCATCGTCATACGTCATCGTCATACGTCATCGTCATACGTCATCGTCATACGTCATCGTCATACGTCATCGTCATACGTCATCGTCATACGTCATCGTCATACGTCATCGTCATACGTCATCGTCATACGTCATCGTCATACGTCATCGTCATACGTCATCGTCATACGTCATCGTCATACGTCATCGTCATACGTCATCGTCATACGTCATCGTCATACGTCATCGTCATACGTCATCGTCATACGTCATCGTCATACGTCATCGTCATACGTCATCGTCATACGTCATCGTCATACGTCATCGCTGAGTTTGATTTTGATTTTCCAGCTTTTCTTTTTAAATTTTTCCTGAATTTTCTTTGCTATAAACCTCACGGAGCCCGAGACCTTTCTAACGAATGCAAAACCGTGAAAATCGGTTCGTGCGTTCTGGAGTTATAGCGTCAGGAAGGAAAACCCGACTTATTTTTATATAGTAGAGAGAAGAAGAAGATTAAAAATCATCCACTATTATCATCATACTTAATAAAACGCAAGTGTAACTAACTCACTGACTGACTGACTGACTGACTGACTGACTGACTGACTGACTGAATGATGGACAGCTTCTAGGCTAAACGGCTGGGTGTAGAGACTTGAAATTTGGAACATAGGTTCTTTAGGGGTTGAAAGTGAGCACTAAGAACTGGTTTTTGGAAATTCCACCCCTAAGGGAGTAAAAATGGGGTAAAACGTTTGTATGCAACTTCGTAACGGCTTGACATAGAAACTTGAAATTTGACATAGATATTGATTAAGTGAATCTCTAACATTTATTTTTCCAAAATTCAATCTCTAAGAGTGTTTAATTGGGGATGAAAGTTTCTATGGAAATTTATTCAAAGAGATTTTGTTACTGTTTTCGGGGGTAAGTACGGGGCTCTCTGATTGGTCGAAGTGAAATCCAGAAAGTCATGGAATCAAAATGGCGGCCCTGTCAAGAGTTGTTTGACAAATACTAGGTTGCCTTCACTGACCAAGGAGTTTCTACTATGTTTTAGATTTTCTTCGTGGCCAGAGTTTTATTTTTAATTTTATTTTGTGTGGTTCGGTCGCAGGGTGGGAGTTAGGATCGAAGCTACTTTTTGTTTAAATCGATTTTAGTGATTTTGAGACTGAGTTTGGATCGGTTTTGAATTAAGATCCGGATTCTTTTTACATTTTCGACTACGACATCTGTTTTAATTTCCTTATCCGATTTGTTTTTTTTTTCAATTTGTTTGTGGATTTGTTATTTTTTTTTTCAAATTGTAATATTGGATATTGTAAACCACGGAACCGAGTGGAATCGGAACTATCCGAAGCCCGACGGAAGAAAGAGAAGAATTATGAGGATTTAAATGAGACTACGCAGCGTACTACGTGGACGTTTGGATGCGAACGCGATTGCGAAGCGATCCGATCCGGTGCGGTGCGGAAAGAACAAACAGTCGATAGCTATTGAAGTGTCCTACGTGACCAAACGTACGTAAGGTGCGTTGCGGCGCGATTCTCGACTGTTCCTTGTTTCCGCGCCTCACCGGATCGGATCGCGTTCGCATCCGATCGCCCACGTAGGACGCTGCGTTAACAGACAGCCCGCTGTGCAGAGCCTGTGTGGAGGTAGAGGAGTATGCCGCGCATATTCTTTTGGAATGTCCTGCACTGGCGGAGATTCGACTAGGAACTATTGGTGACGTAGAAAACCTTCCACAATTTTTTAATAAACTACATTTAGTGACAAAATGTATGGATGAGCTGGGCTGGTTCTCCCACTAACAAAATGAACCATCACGCAAAAAGGACCCAATTTGAGGAGGTCTATTTGCGGAAAACGAGCCCGTAAACAATTACAAAGGATTTAAAAGGGAAAATTAAAGAGGAGGAGGAAAGGAAGATGATGAGGGAGAGAAAGAGGTAGAGACAAGAAAGAAAATAAATATAGAGGAGATCAACAGTTATTATTAAGTATAATATCGTATGAAAAGTGTTTTAAATGCTAAGTTCTTATTTAATTCCTCATGATCACTAGAGAAAACTTGTAGGTAGGTACACAAGCTAATAAAACCTGCGTTAAAACAACAAGTAGGTATCTGTCTTTAGGGAGATCCCTTCATCTCCACACCAAGTGCCAGTAAACCGTCATATATTTGCTGTGTAGTCTCCGGCGTAGGTTTGGTTAGAGGGATACGTATTTCTATGGCTTAGGGGGCTACTCACATACTAGCAATCTCACATGTCCGTGAGTTGCCCACGATCTTATCAGACTTAGGGCCTCCTTAGAAGCCTTTCTCACATACTAACAATCTCGCACGTTAGTGATTTGCCTACGATCTTAATATGTCAGAGTAGTTTTACAAGATCAGACGCACAATGTCCAATTTGCATAAAGTCCCATTCGCATAATGTCCTGTTCGGGAGACCACTCTATACGAAAATATGCATCGTGAGGAAGCCAACATGCTCCAATTAGCCTTACTGTGGTGAGTCCTACATTGGGACATTTGGCAATCCGGAGTAGGCTCCCGTAGCGTTTTGGAAGCATACATTGAGTTCCAATCGGGCCAAAACAAAATTAGATAGTCATTTTAATAAGTAACATAGCCTGCTTATGACCCCGATATTCCCTCGGTATCGGAATTTTGGCGGGTGTGACCGGCTAGTCACTTATATGGTACTAGCAGTTTTTTTGCGGTTTTACCCGCGGCGGGTATGTACCGATACCTTTCTTAGTGGATACCTACACACTACAAAGAACACACTCTCCAAATTTCATGTCACTAGGACCAGCGGTTTGGGCTCTGCGTTGATATATAAGTCAGTCAGGACATTGAACTTCATATACCTACATAGAAGAAGAAGATATAACGACATAGCTTATCTAGTAGATATAGCGCCGAGGCGCTTGTTACAGGTAACGATTTCAAATTAGTTATGGGTTAACCTAATTCCTACGCCGTTATGTTGGTAGCAAAACAAATAACAGTTGCCTTTAATACCTTAAATGTGATTTGGGGCGATTTTTATATGATAGATGAATTCATGAATAGGTATCCCTGAATCCAAGGTATAAGGTATAGCACCCTCAAAGTATTAAGGCAACACTAATATTTGTTTTGCTACCTACGTAACGGCATAGGAATTTAAAGATGAAACGCACTGTACCTACCTACCCTGTCTACACGTGTCTAGAGATATTTTATCGCACACGACCACCACGCGATGCACCTTCCACCTTCGCGACTTACGTTGCAATGTGCTCCTGTTAAAAAACTACATTGAAATCGGTTCATCCGTTCGTGAGCTACGATGCCACAGACAGATACACACACCACAGACAGACAGACAGTAGACAGACACGTCAAACTTATAACACCCCTCTTTTTCCGTCGGGGGTTAAAAATGACAGAATACAAAAGGAAGTCGGGGTGGAAAGATATAAATAAGACAGTGTAAGGAAAAAGGATAATAATAACGAAGAGATCATGAGTTATTATAATAAAATAAGAAAAGAGTTTTTAAATGCAAACTTGATATTTATTCACTCATTTTTTGGTTACCAAAGTTAACTTTTACGCGAGTTATTAAACCTGCGTTAAAATTACAAGTTTATCTGTTTTATGGGGTTCCCTTCATCTTCACACCAAGTGCCAGTAAACCGTCATATATTTGCTGTGTTGTCTCCGGCGTGGGTTTGGTATGGGGAATACGTATTCCTATACTATACCCCCAAATCAGCCTGAATGCTTCCTTAAGTTCTGGTATATAAGCTGCGAAAAGAAACAATTCTTTTAAAATTTATATTTGGCGATAACGCTGTTGTTGTTGAGTTTTCGTTTTAGCGCTACTTCTGCGCATTTGCCATTTTACAAACATACGACACACACACACACACAAACACGAATACAAATCTTTCCTCTTTATAATAATAGTGTAGATAAATTACAAACTCGCGCGGCTGGTGACCCGGTGCGACAGGAAACAGGGCGGATCGGGTGTGAAACTGTTAACGTTCTAGTGCAGGTTTTTTGAAAGAGACATTTTGCGTGAGGGTGGGTCCTTTTGCGACAGGGACCTTTTGGGGTTAACTCTCAAAGTATGAGGGGTATTGGATGCAAACATAGTATCACCAATAATCATCATCAATTCATGTGGAGGTATGATGTGTACCTATGTATGAAACCGCGCGTTTTAAAATGTTCTAAATGAAGTTAGATAAGAAAAACACTTACACCTCAACGAAGGATCTGAAACAATAAAAGGTAGCTATTAGTGTTTTAGAACGTGTCAAAGTAAATTGTAATATTTTTAAATTTTAGTATCTACAATCAACTTTAAACGATCATAATCGGGTTAAGCACTTATTGATACTGGGTGACCTATAATTTTTGTGGCAATAATTACTTTCTCAAGCTCCTCCGTGATTGGGTAGTAGGCACTTTATTAACATTATCTTTAGGGTTTCGTAGTCAACAAGAAACCCTAATAGTTTCGTCATGTCCGTCTGTCCGTGGCCTAGCTCAGAGACGGTTAATACTACAAAGCTGTGACTTTACACGAGTATAGGTACCTACATAGTATTAAAGTAATTAAAAAATAATAATTAGGGTGTACCTTATGTGAAATGTGGATGATTTGTTTTTCTCATTTACCCTCTCGAATAGGGTTTTATTTGAATAGGTCTTTTGAAATCATTGTGGGTTTTGAAAGACCATTTTTCATTTTAGGGTTCCGTTTTTGAAAGATTAAGGTTCAAAGTGCCATTTTTTTTTGAGTCAAATGTCATCTATCAGCGAAATGGCTGTATTTGGATGCGTCATATGGATTCACGATAGTAGGTAGTACTACATATAATTAAGTTTAAAGGGAAAATTATCACAGCTAAGCAGTCTTCTCAAATTTACGAGTAATTAAAAGAAATAAAAAAAAAAAATTGAACAAAATCCATTGAAAATGACAAGTTGTAACGACTTTTATCAATCAATGTTATTTTATGGAGACAACCCTACACTGAGCGAGGCCTGACAATGCACGCCCAGTTTTTTGTATTTTGTTTTAATATCCGTGTAAACGTCTTTAAACTTATATTGATTTCATTATTGGACTTACCTATATACGTAGTATCATTTAATTTATTGACGGCCGCACAGTACTGGTCCAGTTTGGCTTGTTTTTGCAATCCTACTATTTCATTATTACCCATACAAGCTGTTTCGATCTCCTTCACTATTTTTGGGAACAAGTTTGCAGCTGAGTTCAAACTAAGGGGGAATCCCGCTAGGAACCCAGCACAAATAGCATCCTGTAGGAAAACGAAATT
The DNA here is from genome assembly GCA_958496205.1 of Idaea biselata. Lineage (NCBI taxonomy): Eukaryota > Metazoa > Arthropoda > Insecta > Lepidoptera > Geometridae > Idaea > Idaea biselata. The sequence continues at coordinate 10,149,717 of OY292402.1, forward strand.
ATTCTGTTTTTAGTATTTGTTGTAATAGAGGTAATAAAAAAAAAACATTCTTGAAAATTTTAACTGTCGTCGCTTACACGGTTTATGAGATACAGCCTGGCTGAGCCTGGTGACAGACAGATAAACAGACGGAAAGTGAAGTCAGTCTTTTTACCCTTTGGGAGCCCTAAAATGAATTTTATTTTTACTTTTAAGTGGTTAAGCTGGCACTGCCTAAGTAAATGTCCTCGAGCGACGACCACGATGCAATGCGAATCCCGATTTTTGGAAGGCTTGGAGCCAACATGTCCCGTTTCAATCTTTGAGCGATATGACACTAGCGGTTAACGGGCGGGCAAATAAAAAACATATCACCCACTTTTTCCTTATGTCCTTGATTGAATGGGGTTGGTAAGTACTTAGTAAATTTTTTAAAGTTAATTTTTCCTTCCATCCTTTCTTCCGCATTAGGGGCAGCCTTCATGTCCGAGACATTGCAAGAATGCCGCTTACGGTGGTACGGTCACGTTCTACGAAAACCGGCTAGTTACGTGGGAAACAAATGTCTTTCTATGGCGCATCTGCCCGGCCGCGGCAGATTGGGAAGACCCAAGAAGTGCTGGCTTGACGTCATAAGATCGGATATGCGTGCAAATGGCCTCACTACGCGGGATGCCGAAGATCGTGCGAAGTGGAGGCGTAAAAGTGCTCTCGAGAGGGATGCAACCGGGAACATCACTCGGATGATGAGTAAATTTTTCCTTAAACTTGTGGCAATAGTTTTAGGGCTGAAGGGCTACTATGGCAGGGAGGCCATATCAGAAAGTCGGGGACCTATGTTCTGGAAGCCTGTTCCTCAGTCATGACCAAATAACTTACATTGAAATTTCCCAAAATCAAAATCGCGAAGTCTTTTAATTCTACTGTTGACCTCAGCAGTAGCCCAGAGTCCATGGAAAGCACCGCACCGTCAAAGTTACAGATTGCTCCCTCGTCGTTGGTGTCACGTAGTCTTAAGGCTTCTATGATTACTTCAACAGCGGATACTGAAATAGGTAGTCATTTTCAAGGAAAAAAATATTATTATATCGGTTGGAAAACACCCGATAATAATACATTTAGCATTGACCGTGTCCAACAATTCGTATTGTAGATCGCAAACTAACGAACTAAATAGCTTCGCTTTCGCAATTCTGAACAAGATTTGAATTAATATTTTAGTAATATTTTTAACAATAAACAAAATAATCTATACTAATATTATAAAGAGGTAACGTTGGTAACATGTATGTGTGAATGTATGTATATTGGGGGTAATCTCTGAAACTACTGGACCGATTTCAAAAATTCTTTCACCATTAGAAAGCTACATTCACCCTGAGCACCATATGTTACTTTTGATCCCGATATTTCCACGGGATCGGGACTTACGCGGCTGAAACCGCGGGAATCTGCTAGTAATGAATACAAATTTATTTTTATAAACTTTTAGATAAATATGTACCTACCTACATTTATTGTATTAGTAAGGAATATGTTTTTATACCTATGAGTATGCTTTAATAAGTGACTATCGATTTGCAAGTGCGATATTCATAAAAGTCGCTATATGGCGAATATGCTATATATGCATAGGAAAATACATACAAAATATGCTCATTGACTTGTCTTTTCCTCCGAGAAAAAGATGGTGTCTTGGGAGGAGGGAGTGGGGGTTGTATAAATAGGTATACTCGTAAAAGGACCCTTGAACATTTTCCATCACTCGCAGACCGGTACTCATTGAGTATTCTAGCCTATATGTCCCTGACTATGTAGGTAATTAACTTACCCTTCGGAGTCGTAGCAAAAGGCAATTCTTCATACATGCAGGAGATATCAGGTGCAGCATTGCATGCCATTCGTAAATCACTTACAGTTTCGGTTAGATTACCCTTGTATGTGATTACAGGGAGAACCATGATTCCTGCCACTTTCAGGTCATTGCAGTACTTAGCCTGTAGAGAAATAATAATTAGTTAGGTAGGTAGGTATTAAGGTGGTCGCACTTTAGTTGTTTAATTCTTCTTATTTAGATTTTGTAAATTTAACATACTTCTTAGTTTAGTAATATTAATAACTAATATAATAACAGCTGTTACAACTATATAAAAAGGTAAAGTTAATCTAATAAAATGTATAAGTCTGTGGGGATGGCGCTGGATGCTGAAACACAAGCTCACGCTTAGTTCAGCAACAGAGGCTTGAATACTTTTAGAAAATGTATGTATGTATTTTAGTTTACTAGTACCTACTACATACCTACTATGTTGTTTTTATCTGAGAAATATACTATTAGTATTAGTATTATTACGAAATGCGGCGCATACGGTGCGGGTGAGGTTTCACATCATTACATACGATGAATTCTAAAATGCGGCGAGTGCGGCGCGTGCAGCGCGTCACGTTTATTGTGCGATCACCTTTATTGGGATCAAAATAGGAAACAGCAGCTTTTTTTAATTTGTTTTGTTTATTTTTCTGGCAACCAGTAAGGGAAGGTACTAGAACGTGAGGAAATTAATGGAAAACGTTCCTTCTTATTTTTTTAATTATTAATATCTGCGATCATTCTTTTTTTTAAAATCTGTTAAGAGGACAGTCTCCATACTCTTTCTACATACAAACGTAGTCGACTGTTTCCTCCCTGGATAAAGACATTAGAGACAAAATTAAGCCCATAGAATCTGTCACCAAGTTTTATCAAAATTGGGGAAAAGCTACAACAGAAGACTACTACCATGAATACTGAAAACGGATGATGATGATGATGAGTACAACAGAATCGCTCGGATGATGATGATGAGAACAACGAACTAATTACGCGAATTCCCCTTTAGGAACAAAACAATATACTGCTAGGAAGTACTATTAGTTGATGAATAGGTGTTAAGGTACGAGTTGGCAACGGGCGACATGAGGCGGCAGCGGACGACGTGTCGCGGCGACACTACTGGTTTCTATGTATTTCTATGAAACTCCCTACGTAGTCAGCGACACGAAGCTAGTAGTTTCGGCAGAGAATAGGGTTACCCCATCTCATCCCGTGGGTGTCGTATAAGGCGACTAAGGGATCTGAGGGAGATTAGCAAACCTTACGTTCTCCCCGCGCGGTGGCGGATAAGCTGCTTGATCCCTAAGAGGGTTGGTGTCAGGCAGGCGGCCGGCCGTAAAAACATTACCAAATCTAATTGCAGAAGGTATGGTCAATTATGACTTACCGACTGCGCCGACCCCAAATAAAAAAAACAATTTGGGGTTTAGCGGACTCCGGGGTCCCGAGAGGGAATACATAGAAACCAGTAGTGTCGCCGCGACACGTCGTCCGCTGCCGCCTAATGTCGCCCGTTGCCAACTCGTACCTCTATACTCGAATTAAGTATTTCTTTACTCACCAGTTGTACCGCTTCATACAATGGTTGAGCTCCAACTTGAACGACAACTTTTATGTCATACGGTTTGGCTGCGTTATAAAACCCTTTGGCGAGTTTTTTACGCTCAGCCAAATTCAGGGATTGGCCTTCGCCGGTATATGAGACGACTGAAGTAGAAGAACTTGTTATATGTTTTTATGTTTGGTTATAATGTTGTTTATCTACATCTAAACTATAATATTATAAAGTATTATAAAGAGGAAATATGTATTGTATTTTTGTGTGAGTGTGTGTGTGTCTGTATGTTTGTAATGAACTTATGAATAAACTCGAAAACTACTGGACCGAAAATTCTTTCACCATTGGAAAGCTACATTCACCCTGAGTGACATAGGCTACTTTTGATCCCGATATTCCCACGGGATCGGGACTTACGCGGGTGAAACCGCGGGACGCAGCTAGTTAAGTATAAAACAAAGTTGTTTCCCGGGTCGCTGACAAACAAACAAACATATAATTATAAACAAACAAACTTTCGAATTTATAATATTAGTTTTACCTAATGTATATTATATTATGATCAAACGAACTTCTTAAGTGAAGTTCGATCAATATAATATGAATGGTTTCATTTGAAGATATAAATTAACAGGTATTTTCCCTAACCTACAAGGCAACTCATGGATTTTTAAAGTAATAAGTTAGTATTGGATAGTTTTTAATCGATTTTATTGAAAACTCGATATAGAAATGTATCGATATCTAATTCCCCTCCTTGCGACCTGCCAATGGCGGCTCATTCCTTTAGAGATTATCGTTTTCTCGTGTTTGAACAAAACTGGGTACCTGGGTGGGTCGGGTGATTTTATATCTTCAAATGAAACCATTCATATTAAATTGATCGAACTTCACTTAAGAAGTTCGTTTGATCATAATATAATATTTTATGGTTTCATTTTCGATATAAATTAACAGGTAGATGTTTAGAGAGGTTTTGTTATGATTTGGTGTAAGACTCAGGTATGCACTACAAATGAAAGACACGAGAATATAAACAAATAGGTATTAATTATTATGAGACAAAAAACTTATAGGTTATATCTAAGTAATAATTAAATTAAGTTACAATCACTGATTTTGTTGTAAACAAACTGATTCCGCAAAATTAGATTGTGTTACAATGGGCCTATTATAAAATTTTGCAAAGGTTTGGGAGGACAATGACCAGCCAGCTGTTTTGCGGATGACGTCTATTATTACCTCCAGCTACGCTCGCCGCGGATGTTGCAGCGTGTCTAGCGCTGTGTGCGCTGTAAACAGACACATCGACGCCGCTGACGCTCAAAGTTTGTTTTATCCACCTGCTTATCGTCTGTGCTGTTGCGTTCTTGTAAGGACGCTTCACAGTCATTAAGAGGTGATCCATGCCTAAAGGACGTAAGTCTTTAGTTAAGTCTAGTAGTCTGCAAGTGTTGTAGCGGGACAAATCGAAGTGTTTTCGCGGAAGTATGGCAAGTATAGGACTGGCTGATCTCGTCCTACCCCAGAAGTTTTAATAATGTCTGTAATCAAAATTTCTACTCCATTTGTACACATTATAATATTACTCATCTTAAGGGCGTTTATTCCATTCTCTTTCTCCATACAAACGTAGTTTACGTTTTCCTCCCTGGTTAAAGACATTAGAGCAAATATGTTTATGCCATAAAACTTATATCTGGCATGACTATTCATCTTCCGAATTATTTTTTTCATTTTTTTTATTTTTTATTATTATTTTAATTAGAAAAAAAAAAGGTTCGTACATTGACAAGACATGACAGATATAGGTTTTATGGCATAAACATATTTGCTCTAATGTCTTTATCCAGGGAGGAAAACGTAAACTACATTTGTATGGAGAAAGAGAATGGAATGAACCCTCTTAATCAAGGAAAATGTTTGCACTCTGTGTGCAGTACACAAGGCTAGTAGTACTACTAGTTTTTTAGCTAATTTGTCTAAACCTATTTTGAAACCAACATGTCCTAGGACTCACCACGGTCCGAAGACATGGGATATTCAATGTTTTCTATGTATCATATGTATGTATTTACAAAAAAAAAAAAAAAAGAAGTATAATATGTAGTATATCCGTTGTCTAGTACAAGCCTAGTGCTTAGTTTGGGGCTAGATTGCGCTGTGTGTAACGTCGTGCAATATTTATTTATTTATTTTATTTGTTGATTGGGAACCCAATTATTAATGTGATTTAACACAAGTTGAGGGTCCCTGGTACTCTGATATCGTGGTAACGACGGTCTTAATTTATAGGCTCCTTTAAGGAGACGTTTAACGCACTCGTCTTGAACAATACTATTGCCAAGTAGCAGAGATAGCGCTGAGCAATGACTATTTAGTGTACCATAAGATGCGCCCTTTTCGAATTGAATGGTTAAAAAAGTAACAACGCGAGTGACTGAGTTGTCAAAAACATCAAAGTGGTTGTCATGGAAATATTGCCACCAGACTTTATAACAAACGCCGTACTGCTGTAAGGTATTTTCCGCCAATGAAGCGAGAATCAATTTAAGTGCTTCAGGTGGCGCGCCGCGGCGGGTGAACGCTGTCCTGAGAGCAGCGCTGCTCCCAGTGTAAGCGTTTGGTGTAGTGGATGTTGTTGTCTGGAATAAGACAATACTAGGTCTGGACAAGGTTCGAAAATAATAACGTTAGCGATTCGTAGGTCCATTAATAAAGGGTACCAAGCTTGCGCAGGCCATATAGGAGAAACAACAATGCCTGATAATGAATAATTTTTTTCACCTCACAACCTCGGAAAGGATCGTTTTGCACGCTGATTTCTGCGTGCAAAATCGCATTTTGCGCCCTAGCGTGGAAAGAGATTTTAAAATTCGAATCTGTCTTCTCGATACTTTTATAAATAGCAAGTCCTTTGAAAATGCGCTAACCGGAACCTCATTTCTTTTTTTTTTGTTCATGGCATCGAACCACGAAGTATTGTTGCACATTGCCAATGTAGTATTTATTGTTTATTATCATTAGTTTCAAGCAGGTTTTTTCATGAATTATTCAATTTAGAGATTGTTTGCTTATTTTTATTATTTACGGTACAATAAGCGGTATATAATGCCGAATTGAGTTTTCTACCGGAAAAATGCACCTAGCGTTTTCCTCGCTGTAGTGAGGTGAAAAATTGTGTGTTTCACTCGGCAGCAAAGTTTTTTGCATCTCGTACCTTTGAAACCTTTGCGACGCTCAGCATTCTATATTTGAACCACTCGCTTGCGCTCGTGGTTCAATCCTAGAATGCTTCGCTAGCTCAGGTTTCAATACAAGTACTCGCTGCAAAAACCAACTTTGCAGCCTTGCATAACAAATAACTATTGTACACATTTTAACAATAAAGAAAATGGAGGGAATGCGTAGAAAAAGGACTTACTCCAATTTATAGTAAAAGCATCTACGCTTTTAGCATCTGGATCCGGTTTCCAGGATATATAGTCGTGGCATTTTGCATTGATGCGAGACGCGAATAAATCTATCTCTGGTTGACCGAATTTTTCGACAATATAATCAAAAGCAGTGGTCGACAATTCCCACTCAACGTCTTGGTTAATCCTGCATGATTCTAAATCAGCTTCGATATTGTCCTTACTATTTATATATGAAGCGAATATCCATAACTTTGGCGATTACACCATTGCCAAATCTCACGAGTTAGTGAATTTAAATGTGGAAATTGTATGCCACCCATGCGATTTATATAGCTTAGGGCCGTGGTATTATCCACACGAAGCCAGATAGCGCAATTAGATTTATCGTATGCAGAACATTTGAGAGCTAAAAATATCGTCATTAATTCGAGATAGTTGATATGGAAACTAAGTTCGGAGTGCTTCCAGCGACCATTTACACGTTTTCCTTGTCAAAATCCTCCCCATCCCGTACGAGACGCATCTGTGTAGACTTCCGTTTCATATTCTGTGATACTTTTAATTGGGTTATGTGATTTGTAAATATTTTCAGACTGGGTCTGAAAATATTTACAAATCATAAATAAGATCGTCTTAAATTACTTTGGGAAGTTTAACTTTAGCATCAAATAAATCATTATTTTGTTGTAGGAATAGGTACTTTTGTCGTTCGAATGTTTTAGTATAGAGCCAACCGTATCGTATTGCTGGACAAGAAGATACCAAAGTCAAGTCCCTATCAACTGTGAGAATTCACGAATTGTAACAGTGGGTAGTTTTGAAAACTTTCGTAATAATAGGGTTATTTTATCACGTTTGTCTAGTGGTAAGGATAATATCATATTATTGGTATTGTACATGAAACCCAAAAACTTACAAGATTTTTGTGGTATTAAATTACTTTTTTCGAAATTTATGACAAGTCCTAGACATTGAAAAAGTTTTATTGTTTCTTCAACATTATGGAGACATTCTTTATAATTTTTCCCTAATAGAAAAAAATCGTCTATAAAACAAACTGATTTAAAACCGCGACTACGTAAATGTGCAACAACCTCTCGCAATATTTTATTAAAGCACCTTGGTGCTATTGATATACCATATAGTAGAGGAGCCCGTGAAGATCGACCTTCACCCATCTGATAACCAGATGAGACATAATTTTTATCAAATATTATACATTAACGAACATGCCTATGATAGCTTGCCTATCGAAAAGTGTTCATGGCTATTTTTAATTAAATTAATTTTAATCAATTTTTTTTCATCACCTTCACTCTTTTGATAACCGAATGAATTGTATCTCAACTGATAGTTTTTAACATACAGAATATGCCTAGATAGGCTTGCCTACTAATTTCTGTTCATGGCTACCTGGCAAGCAGGTGTGAACATGTAAGTCAATACCTATAGGTAACTACGCCGATATGATAACCAATTCAAATTTATATCATAAGAAAGATAATTTAATTACAAAAGCAATCGTATAAGCTTGCCTGCAAAAAACCGTTCATGGAATACCATTGCCAAGCTATAAAGTTTTAGAATTGGAGTCATTTAATAGGTGCGAGAGAGAAAGTTTATAGCTTGGCAATGGTATTCCATGAACGGTTTTTTGCAGGCAAGCTTATACGATTGCTTTTGTAATTAAATTATCTTTCTTATGATATAAATTTGAATGGGTTATCAGATCGGTGTAGTTACCTATATTGACTTACCCGTTCACACCTGCTTGCCAGGTAGCCATGAACAGAAATTAGTAGGCAAGCCTATCTAGGCATATTCTGTATGTTAAAAACTATCAGTTGAGGTACAATTCATTCGGTTATCAAAAGAGTGAAGGTGATGAAAAAAAATTGATTAAAATTAATTTAATTAAAAATAGCCATGAACACTTTTCGATAGGCAAGCTATCATAGGCATGTTCGTTAATGTATAATATTTGATAAAAAATATGTCTCATCTGGTTATCAGATGGGTGAAGGTCGATCTTCACGGGCTCTTAGACTAATAGGGTAACGCATTAAATTCAAAAGTTATTATTTTGTTTGAGTTAGGTTCAACATAATGAAAACGAAGGTAGGTATTTGCGATAGTCGATATGTATAGGTATAAGTAAGTAAGGTTCTTTGAGGTCTATGGTAGCCATATACCAGTTTTGTTGTATAAGGCTACAGGCAGTTCTATAGTCTTCCATCTTGAAATGCATTTTAGGTATAAAATGATTCAATGATTTTAGATTTAATATGAATCGTTTTCCTCCGCTCGCTTTCGGAGCAAGGAATGTACTGGATATATATTGATTATAGGGTATCGAGAACCGGGAACTTTTTTGAGAACCGGGATTTTCGGTACCAGCCTAAGAAAGAACCGGGATTTCTCGGGATTTTCGGGATTTTGTGTAAACCTCTGTAAGATGCTTTAAGATTTGCTTTGTAACATCTGTACGATGCAATATTTAGCTTCATTTTTTTTATTGAAATAAATAACCTTTTATAGGTTTCCGTATCCTAAGGGTAAACACTAAACACTGTCTGTCTGTCACCAGGTTGTATCTCATGAACCGTGATAGCTAGACAGTTATAGCCTTATTAATAAACCTGAAGTAAGGTCGGAGTAGTAAGAACGTTCTTTGTCTTTTTCCGTGACAAGAACCTTCAAAGTTGACAGACAGGAAAAAAAGTGGTAAAATTACTTCGACTCCACGTTTATTCATAAGGCTATATAAGTTTTTATACATGATGTTTTTCCGTTGCCGCTATATCAACAACAACATTAGTGCGATTTATTTTTACCACTAGCGCCATCTAGTAATATACTCGCGCCAGTAGTAAAAATTAATAACATTGCGTTCACGAATTTCGATTGGTCCAGTGTTCATTTTAGAGTTCCGTACCCAATTGTGATAATGGTACGAAACCCTTTGTGCGCGAGTCCAACTCGTACTTGGCCGGATTTTTACGTCATATCAAATCAATAATTTAATCACAAATTATAATTTAACAAGTATTAAATCTATATTAACATTAGCTAGACAAAATCAAATTCTAAAATCACATAATTGCGTAGTCTCTCATCATTTAGTAGTATCTGGCATAAAACCTAGTTAAAATCAGACTAATCATTTTAGGTGAAGTAAATAAATGAGTACTAAAATATGGTTTAAATATAAATACAAGTTAGAAAATAAGAATTAAGTGTAAAAATGGTAAAAAAAAACATTAGTTTTGCTTTCCATCACTCGAAATATATTTTTCCCGAAAATCCCGGTTCTCAGATTTTTATTCCCGGGATTTCCCCGGTTCTCTTAAACAGCAAAAGAACCGGGAAATCCCGGGATTTTCGGCACCGGGATTTCCCGGTTCTATACCCTAATTGATTATGACATGGCTCAACCTGTGATATAGCTCCCAATTTTTGAAGATTTTTAACGGCCAGAGACATATCGTGTTGTTCACTCGGTGACCACTTGGTGCGAGGCATGTACCTGCGTTAGTGTCGCGGTGGTGCACGTGACCGGTCTGGCTCGTCCTGAGCTGCGTTGTCGACGTCGATGCTGCTGGTGCTGGTCGACGGGACGGTGCAGACGTCGTCGCTGACGGATGAAACTTCCTCTGGCCTCCCCGACCCCCCCTGCTCCCTTGAAAGCGGGGGGGTCCGTTTCAGTTTCTCTGGTACTGTTGACGAGTTGTCAATGCATTTGTGGCGACAGTCTGTCTGGGCGGAAGGGCGGGTTTTTTAATTTGAAGGCCCTTTTTCTCGATAGTTTTGGAAGCTTTTATTTTATCAGGCAGACTGACACCAAACAAAGTTTCATCCCTCTCGCTATCTTGGATAACGTTGAGAAATTGTTTATGTAGGCCGGGCGTAATCATTTTTATTCGTGTTTGTGTTTGAGCATGGTGCAAATCACAAAGAATCCTACAGCTATCGCTCAATGTTTTAATGGGTTCGATTTTGTCGCCGCTTGTGAGTAGCGACGTCATCGTCTTGCTAACGGCCGTAATTCCGGCACCGAGTTGTTGTTGCGTGGTTTGGACTTTTTTATCACGTAGTCTAACCATTTCCAGTACTGCCGCAGATATTTCTACGTTTAATTTCAGGGCCTGTAATAACGTACAGTTACTGGGTATCAGGTACTCTTTCATAATTTTGTCCCTCGCTTCTTTAGTCATACCTTGTCTTAACAGCGGCTGCCACAATCGTGTCAGATTGTTATGAATGTTTTGGCCCCATGTTGGTCCGTGATCGGTCGCTTCCCCGAGAGCCGATAAAATATCCGGGTCTAATGGTGCACCGGAGGTGTCGTAGATACTTGGGAGGGATCAGATTCCGTTTGAACGCCGGGTCTTCGTTCGCTGGTTTCGTTATCATCATACGTTTGTTCCTCTTCCGCTTCGTTAGATGGCGCTTGCGCTGTTGGCTGATCCGGCATTTGCCACATCTCCATTGGTGTTTCGTCTCCTAAGAGACACGTATAAAATGAATTTAAACCGTAGAAGGTAAACAATTTACCTAGTAGGTAATTAAGATAATGGTTCGTATTCCGAATCACATTATAATATAGGTAGGTTTAGGTAGTACCTAGATATAATTCGCCGCGATCACTTAGGAATCTATGGCGGGTAGGTGTAAAATATTTGCCGTGTTCAACTTTGAATCTATGGCAAAGTTACGGACGCACAAGACTTTCGTTTTGAATAGTACTTGTTTACGTACCAAAACTTTGGGTTTACTAACCTTGAGTTCTTGACGGATCCCAGTATGATGTTGATGGTGGCTCATTTTCCTGACGCCGCCTTCGTTTTTCGAGTTTCTCCATTTTTCGAATGTAATATTCCATTTTATCTTCGTACGATCTCTTCGACATTTTACGGTAGGTAAATACCTAGCAAAATCGGTATGAGAAAATGGTGACGAAGGGAACGCGGCAGGCCGCAAGGAGGGGAATTAGATATCGATACATTTTTATATCGAGTTTTCAATAAAATCGATTAAAAACTATCCAATACTAACTTATTACTTTAAAAATCCATGAGTTGCCTTGTAGGTTAGGGAAACTACCTGTTAATTTATATCGAAAATGAAACCATAAAATATTATAATATACGATATTCATTTTCATTGTGTTTCTCTACTTAAGAACGTGGGTACTGTTACCATTTCCATACAAACATAATACCAAAATAAATTTTATTATGAAAAAATTAGTTTTCTACCTTAATATCGAAATTATTCGGATTAAGATTTTATTTTTATAGGGCCCCCACCACAAGGTTTTCCAAAATATTCATTCGAAATGAAATAAAACGGAGAAACATTTTTTTCATTTTTTCAGCGTAAATTACTAGTTTACATCTCATTTAAATCTCATTTGTTTTATATTATTCTCAATAAAAAGTAATTTACGCTATAAAAATGAATAAAATGTTTCTCCGTTTTATTTCATTTCGAATGAATGTTTTGGAAAACCTTGTGGTGGGGGCCCTATAAAAATAAAATCGTAGATTCTTCTTCTGTTTTCGCGATGTTGTATTGAAATTAAAGACATGAGCCTGCATATACAGGAACGTTTTTGATAACATTTAAATAGTTTTTTAATGATAAGACGGTAGTCTCACTGTAACTTTTTAATACATTAGAATGACAAATCACATCTTAGTCTATCCTGAAGAAGAGACCTGGAAAGGTCTCGAAACGTTGAGCGTTGTAACAATGCTAAAAGTAATAAAAACCACGCGATTCAAACCAAAAAATGTCTTTAATTTCAATAAAATCGTAATCCGAATAATACCGATATTAGGGTAGTAAACTAAATTTTACATTTTGGTATTATGTTTGTATGGAAATGGTAACAGTACCCACCCTCTTAATGTATTGTAATAGGGCGTTTTTAAAAAAAGAAACCTGTAACGGAACCGGAATGATACATTTTTCAGAAAATATATTGTGTTTTTCCTTGCGCTACATTACTAACCTGACGTTACAAAAGCACATTTTATGATTTAACATCACAGTATTTAATAAAAAATACACTAAAGCTTATGATTCTGATAAACTTCAGTTATTTTTAGATACTTGGTGCAAAAGTTTAAACAATGTCCATGTTAAAATCAATAATATTTATCTTTTAAATCACTTTTCACTATCCACTTTTCAAATCACTAAGTCTTTTTGACGAGACACTGCTCTGAACAGTAAGTAACGCTACCAATCACAGTGGACCGAAGAAGAAACGGGGAGACGGATGTTAAACTATCAAAAAATGGATGCCCTATCAAAAAATATCGGAACCCAACTTATTTTGCTTTTAGAGACGACAAAAATAGTTGTTACTAACTGGAAATTCCGGTATGATCAAAATTCTAGGACAACATAACATTTACACTTTTTATTAAACTTACACGATTACCGACCATTTTTATTAAAATAATAATAATAAATAAATAAATTTAAATTGTAATAATACAAATTTAATTTATTAAAATTTTAATTATTTAGTTATTTTGAATAAAAACAATTTAAAAGACATTAAAAAGTGATTTTACTAAGATAATACGGTCATTCTATGTTTTTGAGACAAACAAATTTATAAAGTCTTGAAACTTTGGTGACATATACCTTTGGATGTGGTCTTCAAGATCCACCACTCTCCCCCCCTCTCCACCGGCCGCTACACCCCCCTCACCGTCAAGTTTGTCCAAGGTAACAGTTTTTTCACTTTTTTGGGAAAACTATAATAGATATGAAAGAAGTGTCAAAAAATAAAATGATCCTCATTAAATCCTGAACCATAATGTCCTATGTCTTGCTTTAATAGGCCTGATGGTTTTCGAGCTGTAACCTGTTTGGTTTTGGAAAACTTGACAATTTATACAAGTAATAAAATTGTAACTGAACGATGTCTGTTTTGGAAGATATGAAAATAAATAAATTTCATGGGTACCTATTGAAGCAATACAACTTATTTTTATTTTTTTCTGGTTGTCTGTTTGTTTGTTTGTCTGTTCATCTGTTTTTCGTTTTTCTACACGTCCTTGGCTATGTCTACGTGAATCTCAAAAACGGCTCATCCGATTGCAACCAAATTTAGTTTAAATATAGCTTCAAAGTTGGATTAACATAAATGCTACTTTTTATCCGGATATCAAGTCCGGTTATCCGGAAATCAAATCCGGTTATCCGTAAAATATATTTTTTTCTGCTTTTTTATAATTGATCAGAACTTTGTAACGGAGAAGTATGTCATCACCTGATTTCCGGATCTCAGAAAATTTGAATAATTTCGTATGAATATAGCTTTAGATTATGATTATACTTCGAACATATTGACTGTTCTTTATCCGGATATCAAGTCAGGTTATCCGGATATCAAGTCCGGTTATCTTATTATTTTCAAATTTTCTGAGATCCGGAAATCAGGTGACATACTTCTCCGTTGCAAAGTTCTGATTAATTATAAAAAAGCAGAAAAAAATATATTTTACGGATAACCGATAAAAAGTAAAAAAAAATAACAAGTAGCGTTTATGTTAATCCAACTTTGAAGCTATGATCAAACTAAATTTGGTTGAAATCGGATGAGCCGTTTTTGAGATTCACGTAGACATAGCCAAGGACATATAGACAAACGAAAAACAGATGAACAGACAAACAAACAAACAGACAACCAGAAAAAAATAAAAATAAGTTGTATTGCTTCAATAGGTACCCATGAAATTTATTTATTTTCATATCTTCCAAAACAGACATCGTTCAGTTACAATTTTATTACTTGTATAAATTGTCAAGTTTTCCAAAACCAAACAGGTTACAGCTCGAAAACCATCAGGCCTATTAAAGCAATACATAGGACATTATGGTTCAGGATTTAATGAGGATCATTTTATCTTTTGACACTTCTTTCATATCTATTATAGTTTTCCCAAAAAAGTGAAAAAACTGTTACCTTGGACAAGCTTGACGGAGAGGGGGGGTGTAGCGGCCGGTGGAGAGGGAGGGAGAGTGGTGGATCTTGAAGACCACATCCAAAGGTATATATCACCAAAGTTTCAAAACTATATAAATTTATTTCATTTCCCCATACATTGAAAACATAGAATTACCGAGCTAAGAGTATGATTAAAATACTTGAGGATAATGACACTTCAAAGTTAGGAACTATGCATGGGACATCGTAAAATTGGGAGACATGTATTTACATTTTTCATTTTTTAGTATTAAGATTTTATATATATTTTTTTTTTGTTTTAATTTACTTCTGTTAAAATTTTCTATCTATTGCCATTTTAAACTTTTACTTTCACTAATAAATTATTAAATAAGTTAATTGATAAGTCAGTGGACATTACTGGACATTGTGTTTTGGCCTGTAGCAAAAGTTTTTGTTAAACGCCCAAACTTTACTGTATTGTACTTTGAGTTGTGCAAATAAAGCGTGCGATTTTACATTTTTATAATTAAATTTTTTTTTTTTTATTTATTTATCTTCTAAAAATTTACAAAACAAAAACAATTGCTTAAATAACATTATAAAAAACCAATGAGGTTTGTAACAAATGTTATACTATGAACAACAACTTACCTAAAATTTGTTTAATGCCAAAATCAGAACAGACTTTAAGCATCTTCGGGATAAGACCGTAGTTCACGGAACCGTCAGCATTCATTGGAGTTACAAAAGTATTCATGACGCCGGTACCGGTAAACTGGAAGTAGGTACAAGATTTGTCACATCAAGTAGGTATTGATTTTTTTTCTGTACTCCCGCCATGAGTTGGAGTTGGAACGTAAATATGTGAACTGTTTGGGTATGTCCGCAACGCAAAATATCGGCTCAATATAACAACAGCTTCATACAAGCCCGCGGCGTAGGCACAGAATGAGTAACAGAAGCAAAGGTTTCATATATCGGCGCTGCAAGGGTCTAACCAGTTTAAACCGGTTTCTCGTAGGTCGAAGTAGGGATGTTCCGATACCATCAAAGTATGGATACCTACTCATATCAGTAATCTCAAATTATTTATCGATACTACACGAGAAACCGGTTTCAACTGGTTAGTCCCTCGCAGCGCCGTTGTATGAAGGTTAGTCTCTGTTCCTTCTCTACTCATCTGGCGTAGGTACTTCACTACATGCGCAGCTATATGAGTGCGTGACGTAAGGCGAGTAGGCGCTTCGGGCGGTCTCGGCAAACCCGAGTGGAAAGCGGTGAAAAGTCACGCACACATATTTGCGCATGTAGTGGAGGGGTCCCGTACGTAGTAGCGAATGACGTTGTAGCGAATGGTCGTTGTGGCGAAAAACTTTTAGCGTGGTACGCTGGAGCGAAAGGTCTTTGAAGCGAATTTCACCAGGGCGAATGACACTGTAGCGAATGGTCGTTGTGGCGAAAAACTTTTAGCGTGGTACGCTGGAGCGAAAGGTCTTTGAAGCGAATTTCACCAGGGCGAATGCCAACTAAATGACTATTTGCGGTACTTTTGCGTCCATTGTTTTTATTAACACAGCACCAATAGTGCACATTGTTCTGGTTTTTGTTTTGCATCAATAGGTACATATCGATAACTAGAAGAGTTTTTCCGTAGCGTGAAACTATTGGCCGAAAAGATGCACCATTTTCACTCATTTTGTATATTTGATTATACCAACCCAACCGTGACACTTGGGCCTTGACTAATAGGCCGGGCCAAAAAAACTATTTTTCGATTTTTGAATTCTAATAGCGAAATTATTTGTCTACTATGGGCTAATACCACGTATTCAAAATATTATTGCAATAGCTCAAGTGCATCTGCCTCCGGATTCACCTCAAAGTTTTGTTATTTTGAAAAAAAATGACATCTTATGAAATGGGTATTAGGACACTTTAAATGCATTGTGACACTGAATAAAGCCTAAGTTAAGCTTATATTTAAGATAACTTATCAATAAACTTCGAAATTACAAAAAAAAAAAAATGGTAGGTGAAAATAACTTTTGAACTTACACTGAAAACGTGAGTATTTTTGTATGAGTTAGTCAATAACATGGTATAAAAAGTATGGTAGCAAGCATAAAACGAAAAACATTTTTCGCCACAACGACCATTCGCTACAGTGTCATTCGCCCCGGTGAAATTCGCTTCAAAGACCTTTCGCTACAACGTCATTCGCTACTACGTACGGGACCCGTAGTGGAGTACCTACCGAACTTGTATGAAGCTGTTGTTCTGTTGGATTAGACTATGATTAGTAACTCATAGTAGGGGTACTGTTCTCGTGATGTTGGATTGAAGTTAAACGTTCTTATTCTTACTTTTATTTTTTTTAGCATGTCATACTGGTCATACTAACTGCAATAATTGAGATAATTGGCTGATTTCTTTTCAAATGTGGAGCTGAATAATTGGGTCGTAACACTAACCAAACTGTTACAAATAAAAAAAGGATTTCATAAAGTGAGCGTAGACAAAACGATATAAACACTTTAAAGAGCATTTAAAAGAAAAACTCGCCCATTATTTTTTTTTCAAACCAATTTCAAAAATTTCCTTACTTCATTAGCTATCTACCCTATTAATTTTATTGGTCTATCATTAGAGGATCATATCAATAATTTTATTTAAAAATTCTTTGGTCGTAAATTCTCTCACTCTTCTTACTTAAGCCTGAAGGGAAACTCCCGGCCTAATCTAATAACATATAAAAAACATATTAACATATTAAAAAACATAATAACATATTATTATATTGTTAGGTCTACGTCCAATCAGGCGGGTGCG
Organism: Idaea biselata; assembly: GCA_958496205.1. NCBI lineage: Eukaryota > Metazoa > Arthropoda > Insecta > Lepidoptera > Geometridae > Idaea > Idaea biselata. Next base: position 10,167,347 of record OY292402.1, read on the forward strand.
GCGGCGGCACATGCCGAGTCCATGAAGGCGGTTAAATACTCCGAACTGGTGGACCGTTTCACTTTCGTCCCAGTGGGCGTGGAAACTTTAGGGCCCTGGGGTCCCGAGGCCTGTGTTTTTCTTAGGGAGTTGGGGGCTCGTCTAAACGAGGTGTCTGGTGACCGAAGGGCTGGTAGCTTTCTCGCACAGCGGGTCAGCTTGGCCATTCAGAGAGGGAATGTTGCCAGCCTTTTGGGGACGATGCCTCGGGACCCCCTTGACGACATTTTTTATTTACAGCGCAGGATTCATTTATTTATATGACATACTAGCTGACCCCGCAGACGTTGTCCTGCTCGTTAAATAAAAAACTACTTAGAACCCTTCACTACAACTACCCTACCTTAACCTACCCTGCTATACCTTATTCTACTACTACCCTACCCTACCTTACTACGTCATCGTCATACGTCATCGTCATACGTCATCGCTGAGTTTGATTTTGATTTTCCAGCTTTTCTTTTTAAATTTTCTTTGCTATAAACCTCACGGAGCCCGAGACCTTTCCAACGAATGCAAAACCGTGGAAATCGGTTCGTGCGTTCTGGAGTTATAGCGTCAGGAAGGAAAACCCGACTTATTTTTATATAGTAGATTATTTGGATTTATTTTTTAATTTTTATGGATGTATGAGTTTTTAGTTAGTTTTATTTTAATCAGTTTTAGTTTTGATTTAGTTTTTTAAAAACATATTTGTTCTTTTTTTATTTAATACATTTATTTGTTCAAATCTTAATAAGATTTGTGCGGAAGTTTTTATGCGGAAGACAAAAACCATCACTAGATGGCGCTAGTGGTAAAATACATCGTGATATCGTTGCGTTTTTATGTCAAAAATCACGTTTGTTGTATGGGAGCTCCCTTAAATATTTGCGGTTACAGTAATTACATCCTCTGTAAAAATTTCAACTGTCTAGCTATCACGGTTTATGAGATACAGCCCGGTGACAGACGGTCAGACAGCGAAGTCTTAGTAATAGGGATGAGTGAGAGAATTTTCGACCAAAGAATTTCTAAATAAAATTTTTGATATGATCCTCTAATGATAGACCAATAAAATTAATAGGTTAGATAGCTAATGAAGTACGAAAGTTTTTAAAGTTGGTTTGAAAAAAAAAGAATAGGCGAGTTTTTCTTTTAATTGCTCTTTAAAGTGTTTATGGCGTTTTGTCTAAGCTCACTTTATGAAATACTTTTTTTATTTGTAACAGTTTGGTTAGTGTTACGCGTTTTTTTTGTAACAGGTAACATGATTCTTATATGTGGAGCTGACCACATTTGAAAAGAAATCAGCCAATTATCTCAATTATTGCAGTTAGTATGACCAAATAAGTATCAGTGGTCGCATTTTAGTAGAAAAATGGGAAAAAAGGCTATAACTTCTAAACTACGAAAAATTGCAGAACATACATGGGGGTGATTTGGGTACCCCTTAAGGGTCCATATAACCCTAATTGCGTGACAGGGATAACGCTAGCGAATATCAGATGCGTTAATGAAGGACGTAAGATGCTACTACGCAACATTTTAGAGCGTAAAATCAAACAATAGGTAATAACACGATAATAAAACATTAATTTTGAAATTCAAATCATGACTGCACTGTATTGAGCTTAGTTAAGTTCTTATACAAAGTTTTATTAGTTCACGTAAAATATTGACTGAGTAAAATCACTTATTTGTACAATTTAGAGGGAAGTTTGGGATTTTTTTCTATCGAGAAAATTTCCAGGAATCGTGTTTTCACGTCATAACAGACTTAGTAAGTATCCTCGACTTTAATAAATATGGTTTCAAAAACTTTCGTTTCTAATAACTTTTGTAGTAATTCATCCTAGAAACATCAGTTCTGACCTACTACGAGGCCTTAAGGTCCTCTACCTCTGGACTTTCGCTTGACACTCGTTTCTGGGACACCCTGTATATAAATAGATTTTAGTCGTCTGGGGTCCCTTGTACCGTCAGGCCATTCCCATGAACAACCGTCTGTGATCTGTTTTAGATAGATCGTGTCCCGAAACGCTAGTGGTGCGGAGTCGGTTTAATATCCAACAATCGTTTTCATATAAAGAAAAATAAACATTAATGACTCCGCTCTGGCTCGCGGTGGGAACCCGGCTTTATCAAAAGGAATTATCAAAAACTTACTTTTTCATGGCTTTCTTGAATAAAGATGGCAAAGAAGGCAAATAACAAAATACTAAAAATATTTTTCCCCATTTCAAACGTGTTGAGTTAAAAGTAGAGGAAAAAATGTATCTCTTGTAAAAAAGATGCAGCTTTTATATGCAGTCAAAAAATAAATTATTTCATGTAAATTGCAGTTCTTATTACAAAAACTGTTCGTTGTCATTTGCGTTGTAATCTACTAATTAAGTTATAAAAAAAAATTCTAAAAGAAAATACTTAATATAAATTGTTACCAACTGAATTACAATTAGAATTCACAATATCTAAATTATATTTATTTTGAACTCCGATGTAGACGTTCAAGGTGAGGTTGTGAGGTCCTTTGTTTGTTTGTCTGTGCGCAATCGAATGTTCCCATTTATCTCCAAAACGACTGGACCGCTTTAAATGTGGTTTTAGTAAAATGTTTGTAATTCGTCGGGGAAGGTTTACAAATAGTTGTTATGATTACTTGCCAGCGGTCGCTGCAAAGACTATTTTGTGTACCATCAATTGTTTTATTTGCACCATCTACTAAAATGACTAAGAAAACAATTTGTTTGTTTATAGTTGACATTCGCCAATCCAGAGTAAGCTCCCGTGGCCTGCCTAATCCCTCTAAGAGTAGGCCCTTGCCCTGCAGTGGGACAAATTAACGGGCTAATTATTATTGAAATTATACTCATTTTCCCCCAGGGGCAGTCTATCTCTAAGAAAGAAGGCTGTAAAGATCTCCAAACGTAGGGCATTGATAAAAGCGATTAAATCCGGAAAAAATATAGTTTAATTTCAACCCAATAATGTTGCGAAAACACAACAAAAATCTAGTTTTTTGTTTTATATACAACTACACTTCTACATCTTCACTAATATTATAAAGAGGAAAGATTTGTATTTTTGTGTCTGTATGTTTGTAATGAATAAACTCAAAACTACTGGACCGATTTCAAAAATTCTTTCACCATTAGAAAGCTACATTCACCCTGAGTAACAAAAGCTACTTTTGATCCCGATATTCCCATGGGATCGGGACTTACGCGGGTGAATAATAATAATCTATATACAGAATGTCCGGAGACCAGTGGATATCCCTGCACGGGCGGCTGGCGGGGAAGGGTTGACTGCCCAGAATACGTTTTTTTTTTTCTAACTCAAACGGTTCGAGCTGTACGTCACTTTTTAGTAAAAATTGAAAAATGCCTACTTTTTTGCACATTTCGGGGTATCACGTCCACAGATTAAGCGATAGCATTGTTTTTTTTTTCGCCATCTGTTCACTAATATTGATGTTTGTAAATCACGTTGAAATTTTTTTTAATACTATAGGCAGTAACTTACAGGATGTCCCCAAAGATAGATTTATTTTTATAAACTTTACTTTCTGCTAAGTTTGAGCATCTGTGGTGTAAAAAAAATGTATGAAACCTGTCTGACCGACTATTGTAAAAAATTGCCTAATTCATAAGGATTCTAAAACAGTATTATACTAATAACTTTTTGTCATAAGTTACTAAGCTAGTGCTATGAATGCACCGAAGGTACTATCTTACATGAAAAAGTTGAAACAAGTATTGTACAAAAAATGACACTTATTAAGATTTAATATGTCATAATGTTACAGCAAATGCTCAAATGGTCCTCCTCTTGCCCTTATACAGGCCCTTAACCTTTTTATAAACGATCTCTTAAGGACACGATTATAATTTTTTTTCTCCTATTTGTTGTGCCGCTTTGTGGACGCGTAGACGCAGGTCTTCAATTGTGGTTATGTTTTTTTCGTATACTTGTTCTTTTAAACACCCCCAGTAAAAAAAATCAAGTGGATTCAGATCAGGCGAACGTGGAGGCCACAATATTGGAACTAATCGGCCAATCCATCTTCTTGGATAACTTTCATTTAAATAGTTTCTCACTCGCACGGCATAATGTGCAGGACAGCCGTCATTTTGAGCCCCATTCTTCGCCGGATCGCCAATGGCATCTCTTTGAGTAGTCTCGGGAGTTCGTTTTGGAGAAAGTGGAAATAGTTGGCCCCGTTTAGGATGCCTTGCAATTCGAAAGGGCCAATAATTTGGCCATTTAATATACCGGTCCAATAGTTAATTTTAAATTGGTACTGTGATCGGTCTTCCCTGGCTAATCTTGGGTTGGTTAGCTGCCAGCTGTGCAAATTGTACAAGTTTAGGTAGCCATCTCATTTGCACATTGACTCATCGCACATTATGCCGTCCGAGTGAGAAACTATTTAAATGAAAGTTATACAAGAAGATGGATTGGCCGATTAGTTACAATATTGTGGCCTCCACGTTCGCCTGATCTGAATCCACTTGATTTTTTTTACTGGGGGTGTTTAAAAGAACAAGTATACAAAAAAAAACATAACCACAATTGCAGACCTGCGTCTACGCGTCCACGAAGCGGCACAACAAATAGGAGAAAAAAATTATAATCGTGTCCTTAAGAGATCGTTTATAAAAAGGTTAAGGGCCTGTATAAGGGCAAGAGGAAGACAATTTGAGCATTTGCTGTAACATTATGACATATTAAATCTTAATAAGTCTCATTTTTAGGGTTCCGTAGCCAAAGGCAAAAAACCCTTATAGATTCGTCATGTCTGTCTGTCCGTCTGTCCGTCCGTATGTCACAGCCACTTTTCTCCGAAACTATAAGAGCTATACTGCTGAAACTTGTTTGTACAATACTTGTTTCAACTTTTTCATGCAAGATAGTACCTTCGGTGCATTCATAGCACTAGCTTAGTAACTTATGACAAAAAGTTATTAGTATACTACTGTTTTAGAATTCTTATGAATTAGGCAATTTTTTACAATAGTCGGTCAGACAGGTTTCATACATTTTTTTTTACACCACAGATGCTCAAACTTAGCAGAAAGTAAAGTTTATAAAAATAAATCTATCTTTGGGGACATCCTGTAAGTTACTGCCTATAGTAATAAAAAAAAATTCAACATGATTTACAAACATCAATATTAGTGAACACATGGCGAAAAAAAAAACAATGCTATCGCTTAATCTGTGGATGTGATGCCCCGAAATGTGCAAAAAAGTAGGCATTTTTCAATTTTTACTAAAAAGTGACGTACAGCTCGAACCGTTTGAGATAGAAAAAAAAAACGTATTCTGGGCACCCAACTCTTCCCCGCAAGCCGCCCGTGCAGGGATATCCACTGGTCTCCGGACACCCTGTATATAAAAATGAAACCAGTTTTCCGTTGTCACGACATCACGCGTGAACGGCTGGACCGATTTCGATAATTCTTTGTTTTGTGTTTGCTATTGTCAGGAGAAGGTTCTTATGAAAGAAAAAATGCTGAACCGATTTTGATGAATTTTGGTATGAAGATAGATAGCCATTTTTTTATACTAAACGACAGGACGTCTGTCGGGTCAGCTAGTAATAAATAAAATACATTTATTTCAGACCATTGATCTATAGGGGTAAGTAATGAAAAAACTTCCAAACTAATGTTAAATGAAATTATAATGAAGCAATGGATGTAGGTTCTCAATGTAAATACGATCACATCTGTTCATGTACGGACAGTCTAACCCATCCGCAATCATCTTTAGAATACTGTTCGAGCTGGCTCTGACTCTGAGCACCAGGGATGTGCATTTTTTGCGGATTGTAGCATAAAAACAATCGGTTTGCGCTTCAGCAAACATCCCTTGTAAAGATACCTACCTAATTAATATAATAAGCCATATAAACTAAACTCAACTAACCTTATTATAACGCATCCCTAAACTACCTTAATTAAATCAATATAATACCTAATTAATTACGATCAATCCTGACCTACCTATCTAAAACTACCTATTTTGATAATGTGGTGTACCTTTTATTTTTGGCTCGTGTAAAAGTCTAGTGGTTTCAGATCTACGTCATGTATGTAGTTAACCCTAAAGTTCTTTGTAGATAAGACGAGATTAACCTAAAATCATACACCTGACCCAATTAACCTAAGTATTACCTGTACTCCTAAACCAACTTTAATTGAAACGTTTAAAGGAAAATCTAAGATGATCTTTTACTACTTTATGTGATCAAAACTTCTTACTACTTGAATTTAATTAATTACCCAATAAATTGACAGTAAGTTATCTCTACAAACTGTTTAAAGGAAAATCTAAGATGATCTTTTACTACTTTATGTGATCAAAACTTCTTACTACTTGAATTTAATTAATTTCCCAATAAATTGACAGTAAGTTATCTCTACAAACTATGCCAGATCCTCTACTCTAGCCTACAAAAATGAATGCTATAAATAAATAACTTAACTAAAGGGATTGGGATGAATAATGATGGTACACAATAAATTAGTTATCAATATATTGTTTTTATTAAATCCGGTGCTTCGATTATCTTGCAATGAAAGAATCACCAAGAAAACATTGCAGAAACTATTAATTAAATGTTAATGATATCGGACAATAATTAATTGAATTATGAATTTCAATCTACAATAGTAATTTGACCAAGATGTGTGATTATCTAAGTAAATGAGCTGTTAACGTCAGTGGAATTCCACAATCCTAAAAACTATTATGATAAATCTCATTATAAGATTTTAAAGACCTTAGGTATCAACTGTACCTTATCTATTGACGTGTAAATAATCCTCTTGATGAGAATTTATAGTTTGATAAACTTCATTCAGTACACCCGTACTCAAGTCTTACTTGGAATGCGTTACGACTTCGGTTTGCATATACGGCAGAATTGCCAAGACCTCGCAATCAGATCATCAAACCAATGTTTCCCACAAATGGAGATATATAGAAAAGGTTAATTGCTTACGTATAGATTATGATTAGAATTAATCTTTATTCATGTAAATTCCACTCGGAAATATCAAAATAAAATATATGTACTAAACGTACTTGGCTTTATCTAAATCTTGGTCATTTTACTACAGTAAAAGTAACTGATTGTGAAGGATCTTTTGTCCAAATATAATTTAGAATTAAATGTATTAAAGAAAACCTCCTTACGAGCGTTTCCTGTAATTTTTTCCTCAAATATATATACTCTAATAATTTAAAAAGTGAACTTACAATAATCAGGATTCTTTTATAGAGTATCCTGTAAACTGTCCGTACATGGACTGATTAATAAATATGAATTTACATTAAACCTGTAAATAAACACATGAAATGGATGCCCCCTCAACTACATTAGAGTCTAAGAACAAGGATAATAAAACTAGAAATGACATTATTAAATACCTTTTCACCAATATTTTTAGTGTCAAGGTATAACATTTTAACCAATGTGGAATCGAACCACACGTTAGATCGTAAAAATATTACAAATAAACATAAGGTATTTTGCAATCAATTTTACAGTATAAGTCTGTACAAATGCTGGGCGGGAATCAAACCTCACTCAGTTACATAATAATTAACGATACAACATCAAATTGCCGAGCGGGAATCGAACCTCACACTCAACGGTATAAAATTGTAAATATACATGAGTAATTAATTCTCGCAATACGTAAGGTACTTTTTATACAATGTCCCATAATTAGGACTATTGAAGTCTATTCTTGGAGAAAGGTGCTACATTTCAGACCTCCTCTAGTTTAAACAGTGAAAATAATTAATAATGTACCTTGAGGGTTCTACAGAACTTACAAAAAACTTACATACAGTATAGGTACCAGGACTGGATCAGTGGAACTGACTCTACTAACTTTACAAACACTGTCTTTATAAAAACAAGACTATATAATCTATACATATTATAAATCTGTAGCGATAAAAAAATCTGTAATTGAATTATTTCCAGAAAAAAAAATGCAGGCCGTCTCAAAATCGGTAATTAAACACGAATCAATTGTTTTTAATGACTTTGTCTGTTTGTCTGTTTGTTCCCGCTAATCTCAGAAACGGCTTATCCGATTTTAACCAAATATGGAATGCAGATAGCTTTGGACCCGGATTAACATATAGGCTACTTTTTATCCGGATATAATGACCGGTTATCCGGCAAATTGAAAAAAAAACCGGGTTCCTGGAAATTTGACTTAATTAGTTTTTTTGTTGTATTGAAGAAGTGTGTTGTGTGAAATCAACACATAAAGACCGGATATCGGGCAAATTAAAAAAATACCGGATATTCGGTATTTTTTCTTTATTAGTATGATTGTTGTATTGAAGAAGTGTGTTGTGTAATCAATTCATAATGACCGGATATCCGGCAATTTGAAAAAAAAACCCGGTACTTATCAGGAAATTCTTAAATACCGTATACCTATGTGTCTCCATATATCCGGATCTGTGTGAACTCTGAACGTACGGAAATTCTTTATGATGGCTGTTTTTAGCATACATTAAAAAAAGGAGGAGGTTCTCTATTCGAGCCGTATACTGTTTGTGTATGTAGTAGGTATGTACATAATGTGAATATGGTCACAATATGGTATCTTGGGATGATCTACCTATGATATTCCCCGTCCCAAATCAAGTAGGTAAAACATTTTTTTTTTTTGAAGAAACTAAGAAACCTGATTGAAATAGGTGTTATCACACTGGTCATCGTGTTTCATCTTTGACGGCATCAACGCTTAGCATCAAGCGTGATAGTGGTCAAAACACTTTTCTTACGTTTTTAAAGGAAGATGAAGGAGCGGGTTATTTCATTAGCTACGGTTATTCAAGAAATATCGTGTTTGTTGTTATTTAAAATGACATTACTCAATATTAGGCTTTTGGGTAAGGTAGTAGCTACGAAGATCACCATACGTATACTTCATACAAATGTCCTTCCAAATACCCAAACTGTACCTTTTATAATATTAGTAGCTTTAGATAAGAAGCGCGCGTTACCTCCAACACGTTACCTCCCACTGTGCAAAATTCCACACTTAAGCGGTGGCCCACCGTGCAAGGCGCTACCGCGCCTTCCACGGTCAGTACTTCTCTGGGCGACCGTTTAAGTGTGGAATTTTGCACAGTGGGAGGTAACGTGCTGGAAGAGAGAGGCCGAAAGTTTGGAATTGGATCGTATGTATGTTGTAGGTTAGGTATATTATTAAATTTAAATTTCAGAACAGCTGAACCGATTACGATTATATATTTAAAAAGCATCTTCTTCTTCTTCCTTTCCTTTATCCCACCGTTATTTAGGGTCGGGTCTTCTTACTTAACAGCTGCAAGTTAATCTGTTTTGGGTTGTCGTTATTGCCAATTTGGCTTGCTTTAGGACTCTCGCAATATTTGACCAGGTCGAAAACCTGTACTTCTCTATAAGAGCCATTTCAGCTATGTGATGTATTTAGATAGCTGAATAACTCACAGTAAGCTATTTTTCATAGCGATATTGAATAACAATATGACATTTTACTATTTAAAATAATTGAATTTAGTTCACCACGCAACCGGATGGAATCGGAACTAGCCGAAACCCAACGGGTTTCGAGCAACAGCTAGTACAAGATAAAGGCACACACTACGACCCCACGAAGCTCAGACTGCAAGTGCCGCTCCCGACGCTCCTTTCTTCCAGGGACGCCAAGCTTTCAAAATTTGGCGTCATACCCCGCTTACTTCTGCTTACTCCATTCGCCATTGGTCAAACCTTTAGCGTGGGCGTTACCTAACAGTGCCTCCTAGACGCAAATATTGAAACTAACTTTCTAAGATCGATGTGTCTGAATTTTGATCTATATTACAAGGATTTAATATGTTTATATCTATTTAAAATTCATGAATAGTACCTATGTAAAGAATGGCTTTTACATCCTGATGCGCTGCACCGTCGAGGCAGCCCCAACAACATTCTGAAAGCGTTATTGTACAGAACCCGAAGGGCACTATACGACTTCTTGGTGAAAAAAAAATTAAATAAAAATTTAAAAAACCCGCCTGCTTAAAACAACTTTAAATAAAAACATATACATAATAAAAACTGTAAAGAAAATAAAACAAGTCCAGTAGTCACAGAACATAGCGACTTTAACAGTCGGGACTGGGACCCATTATTGAAAAGGTATTGAGCTACATGAGCTATATTTTAGGTAGTCAATGGGTCCCGACTGTTAAAGTCGCTATGTTCTGTGACTACTGGACTTGTTTTATTTTCTTTTCAGTTTTTATTATGTTTATGTTTTTAATTAAAGTTTTTTTTTTATTTTATTGGTTCAGAGCTTTACTTAAGATACTGGTCTTGTAATATTATTGTATAGTATTGGGTCTATCTGTAAGCGCGTGCGCGTTTCATTTTTTATTTTACGACCTTTATACGGCGCGTCCGTCGGCCGAATACCTACCTTACTACAATGCAGAGAGTGTTGGTTCGATTCCCGCCGGGACCTAGTATTTGTGCTTAAAAATAAATAGTTATTTGTTTTTGGTCTGGGTGTTTCTCTATCTATTTATTGTATGTATTATACAAAAGTAAAATAAATATAAGTACTATTAAGTACCTATTGTATCTATTGTCTGTAGTTACCATAACACAAGGTTAGTAGCTTATTAAGGGGCTAGATGGCGCTGTTTGGTGTTGACTGAATTATTTACAAGCTTTTGTTTGACTTTCCCTGCTAGTTAGTATGGGACAAATCTTGCAAACTAAATTTGACTCATATTCCGGTTACTGATTAAGCTGATATTTGCATACCTGTATTGTGTAAGTCGCGCGACAATGCAATACTATTTTTATATTTATTTTCTTGTAATAATATATTGCAGGTAAATTTTACAGCCCGTGGTCTTGTGCCCCCAGTCTTCACCCCAATGAAAGACGATCAGGTGACCATAGACTATGACGCTATCCCGCCTTACGCGAAATTCCTGGCAGATAATGGTATCAAAGGTGTTTTAGGTAATGTTTGAACTACCTTCCTATTTAACTTTTTTTAGTAACTGTGTTACTGTGTGTTACTGTGTCTGTTGATAGATAGATAGTTATATACTTAATTTATCAACATCAATATAACATTACAAAATAAAACACACATAAAATAAATTAATTGTAAACTAAACAAATGTTGAACAAATAGGCGGCCTTATCGCTCAAAGCGATTGATAAGTATATTGTTTTTACCTATGGATTAGAGGAGTTTGAATTGTACAGACATGCAAGTCAAGCAACGCCTGGCGCGGTCATTACTGGGATGGGTGACCCATAATGTGTAACCCGTGATACCCGTGTGACCTCGTGCTTTTGGTCAGTTGTTCCAGTAGGTACCAATAGAAGATTCGATGCACGCTCTTATTATATGGTTTCTACCAATTCAACCAAGGGCTTTGAAGAAAGTATTTCTTTAAGATTTTTCTGACGCTGATGCACACACAATTATCATTAAATACTAACATAAATCCTGATCATTATCGTTAATTTAACTAACATCTTCTTTTCCCAGTTGGCGGTACAACAGGAGAACACATGGCTCTATCCGTCTCTGATAGGAAGAAAGTGATAGACAAATGGATGCGTTAGGTGAGGTTGGACATTATGGTACAAGATGGAGGCGCTCCCGTGGCCAATGTCTTAGATCTGGTAAGAAAGTGATAGACAAATGGGTGGGTTAGGTTAGGTTGAACATCATGGTACAAGATGGAGGCGCTCCCGTGGCTGATGTCTTAGAACTGGTCACAAAGTGATAGACAAATGGGTCGGGGATGTCTTGGAACTGTAAGAGAGTGATAGACAAATGGGTCGGGGATGTCTTGGAACTGGTAAGAAAGTGATAGACAAATGGATGGGTTAGGTTATGTTGGACATCATGGTGTCTTGGAATTTGATTACTCTCAAAGGATTCTTTAACAACGAGAATGTGTTTTTTTGTCACCTATAATAATAGATAACCTATAAAATATAATATTAAAGTGTAGGTACGTAACCGACTTCATGAAAGGTGGAGGTTCTCAATGAAATTGTGGCCCACCATTTTTCTGTAGGTGTGAACCTTACTAAAATTATGTAAAGTAACGGAAAATCACTGTAAGATTATGTTGTTTCTTTCACCAGCTGATATTGTGTAATAATTACACAAACACAGCGGTATTTTTATCGGTATTATGTTGATAACATTCATTTTTGTTTGTTTTTTATTTTGAAATTTTAAGATGGAAATGACATAATAGGTAAGTGGCTGTGAATTGTTTGATAAACATAGGAAGTAAGTATAAGTAGGTATAAGTAGGTACCTAGGTAGGACTTATTGATAAAAAAAAGCAAAGAGAGGGACAAATATTACCCTTCTCTTGCAGTCGGGTAAATATAGCACACAACAGAAATTGGGATCGTGATATAAAAAGTAGCATTCAACTTAAGTTTAAAATACACGGACGACACTGACACTGCAACTTTACCTATGGAGCCCACACATGACGTATACATACGTCATGTGTGGCATGTCGCCCGTGTATTTTGAGCTTAAGATGAAATTAGGCACTTAGTTTACAAAGTTTCATTACAATCGGTGCAGTGCGTAATTTTTTTTTGTCCTCTTTAAAAGTCCTTAACTTTCTAACTGACTTCAAAAAAGGAGAGGTTCTCAATTTGACGTAGGCTATTTTTACTTTATCCAGGCCAAATACTGTCAAAACAACAAAGTGGACTCTCTCCTGACCCTTCCAGAGCTGTACTTCAAGCCAGGCTCGGTTGATGAGCTGGTTTCCTACGTGGAACTGGTTGCTAAAGCTGCACCCAAGCTACATGTGTTGTACTATCATATACCGCATATGAGCAAGGTTGAAAGTAAGGATAAAAACGAAGTTGACTGTTTCCTTCCTGGATAACGACATTGAAAGCATGAAAAGTATGTTTATGCCATAAAACCTATATCTGCCATGAGTATGCCTCTGAATTTTGTTTTTTGTTTCCTTTTCTAATTAGAATAGAAATAATATTTAGAAAAATTAGAATATGAAAAAAATCATGACCATAAATAGGGTCTAATGGCATATAATATGTTCATAATCATCCCTCATTGGTTCCAGTAAACATGCCAGAATTTCCTCTCAGAACTCAGAATTTCCAAACGGTATTCGATGAAGGTCATACAGGTATACGCTCCGACCTCGACGCACCCCGACGACAAGGTAGAGGCTATGTATGAGGATATCTCCAGAGCCATACATAGCACTAAGACTCACTTCAACGTTGTCATGGGGGACTTTAACGCGAAACTGGGTAGACGAAGCGAGGATGAGCTGAGGGTGGGAAAATTTGGAGTTGGACAACGAAACTCCCGGGGACAGCTGCTTGCTGACTTCATGGAGAAGGAAGGACTCTTTATGATGAACTCTTTCTTCATGAAGCGCGAGCACCGTAAATGGACCTGGGTGAGTCCCGATGGTGCTACAAAAAATGAGATCGACTTTATCATGTCGACAAAACTGCATATATTCAATGACGTCTCTGTGATCAACAGGTTGAAAACTGGATCTGATCACCGTATGGTACGGAGCACATTGAATATCAACGTAAAGGCCGAAAGATGTCGAATGATGAAGTCCACGCTCTGCCCAGCACCTGTCGAACTCCAAGACCCCGAGAGCTTTCAGCTTGTACTACAAAACCGTTTCGATTGCCTAGGCGATTGCGTAGACGTGGACGAATATTGTAACAGGTTCGTGGATACTGTCCATACGGTTGGGCATAAGTTCTATAAGCCCCTCCGTACAAAAAGAACAAAGAAGATCTCCGACCCTACCCTCAAGCTTCTGGAAGATAGACGCAGGATGACCGTGCAGTCTTCCGGTGATGCTTCTGCCTGCGGGCGGCTCAATAGACGGATCTCTAAGGCTCTAAAACGCGACCTAGGCCAATTTAATACTGAACGTATTAAAGAGGCTATAGAGCGGAACAAAGGTTCCAAAGTGTTCGCAAGAGATCTATTTATAGGGCAAAGCCAGCTAACGAAGTTAAAACGTCTACCGTCGTACAGTAACATTGTAAACAAAGGCTCTGCGGTTCAAAAATCAAGAACTTGATAGAAAATAGCTAAAAAGCCGAACATACCACAACAAACGAAAGTGCATTCTTCGTGGAACTAATCGTGTCATTAGATGTTGACTGGTGAGCTGTATTTTTGTCATTTTAACGTGTGTGTTCGCGCAGCGGAATTTTGTTGAATTTAAAGATTTGAATTATGCAGATATTTAGTGTATGACGTTGTATAATTGTGTGTGGTAGAAAAAAAATTGTGCACGCAGCCATTGTGGAGAAATTCACCAAAACTGTTTCCGCTGGGCGAACGTTGTCCTGGCGGAACTTTTTTTAATCCATTAACTTTAGAAGGAAAGAGATGTGTCCAAAAATTAGTGTGTATTTGTGTGTAATTGTGTATGTATGAATAAAATTAGTGCATGCATAAACTTCGGAGAAATTCAAGTTTCCGCTACGCGAACGTTTGGCCATTTCCTAGTTTTCATATAAAGCGCTTACATAGAGAGCTGTAGATTTTTACATACGTTGTTTTGAATTTGTTTATATTTGTTTAGAAAACAGATTTTAAAAAAATCATAGGGCTTAAAAGATAAAAATATAGACGTAAAATACGCTTATTAGGTCTTAGTTCTTAAAGTATGCACTTTGGGGGTCTAGATTTTCACGTTTATACAAACCTTGTAAGAGTCCGCAACATGTTGCCAAGTATCAATGATGCTCCGTTAGTAATTAAAGAGTTATAGGACAAATTACCATGAATAGATCACTGTTTACAAAGCAGTCAAATATCACGTCGTTCTAAAGGAATTGCATGGTAAAATGTATGCCAATAATTAGTGTATATTCATTCAACTATTCACATGCAAAATTTCATGTCATGAAATTCAGTAATTAAAGAAAAACAATTATAATACTGACGAAGCATCGAAAACCTATATAACCCGACCAAGTTCGGATGGCTACAAAAAAGCGGCCGTGCAATATATTTAGGTAACATCCCAAAATTTACAGTATAATACCGGAATTGAATTGGTATAGGTGATAACACAATTGTTGTTTAGATATAATTTATCGGTCATTTATACACCTACTTTTTAAATGTATTTGACTAGGACAGAAAGTAGGTACTATTTACGTAGGTACATTATTTAAGTATGCGCTTGAGACTTGAGATATAATATTATTTATGACAAATAAAAATCATACCTACAGCTAATTTCTATTGAAGATTTCACGGTTCAGGATTCTAACTATGGACCCCTTACGGAAATTAAATAATTACCATATGTAAGAACTACTGCTTAGGTAAATATTTATCATACTGTAGCTTATTACACTATTTAACCAATGGACTAAGCATGCACGAGCGTTCCCCTTTGCAACTTTAGTGGATCAAACAATCTAATAACCTAAAAAAAAAACTACTTCTTGAATCGATTTTTTAATTGATGTATTCCGTTGTACTGGTAGTGACTTATGTATGTGAGCGTGTGCCCCCGCACCCCACAAATTATACAGAATTATTTTGTTCGAAGCGGTACGCTAAAGATAGTCCTTTGGTTAGGTATTTTACTTATCGAGTTTATAAGCACTTTTTAAATGTTGATCAAATCTAAACAACTGAATAGTCTAGTTATGTGATGTGATTTAATTTTTTATTGAAGCTCGAAATACTCACATCAACAATGTCTACGGATATTGTATTTTAGACTTCCTAGCTTATAAACTATTTACAGTATCGAAAAAGTTTCTATATGAAAAATAAACTCCGCCGTCTCTTCTTTCCAAATTCAAAAAAATAAAAATAAAAAATCATTTTAAAAACAAAAGAAAAGGTAATTCGAATTTGGCTTTTTCACAGTTAGTTTTGGTTACCATTTAACCCAGCTGATTTTGTAAATAATAAGCATTTGCACATTTTTTAATAAATTAACGACATTCCACCAAAATATAAATGGCTTAGTAAATAAATCTCACCTGCTAACTATTCAAATTGACAAATTATCTACTGAGAGATCTGTAGACATTCTCTGCTTCACTGAGCATAATATGGTTGATGGTGATGAAATCAGCTTGCATATACCCAATTATACGTTGGCAGCCAGTTGCAACAGGAACAGCTGCAATAGGACTATTAACTTCTGTTAATAGTCCTAATAATAATATTTTTCAAATACAATCTAGCACTAATAGTATTTTCTTTGACCCGGTTAATAGATATGAAATTATAAGAATAGTGAAAAACTTAAATAATACTAGGAGTTCTGGCTATGACCATATACCTATGCATGTAGTTAAAGTATGTATTGAGTATATTGTAGAGCCTTTAGTTTATATAATTAATTTAATGCTTGAAAATGGAATATTTCCCGACGACTTAAAGAGAGCTCATGTCAAACCACTTCATAAAAAAGGATCTGTGAAGGATATTGGCAATTATAGGCCAATTACGCTGTTGCCTGCATTTTCTAAAATCTTTGAGACGGTTATGAATGACAGGCTTCTTAGGTTTTTGAACAAGCATAATGTTATACACAAAAATCAATTTGGTTTTCAGAGAGGCAAGTCAACAACTTTGGCCATATTTAGGTTGCTCAAGGAGGTCTGGGAGAATATTAATAAGAAAATACCCGCTGTGGCTTTATTTTTAGATATGTCTAAGGCGTTTGACTCCGTGGTTCATGATATTTTACTGAATCAACTGGAAAGTTTGGGTGTTAGGGGTGTTGCTTTGCAATTATTCAAAAGCTATTTATCGAATAGGAAACAAGCAACAGTAATTGACACCTACAATGTAAAGACTAAAACAATAGAAAATGTACATTCTAAATATGAATGCGTCAAGATAGGTGTACCACAGGGCAGCATTTTGGGCCCTCTCTTGTTTTTGATTTACGTCAATGAACTCCCAAAAGCTGTAAATCATCTTTGCGTCATGTTTGCCGATGACGCTACAGTATTTATATCTGGTGAGGGGCTCTCTCAATATGAACTTGAACAGAAAATAAATAAAACTTTAGAAACATTAGTGAACTGGTTGAAAGTCTTAAACTTGAAAGTTAATGCCTCTAAAACTAAGCTAATGCATATAAGAAATTATCAAACCCGGCGCACAGATGCCAACATTGTCGAATCGGGGACTAGTATTAAATTTGTTAATGACACAAATTTTCTAGGTGTTACTATCGACGAACATTTGAACTGGAAAGCCCACATTGACAGAATCAATAAAAAGATATCTAGTTATTGTTATCTTCTCTCTATGCTGATTGGGGTTACCTCTGAAAGTGTCACACGCAATGCTTATTTTGGTTATGTGTATCCTCAACTAAAGTATGGCATTCTGTTTTGGGGCAATTCAGTGGATGTTCAGTCGACATTTGTATTGCAAAAGAGATGTATTCGAACAATCTATAAAATGTACAGCACTGATTCCCTCCGACAGGTATTTAAAGACAAATACCTTTTAACGTTGACTGGCATCTACATATTAGAAATCTGTATTTTTGTTAAAAATAACTCTGAGTACTTCATTGCTAGGTCAGATAGACGCCAGAACATACGAAATAAATGTATTTATGATCTCTGTCTAACCAGAGTTAATAATACGATGTTTCATAAAAGTGCTTTTATTACAGCAATTCTTAAAACTCAAAACTCAAAAACTCAAAATTTTTTATTCATTTAGAACGTATATTATACACACATACGTACGTTTTGAAACGTCGAGATTTTAATTTACCGAGGTTTCGGAACGCGCCCTCCGATGAGAAGAAACCACAAGAAACTCATGGGGTTTTTTTTCCAATTATTTTTTTTATCATGTTTTATATTACAATCGTCATAATACAGATCTTAATCTGAACAGGAGCAGCTTGTTTTTAATCATCTGCCTGTTGACATTAAATCTTTAAATGGACCTAAATTTAAATTTAAATTAAAGAATTGGCTTATTGACAGAGCATTTTATAATCTTGACGAATATTTTAAATTTAAATAACTGTGACTGAAGTTTTATTATTTCTAAGGTTTTTTTTTCTTGCTATATTTTGTTATAATGAAATTATCATCATTTATTCAATAAAACACAACACACAAATAGAATAGGTAACAATATTAAAAGGTGAAAAACAAACAACACTAAAACTAAAACTTAAATCTAAAAAGAAAAAAACCCGTCGTCGATAACACCCTCCCGAGACATGGTCCCCAAGATGCTGGCGGCATTCCCCCTCTGAATAGCGAGACTAACTCGCTGAGACAGAAAGCCGCCAGCCCTGGGATCACCAGGCTGTGGCATTTGACATTCATAAACTATTTTCAATTTTCATATGGTTTGACATTTAATAATTTGTAGTGATGATAATGTATCTAATGATGTTGTTTTTTTTTTTGCAATACTTGTAATTAAGTTATTTTAACTGTTTAATAATAATATTATTGTATGCCCTGTGTGGTAACTATTGAGACTAACTTATAGCACTATTATCTGCTGATGAACATAGTTATGAACAATAAATGATTTCTATTCTATTCTATTCTATTCTTGCAAGTAGAGTACTGTAGATATAAAGAACTGATTCTGATTTACTTAATAATAAATGATTATAAATATTAAACAAAGCACGGATATTTAATTTACCTAAGTATGTTTATTTAAAACTAGCTGCGTCCCGTGGTTTTAAAAGTAAAAATCAAAAGTAACCTATGTTACTCAGGGTGAATGTAGCTTTCTATATAGGTACATATCTATCAATATCTATCATACATACTATCTAGTAGGTATAAATATATTGTATGTGTAAAAACTATATCTACATCTACACTAATATTATAAAGAGGTAATATTTGAATTTTTGTGTGTGTGTGTGTGTTTCTGTATGTTTGTAATGAATAAACTCAAAAACTACTGGATCGATTTCAAAAATTATTTCACCATTAGAAAGATAGGTACCCTGAGTAACATAGGCTACTTTTAATCCCGATATTCTCACGGAATCGGGACTTACGCGGGTAAAACCCCGGGACGCAGCTATAAAAAGGAAGAGAAAATTTATTAATTTTAAAAACAATTTACAATATTATTAATCGTTTTAATTGGTCTTCGTTATTATTAGGTAGATTCCTTTAACTCCACTCTAATGCTCTGTAAATTGTCTGCTATTTGTTGAATTTCGTCAGGATTAGGCTTGACAAACGGAATGCGCATGCCTAAATCTATTCCGAAAATTAGCCTATATGCTTCTTTCTGAAATTCTAGATAAGCTGTGGAAGAAAAAACAATTTATTTAGAAACTAGTTGCGCCCGCGCGATAAAGGTCTTTGTGTTAATCCAGAGCTCCAGTTATCTGCATTTTTTGCGTGATGGAGTATTTAATATAGGTACTTACTTAGAAACATATTTTCACCTTTATAATATAAGTAAGAAGTAGGATTAATACTTTCAAATGGATCTACAACTATACATAAAAAGGGCATATTTTATTCGGTTTTGCAAGAAAATTAGTATAGTCTTCTTCTTCCTTTCGTATAGTGGTGTGGGTCACCTAGTGTTAGTCTTCAAGTCGTCCTAAGGCCTCTAACTTGACCTAACGACTGCTATCAGAGATAACAACCGGGTTAATGATCATATTGCATCAACTGCTTAACGTGCCGCGCCGTAGCACGAAGGAGTGCAAAATAGTAACTGACAATGTGTGTGGAAAAACATCAACCCACGTTGTTAGTTACTATACCGACAATGTGTGTGGCACAAAGTAACTATGTATTTGTAAGCTTATGTATTTGTAAAAGCGACTTACATCTGTCCGTATAACCTGCAACAACAAAAAACACTTTCAGAATTTTGTACACGAAATAGAAAAAAATAAGGATAAGGAAAACATCGTGAGGAAAGCTACGGCTTAAAGTCACGCAAAAGGGCCCAGTTATAGGGCGCGGAAACACCCAGTAAAAGTAAAAATAAGTAATAAAGGGTTATTGTTTATGTTATTTTGAACTTATACACATATTCTTAACTTACGTATGGTGTTGTTATTTACATAATGAACCTTTGCCAAATTCCGATTTAGCACCGCTTGCTGTCTCTCTCCTTCTTCGTAATTCCTATTTCGATAAGCCTCTTCTATTGCCAAGACTTGTTTTGGAAACAAGCTACCGGCTGCTGTTGAAATAATTTTGAAACCGCTTGCGAACGCTGCAGCAATTGCATCCTGCAGGGAAATAAACAGATCAGCTGAATAATGAAATGGTAAATAGTCAAGTAAGTTTATTACCTAGAACCTAATGAAATAAAGACTTTTTTGGTTTGAATCGCGGGGTGTTTATTACTTTTAGCATTGTTACAACGCTCAACGTTTCAAGACCTTTCCAGGTCCTTTCTTCAGGATTGACTTGGAAACAATTAAAACCGAAAAATGTCTTTATTTCAATACAACATAGCGAAAATGGAAGAAAAATGTAGAACTTATTCTTAATTCATTGTTTTGGCACGTAGTCGTGTAACTCTGGCATAGAATAAGGCTACCCTGGGCTACCCCATTTCTTCTTGTAGGTATCGTAAAAGACGACTACGGATGGATCTAGTGGAGACTAGCGAACTAACGAATAAAGCTCGGTGGCGGGCGGGTAAACTGCTTGGTCGCAAGCTGGTTTGATGTCATAAACTCATGCATGGAGTTTATGACATCCAGTCATGGAAGGCGGTTGGCTCTTCCATGACTTATGCATGCAATATTGCGAAATCTTGTTCCAGCAGTCAATAAGGCCTACCTCAGTGTTTTAGCGGTCCCCGGGCTCCCGAGAGAGATACATCCAGGAACATCGCTCGGATGAGGAGTAAGGAAGAATAAATAGGTAAGGCCTATCAATTGTAGGATATGGGCAAAGATCAATATGTAAGCTAAAACTTACATTTCCCGCAATGCCGACGATCATGTCCTGTAAAGATGGAGTTGACCTAATCAGCAGACCTCCATCCATTGTAGATATCACACCAACTAAGGTGCAAATTTGTTTTGAAGCGGCTTCGAGTACTTCAACACCCGGTACTGAAATACATATATGTAACACAAGGTTAGGGAACCCTCATAAGTCGCATCCACTGAAATGAAACTAAACAAGTACGATGGAATTAGTATACCATACAAAATGACATTAGATCTTTGTGCCGATTTGATTAGCGCCATGTTGTGATGGTGATGGTGACCGTCCACGGAACTATTAGTTCCACGGACCATCACTTTCAATAGAAAATGCGCGACAACAGCGCAACATGGCGCAGATCAAATAGGCACAAAATTCAGTGCGCTATGACCTGTCCAGCGACTTGTACCATGGAGGTCAGTGGTTGCATCCCATTGGTTTATTCCAAAATTCGATTCATGTCGACTCCACATAAATAACCCACTCTCCAAAATTCAGCTCTCTACTATCAGCGGTTTACACAGCGCGTTGATCCATCAGTCAGTCAGGACAGAGCATTTAATATTAGATTTTTTGTCAATTTCTACTTAAGAGGACAGTCTACCTACTCTTTTCTCCAAACAAACTTTACAAATGAACGGGCGAGAGATGGGCTGGATGGTGACTTTATAGTATTTGTGTGTTTGCAAGAAAACTATTGACAATTTTTAGGTAAAAGGAAAGTTTTGTAAGGAGAAAGATAGACCAACAAACTCACTGAAATTGCAGGAAATCCGTAGCTGGGACGGCCGTCCTTATTATCACACGATGAACTTTGCACGATAACGTTTTGGTTTTCACTTGGTTAACACCGTTTTAATTACTGTAACTTAATTAATAACAAAAAGTCGCAGGAGCACATTACACTCAATCATTTCGTAAAAGGAGCCATTTTCACACTGGTCGGCGTATTGCCAGCGCCATCTGTCCTGTCGCTCATTGGTCTAGGATCGACGCGAAAGGAGACAAGGACAGGTAAATGTGGGAGTATTAAGGATAGAGTGAGAGGGGAACAACCATCAACTCGTAAATTTGCAAACAATTAAATGCACTTAATTTGGGTGCATAATTTAGTACTATACGTGGGTCCATATTGGCTCACATAAAATTTTAAGTCATAATTATTCTTTGTCTTACTACCGATTTGTGTTCATAATAATCACTCTTCATAATTTTATTTATCATACTTTTTTTATTCAGACATTTTTATTACTACCATCGGAGCTCATAATAGTTAATGATCATAATTTTTTTATTAATACTGTTACTACCAAGAACAGTTTAAAATCATAATTTTTTTCTTCATAACATTTAATGATCATATTGCTTTAGTTCATAATTATTGTTACTAAGAACATATTTCAACTCATAATATCGTTGTTCAGAATAGCTTACTTTATAACAGACATTTATCATAATTTTTGTATTAATAACGGCAACTTTAACAAAACTTTTTATGAACTACCCCAATCAAACTTTTTGTGAAATTATAAATGGTTTTTGACTTGTGTTCTGGCGATCTTCTTTTTGAAACGGAGTTAACTCATAATGTAATTATATTTTCTATTCTATTATTATATTTCTTCTTAGAAATTACTCTTTAGTTAATAATGTTGTAATAAAAACACTTATGATTAAGATATATCAGGTTTTTTTTATTTATAGTAATTAGGCGCTTTGGCGACCGCTGCCGCGGCACGCTCGCTACGCTCGCTCGCCAAAGCGCTGCGCGTAATCATGTTCCTACATTAACCTAACCTATCCGAGTCGGTGTGCTCCGTATATTTTATTTCAAAATTCAAGTAAGATGACAATAGTAGGTGAAACAAATGTATGAATAAAGATATTATGATTTTCAATAATTATGCATAAAACACTTATGATTAAGAAATTTATAAAAATGAATATTAGAATAAAACACATGTATGAATATCAAAGTTATTTATTGGAATGATTATGAGTTTCAAGCATTATGATAAACTAATATATTAAAACAAATATTAGTAAAAATGAAGTGTATGAATAGTGATATTATGAATTTCAATGATTATTATATTTTAATATTTTGTTTTTAAATGTTTTATGAAGAATGATCATTATGATTTTAAATGGTATGTGAAACATTTTCGAACCTCCGATGATAGGAGTTAAAAATTTATGTAAGACGATCCGCCCCCACTATACGTAGATAGATTTTGTACGGTACACGTACGTACCTACCTACATCCGTCCGACATGTGACACCGCGCCGCGTGCGCTAATTTCGCAATACTTTACTTTAATACTTACTTTAATTGAATTTATTAGATTAGTACTCTGTTATACTCCAAACAATAAACATTAAATCATTTTCAAACAAAAACAGGATTTTAATCACAAACAATTACGGTGTCCCGTACATCTTATGGTCCTTCGAGAAAACCAGTGGGCCAGTTACAGTGAACTTAGTGTTTGTGTGTAAGTGGTTCAAATTGGATTGCAGTGCATTAAGGGAGGTCAACTTTCAAGTAAGGTCTCTTTGTATTACTGCTTAAACATCTCCATAAACACCTTCAAACATGGAAGAAATTCTCAACCAACAGAATCAGCTTATGGGAGCAATCAATGATCTCCTCGTTAACTTTAAAAAGGACGGTGCTGACAGGAAAACTCCGTCTCGTATCAAGACTAGAATAGAAACACTTGATAGTTATTGGAAGGATTTCCAACTTAATCATAACCGGCTCCTTGAATATGAAGATCAAAATCATGCATATTTCTTAGAAAATTGTTATGACCGTACTGTAGCATTTTACAATGAGGCTCGCACCTATCTCGTGAACTATTATGAGTCTAGGAAAGAGAGCAGCTCTCTCATCAAACCCGCAACTCTAGCGATGCCTAAACATGTAGATAACCCATCAGCTCCGACTTCACCAGCAAACCTAGCTGGACAGAAATCCCCGTTCCAATTTCAAACAGTCTCTTTTGATATCCCTTCAGTATCAGGTAAATCTCAAGCTCCTCAATTTACATCTACAGGCACGAACAGCAAACTAGACGAGATGTTACGCTATCAAAAAAGTAATTTCAAAGCTTTCTCTCATACCATCTCAAACATCGATTACGGTTCTATGACCGAACACTACGAATTAGAAGATTTTCTTAAGAGTATCAACTCGCGCTGGTCTGCTATCGACTCTCTACACTGGAAAATCGACAGCGAAATACAGGAAGATAATTCCGAATACGAAAATGCATACAACCAGTACGAAAAGAAGTACCGCGACATCAAGAAACAAGTCGTTTTCAAGATATCTTCAGCGAGTCATAGAGAAAGAGCAACACCACAAACAGAAATACCGACTTTTAGCAACGACTTTCATATATGGGTCACTTTCAAGGACTTGTATACCGAAGCAATTCATAACAACGGTTCAATGTCTGACTGTCAAAAGATGCAGTTTTTAAAAAGCAAACTCAGAGGAGAAGCAGAGCAAATCGTTTCCCACCTACATATCACTTCGGACAACTACAAGATATGTTGGGAAATATTAAACAACCGGTTCCAAAACAACAAACTGATTTTTGCCTCGTACATAGGTATTATCACGAACCTTCCGATCGTGCAACAACAATCGATCGCGCAACTGAAAAGGATGCACGACAGCGTCGTCGAAGCTCTAAGCTCAATCAAGAACATGGGTATAGATATCAAATCATGGGATCCTATGGTAATGTACTTGTTAGAAGAAAAACTTGATCATGAAACAAAAAAAGAGTACTGTGCGTCATTAAAAAATCCAAAGGAGCTGCCATCCGTTCAAGATTTCATCAATTTTTTGGCTGGCAAATTTACATCATTGGAGTCTACCGAGCGAACAAACATGAAACAAAACAATGCAACTCGGTCAAGCCCACAAACAGGTCTTTCTTTCCAAAAATCAAACAATTTTCAAAAACCAAATATTTCCAAATCAAATAATGATCAATACAACCAAAGACAAATGAACAATGTTATACAAAAACAAACTCAAACAGGATGCAAAATATGCAAAAAAGAACATGGAATTTACCATTGCAGTGAATTTCTCAAGTTACTACCTACAGAACGGAAAGACATAATTACGAAATTAAAATTATGTTTTAATTGCTTAAATGACCACTTCGGTAAAAGATGCTTACAAGACAAATGTTGCCGCACGTGCCAAGCTCGACACAATACTTTGTTACATGATGCCTTTGTCAATAAACTACCTACGGAAAGCGATAGAAACAGGAATGTTACGCATGTCATTCAGGACGATTTTTCTGAAATCCTGTTAGCAACAGCTATGGTCAATGTGACCTCAGCAGACGGGACTATAATCAAATTACGTGCTTTGATCGATCAAGGCTCGCAAATCTCTCTTATCTCTGAAAATGCTGCACAGATGCTCAAGTTACCTAGACAGTGGTGCAAAGGAGTTATTTTCGGAGTAGGAGCTAAAGGAAACAACTGTAAAGGCGTCCTCAATATCACCTGTACATCAATCTACAATGAATATCAATTTGACACCGATGTTTGTGTTATGAAACAGTTAATAAACAACTTACCTAGCCGTACTTTCAGTAAACCAGCTTGGTCATCTTTGGAAGGGATTCAACTAGCCGACCCTGACTACAACGTCAACCGACCAGTTGATTTACTACTAGGAGCTGACGTCTACTCTCGTATTATGTTGAGTGGATTTATTCCATCGGATCAATCAATGCCAGTCGTCCAACAGACAAAACTTGGTTGGATTTTATGCGGAAATGTAAAGTCGTACCAATGTAATGTGATCGTCAACAATGTGGAGGAAATTCAACGTTTCTGGGAAATCGAAGACATCCCTAGTGACAATACATTGTCTCAAGAAGATGCCTACTGCCTGGAATACTTCAAAAACACCACGACTCGGCAGCCCGATGGCAAATATGTCGTCAGACTACCTCTGATACCTGAAGCTAAAGAGTACCTCGGTGAATCAAAATCAAAGGCCGTCGCGCAGTTCAAACAGCTAGAAAAGAAATTCGCAAAAAATCAGGATATTGAAAAAGGGTACAAATCATTTATCCACGAATATATGGATCTAAAACACATGCTTCCACTCAACCTATCAAATAACATGAAACCTGTGTATCTTCCGCATCATTGTGTAATCAAAGATTCCACGACTACAGCCCTACGCGTTGTTTTTAATGCGTCCTCTAAAACATCAACTGGGCGCAGTTTAAATGACGTCATGCTTCGCGGGCCTAACCTTCAACAAGATATAATGTCGCTTATAATCAAGTGGAGACAATATCGATTCGCCTACACAGCAGATATAGAGAAAATGTTTAGATTTGTAGCTGTAAATTCAGCTGATCAACACCTGCAAACAGTCTTGTGGCGCGATTCTCCGTCGGAGTACCTAAAACAGTACCAACTTTCTACGGTTACTTACGGCACAAAAGCCGCACCATTTCTTGCCATGATGGTTTTGAAACAGTTAGCTGACGATGAAGGTCACAAATTTCCGAATAGCACAGCCGCAAAGACCCTGAGAGACTCCTTTTACATGGACGATCTTTTAAGTGGAAATCACGATTTACAAAGCGCTAAACAACTACAAACCGATTTAATATTACTATTACAAGCAGGAGGTTTTAATTTAAGAAAATGGACATCAAACTCAACTGAACTATTACAAAATGTTAGTACAGCAAGCATGACTGAACAAACATATGAATTTTATCAGGATGTGTCAACGAAGACTTTCGGGCTTCGCTGGCATCCACAATCAGATGAATTTACCTTCGATCAAAAAATCAACATATCAGAAAATAAAAAGTATACAAAACGCAATCTATTATCAGACATATCAAAGTTTTTTGACCCACTCGGCTGGCTTACTCCAGTTACAACAAAGTTCAACTTATTATTTCAGCGAGTGTGGTTAGGTACATAATATAGGATGGGATGATGAACTTCCATCTGATATATATAAGGAGTGGTTAAAAATCAGGAGTGATTTAAAAAACATTAACGAGATTCGTATACCAAGATGGTTACAAACATGTAAAAATGACGTCATAGAGTTGCATGGATATTGTGACTCATCGATTCATTGTTATGCCTGTATTATATATTGTAGAATCATTAAACAAAATCAAAACAATTCAGTAATTTTAGTTGCTGCAAAATCAAGATTAGTTCCGCCAAACAAAGGTATCACATTACCGAGACTAGAACTGAGCGCGGCCGTACTACTATCTCAACTTATGCATAAAGTACAATCATGTTTATCGGATTACAAAATCAAGATCTTTGGTTGGTGCGACTCGACGGCCGTACTAGGTTGGTTGCAGGGCGATCCGGGAAGCTGGAAAACCTTTGTAGCTAAAAGAGTAGTTCAGGTCACCAAAGTTTTACCACCAGAAACATGGCGATACGTAAAATCAAGCGAAAATCCAGCTGACTGTGCCAGCAGAGGAATAACCATGGAGCAGCTTATAAAACATCCCCTTTGGTGGCGCGGGCCAAGTTGGTTGTCTACGTTTAATCCAGATCAACCCAATCAATTTTTTATCACAGACGAAGAAATCAAGAAAACAAAACAAAGCAACGTTACAACTACTTACACTCCGGTGGGTGACGTCATCCTGTCATTGCTCGATAGAAACAGCTGTTGGTCACGGGTGACACGTATTATAGCTTATGTGTTACGTTTCAAACAAAACAATAAACAAACGTTCCTTACAGTTACGGAACTTAAAACATCAAGATTAAAAATTATTAAACATGTTCAAAGCATCGAATTTGAAAGAGAGATAACATCTTTACTTCAAAAAAAACAAATCGACTCGAAAAGCAAAATTTTATGTTTGACTCCATTCTTAGACCAAGAAGGCCTCCTTAGAGTGGGAGGTAGAATCAGGAATGCCTTTATAAGCAAAGACATGATGCATCCATTGATCTTACCACACAAACATCAAGTGACAACCCTACTGATTGATCACGCACATCATTTGACATATCACGGTGGACCTTGCGTTACACTAGCGAGACTACGACAACAATATTGGATACTTGGAGGTAATCGAGCTGTTAAATCCCGTCTACGCCAATGTATTATTTGCAGAAGAAACAATCCTTCGAAACATAGCCAGATCATGGGTGATTTGCCAGAATCAAGAGTAAATCCTACTAGACCATTCTATCATACTGGCGTGGATTTCACAGGCCACGTCTTTGTGAAAGCAAGCAAGGGAAGAGGCATGAAAACATACAAAGGAAATATATCAGTTTTTATATGTATGGCGACAAAGGCCGTACATCTCGAGTTGGTGTCTGATTTAACTGCATCCGCATTCTTAGCAGCATTAAGACGAATGGCTGCTAGACGAGGTGCTCCGGCACATATCTACAGTGACAACGGAACGAATTTTGTAGGTGCTAACCGAGTCCTGAAACAAGAAACAGTCGATTTGAAAAACATTATTAACGATGAATTCTTATCAGAAATCAATGAGATAGAGATAACTTGGCATTTTGGAACACCTTTAAATCCAAGTGCAAATGGATTATGGGAACGAGCCGTTCGTAGTTTAAAACATCATCTTCGGCGCGTTATAGGCGAGCAAAAACTCACTTTTGAAGAGTACTCTACCCTTCTCGCCCAGCTGGAAGCCTGTCTAAATTCTAGACCACTCTGTCCCCTTACAGAAGACCCAGACGATGTTAATTATCTCACTCCTTCTCACTTTTTATCAAGCGGTCCAGTGTTAAGCATTACAGAGACTGAAAGAGATCAAAGGACCAGATGGCAGCTAACTCAAAAAATATTCAGTGACATCTGGAAACGTTGGAAAGCAGAATACCTAACACAATTAACATCCCGAAGCAAGTGGCTGCAACCACAACCAAACTTGAAAGTTGATGATGTCGTCGTGATACACGACGCTAATCTGCCCCCTGGGAAGTGGGCTCTTGGCAGAGTCATCGAGTTACACCCTGGCACCGACGGCTATGTACGAGTTGTCACGGTGAAAACAAAAAATGGAACAATTAAGCGACCCATTACGAAACTATCAATACTACCAGTCAGCTCTGAAACAATAGAAATTCAGAAACAGGAAGATCAGAAACATGTAGATCATAGCGATATCAATAAACAAGGTCCCAAGATCACAAATAAAGGAAAACAATCAACCTGTAAACTAACCAACTTTTTATTTACATTACTACTAATGTTTACTATGTGTGCGCAGTCTATACATTGTGCATATAACGTAACATATTTCCAAGAAAACCAAGCCCTTTATTTTGATCAGCTGTCAAACATGCGTCTTATAAGAGATCAATGGAAAGTAGTCGTATATTATGATATGAAGCCTTATTGGATTGGATCTAAGTTATTGTTTCAATACATTGACCACCTAGACGGCTCATGTTCAAAACAAAAACAACGTGCTCAATGTGACGTGGTCTTGTTACAATTACGTCACGGGTACACCGAGTTGCAATACTACGATCAGCTGTTACTTAGTCAGCATTCGAGGTCGAGTATCATACGTCGAGTAGGTCGAGGTCTTATCAATGGAGTCGGAAACGTCGCGCATGCATTATTCGGAGTTTTAGATGATAACTTCGCACAACAATATCAGGAAGACATTGAACTCGTTAGAAAGAATCAACATCATCTCGCCAATCTTTGGAAGAACCAAACATCTGTTATCGAAGCACAGTTTAACTTCTTGAAACGAATGGAAGTTACGGTAGAAACACAGCGTAAACTATTTAATCAGCATTTGAAGACCCTCGAGAACCAAAACAATATTTTGAAAAAAGAGATAGAGAGTACAATGGAAACAACAGAGTTTACGTTATCGTCAGTTATCGCTTACAACATTTTAAACAACTTGAACCAGATTCAAGATACACTTTTAGATACTGTAACCGATATTTATCACGGGAAATTCAATATCCACATACTATCACCTGATCAGTTGAGAGACGAATTAAGCATGATTTCGGGTCATTTATCTAAGGAGGTAGCATTACCTATAGACGATATTCATAGTGGAGCTGGGTTATCGAAACTCTATCAGTTGCTAAGGGTGAAGGTAAGGGTCACAGATCAATACCTATTGTTTGAAATCAAAATTCCACTCGTCACGAGAGAAAGCTACGACATTTTCAAGATTATATCTATTCCTCGAATGGTACAAGCCAAGATGGTAAACATTGTTCCTGTCGCCGATTTCATGGCCATAAACATTCAACATGACTCATACTTACCTATGACTGATAGCGACTTACACCGATGTTCGCACCTAGATCAAACTACGAAACTTTGTGAACTGCAGAGTCCTATTTATCACTTGCCAAGCGGTCAAATGCTATGGCAGAAGTTTGTAACGCGTCAAACAGTAACAAAACAATGCGAAAACAATTGGAATGCACTTAACAAGTTAAACGAATACATATTCTATTGCTGTAAGGAATGTGCAGTAAGAATAATGTGTAGCGGTCAAGTTACATTAGTGCGCGTCATCAAGGCCGGTCTACTATCAATCGGCAACGATTGTGTATTAAAAGGAGACAAATTTACAATTTATTCTCACAATCACCATGTCAACGACCTACATGTAAAGGCCGATGTCATAAGTATCAACATTCCTCAAGTGAACCACATAATCAATTTGACTGTACCATTCAACAACGATGAGATACGAACAGACGTCGAAGTCGAAGATCGACAGAAAACGCTAAACGCATTACAGAAGCAAATCGAACAGATGAAAACAGAAAAAGCAGAGATCGATCAGATTTCCAAACATGATCTACATCATTACGTGGTCACATATATTTTGGTTGCGGTTTGCTGCGGAGCAATCTTCGCGTTCCTGATCAAGCGTGTGCGGACGGCACGCGGCCGCCGCAGCCAGGAGCGGTGCGCCGCCGCCGCCGCCACCCTCGCCACTACGAGAGTACCGGCACCACCACCGCTACCAGCGCCAACGCCGGCTCCTCGGAACTCTATATCGGACATATCTCGTGCGTGTCTCGATGACAATCATGTTGCTAGTGTACCAAGTGAATCAAGTGTGTGCGTAAAACCAAAAATCGTGTCGGTAAAATATAAAAAAGACAAAGCTACCGTCCCATCAATTTCGTCGCGCGTATTCCCCATTTACCACCAGGACGATTAACAAACATTATCCTACATCTTTCCCCCGGGAGCATGTACGGTACACGTACGTACCTACCTACATCCGTCCGACATGTGACACCGCGCCGCGTGCGCTAATTTCGCAATACTTTACTTTAATACTTACTTTAATTGAATTTATTAGATTAGTACTCTGTTATACTCCAAACAATAAACATTAAATCATTTTCAAACAAAAACAGGATTTTAATCACAAACAATTACGGTGTCCCGTACAGATTTGCTATCTCTCGCCTAACCAACAAACATAGTCGACTGTTTCCTCCCTGGATCTGGGTGGATCTGTTTATGCAATAAGTCTTATATCAGAAAAACTAGAAATTGAAAAAAAAAAAAACAAATTAAACGTAGGGGCATGGTTATGCATGCCCCTACGTTTTGATTTTTTTTTCAATTTCTAGTTTTTCTGAATTTTATTTCTATTCTAATTAGAAAATTAAAAATAAACAAAACGTAGAGTCATGGCAGAAAGTTTTATGGCATAAACATATTTGGTCTAATGTATTTGTATTTGTATTCATATTTGGTATCCAGGGAGGAAACAGTCGACTACGTTTGTATAGAGAAAGAGTAGGTAGACTGTCCTCTTAAGTTTAGGTCATAGCACTTACCCTTTGGAGTACTGAAAGGCAAATCTTCAAAAAACATCGGCAGGTCAGGTGCAGCATTCGATAGGAGTTGTAGATCATTCACAATTTCATCAAGATTACCCGTGTAAGCTATATCTGGTAATACAACGATCCCTTCGATACACCTTCCTGCTAATTTCAGCTCGTTGCAGTACTTAGCCTGGACAGAGATGGCTATTACTTGTTTACTTGGTGATGGGCCGACTAGTTGCCGACTAGTTGGCAACTTTTCCGACTAGTTGGTAGGTGCCGCCTAGTTGGTAGGTGCAGACTAGTCGGCAAATTGTGCCGAGTAGTCGTCAGGTAACAATTAAAGAAGTGATAATGTATTATCACTTCTTTCAAGGATTGCTTTCAAGCAATCTCAATAATAAAAGAAGTGACATGTAAAAATAAACCTTATAACAATAACTCAAAACTCTGTTTTAAACGTGATAAAAAATCTGCTCTCCTCTCCGAGCCGGTCTGTGTGAACGGACCCTTATGCAGTAAAACCAATATTTATTAAATTCGTTACCTATACAGTTAGAAGGTGGTTCTGTACCACCTTCTAACTATGTAGGTAACGATGTAGAAAACATTTCTTTTATTTTAACAGCGTAAATTACTTTTTATTGGGAATAATATAAAACAAATGAGATGTAAATGAGATGTAAACTAGTAATTTACACTGGAAAACTGAAAAAAAAAAATCTTTTCATTTGGAATGAATATTTTGGAAAACCTTGTGGTGGGGACCCTATAAAAGTAAAGTCTTAATCCGAATAATATCGATATTAGGGTAGAAAACGAAATTTTTCATAATTTATTTTGGTAATATGTTTGTAT
This sequence comes from Idaea biselata, assembly GCA_958496205.1. Lineage (NCBI taxonomy): Eukaryota > Metazoa > Arthropoda > Insecta > Lepidoptera > Geometridae > Idaea > Idaea biselata. The sequence goes on from OY292402.1 coordinate 10,200,124, forward strand.
GGAAATAGTAACAGTCGCCACGTTCTTAAATGCACAACAAAATATTAGCTTCGTTCTATTTTTTTGATGACGTCTAACCCGAATATCTCCGAACTATAATGATTTTCATTGCCGATTATTCGGCAATTTAAAACCGACTAGTTGGCAGAAACCATAGTCAACTTATCTCTACTTATCTATGGGTATTAAATTCAAAGTACTGACTGATATATCAGTGCAGAGCCCAAACCGCTGGTCCTAGAGATATCAAATTTAGAGATTGTGTTCTTTGTGGTATGTAGGTATCCACGAAGTAAGGGTTTTTGCCAATCCCGCGGGATCGGGAATACACGGCTGAAACCTCGGGACTCTGCTATAGTGCGTTTCATCTTTAAATTCCTATGCCGTTACGTTGGTAGCAAAACAAAAAAGGCTTGCCCTAATATCTTGAAAGTAAACGAAAGTGTGAAAGTGAAAGAACCCTAGACCTTGAATTCAGGAAGATTCGTTCATTCATTCTTCATTTACAAATCTCCCTAAATTCAAGGTAGCACATTAAATTTTTCGTTTTTTACATATTTTTGTTTTGCTACCAACATAACGGCATGGGAATTTAAAGATGAAACGCACTATAGTTAGGACTGTACAGGACTGCCTAAGTTTTGTACTTGTCAAAATAAATTTGTTCTGTTTCATTCTTGTCTTTTCTTACATGAGTATAAGACATACACACCAGTTGTACCGCTTCATATAATGGTTGACCTCCGATTTGTACTAGAATGTTCAATCCAAGACGCTTACATGTTTGAACCCACTTCCAGACGATTCGTTTACTCTCAGCCAAATTCAGTGAAAACCCATCGCCGGCTTGTGATATAACTATTAAAATAAAAAAACCGGTCAAGTGCGAGTTGGAGTCTAGCACGAAGGGTTCCTTACCACTATCACAATTGGCACGGAATCCTAAAATGAACACTGGACCAACCAATCCGTAATCACAATGCAAACGTTAAAACGTATTTTACTACATGCGCAAGTCTATTACTCGGTCATTAGATGGCGCTTGTAGTAACAATACATCGCGGTATCGTTGCGTTTTTATGTAGGTACCTAAATCACGTTAGATGTATGGGAGCCCCTATTAAATATTTTGGGTGCGGAACCCCCTTATAAAAACCCACAGCAAAACTTAATAAAGTGGCAATTAAGCTAGTCCTTTGAATTGTATGTACGCTGTTACACCTAACTGAGAAGACTACATACACAATAGTAGATTGTATAACAAGGGAGCAAAATAGTATTTTTACGGCGAGGGCGTTACTTTGAATCACGAGCAAAGCGAGGAATTCTAGAGTAGAATCCCGAGCGTAGCGAGGGATTCTAACGTAGAATTCTGAGCGCAGCGAGGGATTCAAAGTATACATCGCCCGAGGCAAAAATAATTTGCTCTCGAGTCATATACTCTACTTTTCATCCCCTTTCTATGAGAAAATAAATAAGATATGGTGTTACGTAATTCGTAAATATACCTGAAACTAATGAAACTAATGAAACTAACGAAACTATCGAAACTAACGAAACTAATGAAACTCACGAAACTAACGAAACAATCGAAACTAACAAAACTAATGAAACTAACGAAACTCATGAAACTAATGATACTAATGAAACTCACGAAACTAACGAAACAAACGAGACTCATGAAACTAATGAAACTCACGAAACTAACGAAACAAACGAAACTAACGAAACTCATGAAACTAATGAAACGAATGAAACTAACGGAACAAACGAAACTAACGAAAATAATTAAACTAATGAAACTCACGAAACTAACGAAACTAACGTAACAAACGAAACAAACGAAACTAATGAAACTAACGAAACTCATGATACTAATGAAACTCACGAAACAAACGAAACTAACGAAACTCATGAAACTAATGAAACTAACGAAACTGACGAAAATAATGAAACTCATGAAACTAATGAAACAAATGAAACTAATGAAACAAATGAAACTAATAAAACTAATGACACTAATGAAACTAATAAAATAAATAAATTCTGTGAACAACACACAGCGCCATCTAGCCCCGTGGTAAGCGACTAAGCTTGTGTTACGGTGACTCAACACATATCAGCCAGTAATTCATATAATTTACGTTTGATTTCTATGAATGATACATACTATGAATGTTCCAAATTCAAATTTACTTTGCTCCCGCCTATTTTATTTTGCTCCCGCCTGTTTTACTTTGCTCCCGGCTGTTTATCTCTTAACAGAAAAGAGCTACTTTGGTCGCACTTATAGAGGACCAAAACGACACTTTTCGAATAGATGGGATGAAAACTTATTAGTTATATACTTATATAGCTTTTTTTCAATCGGATCTGTAATTAATGACCAGTAATCAAAGACCCTGCTATTGTATGGGCGCTCATTCGACACAGAGGCCTACATACAATGTTTTATTTAATATATTTTTTTATTTATTTTTTGGAATGTCACCTTTGTTTGTAACCTTCCTTTTCCTGATGCAAGTAAAATGCAAGTAAATATTCCTTCGCGGTTGACATAAAATTACTTTAAACCCTTTACATAAACTTCAGAAGAAGTTAATTTTACGTGGTAAACTGAGGATACATAAAAATTAAATTTTCTAACATAAAGTCATCATAAAGTCATAACTCATATTCATAACATAAGGACATCTATTGAGGAACCCCATATATGGACTACTGCAGCTAATTATGATGGGAAAAGTTTCGGAGAAAAGAAAAGTTGGTCGTAGGAAAAAGTCGTGGCTACGAAACATTAGAGAGTGGACAGAAATAGCGAGTGCCGCCAAACTATTTAACCTCGCGAGAGATCGCATAAAGTATGTTGAACTGACTGCCAACCTTCACTAGTTGGAGAGGCACCCTGAGAAGAAGAAGAACATAAAGTAGCCGAATATTAATGAACTGTAAGGCCCAGGTAGGCAATATGTTACCATGTCTTAAATTACGAGTTTTTACTTACTCAGAACATTTTGAAAGCCGGAATCCTTGAAGCATCGAGCCACAGTCGGGATGAAATCGTAGTTCACGGAACCATTTTGATGAAATGGAGTGTACGCTGATATCCACAAGCCGGTAATGTTAAAATCCTGCACAATTTTTGATAGACATAATTTTAAAACAGTTTATTTAGGTGTCTCGAGGTCATTTTATTTTATGTTCTACTAGCTGCATCCCGCGGTTTTACCCGCGTATATCCCGATCCCGTGGGAATATCCGGATCAAAAGTATTCTGTTACTCTCCTTCCATCACTTAAACTATCCATTTGCAATTTTTTATCCAAATAAGTTCTTGACTTCTAAGACTGGGTCTGGATTATTTCTGTAATCGGCATACTGAGAATGTGTTCGATAAACACATAACTAACTACTTATAGGTAATCGAGGGAGTATTATGATGCTGAGATGATGAGAAAAACCCCATGAGGTTCTTGTGGTTTCTTCTCATCGGAGGGTGCATTCCAAAACCACAGTAAAATCTCGACGTTTCGAAACGTACGTATGTAATTTATACATCGTTCTAAATGAATAAATATATTTGAATTTTGAATTTTGATCTACTTACCATTCCATGACTTTGTTGTATAATTATAGTAGAAAAAACAACAAATAAAATACTATAACTATTTGGTGCCATTTTAGGAGCGAGTTTATGTTACAAGAAACTGACTTCGTTTAATACAAATAAAGCTTTAAATGCTGTGAATAGACAATTAGACAAGATGTTTGTCTAAAAAGAAGAAACATTTAAAATGATTGTATTTATATACAGTTTTCATTAGTTCTTGCAGGACTTGTACATTGTCATTTGCATTTTAATCGGTTAGTTAATTATTATTCCCAAAAAATAATTTACAGTAACGCTAACATTACAATGTCTAAAGTTAGCTATAAGACAAATAAAATGTAGCCACAACCGAATCGAGCACGACTTTCTTTTAAGTTATAAATAAAACTAGTAGGTCGGCGATCAGCAGATTTCGCTCGCACTTTATTAGAAGGACCTACATAGGTATTATACACCTTCAAAAAAAACAAGAGATATCCAAGTAAGGAGTCTGTGGTAGAAAGGTAGTTCTTGGAACGATTACAATGTACCTATATAAAGGATGGTGAATAAAGGACCTATTCTAGAGGAAGAAGTCGAAAACTGAACAATTTACTGTATTTTTGGGAGAAATACCCTACCAAAAAAAATCCCTATGCCGTTATGTTGGTAGCAAAACAAATAACTGTTGCCTTTAATACCTTGAATGTGATACCTTGAATTCAGGGCGATTTTAAGGGTTCCGTAGCCAAAATGGCAAAAAACGGAACCCTTATAGATTCGTCATGTCTGTCCGTCTGTCCGTCCGTCCGTATGTCACAGCCACTTTTCTCCGAAACTATAAGAGCTATACTGTTGAAACTTGGTAGGTAGAAGTAGATGTATTCGGTGAACCGCATTAAGATTTTCACACAAAAATAGAAAAAAAACAATAATTTTTTGGGGTTCCCCATACTTAATACTAATACTCAAAATTTTTTTTTTCGTCAAACCTATACATGTGGGGTATCTATAGATAGGTCTTTAAAAAATATATTGAGGTTTCTAGTATCATTTTTTTTCTAAAGTGAATAGTTTGCGCGAGAGACACTTCCAAAGTGGTAAAATGTCATCATCATCATCCGAGCGTTGTTCCCGGTTGCATCTCTCTCGAGAGCCCGGGGTCCGCTTTCCTGCTTTTACGTCTCCACTTCGCACGATCTTCGGCATCCCGTGTAGTGAGGCCATTAGCACGCATATCCGATCTTACAACGTCAAGCCAGCACTTCTTGGGTCTTCCCAATCTGCCATAGCAAGACATTTGCTATGGCGCCTCTGAAGAATCTGTTTCAAAATATGTCAGCCTTAACGCCTAATATGCTCTGCTGCCAGCCATAACTATTCCAACTAGAGAAAAAACCTGTCTAGATCATATATTTATCAGAAGTAACAGACCAGTAGTGGGTGTGGTTTGTAGTGCAGCCATTACTGATCATCGTATCACGATAGCTGGTATGTTAAATAATCATAAATTGAGTAAAAATAATTTTAAACGTGAATTTATAAAACGGGACTACAATGCCATCAAAACAGACCTTTCTTTTTTAGACTGGTCTGAAATCTATAGTACAGATAATGTTGACATGGCTGTGGAAATATTCAACAACACTCTTACAGAAATTATTGACCGACACTCAACTAGGACCAACATAAGTAAATCAAAAGTTATATTAAAGCCGTGGATAACTCCTGGTCTCATAAAATGTATGAGAAACCGTGACAGGTTACACAAAAAGTCAAAACAAAATCCGACTAACGACATCCTCTCAATTACTTACAAACGCTACCGTAACTTCTGCAATGAACTCTTGAGAAAACTCAAAACCCAGTATGAGATTAGTGAACTAGAAAATAGTACTGGAAACCCTAAAAAACTATGGAAAACTATTAAAAATATATGTAATATACCACAGTCTAATATAATACCCAATGAACTACTCAGAATTCCTAATCAACCCAATCAGCAAAAATCACTTGACCTATGCAATACCCACTTTGCTACTATTGGGCAAAAACTGGCTGATAAGATTTTAGACGATCTTAACTGCACTGAGGATGGGCTGGTTACTAGACAGACGGTCAGTGATGTTAATACTTTTTTTATACATCCCACTGACCCAAATGAAATCGCGTTAATAATTAACAAGTTAAAAGACAATAAAGCGCCTGGCCTTGATAGATTCAGCAATGCACTTGTTAAATTAATAAAAGACCATATTGTTGCCCCACTTGCATTTATATTTAACCTAAGTTTTAGTTCTGGCGTGTTTCCCCAAAAATGGAAGACTGCATGTGTGATTCCACTTTATAAAAATGGTGATAAATTCTCGCCCGACAGCTATAGACCTATTTCATTATTAGGTGTCTTTTCAAAACTGTTGGAGAAGATAATGAACAATCGAGTGATGAACTATATGGAATCGCACAATCTATTGTCACCTCGACAGTTTGGTTTCAGGCGAAATTTATCAACTAATGATGCTGTATCATTGCTGACAACTAAAGTTGCCTCACTTCTAGATAGGAGAAGACGTTGTTTGGCAGTTTTCCTTGACCTGGCAAAGGCCTTCGACACTGTTTCCATTCAGGTACTTTTGAACAAATTAAATATTGCAGGATTTAGAGGATTATCGCATGCCTGGTTCAAAAGTTACCTAATGGACAGAAGGCAGTGTGTTAGAGTCGGTGAGCACATTAGTTCTGTTCAATCTGTTGGTTTTGGGGTTCCCCAGGGGAGTATTTTGGGTCCAACGTTATTCCTTCTGTATCTCAACAGTATTCATCAGCTAAACCTTCCAAACGCCGAGATTATCTGCTATGCAGATGATACGGCTGTTTTATTTGAAGGATCTGACTGGAACAGCGTGTATGCTGCTGCTGAGCAAGGAATGCGACGGGTCTCGCAGTGGCTGCAGGCTAATTTGTTGACACTGAATGCGACTAAGACAAAGTACGTTTGTTTCCACCTAACAAGCGCAACGGCTCCTGACATTTCTAAAAAAACACTAAAAATTCATAGGTGTGATAGCAACGGAGTAGGTCTCTGTAACTGTGTGAGCATAAACAGAACAGCTGATATCAAATATCTTGGAATCTTCATCGACCAGAAATTAAACTTCGCATCGCACATCTCATACATGTCCGGCAGAGTACGTTCCACTATTAAAATTCTCAGGCAATTGAGAGACTCTGCTCCAAGAGACCTGCTGACTAAAGTCTATTACGCAATAAGTCAATCTCTTTTAACCTATTGTTTGGAGTCATGGGGTGGAGCTGCTAAAACTCATATGTTAGAAGTTGAACGAGCCCAACGTTCCGTTCTTAAGGTTATGTTTAAAAAACATTTCCAATATCCAACAGACGATCTATATAAGGAAGCCAAAGTCCTCAGTGTACGGCAACTTTATATCTTGAAGAAAGCGGTTTCGGTTCATGGGGGTCTTTTGGGTACGGAGAAACATCGTATTATGTTAGCCAAGCGTACCTATCGCGTTGATATTTTTGAGGATGTGCCGAGAGTGAGAACTGCTTTTGGTTTTCGTTTTGGGCTTTACTCGGAACGTCTAATATACAACTTTGTCGTAAACGCATGTGATATAAAAAATCTTAAACTCACAGAAACTAAGTCAAAATTGGAACTATGGCTATCTTCGCTCTCATATGACCAAACTGAGGACCTATTTGTGCGTTTGTGTTAGCCTTTTATCAGTTATTAACCCATTAGCGAATACAATATCTTATATTTAAATGTATATATATACTACTTACTATATAATTTATTTTTCTTTATTTTATTTATTTATTTAATATTTAAATAATACATTTTGTTTATTTATTTTATATTTAAATAATACATTTTATTTATTTATTTTGTATTTATATAATATATTTTATAAATTATGCTCACTCATTTTATTTTGGTATTATTTTTTTTCAATGTGAAATAACCAAAATCTGTTTTGTCAACCGATTGCCTAGCGAAATAAATAATGTACTGTAAATCGATACTTAGCACCCCACGATACAGACTTAGTCTAGTGTGGGGGCTGTTGTTAATCCATACTTTTGTGTTAATTAAGTTTCTGGGTAATAAATATATTTTCAAATTTTCAAATTTGTTTCCCACGTAACTAGCCGGTTTTCGTAGAACGTGGCCGTACCACCGTAAGCGGCATTCTTGCAGTTTGTCTGCAATGTCTCGGACATGAAGGCTGCCCCTGATGCGGGAGTTTCTGACGCGGTCTTTTCGCGTCACTCCACACATCCAGCGCAGCATCTTCATCTCCGTGACACGCAGCTCCTGCTATGTCGCTCAAGCAATGGCCACGCCTCACTACCATACAAAAGGGCAGGTCTAATGATCGTTTTATAGACCTGTCCCTTCAGTTTAACCGGCATTTTCGGGTCACAGATGACACCAGTTACCTCTCGCCACTTGGCCTAAGCTGCCGAAATGCGGGACTTGACGTCACAATCGATGTCGCCGGACTCGTGAAGCACAGATCCCAAGTACTTAAACTGGTCTGTCCGCTCGACCATGTGACCGTCTACGCAGACAGGTGTGGGATCTGTGGTATTGCTAGCCAAGTATTCGGTCTTCGCTACGTTGAGTTGCAAACCGCTGTTCTCAAGTGACTCTTTCCACGCATTTACACGCCTTCCAAGCCGTCCCTTATCCGAGTCCGCTAGCGCAATATCATCAGCATACATGAGCATCCACGGGGGCTGCTCGTGTGCGTCTCGGATGATAACGGACAGTGCGTCCAGTATTACGCTAAACAGAAACGGACTTAGGACGGATCCTTGGTGGACTCCGACTGTAATGGGGAAAGATTTAGTGTCACCAACAGCAGTTCGCACCACTGAATCGGAATTTTGGTACATGTCCCTGATGGTTTCAATATAAGTTTCAGGCACCCCTTTGGACCGCAGCGCCCACCAGATCATCACGCGAGGAACACAGTCGAAGGCCTTCTGCAAGTCCAGGAACTGAAAATGCAGAGGCGTATTCTTCGTTCTGTATTTCTCCATAACGATCCTTAGGGCGAAAACAGGGTCCATGGTACCATGACCGGGGCGGAAACCATACTGCCCCTCCGAGACAGTGCACTCCTGCCGGATCCGAGAGTCAACTATACGCTCGTAGAGCTTCATGGTGTGGGACATGACCTTTATACCACGATAACTTCCACACTCCTGCACAGATCCCTTGCCCTTGAACACTGGAGTGATAACACTCAGTCTCCATTGGGCGGGGATTCTGCCGGTCTCGAGTATGCGGTTAAAAAGGTTAATTAAGATGCCCACACCACGAGAACCCATAGCTTTCCATACTTCGATGGGGACTCCATCGGCGCCGACAGCTTTCCGATTCTTCATGCAGCGAAGAGCCTTGCGCACCTCCTCAGGCGTTATCAGTGGCACAAGTCCTAGATTCGGAGGGAGTTCCGGTGGCTGCACCTCTTTATACTGCTTATTGAGCAGCTCGTGGAAATAAGAGCGCCACCTCTCCTTCACCGCGAGGTCCTCGCATAGCAGGTTACCATTAGGATCTTTTACACAGCGGCACTTGGATATATCCTGTGCCGCTTTGATCCTAGAACGTGCCAACTTATAAATAAGCTTCTGCCCCTCAGACGTTTTCAACTTATCGTACAATGGCTGTAAGTGGTCCCGTCTGGCTCTGGCTACTGCTCTCTTTGTGGCACGTTTGGCAGACCTGTACGCGTCGCGATCTTCAGGAGAGTTGGACGCTTGCCACTTTTTAAAGAGGGCTTTCTTCACCCTAGTCTCCCTCTGGACTGTGTCGTTCCACCACCAAGTTTCCTTGTCACACTTGCGTCCTCCCTTAGACATACCGAGGACCGACCGCGCCGAATCAGCGATAGACACCTGAATCCGGTCCCAGTGTTCCTGTACCGATTCGCCTTCAGCATTGGCACATTTGTCGCCGATTGCTGAGGCGAGCATCTGGGACTTGACTTCATCAAGCATCCACCATCTGATTCGGCGCTGACATGGTTCCGGTCGTTTGTCTCTGGTCTTTACACAGAGATCCATGACAAGGATACGGTGTTGGGCAGTGAGACTCTCACCGGGTATGACTTTGCAGTTGGCCACGTTGCCGATATGATGTCTCCTAGTGATTAGAAAATCGATTTGGGTAGCGCGCCCCCCGCTCCTGTAGGTGATCAAGTGGTCGGGCTTCTTTTTGAAATATGTGTTCACAAGTGCCAGGTCGGCAGTGGCACACGTACGCAGAATTTCTTCTCCTTCCGCATTCCGACTGCCATACCCGTAGCCTCCATGAACACGTTCAAATTCCGCCCCCATCTCACCCACATTACCGTTCAGATCACCACCCAAAACGATTCCCTGTGACAACGGGATAGCCCCAAGGACCTCGCCGAGTTTATCCCAAAACGACCTCTTATCAGCGTCGCTACAACCGACCTGTGGCGCGTAAGCACTTACTAAGTGGGTAGGAACCCCCCCAATAAGCACCTTCACGCACATAAGTCGGTCGCTAAAGCGATTCACCTCCAAGATATCGTCATGCAACCTCTCAGCGAGTACCACAGCCACTCCGTTCTCTCCACCAGGTGCACCCGTGTAGATCAGCTTGTAGCCATTCCCAATAAGCCGGGATCTGCTGCCTTTCCATCGAGTCTCCTGCAGGAACGCCACGGCCACCTTCCGCCTGGAAAGTACGTCGGCTAGCTCCCTCGCGCGTCCGGTTAGCGTGCCAATGTTCCACGTTGCGAAGCGGAGTTTCACATCGTGTTTAGGGGCTAACGTCTTTGGCCGTGCCCGCCCGTGGCACGGTAGCCCTCGTCCACTTACCACAGGAGTCAGGCGAAGCTCCTGCGCGCCGTTATGCGGCGGCGCCCTATCCCTGTGGCCATATCTTTCTCGACTTTCCATACTAGATTTGGCGAATTTCGACTTTTACGGGAGCGACTGCCGTCTGACCTCCCAACCCCGAAGGGAAAGTCTGCGCCAGAGCCTCGTCCGTTTATCAGCAGGTGCACCAAGCTAGCAGGTGAGGTTGGCTTGGTCCCAACGATCATAGTGGGCCCCATACACACCCGTAAAATGTATGTAACTGTAACTGTAACTTACAGTGTAACTTCTAAAATAAGAGAATGATAAAACTAAAAAAAAATATGATGTTCATTACTTTGCAAACTACCAACGAAAATTGGTTTGAACGAGATCTAGTAAGTAGTTTTTTTTTAAAACGTCATAAATCGTAAACCGCAATTTACCTTTCAAAACAAAATCTATTGTATAGATAATGGTACGGAACCCTTCGTGCGCGAGTCCGACTCGCACTTGGCCGGTTTTATATGATAGATGAATTAATGAACCTCCCTGAATTCAAGGTATAAGGTATAGCACCCTCAAAGTATTAAAGTAACACTAATATTTGGTTTACTACCAACATAACGGCATAGGAATTTAAAGATAAAACGCCTTGTACCTACCTACCCTGTCTACACGTGTCTAGAGATATTTTATCGCACACGACCACTACGCGATGCGCCCTCCACGCGACTTACGTTACAATGTGCTCCTGTTCAAAATGAGAGAATATAAAAGGAAATCGGGATGGAAAATATAAATAAGAGAGGATAAGGAAAAGAGATAATAATAGCGAAGAGGTCATGAGTTATTATAATAAAATGAGAAAAGAGTTTTTAAATGTAAACTTGATATTTATTCACTAATTATTTGGTTACCAGAGTAAACTTGTACGCAAGTTGCGTACAACCTTGCGTCAAAATTACAAGTTTATCTGTTTTAGGGGGTTCCCTTCATCTCCACACCAAGTGCCAGTAAATCGTCATAAATTTGCTGTGTTGTCTCCGGCGTAGGTTTGGTTAGGGGAATACGTATTCCTATATCATACCCCCAAATCATCCTGAATGTTTCCTTAATTTCTGGTATATAAGCTGCGAAAAGAAACAATTCTTTTAAAATTTATATTTGGCGATAACGCGTGGAGGTAATGTGTTGTTGAATTTTCGTTTTAGCGCGACTTCTGCGCATTTGCCATTTTTTTCTGGATGTTTGCCGGCACCTGTAAATTGTTTAGCTCCGGTGGCATATTAATAATTAAGCAAATCAGTTAGAGAAGTATGTTTCTCCTTCACACATAAAGTAGGTACTGAACCGATTGCAATAAGACTTAGTATGCTGATAACTTGAGATCTGGATTAATATAGAGGCTACTTTTTATTCCCGTGGGATCGGGACTTACGAGAGCTCTTGTGAAGTTTCGGTTGAGGCTTACTGATCGAATTTCGAGAGCCTCTACTTACAGTTTGGTTTATTGAACACGTGGTCTAAAGCTGGGTTCCCACGGCCCGTATTACAAATAAGTGAGACCGCGCCAGGCCAGACCGACAGGCCATAGAAACCGTCGCGTCCGATGAAGCCTATCGTCGCCCGTCGCATGATTCGCACAGGCCTCGACAGGTTTGGCGCGGCCTGGCCAGTGATAAAACGGGCCGTGGGACGCCAGCTTTACATGAGTTGGTACGATTATACGTGACGTCAACAGTTAGGACGCAAATGAAGTGATAAAATCTATCTGAATCTCCTAGCTAGCGACTTGTTTGTGTGTTCTCTGGCCGAATTTACAAGTGCAGCACTATTTGTTATTAGTTATAGTTATAAGGCAGGAGAGATAAACAATGGTTGAATTATTAATTTAATGTTATTAGATGTGTATGTGTATTTTTGATGTGCTTCTCTATCGCAATAGGTCAACTGTAAAAGTAGATGTAAGTTTTTATAAATAAATTTCATCCGCGTAAGTCCCGACCCCGTAGGAATATCGGGATCAAAAGTAGCCTATGTTACTCCTCGATAACGTATCTTTCTTTTGGTAAAAGAATTTTTGAAATCGGTTCAGTCGTTTTTGAGTTTATTGATTACAAACATACGAACACAAGAATACAAATCTTTCCTCTTTTTAATATTAGTGTAGATAAATTAGAAACTCGCGCGGCTGGTGACCCGGTGCGACAGGAAACAGGGCGGATCGTTTTTTGAAAGAGATATTTTGCGTGAGGGTGGGTCCTTTTGCGACAGGGACCTTTTGGGGTTAACTCTCAAAGTATGAGGGGTACCGTTGGATGCAAACATAGTATCATCAATAATCATTATCAATTCATGGGGAGGTATGATGTGTATGTATGAAACCGCGCGTTTTAAAATGTTCTAAATAAAGTTAGATAAGAAAAACACTTACACCTCAACGAATGATCTGAAACAATAAAAGGTAGCTATTAGTGTTTTAGAATGTGTCAAAGTAAATTGTAATTTTTAAAATTTTACTATCTACAATCAACTTTAAACGATCATAATCGGGTTAAGCACTTATTGATACTGGGTGACCTATAAGAAGATCGGCGTTTTTCCTTAGGGATTTTACCTGGGGGTTAGAGGTACCTTCATTTTATTTTATGTGCCATCGCAAATTACGAGACATGGATTTTTCATTTGATTTATGCGAACTAAAGCCATGGTGTTAGTATTTTCGTCTTACTCTTGATAAGTTAAAAGATATTGGATGTTGAAGTTTCACATTTGGGAGTCAAGTGTTAACACAAAACACCACAAGACGTCGTTACTTGTCTTGAATATCCATAAATCTGAATTCGTATACCAATAATATGGCAGTTAGTCAAGTCATCTTGCGGTCAATAAATCTTATTAGTTAAAATAATTATTTCCTTTATAAATTCTGGACCGATACGTGGAATTCTGTAGCCATTTATTGGTTTTACAAATTTAGATTTATGGATATTCGAGACAAGTAACGACATCTGGTGAAATAAGTTCGTGTAACAAATTGTTTGAAGTGCCGAATATGATATCTGTGAAACATAGCTGGTCCATTTTGAACGGTCTTCTTTGTGTGGCAAAAATAACTTTCTCGAGCTCCTCCGTGCTTGGGTAGTAGGCACTTTATTAACATTATCTTTAGGGTTTCGTAGTCAAAAAGAAACCCTTCTAGTTTCGTCATGTCCGTCTGTCCGCGGCCTAGCTCAGAGACGGTTAATACTACAAAGCTGTAACTTTACACGAGTATAGGTACCTACATAATTACATACAGTTTGCGTCGGAACGTCGATCCGCTTACACGTATCGCGCGATTGGCAATCATGACGTCGTTTGTAGTTAAATGTAATAGTTGTAATATCGTGATTAGTGAGGTTCTGGCTTTCATACAGAACCAGATTGATGTAATGAATGAAGAGAGCATCATTCGATTATGCGCAACGGCGTTTACTGGTGAAGAAATTGAATCGGCAAAGAATTTTGCTTTTTGACTCAGTTCAAACGACTGAGAGAAACGTGAAGAGAAAGGAAAAAAATTGATATTAAAATACAGCGAGACCTAGGCGATATAATTTCTCTCATGAAAACAACATCGGTAGAATTAATCCCGATATTTGTGGCAAAAGAGTTGCGGAAATAGCCACCAGTCACATTCGATCATGCGGATGTCACTCGTCTACTAAAGGACATTATTATCTTAAAAGATGAGCTTCAAGTTATTAAGGAAAAGTACGTCACGGTTGATAAACTAGACCAATTAAAAACTGAAATAATTAATTGGAAACAAGCATCACTAGTTGAATATCATGACACTAATTATGTAAATGTTATGAAAAGAGGTACGCGAAATTTACTAAATGAAAGCCCCAATTTGGATAGTGGTCCGATGGGATTGTTAAATATACCCACTTTGTCAGTGTTGACTCATACCCAGCGCATCCAAACGACCCCTAGAGAATCAGAAGGCGATCGAGCGGTCGAGACTGAGATGTTGCTAGGTGAACGCGGGCAATCTATTCTTCTATACATATAATAAAATCGTAACTTATCGGTGTCTGTTTTTGGAAGATATAAAAAAAAGATAAATTGTAGGGGTATCTATTAACGCAGTAGAACCTATTTTTCTATTTTTCTGGTTGTCTGTTTGTCTGTTTGTGTGTGCCTTTGTGCCCGCTAATCTCAGAAACGGCTTATCCGATTTTGACCAAATTTGGTATGCATATAGCTTTAGACCCCGATTAACATATAGGCTATTTTTTATCCGGATATTTTGTCCGGTTATCCGGATAAAGTGATTTTTCTGCTTTTACTTAGTTAGTTTGAATGTTGTATTGAAGAAGTATGTTGTGTGGAATCAATACATGACTAACCGGATATCCGGTCGAAAATAAAAAAACCGGATATCCAGTTTTTTTTTCAGGAAATTCCTAAAATACCGTATACCTTTGTCTCTCCATATATCCGGATCCTTCTGACATACGGAAATTCTTTATAATGGTTGTTTTTAACCGACTTTAAAAAAAAGAGGATCTGCTCAATTCTACCCGCATATTGTTTGTATGTGAATATGTTCAAACCGTACTCCGGCATTATAAAGTCCGATTTCGATAATTCTTTTTTTATTTGGAGAGTGAGAGTCCCGAGTTGGTTCCATAAATTGTTGGTGAAGATCTGATGAGAACCTTCGGAATGATGAGCAGAATAGCATCCCGCAATGCTGTAAATTACTAATTTTTGGACTTCCATCAATAGAATCGGCTTATTAAGAACAAGGTACAAATTGATGGACCACCTGAAACCACCTTCTCAAAAATTCCTCAATGATTAAAGTTACGGTTACAATCTTGAAAATGCAATAAAATGGATTAAAAAAATATATCTGTAATCGGGCAGTCTTACTGGGTAGATGCAGATTGCATGTAGTTTACGTGGCACAATGGCAGCTATGGATTCCGAGTCGAGGGTTCCGCGTTCGAATCACAGACCGGCGCATTCCCTTTTTAAGGAACGGTGGCCTACCGAGCCGAGTGATGGCTTCCGATTCGACGGCTGCGCGTTCGAGTCACGAGTCCCGGACACGACGTTACGTTTTACCCTCCAGATGGTCGTCCACCTTGCCGTTGTGAGGGGACTCAGTAGCTGAAAGCTAAGAGGCGCACGAGGTGGGAAACGGGGCTTGCCAGGCTTCTAATCCGTAATCCCGCGTCAGCGGGCTCGGGGGTCCTTTCCGCAAGAAAGGGGCCGCATGGATTATAACCACTATAAAAAATCACCTCAGCCTCTGGTGGTGAACTCGGTGAGGGGGGGGGGGGGGGGGGGCGAGAGGGATTGTCTATCGGGAAGAGGCAGAGATGAGGCTTGGAAAGGCCGCCGTTGTCGGGTAAACCTATGGTAGGGAGCCCAACGAGAGTGGCCTGACAGTGCATAAGGTGCAGTACCCAAGTAAAAAAAAGATATAAAAAGATACATAACAGAAAGTCAGTTGCATTGTATGTTGGAGAGTTTATTTTTATTGTTTTGTCCTTAATTCGAAGTCGGGTTTTGATTTTTTTTTTATTTTCGATAAAGGCTACTTCTTATTATAAGTAATGCGAATAAGCATGCAACACGTTACCTACCGCTGCGCTGTGCAAAATCTACTCTTAAATAGACTCTGCTATGATTCTCTTCTGTTCAGCAACAGACTTCCCTGGTCGTCCGTTCAAGTGTAGACTTTTGCTCAGCGATGGGTAGGTAGTCCGAAAAACGCTGACGAAGTCGCGGGCACAGCTAGTTAAGAAATAAATTTATTGGAAAACAAGGTCAATCTAAAGAGGCGGCGGGCAGTTTTAAGGCTGCTGATGAACGGATTCCTTTATTTATCAATAATGTGGCTAGTGAATCAACTGCGAAGGACATAACTGACTATATACATAAGAAAACAAACACTGTAGTTCAGTTGGTAGAAATTAAAATGAAGCGGCAAAGGGACTATAAGGCGTTTAAAGTATTTATACCGAAACATAAATTAACACTGTTTCTAGATGAGCACCTTTGGCCAGAGGGAATTACTTTTAGGAAGTTCATAAACTTTAAAAATGGTAACTTAGTTGATGCTTCACTAACTTAACAATTTTTTAACATGGATCAAAACCTTACAAAATTAGTTAGTTTTAATTGTAAAAATGTCAAAAGATCCGTAGGCGATGTACGGGAAATCTGCAGGTCGGCAAGTGTAGTTGCTCTTCAGGAGACCTGGCTCTTGCCTCATGATGTAGACTGTGTCTGTAGTTAATTGTAATAGTAACCGGCTTGTAGCTATTAAAATAAAAAATAATAATTGTGTCTTTTTGGTATTTTCGGTATACATGCCGACAGATAAACCAGAAAATCTTTTTGAATTTACCTCCGTGTTAGGAAAAATTAATGCGGTAATAGAGGCATGTGAAACAGAGTTCGTTATTATTTTAGGTGATTTTAACGCACATCCGAAGGAGCCGTTTTACATAGAAATGATTAGTTTCTGGCTCTGTGCTGACCTGATCAAGTTACAAGAGTTGTCAGGTACCTATACCTATGTTAGTGACAGTCATGATGACTGTGAACGCTGGTTTGACCATTGTATAGTCACAGAGGCAGCTTGGCGATATATCAGCGACTGTAGTGTACGTCACGGTGTGTATTGGTCGGACCATTTTCCTCTCGAAATATACTGTTGTCTGGGTGAGATCTCTCCGCGAGTTATCTTACAACAAAAAGATACGAGTAGAGTGAAGTGGTGCGACAGGACTGATGAGCAAATAAATAAGTATATTTTTTTATGTAATGACGATTTAAAATTGATTGACTTTCCAGTAGAGTGTATGAGTTGTGCCGATGATGTTTGTCGCGACTTAAGTCATAATATTGTAATTGACCAATTATATTTTAAAATAGTTGAGTGCATCAAACATGCAGCGATTGAGAGTAGCAATGTGGTTAAGCATAAGGGAAAACGTAAGAGTATTACCGGCTGGAACAAACACATAAAAGAGCTCCACCGGGAAGCCAGGCTAAGTTTTCAGTCATGGGTGTGGCAGGGCAAACCGAAAGGCGGTCATTGTCTCATTAAAATGCGTGAAACCAGACAACGTTTTAAAACGAAATTAAAATGGTGTATTAGTAATGAAGACCAAATAAGATGGACATTCTCTAAAGATTTTAGGCAATTTTGGAAGAATACTAAGCGCCTGGAAGTTAGGTCAGGTTTTCCTACTAACGTTGGGGGATTGAGTGAGCCTAATGAGATCGCGAATCTTTTTAGAGACCATTTTAAGGTGGAGCCAACTCTGGGTCCCGGGCGGCAGGATCTTGTTGGGGGAATCAACTCTGTGGGTGAAAATGTTCGGTTTAGTGCTGGGGAGATTGAGCGTGTCATAAAGGGTATGAAACGTGGGAAAAGTCCAGGCCACGATGAACTCAGCATTGAACATTTGCAACATGCCGGGCGTCATCTTCCGCGAGTACTGGCACTGCTTTTCAATCTATGTCTAAGTCATGGATATCTCCCTCAAGATCTTATTAAAACAATTATTGTTGTACCGATTGTAAAGAATAAAACGGGCGATGCCTCCGACGGGTCCAACTACAGACCTATATCGCTGGGTACGGTAATTGGTAAGGTGCTGGACGGTTTGTTTGATCGACGTTTAAGTGAGCACATTAAGCTAAATGATGCCCAGTTCGGTTTCCGGCCTGGGCTGTCTACAAAATCAGCGATACTGAGACTTAAGCACACCGTCCAATACTACACTAGCAGAGACACGCCGGTTTACGCATGTTTCTTGGACTTGTCGAAGGCATTTGATCTTGTCGCGTACGATATTCTGTGGAACAAGCTATGCAGTGAAACCACCACACCGAAAGTACTTATTAATACTTTAAAATATTGGTACCTTAATCAAAAAAACACGGTGAGGTGGGCTGATGCTTTGACTACTGACTATTCGTTAAACTGCGGGGTGAGACAGGGCGGACTTAGCTCACCTAGATTATTTAACCTCTATGTTAATGGCTTGATTGATGAGCTCAGCAAAGCTGCGACACCAGCTTTGCTGAGCTCATCAATCAAGCTGCTCAATTGACGTTGAGTTTGTTAATAATATAAGCTATGCCGACGACATGGTGTTGCTGAGCCCATCAATCAGAGGCATACAGGTGTTGTTGGGCATTTGTGAGCGGTACGCGGCGGCCCATGGCCTCAGATGCAATTCTAAAAAGAGCGAACTACTTGTTTTCAATGCAGGTAATAAGAAACACAAGGTTGTACCACCGGTCTTTTTGGGTGGAGAAAAACTAAGTAGAGTCACTAAATTTAAATATCTGAAGCACTGGGTTACCGAGGACCTGTCTGATGACTTGGACATGGAGAGAGAGAGCGTAGAGCTTTGACGGTTCGGGTCAACATGTTGTCCCGCAGGTTTTACCGCTGTACTGACCATGTAAAAATAAGTCTTTTTAAGGCCTATTGCCAAACTTTTTATACTTGTAGCTAACTACAGGTACAGTATAATAATGGGTTTAGGATGCTGTTGGGGCTGCCCCGCTACTGCAGTGCATCGACGATGTTTGCTGTTTCACATACTGAGAGTTTTAATACTATCATTAGAAAAAGAGCAGCGTCTTTGCAAAGTCGCGTGCGGGACAGCGCCAACGGTCTCCTAAATGTAATTGTGGAAAGGACGGATTGTCCAATAGTGCGGCACTGGAATCACCTTCATTTAGATTCAAGTCGACCTGCCTTATTTAACATTAAGTAATTCAATTTTATTATTATTATTTTTATGATTATTTTAAATGGAATGTTTTTTTTTAGAATTTTTATTTGATGTTATGTATTTATGACATGTAATACCTACTTATGGACTTAGAATCCGAAATAAATGATTTATTATTATTATTTTCTTTTTATATTTTCTTTTGCTCGGCTATCCACCGGTTGTTAAATCTTATTCACGGGCCTAAGCCAAGTGAACAAGATTGTTTTGTGACTCTACTTGTAAAAATTTTCTGACAATCCTACATGTATTCAAAATTACGGCTTTCTGTAAATTAATTATTGTAAAACTAGGCAAATTAAGTGTATTTGACGATTGGGTCAGCTGCTTAGGTATAACGCCAGTGGTTGAGAGAACAATAGGGACTATTGTGACACTGCGAAGTTTCCACATACGCATAATTTCGTCTTTCAGTTCTAAATATTTGGTGAGCTTTTCTGTAATAGTGTTTTGAATGTTATGGGTATTGGGTACAGCTATAAGTAACGCAGTTTTGTTCGATTTGTCTATTAATGTGATATCTGGTCTATTGTAATGTATCGTCCTATCTCTTAATATTGCTCTGTCGTAATATAGTTTGTAGGTAGAATTTTCTAAAATGGTTTCAGGGGTGTATTTATTAGTATGGTTTTGTTATATTATGCGGTAATAATTTGTGTTTTAAAGCTAATTGTTGATGTATAATATTGGCTACCTGATCGTGTCTGTGTTTGTAATCGGTCTGGTCTGGACTATTGCCCGACACGCTCCTGTAATGTGTTGTATTGTTTCTGAAGTGCTATTGCAGCGGCGACATAGATCTGTGGGTAGGTTGCGGTTTTTAATGATATATTTTTGGTAATTTCTGGTCTCTATTACTTGGTCTTGGATCGCGATAAGGAAACCCTCGGTCTCCGGGAAGAGCTCGCCACGAGTTAACCAAGCGTTCGATGCAACTTTATCGACATTATTTTGGCTTAAATCATGGCGATGCCTACCATGCAAGGCCTTACGGGTCCATTCATTTATTTTTGTTTCTTGGGTTATTTGATTTTCTAGGTGTTGGGTGTTACAGTTGCTAAGGTTTAGAGGTGTGAGCTTTTTATCGTTGTGGTTTATTGCTGTATGGAGAGCTGAAACGTCGGCTTTTTTATGAAAATAGTTTCTAAGGTTTGTAAGTTGTTTACTATGTAAATTATGGATGTTAATTAATCCTCGGCCTCCTTCAGATCGGGGTAACGTTTGGCGTTGCACACAGGCTCGAGGGTGGTGTTTTCTAAATTTGGTCATTGTAGTGTTTATTTTACGTTGTAGTTGTTTTAATTCGTGTTTATTCCACTTAATGATTCCAAAAGAATATGTGAGTATGGGTATTGCGAAGGTGTTTATGGCTTTGACGAGGTTTTTTGAAGTTAAATGGGTTTTCAAGATACTATTGAGTCTATGCTGGAATTGTGTTTTAAGTTTCATTTTGGTTTCTTTTTCTAATAAGTACTTTGCTTGGTTTTGTATCCTAAAAATTTATATGTTTCGTTTTCCTCTAATGGTTCTATTGTATTGCCAGATTGTAGTTGGTAATGCATACTATAATTCTGTCCTGCTTTGATTGCGTTGATTTTGCATTTGTCAATACCAAAATCCATTTTTATGTCACGTGAAAACATTTCAGTTATTTCTAATAAGTTTTTTAAATCTTTCTCTGTACTTGAATATAATTTAATGTCATCCATATAAAGTAAATGGTTTAGTTTAAACTTGTGTGAATCGAGCGAAGTGTTATTTTGTGTTTCGTTAGGGTTATTTTTATTTTTATTTATTTATTTATTTATTTAAGAAACTTACAGCTATTTATGTTACATAAAGATAGGTATTTGTTAGGTTTTACATCAGCCAAAAATAGTTTCCAACTATACACTATTACATATCATTGAGAATTTCAACAGCGACACAAAAAAGAAAAGAATGGAAGTAACAAATTATAGGTATTCCTGAGATCAATTTAGCAATGATGATAAAGTTACAGAAAAAAAAATTAAAAACATTTCAACGTTATGCATAAAAAAAAAAGATAAAAATTATAACGGTAGTTATAAAAGAAGAACAATAGAAGTTGTCACACAGTTTTCAGCACGAATTGCCATTAATTTGTTTCACAGATAAAGCATATGCGTTTAAATTACAATTGAACATGTCAATGTGATGGTAACGATCATTATACCCTCTGCACGCCCTGACTAGAAACTTATTACCAGAATATCTAGTTCTACATATAGGCACTGAGAATAATGCACTGTTGGAACGAGTACGAGGATTAGAACATTTAAAAGAAATACAACTCATTAGAAAAGGGGAATCTATGCCACTGTTTATAATTTTATACAAGAATATCTGATCCCTGTGTTCGCGCCTTAATTCCAACGATTGCATCCGTGGAGAAAAATCCTTAAATTTGTAGCCTATTCTCTTTAAGAATTTATTTTGTATACTCTCAACTTGATCTATATAAATGGCAAATAAAGGGTTCCATGCCACAGACCCGTATTCCAGGTGACTTCTGACCAAGGAGTTATACAACGTTATGTAAGTGTTCACATTCTTAAAGTCCTTACATTGGCTAAAAACAAATCCCAGCATTCTATAAGCCCTCGCCGTAATCTTATCGATATGTAAGTCAAATCTTAATTGATTATCAAGATATACTCCCAGATCTCTCACCCCGGTCACTCTTTCAATCGTGATGTTATTAAGCTTGTCATCATATCTAATAGGAGCTTTCTTCCGGGAAAACGTTATTGTGTGACATTTGGCGATATTTAATTTCAGATCATTTGTCGTGCAATATTCAAAAATTTTTATTAGGTCTTGTTGAAGTGATTCACAATGTTCAACCAATTTAACGAGAGTAAATATTTTGGTATCATCAGCATATAATAACGCTTTAGAATGGTGAAAACTATGTATGACGCCATTTATAAAAATGTTGAAAAGAAGAGGACCGAGATGGGAGCCCTGGGGAACACCAGATGTGACAGGAACAAAACTTGACGTATAACCCTTCACTACCACGGCCTGGGACCTGTCTCGCAAATAAGAAGTCAGCCACCTCAGGAGATCCCCATGTATACCGACACCCTCAAGTTTCTTTATTAAAAGGTTATGTGAAATTTTATCGAAGGCCTTGGAAAAATCAGTATACATGGCATCCACCTGATACCCCCTCTCCATTGCTTCCAAAGTCAGGTGCAAAAACTCACAAAGGTTGGATTCGGTCGACCGGCCGCTAATAAAGCCATGCTGATTGGGTATAATGAACGATCTGATTGCCGGAAACAAGGAATCGTAAACTATTTTCTCGAAGAGTTTCGGTATAACCGAAAGTTTAGATATACCACGGTAGTTAGAAACATTATGCTTGTCCCCATTTTTATGAATAGGGACAATAGTTGATTGCTTCCATAATTTGGGCATAACACCTGTTCCTAGAGATATATTAAAAAACCCGGCCAAGTGCGAAACTCGCGCACGAAGGGTTCCGTACCACTATCACAATTGGGTACGGAACCCTAAAATGGTTTACAACAACTTTGATTCAAAGAAAATCTGAAACTTATAAGAAACTCTTTGGTCAGTGAAGGCAGATTAGTATATTTGACATTTAGGGCAGCCATTTTGAATTCCATGACCAACTCGATTTGACGCGACCAATCAGAAGCGACCTCACATTGCCTTGTAGTTTTTGAAACACGATTGTTGTATGGGAGCCCCTTTTAAATAATTGTTTTATTTTGTTTTTAGTATTTGTTGTTGTAGCGGCAACCGAAATACATCTTCTGTGAAAATTTCAACCTTCTAGCTATTACGGTTCATGAGATACAGCCTGGTGACAGACGGACGGACGGACGGACGGACGGACGGACAGACAGACAGACAGACAGACAGACAGCGAAGTTTCAGTAATAGGGTCCCGTTTTTACCTTTAGGTACGGAACCCTAAAAAGCAAGGCGAGAGGACTCGCAAGTTGCTTATGGCAACGCTTGAGGAAAATTGGATGAATACCATCCGGACCGGTCCCCTTATTGATATCGAGCTGTTTTAAGTATTTCTCAACATTTGAGCTATCAATGTACACTGAGCTAATTATACACTCATTTCTTACCTCATCGTTAGGTATATTGAGATTTGATGGTACTTCAAAAACAGAAAGGAAGAACGTGTTAAATAGATCAGCAATGTTTTGACCCTCGGAGGCATGAGTATCTCCTAGGAACATAGTCTCCGGGATACCGCTACCCTTCCTTTTGGATTTTATGAAAGACCAAAAGTGTTTGGCACAAACGCGGATATTTACCTCGGTATGTCCTATCATTGACCTTCACATACCTTGGCCTCGCGGCGAGCGTAAGAGAAACTTATATAATCATTAATTCTTCCGTATTTCTTCCATTTCCTATGAAGTTTTAATTTCCTATTGGTTAACTTAACTAAACGTTTATCAAACCACACTGGGTATTTACTATTATTTTTAACTACCCTTTGTGGGATCAGCCTATTTATCAAATCATTAACAATTAAATAAAATGTTTCCATAGATCTATCAATACTATTGGTATCGAGGCGAGTCTCCCAGTCAATACTTGATAATTCGAGGTTTATTTCATCATAATCATAATCATCATATGAAAGCGCCTTATCACTCGAGTCGGCGGGCACAAATTCTTCCTATGGCTAATATCTACATCAATAGAGAAAGAAGGATGGTGTCCATCCTCCGGCAAAGATAACGGATCAACACGCAGCACCGAACAGTCACAGTCCGATAGCACCAGATCCAATTTCCTATTGTTCTTATTATTAATATCATTATATTGAAAGCAACCATTAAAACACATGAACGTAAAAAGTTGGGATGTTAGATCATTTTCATGGGGATTTTCGAGACACAGTTTACCATCAGAATAATTGGGATCCCTGGCCCACCTAGCATCTCTTATATTAAAATCACCAACCATTAGGAACTTGTCATTAGGATACTCTATTTTAAGATCAGATAAATAATCGAAAAATTCCAATTCAGCAGTAGACTGGTTGACATTTTGCGGGAAATAGCAACAAAACAAACGCATCATAGTGGTAGTCGGTCCCTTATCCAATAAAATATTGATACAAGTAACGTCAGCATCACACAAATACGGTAATGCGCGCATACTTTGCACACTTACGTTTACATCTCGACGGATTGCAATCAAGGTACCACCGCCCCTATCAACAGCTAATCTGTCATAATCGCGATCAGTGCGGTACACATTGTACCGGGAATCAAATAGTTCAGCGTCAAAAATACCCGAGTACAACCACGTTTCAGTCAAACATATAATGTCATAATCGGAGTTTAACATATTCTTGTAAAAAATTCTGTCTTTTGTCCTTAATCCTCTAACATTCAGATAGAAAACATTAAGACCCATTGTGAATACTAAAATAAACTGGTATATTCTTAAAAATATTAACATGTAAAAACATAGAAACTAAAAAAGCGCCAATATAGAACAATGAGTAGCAATGATTCCGCTCCCACACAACACAAGTAATATAACCCAGAAATTCCAGCAACAACGCTGCACCAGTATTATAATAAAAGTAACAAATATTATCATAAAGGGATATGATAAGCCTCATCGCAATGTATATACGCACAACAAAGCTCTGTTCGGGACAACACACCACCGATAACCGTACTGTCCCGAAATTTAAATCGTAATTTAATAACAATTATCGCAATAAAATAAGGGTTAGACAGATAGGTATAATGAAGTACCACTTGTAGCAACATCCCACAGATGCAACTTTTTTCTAAAGATGTGAAAATTGACTTCATAATAAATACAAAGTGAAACAGACAGGCATAACAAAGTACTGCTCGTAACAACACGCTACCACCGTTGCAATATCTACGCTTATTCAACCTAAAAACGAATTTATATATAATATTAAAAAATAATCTGAGAAAGACTGAAATTGAAAACAAAAGTGAAACAAATAAACCGCAACAGTAGTACTTATAGGATTTTGTTTAACGATTCACTCGACGTAACATGTATAATGGGCGATTGGTCACTGCGACGGACCATTATTGTACAGTTTCTGACCCAACAGTACGCATAGTCTTTCTCCTTTGCTAGTCGTTTAGCTTCCCGGAGTAGGTATTTATTTTTGGCAGACAAATGGTCATTGAAGAATATTTTTTTGCCACTTTGCGCACCCGAAATACCCACATCACCCGCAGTGCAATTTTTTAATTTGCGCAATGACATCAGAAAATCATCCTTCTTATATCTCGAGTGCATCTTTAGAATGATCGGCTTCGGCGTCTTATTATCGGAGTCGTTCTTAACCGCTACTCGAGTAACAAAATCAACATCGATATCTACATTTATAGGGAAATTGCATTTCTGTGCCAGCGACTTAATAAGACTCAAAAGATTCTCGCTTTTTTTCTCGGGAACACCGTTTATTTGAATATTGGACCGGCGAACCCACTGCTCATTACGACTAATATTGTCACACAGGTCATCGAGCTCCCGCCTCAATTTCAGATTCTCTTCCTTAAGTTCCGAAATCTGTGAATTCACACATGAGATCGTAGAAGCAAAGCTACTCATTTTGGCCTCCTAAGCAGTCACGGTATTGGAAATCTTAATCAATCGATCGCTAACGTCAGTCTTCAACGAGTCGATTGTTAGCTGTAACGCATTAAATTTAGCATCGAAGTGCTCCATGATAGCATTGGCATCTATATTTATAATAGAATGTGACGAGTTGCCCTCAGACCGCACGACAGCCGGGCTACCTTTCTTTACCAATCTGCACGATGGACACTTCCATTTTAATCTATTCATGGGTAATATCTTCTTGAAATCGGCATCATTCAATCCCACACACGTATAGTGGAAGCTTCCCTGACATGCAGTGCATTTAATTAAGTCTTCAGACTTCAAAAACCCGTCACAATTCTTGCAATCCATAGTGTTAGAAATATTATAAACGACACTTGATGGGTAGGCGAGAAAATATCAAAGTCGCACTCGTACAGCTGGTAAACGCTCGCGAACAAAAGAGCTTAAGTGCCGTGTAGAATGCGTCGCTTACGCGTTTCAATACACAACGCTAGCAAGTCAATGCAGGAAATTATTTTTTTAAGTTTTAAGTTAATTTCACTATTTATAGACAAAATACGATACATATAAATGAATCACTGTATATATAAACAAGTTATGTCGCTGTTGTAAAAAAATTGTACTTTAAAAACACTTATAACCCGGTTGTTTTAGTTAAATTTTAGCACGTAGATGTGTTCCGTGTAAGATGACGCGAATTTTCCTTTTTTTTTTTTAGAAATTTTATTGTGCAATATGTAGCCGGAATCAGTTGAATTTAAGATGTTAGATAAAGGGTTCAGAGCAAGACAGAACCATAGTGGGCTTAATGTGTCACCTTGAAATATACCGCGTTTAATTTGAATATTATCAGTTTCGATGGTCTTAGTGTTAAGGGTTAATTTTAATTTTGTGGTCCAAGTTGATATAGCTTGTTTGAGGAATGTTATGATTTTAGGATGTAGGTATTTTATAAATTTCAAGAATCTTTATTAACCATGAGTGCGGAACGGAGTCGAAGGCTTTCTTGTAGTCAATGTATGAGGTTAATAAGTCTTTTTTCTGTTGCTGAACTTGTTTTAAAATAACAGAATCATGGTGAGCTGTTCCTTACATCCTTGACTCAACTTTCTACAACCTTTTTGTTGTTCTTTTAATATGGAATGTGATTCTAGGTGATTGTATATGGAATGAGATAAACATGCAGTTATGATTTTATAGACTGTTTGCAGACAAGTAATAGGTCGGTATTTGGCAGGATTGATTGTATCTTTTGGATCTTTTGGCAACATGTAAGTGATACCGGCTGTAATATAGGCAGGCATTTGACTAGGGTTCTGAATGAAATTATTAATGTGGTGATATAAATAGGGTTGGATATATGTACATTTCTTGTACCAATAGTTATGTATATTGTCTGGGCCGGGAGCTTTCCAGTTATGTAGGTTTTTGAGAACAGACTGAAATGTTTGCATCGGTATATTTTCAAACGTCATCGGTTCAGTAGTTTCATGAGTTACTTGTTCTTCTCGAATCCATTGTGCTTCATCGTCGTGAGTAATTGGATGTTCCCAAATGTAAGCCCAAAACTATTTCAATTCAGTAGAATTCGGTAATTGAGTGCCCGTGTTGTCCGTGTTTGTTTGAGTTTCGTTTGTGGTCTGATGTCTGAGATTTTGATAAAATTTTCTTTCGCTGTTACTAAACTGGCTATTTTGAGTTTTTCTGACTGTACAGGCTGAATATCGTTTAAGTCGGCTATTATAGACTGATAGTTTTTGTTTGAGGGTATCTAGAAATTGGGAAAGGTCTGTGTTTGGTTCTTCATGAATTGTGTGCTGCCTGTATTTCTCTAAAATAAAATTGACTTCGTTTGTTAGTGTTCTGCTTCTACTTCCATTTATGTAATTTATCTATATTTAGTGGCGGTGGAGGTATAATTAATCTGGTTCCGTTTGATTTTGCCGCTGCCCATGCTGCTGTGTATAAAATCATCTGATGTGTTTCAAAAGTAGTGTCGCTATTGATGTGTAAGGGAAGTATATTTTTATTTATGTAATTTATTATTTGCGCTAGTTTTCGAGATGTTTTTTGCTTAGGTATAAAAGGACTATTCATCGGTTCAGTATTTTTAAAATAATTTAAGGCTTCATTAAATGTGCTCTCCATATTCAAACTGTCCTGATCTATTATATTCTCCGGTATTTGTTCTTGTAGAGTATTCTCTGTAATTAGGATGTCTGTTGGATTGTCTATATTGTTATCTGTGGTGGATGCTGTATAATTTAGTGTTAAATTCCGACTATTGAGTGTCTCGGCTATTATAGGGTTACTGTTACTAACTTCTAATTTTATTTGTTCTAACCGGTTAGCATCAATTAGTTTATTGTTAACAATTAATCGCCTTTGGTCTGCAATTCTCTGTTCTGTAACGTGGGAGAGATGGGGAAATTTAGTAATAAAATGTTGGTGAAGAAGTTTTCTATATGCGGTTTTGTTGGTTTCTATTGCTGTTATTTTGAAATATCCTATCATAATTTCTTCATTTAATTGTGTACTCCATCGCATTCTCTGTCCTGTATGTAAAGTTGTTGGTGTTGGTGTTTGGTGCTGCGTTGATTGTGTAACCGCTGTATTTGTTACTATTGTATTAGGGATTTCTGTAACTAAATTATTTAAATATTCCGCTGCTTCTTTCTTTATTGCAGCTATTTCTGATGTATTTAGTAATTTACTGCGTTCTATGGCTCTACGTTGGTCTCCTATGCGTTGTCTGCTAACATCTACATCTGGGAATCGCTCACAAAATGTGTTATGTAAATCTGCTAAATAAGAGATGGTGTCTTTTTCTAGTGAAGTTAAAATGTAATATGTACGCAGGATAAATGTATTCATTTCTTTGGTCCATCTTTGACGCGTACGTTTAACCTGAACGGGCGCTGTATTATCGACAGTTGATGCCGACGACTGCGCAACGTTTTCGGTCAGTGATTTTGTATGGGAGCGAGTTGAAGAAGAAACGGAAGATGGTTTAGTGACAGATTTTAGATAAGAAGGTGGAGAAGAAGAAATAGAAGAGAAAAGAGATTTAGTGGATGATGGGGATGAGGGTGATGGTCGGCTGTCACTTTGTTCGGGTGACCCGGTAGGAGCCCGCCGTCTCAACTCTCTACCACCGATGGTTCGTATGCTGGAACGCCCAGCATCGGCTCCAGGCGCGCCCCGGCGATCGCCCCCGGGAAGCGGTCCTAAACGTTTACCTTTACTTCTAGTCTCCATTGTTGGTGGGTTACCATTGCCACGTTAGCCATCCAGTAGATGTTTCTTTATGTTGCCCGCCCCCCACGATGATCAAGTGGTCGATCAGGGCGTGTGGTTGGATTTTAGGGGGCTTATTATTATTATTATTATTATTGTTTGTAACGTTACCGTTTCACGGGGCTATGGAGTCCCGGACCTTTGGACGGCGTGCGTGAGGCCGAAGCCAACACGTAGAGGCCCGTTTTAGTTACAATTTTAATTGCAAAGTATGAAATGGACAACAAACCGGAGATTATCCCTGTCTACACAATAAAATGCAGCCAAGGACAACCCCCGGTTTGGATAGAACTATTGTGTAAACTACGGGTGAAAACAACTTGGGCTATGAAAATGGGTTGGTAGTGGATTGGATACTGGGGGGAACTATGGGGACTGCAACCCGTTCCATGACTTCTACGCATATATGTTATAGCGTCCCAAGCTATAACCAGCTAGGGTATGAAGAGATGGGTCCGCTGTTCCGTCCGGCCACCCCGGAGGGCAACCGTGCGGGATCAGTTATAGACAGATCGTGTCCCCAAAACGCTTGTTTCGGTTCGGTTCACATGGAAATGTGGTAGGTGGCCTCTCCGCCGGCCCCAGCGAGGTTGTCGTTAGCTCCTCTTCCGAGGAACGAGTGGTGAGCGGCTTCATTGCTCCGGTACCAGTCTGGACAATCTGGTAGTGCCGTTTTGGGCACGGGGAAGCTCTCCCTTATTAGAGAACTATGGGGACTATGGCGCCTGCCGTAACAATGTTAAACAAACACGTAAAATGGCAGGCGGAGACTCGCCAACTCACAAACTGGGCCACCCTAATTAAGCCGAGCAAATTACAGCCAGGGGGCAACAGGGGCGTGAGTGGCTGAAGGATGGAGCAACCTCACCGGATTTTAAACCATCCTAGGTAATCCTGTGGAGCGGGCCAACTCATCACTGACGTGAGGTGTCCATCCTCCGAGCATTTCTGCTCTCGCGACTCCACTCCGACCGGCCGGTGAAGGCAAGCCAGAGGCGGGGGACCGCTTCCTCGTCAGTGTTCACTCCGACCAGCCAACTAAGGCAAGCCGGAGGTGAGGAACGGTGATTTCCCCCTGGAGCACTCGGGAAGCCGCGGGGTCGCTACTCCCCGACACCTCGCCTCAAGGTGCCCTGCGGGCTTATTATTATTGTTTGTAACGTCTCCGTTTCACGGGGCTATGGAGCCCCGGACCTTTGGAAGGCGTGCGTGGGCCCAAAGCCAACACGTAGAGGCCCGTTTCAGTCACAATTTTAATCGCAAAGTATGAAATGGACACCAAACCGGCGGTTATCCCTGTCTACACTATAAAATGCAGGCAAGGACAACCCCTGGTGTGGATAGTACTATTGTGTAAACTACAGATGAAAACTACTTGGGCTATGAAAATGGGTTGGTAGTGGATTGGACACTGGGGGGAACTATGGGGACTATGACGCCTGCCGTAACAATGTAAAAATACACGTAAAAATGGCAGACGGAGACTTGCCAACTCACAAACTGGGCCACCCTAAATGAAGCCGAGCAAATTACAGCCAGGGGGCAACAGGGGCGTGAGTGGCTGAAGGATGGAGAGGCCTCCCTGGATTTTATACTCAGGTCACGGGCTCCCTGAGGGTCCAGCCTACCTGGCCCACTCACCAATTACGATCGGCATCCATCCTACGAGCAGAGTGGGAGCTCTGCTCTCACGACTCCACTCTGGCCGGCCGGTGAAGGCAAGTCAGAGGCGGGGGACCGCTTCCTCGTCAGTGTTCACTCCGACCAGCCAACTAAGGCAAGCCGGAGGTGAGGAACGGTGGTTTCCCCCTGGAGCACTCGAGTAGCCGCGGGGTCGCTACTCCCCGACACCTCGCCTCAAGGTGCCCTGCGGGCTTATTGTTATGTCTGTTATACGTCCAGTATCACGGGTCTATGGAGCCCCGGACTTTTGGAAGGCGTGCGTGGAGCCGAAGCCAACACGTAGAGGCCCTTTTCAATAACAATTTTACTCGCAAACAATGAAGTGGACACCAAGCCGGCGATTATCCCTGTCTGCACTATAAAATGCAGCCAAGGACAACCACCGGATCGGATAGAACTATTGAAAAATCTACGGATGAAAACAACATGGGCTATAGTAATGTGGTGGTAGTGGATTGGCTACTGGGGGAACTATGGTGATTATGGCGCCTGCCGTAACAATGTTCAATAAACACGTAAAAATGGCAGGCGGAGACTCGCCAACTCACAAACTGGGCCCCCTAATCAGCTGAGCAAATTACAGCAAGGGAGCAACAGGGACGTGAGAGGCTAAAGGATGGAGAGACCTCCCTGGATTTTAAACCATCACTGGTATGCCAGAGAGCGGGCCAACTCATCACTGACGTAAGGTGTCCATCCTCCGAGCATTTCTGCTCTCGCGACTTCACTCTGACCAGCCGGTGAAGGCAAGCCAGAGACCGCTTCCTCATCATTGTTCACTTGAGCCAAATGTCACCTATCAGCGAAATGGCTGTATTTGGATGCGTCATATGGATTCACGATAGTAGGTAGTACTACATATAATTAAGTTTAAAGGAAAATTATCACAGCTAAGCAGTCTTCTCAAATTTACGAGTAATTAAAAGAAATAAAAATAAAAAAATTGAACAAAATCCATTGAAAATGACAAGTTGTAACGACTTTTTAGCAATCAATGTTATTTTATGGAGACTACGAAACCCTACACTGAGCGAGGCCTGACAATGCACGCACTTGCCCAGTTTTTTGTATTTTGTTTTAATATCCGTGTAAACGTCTTTAAACTTATACTGATTTCATTATTGGACTTACCAATTTTTCCGTTAGTGACGGCCGCATAGTACTGGTCCAGTTTGGCTTGTTTTTGCAATCCTACTATTTCATCATTACCCATACAAGCTGTTTCGATCTCCTTCACTAGTTTTGGGAACAAGTTTGCAGCTGAGTTCAAACTTAGGGGGAATCCCGCTAGGAACCCAGCACAAATAGGATACTGTAGGAAAATGAAATTATTCTGTTTTTAGTATTTGTTGTAATAGAGGTAATAAAAAAAAACTTCATTCTTGAAATTTTTAACTGTCGTCGCTTACACGGTTTATGAGATACAGCCTGGCTGAACCTGGTGACAGACAGATAAACAGACGGAAAGTGAAGTCTCAGTGAAAGGGTCCAGTTTTTCCCCTTTGGGAGCCCTGAAATGAATTCTATTTTTACTTTTAAGTGGTTAAACTGGCACTGCCTAAGTAAATGTCCTCGAGTGACGACCACGATGCAATGCGAATCCCGATTTTTGGAAGGCTTGGAGCCAACTTGTCCCGTTTCAATCTTAGAGCGATATGACACTAGCGGTTAACGTGCGGGGCAGATAATAAACATATCACCCACTTTTTCCTTATGTCCTTGATTGAATGGGGTTGGTAAGTACTTAGTAATATCACAGTTAATTTTTCCTTCCATCCTTTCTTCCGCATCAGGGGCAGCCTTCATGTCCGAGACATTGCAAGAATGCCGCTTACGGTGGTACGGTCACGTTCTACGAAAACCAGCTAGTTACGTGGGAAACAAATGTCTTACTATGGCGCATCCGCCCGGCCGCGGCAGATTGGGAAGACCCAAGAAGTGCTGGCTTGACGTCATAAGATCGGATATGCGTGCAAATGGCCTCACTACACGGGATGCCGAAGATCGTGCGAAGTGGAGACGTAAAAGTAGCGGACCCCGGGCTCTCGAGAGGGATGCAACCAGGAACATCACTCGGATGTTGAGTCAATTTTTCCTTAAACTTGTGGTAATAGTTTTAGGGCTGAAGGGCTACTATGGCAGGGAGGCCATATCAGAAAGTCGGGGACCTATTTCTGGAAGCCTGTTCCTCAGTCATGAGCAAATAACTTACATTTTCCGAAATCAAAATCGCGAAGTCTTTTAATTCTACTGTTGATCTCAGCAGTAGCCCAGAGTCCATGTAAAGCGCCGCACCGTCAAAGTTAAAAATTGCTCCCTCGTCGTTGGTGTCGCGTAGTCTTAAGGCTTCTATGATTACTTCAACAGTGGATACTGAAATAGGTAGTCGTCTATTGTGAAACATTTTCAAGGAAAAAATATTATTATATCTGTTGGAAAACACCCGATTTATTAATACTTTTAGCTTTGACCGTGTCCAACAATTCGTATTGTAGATCGCAAACTAACGAAATAAGAAATAGCTTCGCAAATTTCGCAATTCTGTATAAGATTTGAATTAATATTTTAGAAATATTTTTAACAATCAACAAAATAATAATGAATAAAAAATTATTTTTATAAACTTTTAGATAAATAGGTCCAGCCTACCTACCTACATTTATTGTATTAGTAAGGAATATTATGTTTATATACCTACGAGTATAATACTTCAATAAGTGACCATCGATTTGCAAGTGCGATGTTGATGAAAGTCGCTATATGGCTTAAGAAAACGCATCGGAAAATACATACAAAATATGCTCATTGACCTGTCCTTTCCTCCGAGAAAAAGATGGTGTCTCGAGAGGAGGGAGGTTTGTATAAATAGGTATACTCGTAAAAGGACCCTTGAACATTTTCCATCACTCGCAGACTGATAGTTAGGTAGGTACTCATTGAGTATTCTAGCCTTTGTGTCCCTGACTATGTAGGTAATTAACTTACCCTTCGGAGTCGTAGCAAATTCCAATTCTTCAAACATGCAAGAGATATCAGGTGCAGCATTGCATGCCATTCGTAAATCACTTACAGTTTCGGTTAGATTACCCTTGTATGTGATTGAAGGGAGAACCATGATTCCTGCCACTTTCAGGTCATTGCAGTACTTAGCCTGTAGATAAATAATAATTAGTTAGGTAGGTAGGTATTAAGGTGGTCGCACTTTAGTTGTTTAATTCTTCTCATTTAGATTTTGTAAATTTAACATACTTCTTAGTTTAGTAATATTAATAACTAATATAATAACAGCTGTTACAACTACATAATATATAAAAAGGTATAGTTAATCTAATAAAATGTATAAGTCTGTGGGGATGGCGCTGGATGCTGAAACACAAGCTCACGCTTAGTTCAGCAACAGAGGCTTGAATACTTTTAGAAAATGTATGTATGTATTTAGATAAAAACAACATAGTACCTACTATGTTGTTTTTATCTGAGAAATATAATATTAGTATTAGTGTTTGTAACGTCTCCGTTTTACGGGGCTATGGAGCCCCGGACCTTTGGAAAGCGTGCGTGGGGCCGAAGCCAACACGTAGAGGCCCGTTTCAGTCACAATTTTAATCGCAAAGTATGAAATGGACACCAGACCGGCGCGGGCGGTTATCCCGGGACGGGATAAACGGGACCCTATTACTGAGACTTCGCTGTCTGTCTGTCCGTCTGTCCGTCTGTCCGTCTGTCCGTCTGTCCGTCTGTCCGTCTGTCCGTCTGTCCGTCTGTCCGTCTGTCCGTCTGTCCGTCTGTCCGTCTGTCCGTCTGTCCGTCTGTCCGTCTGTCCGTCTGTCCGTCTGTCCGTCTGTCCGTCTGTCCGTCTGTCCGTCTGTCCGTCTGTCCGTCTGTCCGTCTGTCCGTCTGTCCGTCTGTCCGTCTGTCCGTCTGTCCGTCTGTCCGTCTGTCCGTCTGTCCGTCTGTACGTCTGTCCGTCTGTCCGTCTGTCCGTCTGTCCGTCTGTCCGTCTGTCCGTCTGTCCGTCTGTCCGTCTGTCCGTCTGTCCGTCTGTCCGTCTGCCCGTCTGCCCGTCTGCCCGTCTGCCCGTCTGTCCGTCTGTCCGTCTGTCCGTCTGTCCGTCTGTCCGTCTGTCCGTCTGTCCGTCTGTCCGTCTGTCCGTCTGTCCGTCTGTCCGTCTGTCCGTCTGTCCGTCTGTCCGTCTGTCCGTCTGTCCGTCTGTCCGTCTGTCCGTCTGTCCGTCTGTCCGTCTGTCCGTCTGTCCGTCTGTCCGTCTGTCCGTCTGTCCGTCTGTCCGTCTGTCCGTCTGTCCGTCTGTCCGTCTGTCCGTCTGTCCGTCTGTCCGTCTGTCCGTCTGTCCGTCTGTCCGTCTGTCCGTCTGTCCGTCTGTCCGTCTGTCCGTCTGTCCGTCTGTCCGTCTGTCCGTCTGTCCGTCTGTCCGTCTGTCCGTCTGTCCGTCTGTCCGTCTGTCCGTCCGTCTGTCACCAGGCTGTATCTCATGAACCGTAAAAGCTAGACGGTTGAAATTTTCACAGAAGATGTATTTCGGTTGCCGCTACAACAACAAATAAACTAAAAACAAAATAAAACAAATATTTAAGAGGGGCTCCCATACAACAAACGTGTTTCAAACACTACAAGGGAATTTTATTGCAATCTGAGGTCGCTTCTGATTGGTCAGAGGCAAATCGAGTAGGTCGTGGAATTCAAAATGGCCGCCCTGTCTGTCAAATATACCAGTCTGCCTTCACTTACCAAAGAGTTTCTTATAAGTTTCAGATTTTCTTTGTGCCAAAGTTTTTTTTTTCTTTTTAGGGTTCCGTACCTAAAGGTAAAAACGGGACCCTATTACTGAGACTTCGCTGTCTGTCTGTCTGTCTGTCCGTCCGTCCGTCTGTCCGTCTGTCCGTCTGTCACCAGGCTGTATCTCATGAACCGTAATAGCTAGAAGGTTGAAATTTTCACAGAAGATGTATTTCGGTTGCCGCTACAACAACAAATACTAAAAACAAAACAAAACAATTATTTAAAAGGGGCTCCCATACAACAAACGTGTTTCAAAAACTACAAGGGAATTCTAGTCGCGTAGTTGAGGTCGCTTCTGATTGGTCAAGTCAAATCGAGTTGGTCATGGAATTCAAAATGGCTGCCCTATCTGTCAAATATACTAGTCTGCCTTCACTGTCCAAAGAGTTTTTTATAGTTTCAGATTTTCTTTGAATCAAAGTTGTTGTAAACCATTTTAGGGTTCCGTACCCAATTGTGATAGTGGTACGGAACCCTTCGTGCGCGAGTTTCGCACTTGGCCGGGTTTTTTTTTTAGTGGTGTGGTCGTAAGAAGGGAGTAAGGATCGAAGCTAAATATTTCACATTTTCCTATCAAATTTAAAAATTGGATGTAAATCATTTTAGGGTTCCGTACCCAAATGTCATAGTGGTACGGAACCCTTCGTGCGCGTTGCCCGGTTTTTTAAATCTGTTAAGAGGACAGTCTCCATACTCATTCTACATACAAACGTAGTCGACTGTTTCCTCCCTAGATAATGACATTAGAGAGAAAATTAAGCCCATAGAATCTGTCACCAAGTTTTAACAAAATTGGGGAAAAGCTACAACAGAAGACTACTACCATGAATACTGAAAACGGATGATGATGATGATGAGTACAACAGAATCGCTCGGATGATGATGATGAGAACAACAGAACTTCCCTTTAGGAACAAAACAATATACTGCTAGGAAGTACTATTAGTTGATGAATAGGTGTTAAGGTACGAGATGGCAACGGGCGACATGAGGCGGCAGCGGACGACGTGTCGCGGCGACACTACTGGTTTCTATGTATTTCTATGAAACTCCCTACGTAGTCAGCGACACGAAGCTAGTAGTTTCGGCAGAGAATAGGGTTACCCCATCTCATCCCGTGGGTGTCGTAAAAGGCGACTAAGGGATCTGAGGGAGATTAGCAAACCTACCAAAAAGCAAAAATTAGCAAACCTAGCAACCAAAAAGTTCTCCCCGCGCGGTGGCGGATAAGCTGCTTGATCCCTAAGAGGGTTGGTGTCAGGCAGGCGGCCGGCCGTAAAAACATACCAAATCTAATTGCAGAGGGTATGGTCAATTATGACTTACCGACTGCGCCGACCCCAAATAAAAAAAACAATTTGGGGTTTAGCGGACTCCGGGCTCCCGAGAGGGAGTATGTATTCCCTTTCGGGAGCCCGGAGTTTCACATGTCGCCGCGACACGTCGTCCGCTGCCGCCTCATGTCGCCCGTTGCCAACTCGTACCTCTATACTCGAATTAAGTATTTCTTTACTCACCAGTTGTACCGCTTCATACAATGGTTGAGCTCCAACTTGAACGACAACTTTTATTTTATACGGTTTGGCTGCGTTATAAAACCCTTTGGCGATTTTTTTACGCTCATCCAAATTCAGGGAGGGCCCTTCGCCGATATATGAGACGACTGAAGAAGAAGAACTTGTTATATGTTTTTATGTTTGGTTATAATGTTGTTTATCTACATCTACACTATAATATTATCTATAGGTACTAATATTATAAAGCGGCAGAGTTTGTTTTTTTGTTTGTTTGTTTGAACGCGCTAATCTCAGGAACCACTGGTCGGATTTCAAAAATTCTTTCGGTGTTGGATAGTCTATTTATTGAGGATGGCTATAGGCTCTATTATATTTTCAAAAAAAATAGGGATCCTTACTAAAAGTCCAATAATGTAACACAAGGTGTGAAAAAAATGACCCTTAAATTCCTTACAGCGCGTGCGCTGCGAAAACTATTGGATATAGAACAAAACTATGTACTACAACTTTGTAGAACATGTAATTGTCTACAAAAAACATCGCAACATCATATGCCTAACTATTGTATATATCTCACAATAAGTGTTTTTGTAATTTTTGTAAATAATTAAAATGCCGTCGCTTTAATAACCTTTTATTTTGTTTCTTGATATTAATCCTTATCAAAATAAATTACTTCATATTCAAGCCGAATTCAATACCTTTCTAGTACCTTTTGAATTATTTAATTCGGACATTTCATTCAAAAGATATCGCGATATTAAAAATGTAAGTATGTTGCAACCAAATAAGTATTAAGTATTGCGCGCGCATTTATGAGCGCGGTCGGCTCCTTGCAAAGCGGTTGTGCTCAGCGATACTTTTTAACATTTCTTTTTTGGGGTTCCGTACCCAAAGGGTAAAAACGAAACCCTATTACTGAGACTTCGCTGTCTGTCTGTCTGTCTGTCCCTCTGTCCGTCTGTCCGTCTGTCCGTCTGTCCGTCTGCCCGTCTGTCCGTCTGTCACCAGGCTGTATCTCATGAACCGTTATAGCTAGACGGTTGACATTTTCACAGAAGATGTATTTCGGTAGCCGCTATAACAACAAATACTAAAAACAAAATAAAACAAAAATTTAAGAGAGGCTCCCATACAACAAACGTCTTTTTTAGTTATTGTTGTCAATTTCCGTATCTAATTGGATTTTGTATTATATAATTTTTGTACAGATGTTATAAGTACAGAATAATAAATAAACAAATCTAGCTGTGTAGCCCCGAAATTAGCTGTGTAGCCCCGGCATAGAATAGGGTTACCCCATCTCATCCCGTGGGTGTCGTAAAGGCGACTAAGGGATCTGAGGGAGATTAGCTAACCTTAAGTACTCCCCGCGCGGTGGCGGATAAACTGCTTGATCCCTAAGAGGGTTGGTGTCAGGCAGGCGGCCGGCCGTAAAAACATTGCCAAATCTAATTGCAGCAGGTATGGTCAATGATGACTTACCGACTGCGCCGACCCCAAATAAAAAAAAAACAATTTGGGGTTTAGCGGACCCCGGGCTTCCGAGAGGGATGCAACCGGGAACATCGCTCAGATGAGAAGAAATAAATAAACAAATTCTGAAAGTTACTTTTCTACGCGGACGAAGTCGCGGGCACTGCTAGTAAAGTATTATAAAGAGGAAAGATGTATTGTATTTTTGTGTGAGTGTGTGTGTGTCTGTATGTTTGTTATGAACTTATGAATAAACTCAAAAACTACTGGACCGAAAATTCTTTCACCATTGGAAAGCTACATTCACCCTGAGTGACATAGGCTATTTTTGATCCCGATATTCCCACGGGATCGGGACTTACGCGGGTGAAACCGCGGGACGCAGCTAGTTTAGTATAAAACAAAGTTGCTTCCCGGGCCGCTCACAAACAAACAAACATATAATTATAAACAAACAAACTTCCGAATTTATAATGTTAGTTTTACCTAATGTATATTATAATATACAATATTCATTTTCATTGTGTTTCTCTACTTAAGAACGTACATGGGTACTGTTACCATATCCATACAAACATAATACCAAAATAAATTTTATTATGAAAAATTTAGTTTTCTACCTTAATATTGATATTATTCGGATTAAGATTTTATTTTTATAGGGCCCCCACCACAAGGTTTTCCAAAATATTCATTCGAAATGAAATAAAACGGAGAAACATTTTTTTCATTTTTCCAGCGTAAATTACTAGTTTACATCTCATTTACATCTCATTTGTTTTATATTATTCCCAATAAAAAGTAATTTACGCTGTAGAAAAATGTTTCTTCCTTTTATTTCATTTCGAATGAAAATAAAATCTTAATACGAATAATACCGATATTAGGGTAGAAAACTAAATTTTACATAATTTATTTTGGTATTATGTTTGTATGGAAATGGTAACAGTAACCACCCTCTTAATGTAATAATAATAGGGCGTTTTTAAACAAAAAACGGGGCAAGTGCGACACTCGCGCATTAAGGGTTCCGTACCACTATCACAATTGGATACGGAACCCTAAAATGGTTTACAACAACCAATTTTTAAATTTTATAGGAAAATATGAAATATTTATCTTCGATTCTTACTCCCATCAAACGACCGAATCACTCGAAAAAAAAAAAACCTTGGCACAAAGAAAATCTGAAACATAAAAGAAACTCTTTGGTAAGTGAAGGCAGACTGGTATATTTGACAGACAGGGCGGCCATTTTGAATTCCATGACCAACTCGTCCTCCTGTCCTCCTCCTGTCCCTGTTCCTGTCCCGCGACTCCTTGTTATTTTTGAAACACGTTTGTTGTATGGGAGCCCCTTTTAAATAATTGTTTTATTTTGTTTTTAGTATTTGTTGTTGTAGCGGCAACCGAAATACATCTTCTGTGAAAATTTCAACCTTCTAGCTATTACGGTTCATGAGATACAGCCTGGTGACAGACGGACAGACGGACAGACGGACGGACGGACGGACGGACGGACGGACGGACAGACGGACAGACGGACAGACGGACAGACGGACAGACAGACAGCCAGACAGACAGCGAAGTCTCAGTAACAGGGTCCCGTTTTTACCTTTAGGTACGGAACCCTAAAAAAGATAGCTGTAACGGAACCGGAATGATACATAATAATATGTCAGCAATTATATTGTGTTATTCCTTGCGCTACGTTACATTGAACACGTAGCATTGAGCATCTACAACATGCGGGTGTACATTTGCCGAGGATACTCGCCATGTTTTTCACTTTCTGTGTTGGCCACTCGTATCTTCCGGAAGCAATGATGAAGACTATAGTTGTACCGGTGATTAAAAATAGGACTGGGGATTCATCTAGTCTAAGTAACTATAGGCCAATATCGCTCGCAACTATAATCGCCAAAGTGTTGGACGGTGTGTTTGATATTCAGTTGCGACAACATTTGAATTTGCACAACGCACAATTCGGGTTTAGGCCAAAACTGTCGACTGAGTCTGCTATACTGAATCTCAAACATACAGTCCAGTACTACACGGACCGAGGAACACCTATATACGCCTGTTTCCTAGATTTATCGAAAGCGTTCGATCTTGTGGCGTATGACAGGCTGTGGCGAAAGTTGGCGGGGGATACGGACCTACCCAAGGAGTATATATCTCTCCTAAAATATTGGTATGGCAACCAGAGCAACGCTGTGAGATGGGCGGGATCGCTGTCGGACATGTACAGGTTGGAGTGTGGTGTTAGGCAGGGGGGCCTGACTTCACCAAGCCTCTTCAATCTGTACATGGACCGTCTGGTTCGCGGGCTCAGCAATGCCGGTGTCGGATGCTCTATTGATGGTGTTTCTGTGAACAACATC
Source organism: Idaea biselata (assembly GCA_958496205.1). NCBI lineage: Eukaryota > Metazoa > Arthropoda > Insecta > Lepidoptera > Geometridae > Idaea > Idaea biselata. The sequence continues at coordinate 10,241,207 of OY292402.1, forward strand.
AGTTATGCAGATGACATGGTATTGCTGAGCCCGTCGATCAGCGCACTCAGGAAACTCATTGGCATCTGTGAGCGTTATGCGGAGGCTCATGGCTTAAAATATAATACGATCAAAAGCGAGTTTATGGTCTTTAAGTCGGGTACGAAGACTTATGACGTTCCGCCGGTCTTGTTAAACAATAACGCGCTAAAAAAAGGTATCACAATTTAAATATTTGGGTCATTGGGTCACGGAGGCGCTCGCAGATGATGTTGATATGGAGAGGGAGCGCAGGGCGTTATCAGTTAGAGCAAATATGCTGGCTCGTAGGTTTGCAAGGTGCACTGCCGAAGTGAAAGCGACGCTTTTTAGGGCATTTTGTCAATCTTTTTACACATGCAGCCTATGGGTCAATTACAAGAAAAAGTCATATACCGCCCTGCGCACTCAATACAACAACGCTTACAGGGTGCTGATGAGGCTGCCTCCATTCTGTAGTGCATCGGGGATGTTTGCTGATGCGCGCATAGATGGCTTTGCAGCGATTGTGCGCAAGCGAGTGGCGTCCCTGATGTGCCGGGTGCGTGGTAGCCTCAACAGTTACATGCAATTGTTTACTTGGAGGATGGATCTGGGATGCCCCATAATGCAGCATTGGACCAGGGTGCATGTTGAGCATTCTGGATCCAAACCCAAGTATAGGTTAAGATAGGCTAGATATTTTATTTTATTATTTAAATTAATTAATTTTAATTTCTAATTATGTAATGTGTGTTTTTTATGTTTTTAATATCTGCTTTTATTGACATGTAATGTATCTATGGATTTTAATCTGAAATAAATGAATGAATGAATGTTACTAACCTGACGTTACGAAAGCAATCAAGAATCAAGAATATTTATTGTTTAAGTGATGTACATAAGGGTCTTAAATTTAAATATTTTGGATACAATCACTTACCCACTACAGGCATACAATATTTTATGTTGTGTACTAAATCTAAAGATATTTAAGATCTAATACAATTAGATAACTAGTAAATGATCTTGCCAGTTTTTTCGTAATATTCTTTAAGAGAATAAAAGCAATTTGCTATAAGCCATTTTTTTAGTCGACACTTAAAGATATTTACATTTTCTAAGGTTTTAAATTCTGTTGGTAATGCATTATACACTTTTATTGCAGTAAAGTAGGCACTCTTATGAAATAGAGCATTATTTGCTTGTGGCATGCTAATATTAAATTTATATTTAGGTCTTAAACTACAGTTATTGGAAAAGAAATAACTATGGTTGCTTTTAACAAATATACAAAGTTCAAGAATATAAATACTAGAAAAAGTAAGAATATTGTAGTTTATGAAAATCAAGCGCAAAGAATCAGTACTTTTGAGGTGGAAGATAGAACGAATAGATTTTTTTTGCATAACAAAAGTAGATTGAACATTGACCGAGTTTCCCTAAAAAATTACACCGTAGGATAGTTGGGAGTAAACATATCCATAATAGGCATTTATGGCTATTTTCTTTGATGCGATATTTGAGAGAATGGATAGGGCATAACAATACTTAGCTAATTTACTATTTACTTTTTTAATGTGGGATTTCCAACTGAGATGTGTATCTATTATAACTCCAAGAAAATTAGACTCGTGCTGTTCTTCAATTTGCAAATTTCAATTCAATCAATTTGCAAAAAAAAGCAAATTTTATGATTTAACATCACAATATTTTATAAAAAATACACTAAAGCTTATGATTCTGATAAACTTCAGTTATTTTTAGATACTTGGTGCAAAAGTTTAAACAATGTCCATGTTAAAATCAATAATATTTATCTTTTAAATCACTGTAGGTACCTAACTAATCGGAACAAGTTTTTGACGAGACACTGCTCTGAACAGTAAGTAACGCTAACAATCACAGTGGACCGAAGAAGAAACGGGGAGACGGATATTAAACTATCAAAAAATGGATGCCCTATCAAAAAATATCGGAACACAACTTATTTTTCTTTTAGAGACGACAAAAATAGTTGTTACTAACTGGAAATTCCGGTATGATCAAAATTTTAGGACAACATAAAATTCACACTTTTTAAACTTACACGATTTCCGTCCATTTTTATTAAAATAAAAATAATAAATAAATAAATTTAAATTGTAATAATACAATAATAATAAATTTAAATTATTAAAATTTCATTTATTTAGTCATTTTGAATAACAACCATTTAAAAGACATTAAAAAGTGATTTTACTAAGAGTATGATTAGAATACTTGAGGATTTCCAAGTTAGGAACTATGCATGGGACATCGTAAAATTGGGAGGCATGTATTTACATTTTTCATTTTTTAGTATTAAGATTTTATATTTTATTTTTTTTGTGTTAATTTACTTCTGTTAAAATTTTCTATCTATTGCCATTTTAAACTTTTATTTTCACTAATAAATTATTAAATAAGTTAATTGATAAGATAAGTCAGTGGACATTACTAAAAGTTTTTGTTAAACGCCCAAATTTTACTGTATTGTACTTTGAGTTGTGCAAATAAAGCGTGCGATTTTACATTTTTATTATTAAACTAGCTGACCCGGCAAACGTTGTTTTGCCTTATAAATTATAGATAATTAAATTTTTCCTGAATTTTCTTTGCTATAAACCTCACGGAGCCCGAGACCTTTCCAACGAATGCAAAACCGTGGAAATCGGTTCGTGCGTTCTGGCGTCAGGAAGGAAAACCCGACTTATTTTTATATAGTAGACTAGCTGACCTGGCAAACGTTGTTTTGCCTTATAAATTATAGATAATTAAATTTTTCCTGAATTTTCTTTGCTATAAACCTCACGGAGCCCGAGACCTTTCTAACGAATGCAAAACCGTGGAAATCGGTTCGTGCGTTCTGGAGTTATAGCGTCAGGAAGGAAAACCCGACTTATTTTTATATAGTAGAAGACTAGCTGACCCGGCAAACGTTGTTTTGCCTTATAAATTATAGATAATTAAATTTTTCCTGAATTTTCTTTGCTATAAACCTCACGGAGCCCGAGACCTTTCTAACGAATGCAAAACCGTGGAAATCGGTTCGTGCGTTCTGGAGTTATAGCGTCAGGAAGGAAAACCCGACTTACTTTTATATAGTAGATGAACAACAACTTACCTAAAATTTGTTTAATACCAAAATCATAACAGCATTTAAGTATCTTCGGGATAAGACCGTAGTTCACGGAACCGTCAGCATTCATTGGAGTTACTAAACTATTCATGACGCCGGTACCGGTAAACTGGAAGTAGATACAAGATTTGTCACATCAAGTAGGTACCTATTGTTTTTTTTTCTGTACTACCACCATGAGTTGGAATTGGAACGTAAATATGTGAACTGTTTGGGTATGTCCGCAACGCAAAATATCGGCTCAATATAACAACAGCTTCATACAAGCCCGCGGCGTAGTCACAGAATGAGGAACAGAAGCAAAGGTTTCATATATCGGCGCTGCAAGGGTCTAACCAGTTTAAACCGGTTTCTCGTAGGTCGAAGTAGGGATGTTCCGATACCATCAAAGTATCGATACCTACTCATATCAGTAATCTCAAATTATTTATCGATACTACACGAGAAACCGGTTTAAACTGGTTAGTCCCTCGCAGCGTCGTTGTATGAAGGTTAGTCTCTGTTCCTTCTCTACTCATCTGGCGTAGGTACTTCACTACATGCGCAGCTACATGAGTGCGTGACGTAAAGCGCAATACACACTGAGCCCGCCGGGCCGCCGACACAGCCCGCCGACACAACCCGGCGGCCTATTTGAAAAGAAACATGTCGCCAACATGCGCCCGCGCGTGTTGCCCGCCGCCACGTTGGCGGCTTGCGTACGCCTGCGCTCAGTTGCCCGGCGACGCGACATAGTTTTCCGACTTGCAATAAGTGAAGTCGCCAACTAGCCCGCCGACAAAAAGTTGCCGACATAGGTCGGCGGCCCGGCGCGGCGGGCTCAGTGTGTATTGCGCTTAGGCGAGTAGGCGCTTCGGGTGGCCTCGGCAAACCCGAGTGGAAAGCGGTGAAAAGTCACGCACACATACTTGCGCATGTAGTGGAGTACCTACCGAGCATGTATGAATCTGTTGTTCTGTTGGATTAGACTATGATTAGTAACTCATAGTAGGGGTACTGTTCTCGTGATGTTGGATTGAAGTTAAACGTTCTAATTCATACTTTTTTTAGCATGTTAAAAAAAAGTACTGTATTGACTGTTTTTTTGTTAATACTTACATAATATGATACGTATAGAGTACACCCGCAACCTAGTTGTCTAGTGTAATGGTCTAGTGCCCATTTTAGGGTTCCGTAGCCAAATTGTGATAGTTGTACGGAACCCTTCGTGCGCCAGTCACACTCGCACTTGGCCGTTTTTTTTTTGAATTATGATAAGGTGTAATGATGAATGTCAACATGAGTCATGTCAGCTTGACTGATTGTTATTGCTAGAGTGCGTTTCATCTTTATTTACCTCTGCCGTCATGTTGGTAGCAAAACAAAAAAGTCTTGCCTTAATATCTTGAATGTGCTATACCCTAAACCTTGAATACAGGAAGATTCGTTCATTCATTCTTTATATACAAATCCCCCTAAATTCAAGGTAGCACATTTTTTTTATTGTATTTTGCACTTTTTTGTTTTGCTACCAACATGACGGCAGAGGTAAATAAAGATGAAACGCACTCTATTGTTATTGTTGGTTAGTAAAGAAATCGATTATTTTCTCATTGTGCCTTCTTTTCTATTAATTAATTTAGATATTAGGCAAAGGACTGAAAAGGACTTAAATCGATAGTTGACACGTTGAACTCCGTTTCTCTTTATTCGTGCCTTTTGAACATAAATCCGATTAACTTAAAAATATTAATAAAAAAAACGATTGAACCCAATCATGTAAAAAACTCAATTAGTTTCTTTAAATAAGGTAATCTTAAGAGTTATAGAAGAAACAATTGTTTTTTTATTTTATTTTGGGCATAGATAATTATAGTAAAAAAGGAGGAGGTTCTCAATTCGACCCGTATATTGTTTGTTTGTATACCTATATGTATGTGTGTATGTATTTAAGGTCCCACCTTCCAAATAAAAAAAATATTATCGAAATCCGGGGTCCCTTGTACCGCCAGGCCATTCCCAGGAACAACCGTCTGTGATCTGTTTTAGACAGATCGTGTCACGAAACGCTAGTGGTGCGGAGTCGGTTTAATATCCAACAATCGTTTTCATATAAAAATAAATAAATAAATTCTGTGAACAACACACAGTGCCATTTAGCCCCGTGGTAAGCGACTAAGCTTGTGTTACGATGACTGGACAACGGATATAATACTTATATTTATTTATATATTTTTTGTTATAAAGAAAAATAAGCATCTGGCTCGTGGTGGGAACCCGGCTTTATCAAAAGGAATTATCAAAAACTTACTTTTCCATGGCTTTCTTGAATAAAGATGGCAAAGAAGGCAAATAACAAAATACTAAAAATATTGTTCCCCATTTTAAACGTGTTGAGTTAAAAGTAGAGGAAAAATTGTATCTCTTGTAAAAAAGATGCAGCTTTTATATGCTGCCAAAAAATAAATAATTTCATGTAAATTACAGTTCTTATTGTTCGTTGTCATTTGCATTGTAATCTACTCATTAAGTTATAAAAAAATAAAATTTCTAAAAGTAAATACTTAATATAAATTGTAGAATTCACAATATCTTGAAAAAAAATGAAGTTACATTTATTTTTAACTCCGATGAAGACATTCAAGGTGAGGTTGTGAGGTCCTTTGTTTGTTTGTCTGTGTGCAATCGAATGTTCCCATTTATCTCCAAAACGACTGGACCGCTTTAAATGTGGTTTTAGTAAAATGTTTGTAATTCGTTGGGGAAGGTTTACAAATAGTTGTTATGATTACTTGCCAGCGGTCGCTGCTAAGACTATTTTGTGTACCATCCATTGTTTTATTTGCACTATCCACTAAAATGACTAAGAAAAAAATTTGTTTGTTTATAGTTGACATTCGCCAATCCAGAGTAAGCTCCCGTGGCCTGCCTAACCACTCTAAGAGTAGGCCTTTGCCCTGCAGTGGGACAAATTAACGGGCTAATTATTATTGAAATTATACTCATTTTTCCCCAGGGGCAGTCTATCTCTAAGAAAGAAGGCTGTAAAGGTCTCCAAACGTAGGGCATTGATAAAAGCGATTAAATCCGGAAAAAATATAGTTCAATTTCAATCCAATAATGTTGCGAAAACAGAACAAAAATCTAGTTTTTTGTTTTATATACATCTACACTTCTACATCTTCACTAATATTATAAAGAGGAAAGATTTGTATTTTTGTGTGTAGGCGTGTCTGTATGTTTGTAATGAATAAACTCAAAACTACTGGACCGATTTCAAAAAATCTTTCACCATTAGAAAGCTACATTCACCCTGAGTAACAAAGGCTAATTTGATCCCGATATTCCCACGGGATCGGGACCTACGCGGGTGAATAATAATAATAATAAATAAAATACATTGACGTTGTATCGTTAATTATTATGTAACTGAGTGAGGTTTGATTCCCGCCCAGCATTTGTACTGACTTATACTGTAAAATTGATTGCAAAATACCTTATGTTTATTTGTAATATTTTTACGATCTAACGTGTGGTTCGATTCCACATTGGTTAAAATGTTATACCTTGACACTAAAAATATTGGTGAAAAGGTATATAATAATGTCATTTCTAGTTTTATTATCCTTGTTCTTAGACTCTAATGTAGTCGAGGGGGCATCCATTTCATGTGTTTATTTACAGGTTCAATGTAAATTCATATTTATTAATCAGTCCATGTACGAACAGTTTACAGGATATTCTATAAAAGAATCCTAATTATTGTAAATTCACTTTTTAAATTAGAGTATATATATTTGAGGACAAAATTAACAGGAAACGCTCGTAAGGAGGTTTCCTTTAATACATTTAGTTCTAAATTATATTTGGACAAAAGATCCTTCACAATTAGTTACTTTTACTGTAGTAAAATGACCAAGATTTAGATAAAGCCAAGTACGTTTGGTACATATATTTCGATATTTCCGAGTGGAATTTACATGAATAAAGATTAATTCTAATCATAATCTATGCATAAGCAATTTACCTTTTCTATATATCTCCATTTGTGGGAAACATTGGTTTGATGATCTGATTTCGAGGTCTTGGCAATTCTGCCGTATATGCAAACCGAAGTCGGAACGCATTCCACGTAAGACTTGAGTGCAGGTGTACTGAAAAGATAGAGAAAATACTTAATATAAATTGTTAGCAAGTGAATTACAATTAGAATTCACAATATCTTGAAAAAAAATGAAGTTACATTTATTTTTAACTCCGATGAAGACATTCAAGGTAAGGTTGTGAGGTCCTTTGTTTGTTTGTCTGTGTGCAATCGAATGTTCCCATTTATCTCCAAAACGACTGGACCGCTTTAAATGTGGTTTTAGTAAAATGTTTGTAATTCGTTGGGGAAGGTTTACAAATAGTTGTTATGATTACTTGCCAGCGGTCGCTGCTAAGACTATTTTGTGTACCATCCATTGTTTTATTTGCACTATCCACTAAAATGACTAAGAAAAAAAATTGTTTGTTTTTAGTTGACATTCGCCAATCCAGAGTAAGCTCCCGTGGCCTGCCTAACCACTCTAAGAGTAGGCCTTTGCCCTGCAGTGGGACAAATTAACGGGCTAATTATTATTGAAATTATACTCATTTTTCCCCAGGAGCAGTCTATCTCTAAGAAAGAAGGCTGTAAAGGTCTTCAAACGTAGGGCATTGATAAAAGCGATTAAATCCGGAAAAAATATAGTTTAATTTCAATCCAATAATGTTGCGAAAACAGAACAAAAATCTAGTTTTTTGTTTTATATATATCTACACTTCTACATCTTCACTAATATTATAATGAGGAAAGATTTGTATTTTTGTGTGTATGTGTGTCTGTATGTTTGTAATGAAGAAACTCAAAACTACCGGACCGATTTCAAAAAATCTTTCACCATTAGAAAGCTACATTCACCCTGAGTAACAAAGGCTACTTTTGATCCCGATATTCCCACGGGATCGGGACTTACGCGGGTGAATAATAATAATAATAAATAAAATACATTTATTTCAGACCATTGATCCATAGGGGTAAGTAATGAAAATAGTAAATGAAAAAACTTCCAAACTAATGTTAAATAAAATTATAATGAAGCAATGGATGTAGGTACTCAATGTGAATACGATCACATCTGTTCATGTACGGACAGTCTAACCCATCCGCAATCATCTTTAGAATACTGTTCGAGCTGGCTCTGACTCTGAGCACCAGGGATGTGCATTTTTTGCGGATTGTAGCATAAAAACAATCAGTTTGCGCTTCAGCAAACATCCCTTGTAAAGATACCTACCTAATTAATATAATAAGCTATATAAACTAAACTCAACTAACCTAATTATAACGCATCCCTAAACTACCTTAATTAAATCAATATAATACCTAATTAATTACGATCAATCCTGACCTACCTATCTAAAACTACCTATTTTGATTATGTGATGTACCTTTTATTTTTGGCTCGTGTAAAAGTCTAGTGGTTTCAGATCTACGTCATGTATGTAGTTAACCCTAAAGTTCTTTGTAGATAAGACGAGATTAACCTAAAATCCTACACCTGACCCAATTAACCTAAGTATTACCTGTACTCCTAAACCAACTTTAGGAGTACAGGTAATACTCTTTGATGATGATCTTTTACTACTTTATGTGATCAAAACTTCTTACTACTTGAATTTAATTAATCACCCAATAAATTGACAGTAAGTTATCTCTACAAACTATGCTCCTATAACTCCTCTACTCTAGCCTACAAAAATGAATGCTATAAATTAATAACTTAACTAAAGGGATTGGGACGAATAATGATGGTACACAATAAATTAGTTATCAATATATTGTTTTTATTAAATCCGGTGCTTCGATTATCTTGCAATGAAAGAATCACCAAGAAAACATTGCAGAAACTATTAATCAAATGTTAATGATATCGGACAATAATTAATTGAATTATGAATTCTATGAATTATGAATCTAAGTAAATGAGCTGTTAACGTCAATGGAATTCCACAATCCTAAAAACTATTATGATAAATCTCATTATAAGATTTTAAAGACCTTAGGTATCAACTGTACCTTATCTATTGACGTGTAAATAATCCTCTTGATGAGAATTTATAGTTTGATAAACTTCATTCAGTACACCCGTACTCAAGTCTTACTTGGAATGCGTTACGACTTCGGTTTGCATATACGGCAGAATTGCCAAGACCTCGAAATCAGATCATCAAACCAATGTTTCCCACAAATGGAGATATATAGAAAAGGTGAATTGCTAACGCATAGATTATGATTAGAATTAATCTTTATTCATGTAAATTCCACTCGGAAATATCAAAATATATGTACCAAACGTACTTGGCTTTATCTAAATCTTGGTCATTTTACTACAGTAAAAGTAACTAATTGTGAAGGATCTTTTGTCCAAATATAATTTAGAACTAAATGTATTAAAGGAAACCTCCTTACGAGCGTTTCCTGTTAATTTTGTCCTCAAATATATATACTCTAATTTAAAAAGTGAATTTACAATAATTAGGATTCTTTTATAGAATATCCTGTAAACTGTTCGTACATGGACTGATTAATAAATATGAATTTACATTGAACCTGTAAATAAACACATGAAATGGATGCCCCCTCGACTACATTAGAGTCTAAGAACAAGGATAATAAAACTAGAAATGACATTATTATATACCTTTTCACCAATATTTTTAGTGTCAAGGTATAACATTTTAACCAATGTGGAATCGAACTACACGTTAGATCGTAAAAATATTACAAATAAACATAAGGTATTTTGCAATCAATTTTACAGTATAAGTCAGTACAAATGCTGGGCGGGAATCAAACCTCACTCAGTTACATAATAATTAACGATACAACGTCAATGTATTTTATTTATTATTATTATTATTCACCCGCGTAGGTCCCGATCCCGTAGGAATATCGGGATCAAAAGTAGCCTTTGTTACTCAGGGTGAATGTAGCTTTCTAATGGTGAAAGATTTTTTGAAATCGGTCCAGTAGTTTTGAGTTTATTCATTACAAACATACAGACACGCCTACACACAAAAATACAAATCTTTCCTCTTTATAATATTAGTGAAGATGTAGAAGTGTAGATGTATATAAAACAAAAAACTAGATTTTTGTTCTGTTTTCGCAACATTATTGGATTGAAATTAAACCATATTTTTTCCGGATTTAATCGCTTTTATCAATGCCCTACGTTTGGAGACCTTTACAGCCTTCTTTCTTAGAGATAGACTGCCCCTGGGGAAAAATGAGTATAATTTCAATAATAATTAGCCCGTTAATTTGTCCCACTGCAGGGCAAGGGCCTACTCTTAGAGTGGTTAGGCAGGCCACGGGAGCTTACTCTGGATTGGCGAATGTCAACTATAAACAAACAAATTGTTTTCTTAGTCATTTTAGTAAATAAAACAATTGATCCCGGCAAACATCTTTGAAAATTCTGACGTGGAAGAGGGACGTTCGCACAGAGGTACATTTACGTGCGAATTGTATGAAAAATCGACTTCTGCGCATTTTCCATTTTTTTCTAGAAATTTGCCGGCACCTGTATAGTCGTCTTTAAAAAGCCGCCTCTACGTATAAAAAATGTATTGTCAAACAAACCATCAAGCTCCCCAATCGTAAACAAAGAACATAGTAATAATTTACAAACTTTAATTATTAATGTTTACAGTAAAACGAAGTGTTTCCCAAACATTTGTTTGAAAAGTGTAAAACGGAAAACAATATGGGTGTTGGTTCTTGGTTCTGATATTTCAACGATTACAGGGTTTGTAAATATAGCATAATAAATTCTGTGAAAAACACACTTGTGTTACGATGACTAGACAACGAATATAGGTAATCCCATCAAACACTTGCTTGTAAAAAAGCTTCAGTTCTTCTACCGTAAAAAGTTGTGAGATCCATATAATTCCAAGTCGGTTATATTATTCAGTCCCTACATAAGGGACCTTCTGTCTTAAGTTATTATTACGTAATTAGCTAATCTAACAACATCTTATAGAGACCATAATATCAATATTTTAAGAAAGTAATATTTTAGGTAAATATAAAATATTAACTTGGTAGACGTTGAAAAGACGCCTGGGTCTAGAACACAGGGGGTGTTCTAGACATTTAGGTAAACAACTGATTTACCGTCTTAGAAACACACTGTACGTAGTACATCCGTGTAGTGGGTCGCTAGTACATTAAACATTTCTAGAAAAAAATGGAAAATGCGCAGAAGTCGATTTTTCATACAATTCGCACGTAAATGTACCTCTGTGCGAACGTCCCTCTTCCACGTCAGAATTTTCAAAGATGTTTGCCGGGCGGGACCTGTACTTACATTGGAGACAAATGTCTAGCCATAGTGCATTTGTGTTCATCAGATGCTTTGCGGCGAGGCCTTGAATACAATAAAAAAAACAATAAATAATTCTAAAAAATCAATATTATTATTAAGAGCCCGAACTGTCCCACTGCAGGGCAAAGGCCTCTCTACCTTCCTTCCATTTGATATTGATAACTTATTTGAGACGCGCCCCATTTCGACCATAAAAAAACATCCGCACCCCCCCCCCTCCTCCTCCAGACCAGATTATCAGGTCAGAATAAAAAAAGATTTAATAACAAAATAAGTATTCTTATTGCTCATTAAAGCTTTACAAAGTCATACAAAAGATATTTAGTAAGAGTACCAAATACCTTTGATAGCCCCCTCAGGGTTGGCGCGGGGCTAGGACAAAGGCTGAAAAAGTTCTTAACATTCGCCTACTGAGGCATCAATGAGGTCCTTGATAGGCGTCAATTTCAAATATTTTCATTAGGCGTATCAAGCAGTCTGGAATGCATTCTCTCAACTATCGCAGGTTTTTCTACACAGGTGGCCCGCGCCCCCCTGAAAAGGTCTCTGCGCCCCCCACTTAGGGAACCACTGGTCTAGAGCTACTGTGAACCAGTCGCTTCTATAGGAGTCAAGGTCATCTCGCCAAAAATTAATAGGTAAACAAAAATAAAAAACAATGCAAAAATTGTAAAATGTAAAGGAATTATTTATATTTATATTTTTAGTTGCATGCATTAACATATTTTATTATTATTATTTTTCTTTATGATTTGTTTTTATTTTATTTAACAACTAGCTGACCCGGCAAACGTTGTTTTGCCTTATAAATTATAGATAGTAGCCGATTCTCAGACCTACTGAATACGAAAATAAAATTTCATAAAAATCGGTCAAGCCGTTTCGGAGGAGTACGGTAACTAACACTCCTCCGAAACGGCTTGACCGATTTTTATGAGATCGGTTCAGCGGTTTAGGCGTGAAAGCGCTGTTACGTAAGTCCCGATCCCGCGGGATTTACGGGATCAAAAGTAGCCTATGTCCTCCGAGGTCCCATCTATCTCTATACCAAAATTTATCAAAATCGGTTCAGCGGTTTAGGCGTGAAAGCGCTGTTACCTAAGTCCCGATCCCGCGGGATTTACGGGATCAAAAGTAGCCTATGTCCTTCTGCGAGGTCCCATCTATCTCTATACCAAAATTTATCAAAATCGGTTCAGCGGTTTAGGCGTGAAAGCGCTGTTACCTAAGTCCCGATCCCGCGGGATTTACGGGATCAAAAGTAGCCTATGTCCTCCGAGGTCCCATCTATCTCTATACCAAAATTTATTAAAATAGGTTCAGCGGTTTAGGCGTGAAAGCGCTGTTAACTAAGTCCCGATCCCGCGGGATTTACGGGATCAAAAGTAGCCTATGTCCTTGTCCGAGGTCCCATCTATTTCAATACCAAAATTTATCAAAATCGGTTCAGCGGTTTAGGCGTGAAAGCGCTGTTACCTAAGTCCCGATCCCGCGGGATTTACGGGATCAAAAGTAGCCTATGTCCTTCTCCGAGGTCCCATCTGTCTCTATACCAAAATTTATCAAAATCGGTTCAGGTATACGACCTAAGTCCCGATCCCGCGGGATTTACGGGATCAAAAGTAGCCTATGTCCTTCTCCGAGGTCCCATCTATTTCTATACCAAAATTTATCAAAATCGGTTCAGGTATACGACCTAAGTCCCGATTCAGCGGGATTTACGGGATCAAAAGTAGCCTGTCCTTCTCCGAGGTCCCATCTATCTCTATACCAAATTTATCAAAATCGGTTCAGCGGTTTAGGCGGAAAGCGCTGTTACCTAAGTCCCGATCCCGCGGGATTTACGGGATCAAAAGTAGCTTATGTCCTTCTCCGAGGTCCAATCTATCTCTATACCAAAATTTATCAAAATCGGTTCAGGTATACGACCTAAGTCCCGATCCCGCGGGATTTACGGGATCAAAAGTAGCCTATGTCCTTCTCCGAGGTTCCATCTATCTCTATACCAAAATTTATCAAAATCGGTTCAGGTATACGACCTAAGTCCCGATCCCGCGGGATTTACGGGATCAAAAGTAGCCTATGTCCTGTCCGAGGTCCCATCTATCTTAATACCAAAATTTATGAAAATTGGTTCAGCGGTTTAGGCGTGAAAGCGCTGTTACCTAAGTCCCGATCCCGCGGGATTTACGGGATCAAAAGTAGCCTATGTCCTTGTCCGAGGTCCCATCTATCTTAATACCAAAATTTATCAAAATCGGTTCAGCGGTTTAGGCGTGAAAGCGCTGTTACCTAAGTCCCGATCCCGCGGGATTTACGGGATCAAAAGTAGCCTATGTCCTTCTCCGAGGTCCTATTTATCTCTATACCAAAATTCATCAATATCGGTTCAGCGGTTTAGGCGTGAAAGCGTAACAGACAGACAGACAGAGTTACTTTCGCATTTATAATATTAGTAAGATTTTTTTAAATTTTTGAAATGTTAAATAAGTATTAAACTGTACCAGAATGAAATATGTAATGTAATTTTTAAATGCGAATTTGCCTTAAAACATTTTTATTTATTTTTTTCTTCTCTAAATGTAATTATGTTTTGAAATAGGTACTTAATTAAATTTAGGTACCTGGAATGTAATTATTAAGAATATAATATAATTTGTCAATTCATATAGTTGTATAACCCCTAGTTATAGAAGAGCGTTTCCACCTAACACAAGTATTTTATACTTAAAAGGTGGATCCGACAACTGTTAATACGTATAATCTATTGGTTAATGAAATATTTTTTTTTTTTTTTTTTTTTTTTTTTTAATTCATTTTTAGGGTTTCTTAGGGTAAAAACGAGATCCTTTTACTTCGACTCCACTGCCGGCCGTCAGTCTGTCATCAGGCTATATCTCATGAACCGTGATAGCTAGACAGTTGAGCTTTTAGCAGATTTTTTTTATTTCTGTTACCACTATAACGACAATTAATGAAAACAAACTAAAAAATATTTAACGGCTTTCGTTCGATACGCGAGAATTTTGTTGGACCAATGTTACGGAACCCTTCGTGCGCGAGTCGGACTCGCACTTGGCTGATATTTTTTAAATTGTAAACCAGGCCGTGACTAGCATCATAAGATTCACAAGTTGAGTGCGACGATCAACTCGTTCATATACAAGTTGAAAAGCGACGGCGAGCTAACGCAGCGTACTACGTGGGCGATCGGATGCGAACGCGAAGCGGCGTGGTGCGGCGCGGAAACAAGGAACAGTCGATAGCTATTGAAGTGTCCTACGTGAACAAATGCACGTAAAGTGCGATGCGGCGCGACTCTCGACTGATCCTTGTTTCCGCGCCGCACCGCGCCGCTTCGCGTTCGCATGGCATTCGCATCCGATCGCCCACGTAGGACGCTGCGTGAGTCCCTCCTGCCTCACCCCGCATCCCAACCTCTACGGATTGGAATATACACTACTATTCCATCTAAGGCCGTATACAGAAAGAACGCTTGTCAGCGCTGGTGACCCGCGCAGGAAAATGTATGAACCCGCGCCGATAAGCACTGATCGGTGCCGACAAGCTTCAACACGCGCTGGTCAGCGCTGGGCTGCTGACGTCATAACATCGTCCGATGAGTCCGACATTCTGCCTCAACCTGCTTCCTTTGTGTAGAACGGACCAGCGCTGACAAGCGCTGGTAAGCGCTGACAAGCGCTGGTAAGCGCTTATAAGTTTCCAGCTTTCTTTCTGTATACGCACTAACGCTGTTGACCTGATTTCCGTACCAATATCTGAATATATTAGAGACTTCAGAAGGAAGATTAATACGATCCAGCTTTTTAAACAATATATTATAAGAAACCAGGTCAAAAGCCCTAGATAGGTCGAGGAAACAACTAATCACCGGCGTCGTACGATTAGGGTTGCCAGGCCCAAAATTCAAAAAGCCGGACACAGATTCATATTTAGCCGGACATTTTGCCCCAAAAGCCTGACACATTGGGTTTTTCATCTGTCTGTGGCAAATAGTCGCACACAATGCGTGAAATAGCCGCACACAATGCGTGCCACGACGTGGCCTATTTTCTAAAAAAATTTATATTTTTATGAATTACAAAGGTGTTGGTACCTTTTTTAACCTTAACCTTTAATGCGTAATGAAATGAATCAAAAAATATAAGCTTTCAAAAATCATTTATTAATTATGATTTTTTTGAAAGCGCGTGTGAATTTGCCTCAGTTTGTACGAATTGCGTTGTCCGCATGATTCTGACGGGGTTGACCAAAAGCCTAACAAAAGCCGGACAGGCCGGACTTGTATATATTTGGCCGGACACGACTGTAAAAAGCCGGACATGTCCGGCTAAAGCCGGACATCTGGCAACCCTACCTACGATCGGCATAATATCTAACGGCATGTTTAAAACTTAATATTGCACTTTCGGTAGATAACTTCGGTGTAAATCCGAATTGGTTATCGTGCAAATCTAATAGCCTTATTAATAAACGTGGAGTAAGGTCGGAATAATTTTAACACCTTTTGTTTCTGTCTGTCAACACTGGGTCTTGTCACGGAAAAAGACATAGCATGTTCTCACTACTCCGTCCTTACCTCACGTTTATTAATAAGGCTACGAATGATTATTTAATTCAATATTATATAGTCGCTACGAATTCCTTTACAAAATTCAGAATTACCCTAGAAGAATAGGCGATAGTCAGAAAAAGATTTCGTGATGCGACGGCAACGCGCCTCCATCGCGACTTATTAATGTGCATTGACCCTAACGATTTTAGTTTCATAATATATTATTTAGGTACAATTTTCAACATTTACAGCTATAAAAGCAGTCAAATCAAGTCAAGTCAAGAGAGTCGTAGTAAAATGGCGGCTTGAAGAATTGATCACACCTATTTATAAGATTTAGAAGCAAACAGAAAAGTCCAAGTTTAGCACTGTTTTTCGCTTTCACTACACTCGTACACTTTCATGAAATCAAATTGAGTAATAAATGCCACCAAAATTAAACAATTTACATGCATTTTAACTAGGTTTCACGAAAATGAAAATTCAGCTCTACATTTTCGAAAAAGCGATTCCTCAGAAACTCTGTAATTAGGGTTGCCAACAGTTTTTTCGAAAAATATAGTATTTGTGGCTAAAAAACATAGTACGACCCAAAAAAATATAGTACAAAAATTTGAGCGGTGTTTTGTAGAATATTTCGAAAAAAACAAGTATTTTTTGCACTTAACCTTTTTTTTTTGCAAAACCGCATACGCATTTATGCTATGAATTGCATATAAAATTCAATTTTGATACACCACACCTTGTTTATTTATAATATTAGGCGCTTTGGCGACCGCTACCGCGGCACGCTCGCTTCGCTCGCTCGCCAAAGCGCTGTGCAAAATCATGTTCTAATATGAACCTAACCTATCCTAGTCGGGGTGCTCTGTATAGTTTTCTGCGTACTCCTAGTTTGGGTAAAACGCCCGTTAATATGACAGAATTCAGTGAATGAAGCTCTTTAAAACTTTTACCCTTCATTGATTGTTACAGACGATATAGCGACGTGGTTTGGTCAGTATTACGTATGGGGAAATGTAACTTCGCCACCAATCTTCTCACCTAAAGTTTGATTAAAGATGACTATTACCATTGTGTCTTTTCATTTGTTAAATAGACTTAGTCCAATTTATTATCATGTATGTTTATGACTTTAGCGGTTATGGATACCTCCATTATGCGTTTTGTGTTTTATGATAAATCATCTTTAGGCGTATAACAATTATGTCCTATACATTTATGCTGTTCAAAATTATGATAAAGAAGATTAGAGAAAGTTAACGTTATGCCAATGAAACCATTCTGCGATTATAACATTATGCCGATCACTATTTATGCGAGAAAACTTTATGCTGAAACTTTTATGCCAAACAACATTATGAAAAAAAAATTTATGCGATCGAAAGGGCACCCATTTATGCATGCCCCTACGTTTTGTTTTTTTTTTCAATTTCTAGTTTTTCTGAATTTTATTTCTATTCTAATTAGAAAATTAAAAATAAACAAAACGTAGGGGCATAGTCATGGCAGATATAAGTTTTATGGCATAAACATATTTGATCTAATGTATTTGTATTTGTAATCATATTTGGTATCCAGGGAGGAAACAGTTGACTACGTTTGTATAGAGAAAGAGTAGGTAGACTGTCCTCTTAAGTTTAGGTCATAGCACTTACCCTTTGGAGTACTCGAGTAAAAAGGCAAATCTTCAAAAAACATCGGCAGGTCAGGTGCAGCATTCGATAGGAGTTGTAGATCATTCACAATTTCATCAAGATTACCCTTGTAAGGTATATCTGGTAATACAACGATCCCTTCGAAACACCTTCCTGCTAATTTCAGCTCGTTGCAGTACTTAGCCTGGACAGAGATGGCTATTACTTGTTTACTTGGTGATGGGCCGACTAGTTGCCGACTAGTTGGCAACTTTTCCGACTAGTTGGTAGGTGCCGCCTAGTTGGTAGGTGCAGACTAGTCGGCAAATTGTGCCGAGTAGTCGTCAGGTAACAATTAAAGAAGTGATAATTCAAGGATTGCTTTCAAGCAATCTCAATAATAAAAGAAGTGACATGTAAAAATAAACCTTATTAGCCTTATTAATAAACGTGGAGTAGAGTGGGACTAGTGAGAACATGCTTTGTCTTTTTCCATGACAAGAGTTTTTAAAGTTGAGAGACAGAAACAAAAAGTGGTAAAATTACTTTGACCCTACTCCACGTTTATTAATAAGGCTATATAACAATAACTCAAAACTCTGTTTTAAACGTGATAAAAAATCTGCTCTCCTCTCCGAGCCGGTCTGTGTGAACGGACCCTTATGCAGTAAAACCAATATTTATTCAATTCGTTACCTATACAGTTAGAAGGTGGTTCTGTACCACCTTCTAACTATGTAGGTAACGATGTAGAAAACATTTTTTTTATTTTAACAGCGTAAATTCCTTTTTATTGGGAATAATATAAAACAAATGAGATGTAAATAAGATGTAAACTAGTAGGTAATTTACATTGGAAAAATGAAAAAAAGTTTCTCCGTTTTATTTCATTTCGAATGAATATTTTGGAAAACCTTGTGGTGGGGACCCTATAAAAGTAAAATCTTAATCCGAATAATATCGATATTCAGGTAGAAAACGAAATTTTTCATAATATATTTTGGTATTATGTTTGTATGGAAATAGTAACAGTCGCCACGTTCCACAATGCCCAACAAAATATTAGCTTCGTTCTATTTTTTTGATGACGTCTAACCCGAGTTCCTTACCACTATCACAATTGGCACGGAATCCTAAAATGAACACTGGACCAACCAATCCGTAATCACAATGCAAACGTTAAAACGTATTTTACTACATGCGCAAGTCTATCACTCCGTCATTAGATGGCGCTTGTAGTAAAAATACATCGCGGTATCGTTGCGTTCTTATCACGTTAGTTGTATGGAAGCCCCTCTTAAATATTTTGGGTAAGGAACCCCCTTATAAAAACCCACAGCAAAAACTTAATAAAGTGGCAATTAAGCTAGTCCTTTGAATTGTATGTACGCTGTTACACCTAACTGAGAAGACTACATACACAAACTTATTGGTTATACTTAGGTAGATAGCTTTTTTTCAATCGGATCTGTAATTGATGACCAGTAATCAAATACCCTGCTATTGTATGGGCGCTCATTCGACACAGAGGCCTACATACAATGTTTTATTTAATACTAGCTGCGCCTCGCGGTTTCACCCGCGTAAGTCTCGATCCCGAGGGAATTACGGGATAAAAAGTAGCCTATGTGTTATTCTAGGTGTCCAGCTATCTATATTTCAAGATTCATCGCAATCGGTTCAGTAGTTTTTGTATTAAGTAGGATAAATATTTATATATTTTTTGGAATTTCATCTTTGTTTGTAACCTTCCTTTTCCTGATGCAAGTAAAATGCAAGTAAATATTCCTTCGCGGTTATTGACATAAAATTACTTTAAACCCTTTACATAAACTTCGGAAGAAGTTAATTTTACTTGGTAAACTGAGGATACATTAAAATCAAATTTTCTAACATAAAGTCATAACTCATAGGTACATAACATAAGGACATCTATTGAGGAACCCCATATATGGACTACTGCAACTAATTATGATGGGAAAAGTTGCGGGAAAAAGAAAAGTTGGTCGTAGGAAAAAGTCGTGGCTATATACGAAATATTAGAGAGTGGACAGAAATAGCGAGTGCCGCCAAACTATTTAACCTCGCGAGAGATCGCATAAAGTATGTTGAACTGACTGCCAACCTTCACTAGTTGGAGAGGCACCCTGAGAAGAAGAAGAACATAAAGTAGCCGAATGTTAATGAACTGTAAGGCCCAGGTAGGCAATATGTTACCATGTCTTAAATTACGAGTTTTTACTTACTCAGAACATTTTGAAAGCCGGAATCCTTGAAGCATCGAGCCACAGTCGGGATGAAATCGTGGTTCACGGAACCATTTTGATGAAATGGAGTGTACGCTGATATCCACAAGCCGGTAATGTTAAAATCCTGCACAATTTTTGATAGATATAATTTTAAAACAGTTTATTTAGGTGTCTCGAGGTCATTTTATTTTATGTTCTACTAGCTGCATCCCGCGGTTTTACCCGCGTATATCCCGATCCCGTGGAAATATCCGGATCAAAAGTATTCTGTTACTCTCCTTCCATCACTTAAACTATCCATTTGCAATTTTTTATCCAAATAAGTTCTTGACTTCTAGGACTGGGTCTGGATTATCTCTGTAATCGGCATACTGAGAATGTGTTCGATAAACACATAACTAACTACTTATAGGTAATCGAGGGAGTATTATGATGCTGAGATGATGAGAAAAACCCCATGAGGTTCTTGTGGTTTCTTCTCATCGGAGGGCATCATTCCAAAACCACAGTAAAATCTCGACGTTACAAAACGTACGTACTAGGCATGCCTTTTAAGTTCTGTCGTTTGTATATTTGCCGCCAATTTTAAAATTAGAACTTTACAAAATTCAAATTTGTTAGAATTTCGAATATCAAAACAATTGAAAGCATTAGGATTAATGCAATTGTTTAGTCACAGCGTTGGTTTGAATCTGTCAGGTCACGTACGAAAATGAATCTTACTAAGGAAAATGTTCGTGCAATAATTTTCTATAACTTTCGAAGAGGCCTCGCGCGACTTCAGTGTTTCGAAGAGTTAACAACTGTATTCCATGATGAAGTCCCATGTCTGCGGACCATCGAACGCTGGTATTTGGAATTTGAGCGTGGACATACCACACTTAGTGACAAATCTCGTGAAGGACGTCCAAAATCCGCCTTCACTGAAGATAACATCGTTGCTGTGAGACAACTAATCGTCGAAGATCGTCATGTGACATATCGAGAGATAGAGGCGTTATTAGGCATCTCAGGGACAACCATTCAAAAGATATTGCATGAGGCGCTTGGTGTGAGAAAACTAGTTTGCCGTTGGATCCCGCATTTGCTTTCCGACGATCATAAGGCGGCCCGCGTCAGATGGTGTAAGAAAACTCTTCAGAGGTTCAACCGAGGAGAGTCAAATCACGTCTACGACATCATCAGTGGTGACGAATCTTGGATCTATGCCTACGATCCTGATTCCAAACAACAATCTACAGTCTGGGTTTTCCAAAACGAGCCAAAGCCGACTAAAGTTGTTCGCTTTCGAAGCACTTCAAAGAAGATGGTGGCTACGTTCGTGGCGAAAACCGGTCATGTTGCGACGATTGCACTTGAAGATCGTAGGACGGTTAATGCGGAGTGGTATACCACAGTTTGTTTACCACAAGTCATCGCCGAACTTCGGAAATCTATGTCGAAGTCCTGCACCATGACAACGCAAGCTCACATACCGCTCGTCAAACGATTGAGTATTTGAAGCAGGAAAACGTCAGTCCTGACCTAAGCCCTAACGATTTCTTTACATTTCCTAAAATTAAGAAAACTCTTCGTGGTCAAAGGTTCCAGTGCAGTGAAGAAGCGGTCGACGCTTTCAAGTCAGCCATTTTGAACACCCCCCACTTTGGAGTGGAATAAATGTTATAATAACTGGTTCGAGCGAATGGAAAAGTGTATTAAACTTCGTGGTGAATGCTTTGAAAAACAATAAAAGGTACTATAAGGTTATAAGTTTTTTTTTCTTCAAACGACAGAACTTAAAAGGCATGCCTCGTATGTAATTTATGCATCGTTCTAAATGAATAAATATATTTGAATTTTGAATTTTGATCTACTTACCATTCCATGACTTTGTTGTATAATTATAGTAGAAAAAACAACAAATAAAATACTATAACTATTTGGTGCCATTTTAGAAGCGAGTAATGTTACAAAAAAACTGACTTCGTTTAATACAAATAAAGCTTTAAATGCTGTAAATAGACAATTAGACAAAATGTTTGTCTAAAAAGAAGAAAAATTTAAAATGTTTGTATTTATACAGGGTGTCCGGAGACCAGTGGATATCCCTGAACGGGCAGCTGGCGGGGAAGGGTTGGCAGCCCAGAATACGTTTTTTTTTTCTATCTCAAACGGTTCGAGCTGTACGACACTTTTTAGTAAAAATTTAAAAATGTCTACTTTTTTGCACATTTCGGGGCATCACGTCCACAGATTAAGCGATAGCATTGTTTTATTTTCGCCATGTGTTCACCAATATTGATGTTTGAAAATCACTTTAGATTTTTTTTAATACTATAGTTAGTAACTTACAGGATGTCCCCAAAGATAGATTTAGTTTTATAAACTTTACTTTCTGCTAAGTTTGAGCATCTGTGGTGTAAAAAAAATGTATGAAACCTGTCTGGCCGACTATTGAAAAAAATTGCCTATTTCATAAGGATTCTAAAACAGTATTATACTAATAACTTTTTGTCATAAGTTACTAAGCTAGTGCTATGAATGCATCGAAGGTACTATGTTACATGAAAAAGTTAAACAAGTATTGTACAAAAAAGGACACTTTTTAAGTTTTAATATGTCATAACGTTACAGCAAATGCTCAAATTGTCCTCCTCTTGCCCTTACACAGGCCCTTAACCTTTTTATAAACGATCTCTTAAGGACACGATTATAATTATTTTCTCCTTATTTGTTGTGCCGCTTCGTGGACGCGTAGACGCAGGCCTTCAATTGTGGTTATGTTTTTTTTGTATACTTGTTCTTTTAAACACCCCCAGTAAAAAAATCAAGCGGATTCAGATCAGGCGAACGTGGAGGCCACAATATTGGACCTAATTGGCCAAACCATCTTCTTGGATAACTTTCATTTAAATAGTTTCTCACTCGCACGGCATAATGTGCAGGACAGCCGTCATTTTTAAGTTACATTCTTCGCCGGATCGCCAATGGCACCTCTTCGAGTAGTCTCGGGAGTTCGTTTTGGAGAAAGTGTAAATGGTTGGCCCTGTTTAGGTTGCCTTGCTATTCGAAAGGCACAATAATTTGGCCATTTAAAATAATGGTCCAATAGTTAATTTTAAATTGGTACTGTGATCTGTACTGTCTTCCCTGGCTAATCTTGGGTTGGTTAGCTGCCAGCTGTGCAAATTGTACAAGTTTAGGTAGCCATCTCTTTTGCACGTTGACTCATCGCACATTATGCCGTGCGAGTGAAAAACTATTTAAATGAAAGTTATCCAAGAAGATGGATTGGCCAATTAGGTCCAATATTGTGGCCTCCACGTTTGCCTGATCTGAATCCACTTGATTTTTTTTACTGGGGGTGTTTAAAAGAACAAGTATACAAAAAAAACATAACCACAATTGAAGACCTGCGTCTACGCGTCCACGAAGCGGCACAACAAATAGGAGAAAAAAATTATAATCGTGTCCTTAAGAGATCGTTTATAAAAAGGTTAAGGGCCCGTGTAAGGGCAAGAGGGGGACAATTTGAGCATTTGCTGTAACGTTATGACATATTAAATCTTAATAAGTGTCCATTTTTGTACAATACTTGTTTAACTTTTTCATGTAAGATAGTACCTTCGATGCATTCATAGCACTAGCTTAGTAACTTATGACAAAAAGTTATTAGTATAATACTGTTTTAGAATCCTTATGAAATAGGCAATTTTTTGCAATAGTCGGCCAGACAGGTTTCATACATTTTTTTTACACCACAGATGCTCAAACTTAGCAGAAAGTAAAGTTTATAAAACTAAATCTATCTTTGGGGACATCCTGTAAGTTACTTACTATAGTATTAAAAAAAAGTTAAGGTGATTTTCAAACATCAATATTAGTGAACACATGGCGAAAAAAAAACAATGCTATCGCTTAATCTGTGGACGTGATACCCCGAAATGTGCAAAAAAGTAGACATTTTTCAATTTTTACTAAAAAGTTACGTACAGCTCGAACCGTTTGAGATAGAAAAGAAAAAAACGTATTCTGGGCAGCCAACCCTTCCCCGCCAGCCGCCCGTTTAGGGATATCCACTGGTCTCCGGACATCCTGTATACAGTTTTCATTAGTTCTTGCAGGACTTGTACATTATCATTTGCATTTTAATCGGTTAGTTAATTATTATTCCCAAAAAATAAAATAATTTACAGTAACGTTAACATTACAATGTGTAAAGTTAGCTATAAGACAAATAAAATGTAGCCACAACCGAATCGAAAACGACTTTCTTTCAAGTTATAAATAAAACTAGTAGGTCGGCGAACAGCAGAATTCGCTGGCACTTTATTAGAAGGACCTACATAGGTATTACACCTTAAAAAAAAACAAGAGATATCCAAGTAAGGAGTCTGTGGTGAAAAGGTAGTTCTTGGAACGATTACAATGTATATAAAGGATGGTGAATAAAGGACCTATTCTAGAAGAAGAGGTAGAAGTCGAAAAGTGAACAATTTACTATATTTTTGGGCGAAATACCCACCAAAAAAGATCCCCCACGACAAAAAAAAATATTAAGGCTGATTAAATTTGTAAACCAACTTTCATTAAATTAAAAATCATCCACTATTATTTGAAATAAATTTTATAGATATTCATCCAAGAAGAATAAGTTGACGCTTATGAGGAAGAAAGAGAAGGATTATAAGGATTTAAATGAGACTTAACAGACAGCCCACTGTGCAGAGCCTGTGTGGAGGTAGAGGAGTATACCACGCTTATTCTTTTGGAATGTCCTGCACCGGCGGAGATTAGACTAGGAACTATTGGTGACGTAGAAAGCCTTTCACAAATTTTTAATAAATCACATTTAGTGGCAAAATTTATGGATGAGCTGGGCTGCTCCCACTAACAAAATGAACCATCACGCAAAAAGAACCCAATTTGAGGAGGTCTATTGGCGGAAAACGAGCCCGTAAACAATTACAAAGGATTTAAAAGAGAAAATTAAAGAGGAGAAGGAAAGGAAGATGATAAGGGAGAGAAAGAGGTAGAGACGAGAAAGAAAATAGATATAGAGGAGATCATAGAGGAGAGTATAATATCGTATGAAAAGTGTTTTAAATGCTTAGTTCATATTTAATTGCTCATGATCACTAGAGAAAACTTGTAGGTAGGTACACAAGCTAATAAAACCTGCGTTAAAACAACAAGTAGGTATCTGTCTTTAGGGAGATCCCTTCATCTCCACACCAAGTGCCAGTAAACCGTCATATATTTGCTGTGTAGTCTCCGGCGTAGGTTTGGTTAGAGGGATACGTATTCCTATGGCTTAGGGGCTACTCACATACTAGCAATCTCACATGTCCGTGAGTTGCCCACGATCTTATCAGACTTAGGGCCTCCTTAGAAGCCTTTCTCACATACTAACAATCTCGCACGTTGGTGAGTTGCCTACGATCTTAATATGTCAGAGTAGTTTTACAGGATCAGACGCACAATGTCCAATTTGCATAAAGTCCCATTCGCACAATGTCCTGTTCGGGAGACCACTCTATACGAAAATATGCATCGTGAGGAAGCCAATATGCTCCAATGTAGCCTAACTGTGGTGAGTCCTACATTGGAACATTTGGCAATCCGGAGTAGGCTCCCGTAGCGTTTTACTGCCTAACCCCTACAAGAAGACAAAAAAAAGCGATATAAAAATATTAATAATGTGCCTACCACCGACTACCACGTATGTTTGTGTATACTTATTATGTTTTTAAAAGTAAATTAGCGTTGAAAACTGGGGTATGGATGAAGAAGCGAAATCAAGAAATTTTACCCATGTTTTGTCCTAAAGCACAGCCCAAAGTCAAAATCAAGTCAGTAAGGATATTTAGTAATCTTGAAAATCAGAATCAGAATTTTGTTCCAGGTAGGTAGGCACTAGGTATCCTGATAACTTTATAGGTTCCTACCTGTTTTAATATCCGTCGTAACGGGCAAGACCAAATGTCCACCGCCAACTAAACCTTGTTAAGTTAGCTTAGCTCGCCAGTTTTTCAAAAAAGTAGAGCATAGCTAGCATAGTTTGTGGCGAAGCTACGATGATTCGCCTAACACTATCCGTTATCTATCTACCAATACATTAAGCATTATTAAGAAGTAACATAGCCTACTTATGATCTCGATATTCCCACGGTATCGGAATTTTCGCGGGTGTGACCGCGGGACATAGTCACTTATAAGGTAGGTACTAGCAGTTTTTTGCGGTTTCACCCGCGTGAGTACCGGGATCGGTACTCACGCGGGTGATTTCTTAGTGGATACCTACACACTACAAAGAACACACTCTCCAAATTTCATGTCACTAGGACCAGCGGTTTGGGCTCTGCGTTGATATATAAGTCAGTCAGGACATTGAACTTCATATACCTACATAGAAGAAGAAGATATAACGACATAGCTTATCTAGTAGATATAGCGCCGAGGCGCTTGTTACAGGTAACGATTTCAAATTAGTTATGGGTTAATCTAATTCCTATGCCGTTATGTCGGTAGCAAAACAAATAACTTTTGCCTTTAATACCTTGAATGTGATACCTTGAATTCAGGGCGATTTTTAGATTTTTCCGTAGCCAAATGGCAAAAAACGGAACCCTAGATAGATAGATAGATTCGAGAGAATCGTCATGTCTGTCCGTCTGTCCGTCCGTCCGTATGTCACAGCCACTTTTCTCCGAAACTATAAGAGCTATACTGTTGAAACTTGGTAGGTAGAAGTAGATGTATTCGGTGAACCGCATTAAGATTTTCACACAAAAAGAGAAAAAAAACAATAATTTTTTTGGGTTCCCCATACTTAAAACTGAAACTCAAAAATTTTTTTTTCGTCAAACCTATAGGTACATGTGGGGTATCTATAGATAGGTCTTTAAAAATATATTGAGGTTTCTAATATCATTTTTTTCTAAAGTGAATAGTTTGCGCAAGAGACACTTCCAAAGTGGTAAAATGTGTGTCCCCCCTGTAACTTCTAAAATAAGAGAATGATAAAACTAAAAAAAAATATGATGTTCATTACTTTCCAAACTACCAACGAAAATTGGTTTGAACGAGATCTAGTAAGTAGTTTTTTTTTAAAACGTCATAAATCGTTAACCGCAATTTACCTTTCAAAACAAAATCTGTTGTATAGATAATGGTACGGAACCCTTCGTGCGCGAGTCCGACTCGCACTTGGCCGGTTTTATATGATAGATGAATTAATGAACCTCCCTGAATTCAAGGTATAAGGTATAGCACCCTCAAAGTATTAAAGTAACACTAATATTTGTTTTACTACCAACATAACGGCATAGGAATTTAAAGATAAAACGCCTTGTACCTACCTACCCTGTCTACACGTGTCTAGAGATATTTTATCGCACACGACCACTACGCGATGCGCCCTCCACGCGACTTACGTTGCAATGTGCTCCTGTTCAAAATGAGAGAATATAAAAGGAAATCGGGATGAAAAATATAAATAAGAGAGGATAAGGAAAAGAGATAACAATAGCGAAGAGGTCATGAGTTATTATAATAATAAAATGAGAAAAGAGTTTTTAAATGTAAACTTGATATTTATTCACTAATTATTTGGTTACCAGAGTAAACTTGTACGCAAGTTGCGTACAACCTTGCGTCAAAATTACAAGTTTATCTGTTTTAGGGGGTTCCCTTCATCTCCACACCAAGTTCCAGTAAACCGTCATATATTTGCTGTGTTGTCTCCGGCGTAGGTTTGGTTAGGGGAATACGTATTCCTGTATCATACCCCCAAATCAGCTTGAATCCTTCCTTAAGGTTTGGTATATAAGCTGCGAAAAGAAATAATTCCTTTAAAATTTATATTTGGCGATAACGCGTGGAGGTAATGTGTTGTTGAATTTTTGTTTTAGCGCGACTTCTGCGCATTTGCCATTTTTTTCTGGATGTTTGCCGGCACCTGTAAATTGTTTAGCTCCGGTGGCATATTAATAAAGTAAGCAAATCAGTTAGCGAAGTATGTTTCTCCTTCACACATAAAGTACAGAACCGATTGCAATAAGACTTAGTATGCTGATAACTTGAGATCTGGATTAATATAGAGGCTGCTTTTTATTCCCGCGGGATCGGGACTTACTAGGGCTCTTGTGCAGTTTCGGTTGAGGCTTACTGATCGAATCTCGAGAGCCTCTACGTACAGTTTGGTTTATTGAACACGTGCCCTTAAGCTGGGTTCCCATGGCCCGTATTACAAATAGGTGACACCGCGCCAGGCCAGACCGACAGGCTATGGAAACCGTCGCGTCCGATGAAGCCTATCGTCGCCCGTCGCATCACTCGCACAGGCCTCGACAGGCTTGGCGCGGCCTGGCCAGTGATAAAACGGGCCGTGGGACGCCAGCTTTACATGAGTTGGTACGATTATACGTGACGTTAACAGTTGGGGCAAGTCCGCAACGCAAATGAAGTGATAAAATCTCTCTGAATTTCCTAGATGGCCGAATTTACAAGGGTAGCACTATTTGTTATTATTCTGTTATTAGGCAGGAGAGATAAACAATGGTTGAATTATTATTTTATGTTATTAGATGTATAGTATTACTATATTTTATGGGCTTCTTTATCGCAATAGGTCAACTGGAAAAATAGATGTAAGTTGAAATTAAAGACATTTTTCGGTTTGAATCGCGTGGTGTTTATTACTTTGCATTGCGTGGTGTTTATTACTTTTATTACTTTACTAGCATTGTTACAACGCTCAACGTTTCGAGACCTTTCCAGGTCTCTTCTTCAAGGTAGACTGAAGAAGAAGAAGAAAAATGTCTTTAATTTCAATACAACATCGCGAAAACAAGAAAAATCTAGATGTAAGTTTTTATAAATAAATTTCATCCGCGTAAGTCGCGACCCCGTAGGAATATCGGGATCAAAAGTAGCCTATGTTAGGTACTCCTCGATAATGTATCTTTCTGTGGTAAAAGAAATTTTGAAATCGGTTCAGTCGTTTTTGAGTTTATTGATTACAAACATACGACACACACACACACACACACACACAAGAATACAAATTTTTCCTCTTTTTAATATTAGTGTAGATAAATTAGAAACTCGCGCGGCTGGTGACCCGGTGCGACAGGAAACAGGGCGGATCGTTTTTTGAAAAAGATATTTTCGTGAGGGTGGGTCGTTTTCGACAGGGACCTTTTAGGGTTAACTCTCAAAGTATGAGGGGTACCGTTGGATGCAAACATAGTATCATCAATAATCATCATCAATTCATGGGGAGGTATGATGTGTATGTATGAAACTGCGCATTTTAAAATGTTCTAAATGAAGCTAAATAAGAATAACACTTACACCTCAACGAAGTATCTGAAACAATAAAAGGTAGCTATTAGTGTTTTAGAATGTGTCAAAGTAAATTGTAATTTTTTAAATTTTAGTATCTACAATCAACTTTAAACGATCATAATCGGGTTAAGCACTTATTGATACTGGGTGACCTATAATTTTTGTGGCAACAATTACTTTCTCGAGCTCCTCCGTGCTTGGGTAGTAGGCACTTTATTAACATTATCTTTAGGGTTTCGTAGTCAACAAGAAACCCTAATAGTTTCGTCATGTCCGTCTGCCCGCGGCCTAGCTCAGAGACGGTTAATACTACAAAGCTGTAACTTTACACGAGTATAGGTACCTACATAATATTAAAGTAATTAAAAATAATAATTAGGGTACCTTATGTGAAATGGGGATGATTTGTTTTTCTCATTTACCCTCTCGTATAGGGTATTATTTGAATAGGTCTTTTGAAATCATTGTGGGTTTTAAAAAACCATTTTTCATTTAGGTTTCCGTTTTTGAAAGATTAAGGTTTAAAGTGCCATTTTTTTGAGCCAAATGTCACCTATCAGCGAAATGGCTGTATTTGGATGCGTCATATGGATTCACGATAGTAGGTAGTACTACATATAATTAAGTTTAAAGGAAAATTATCACAGCTAAGCAGTCTTCTCAAATTTACGAGTAATTAAAAGAAATAAAAATAAAAAAATTGAACAAAATCCATTGAAAATAACAAGTTGTAACGACTTTTTAGCAATCAATGTTATTTTATTGAGACTACGAAACTCTACACTGAGCGAGGCCTGACAATGCACGCACTTGCCCATTTTTTTGGATTTTGTTTTAATATCCGTGTAAAAGTCTTTAAACTTATACTGATTTCATTATTGGACTTACCTATATACGTAGTATCATTTAAGTTATTGACGGCCGCACGGTACTGGTCCAGTTCGGCTTGTTTTTGCAATCCTACTTTTTCATCATTACCCATACAAGCTGTTTCGATCTCCTTTATTACTTTTGGGAACAAGTTTGCAGCTGCGTTCAGATTTAGGGGGAATCCCGCTAGGAACCCAGCACAAATATTATCCTGTAGGAAAATGAAATTATTCTGTTTTTAGTATTTGTTGTAATAGAGGTAATAAAGAAAATACTTCATTCTTGAAATTTTTAACTGTCGTCGCTTACACGGTTTATGAGATACAGCCTGGCTGAGCCTGGTGACAGACAGATAAACAGACGGAAAGTGAAGTCTCAGTGAAAGGGTCCAGTTTTTACCCTTTGGGAGCCCTAAAATGAATTTTATTTTTACTTTTAAGTGGTAAAGCTGGCACTGCCTAAGTAAATGTCCTCGAGTGACGACCACGATGTAATGCGAATCCCGATTTTTGGAAGGCTTGGAGCCAACATGTCCCGTTTCAATCTTCGAGCGATATGACACTAGCGGTTAACGGGCGGGGCAGATAAATAACATATAACCCACTTTTTCCTTATGTCCTTGATTTAATGGGGTTGGTAAGTACTTAGTAATAGCACAGTTAATTTTTCCATCCATCCTTTCTTCCGCATCAGGGGCAGCCTTCATGTCCGAGACATTGCAAGAATGCCGCTTACGGTGGTACGGTCACGTTCTACGAAAACTGGCTAGTTACGTGGGAAACAAATGTCTTACTATAGCGCATCCGCCCGGCCGCGGCAGATTGGGAAGATCCAAGAAGTGCTGGCTTGACGTCATAAGATCGGATATGCGTGCAAATGGCCTCACTACGCGGGATGCCGAAGATCGTGCGAAGTGGAGACATAAAAGTAGAAAAGCGGACCCCGGGCTCTCGAGAGAGATGCAACCAGGAACATCACTCGGATGTTGAGTCAATTTTTCCTTAAACTTGTGGTAATAGTTTTAGGGCTGAAGGGCTACTATGGCAGGGAGGCCATATCAGAAAGTCGGGGACCTATTTCTGGAAGCCTGTTCCTCAGTCATGACCAAATAACTTACATTTCCCGAAATCAAAATCGCGAAGTCTTTTAATTCTACTGTTGATCTCAGCAGTAGCGCATAGTCCATGGAAAGCGCCGCACCGTCAAAGTTACAGATTGCTCCCTCGTCGTTGGTGTCACGTAGTCTTAAGGCTTCTATGATTACTTCAACAGCGGATACTGAAATAGGTAGTCGTCTATCGTGAAACGTTTTCAAGGATAGAATATTATTATATCTGTTGGTAAACACCCGATTTATTAATACTTTTAGCTTTGACCGTGTCCAACAATTCCTATTGTAGATCGCAATCTAATAAAAACGAAATAAGAAATAGCTTCGCAAATTTCGCAATTCTGAACAAGATTTGAATTAATATTTTAGAAATATTTTTAACAATCAACAAAATAATAATGAATAAAAATTTATTTTAATAAACTTTTAGATAAATAGGTATGTTTATATACCTACGAGTATAATACTTCAATAAGTGACCATCGATTTGCAAGTGCGATGTTCATGAAAGTCGCTATATGGCTTAAGAAAATGCATCGGAAAATACATACAAAATATGCTCATTGACCTGTCTTTTCCTCCGAGAAAAAGATGGTGTCTCGGGAGGAGGGAGGTTTGTATAAATAGGTAAACTCGTAAAAGGACTCTTGAGCATTTTCCATCACTCGCAGACTGATAGTTAGGTAGGTACTCATTGAGTATTCTAGCCTTTGTGTCCCTGACTATGTAGGTAATTAACTTACCCTTCGGAGTCGTAGCAAATTCCAATTCTTGAAACATGCAAGAGATATCAGGTGCAGCATTGCATGCCATTCGTAAATCACTTACAGTTTCGGTTAGATTACCCTTGTATGTGATTGCAGGGAGAACCATGATTCCTGCCACTTTCAGGTCATTGCAGTACTTAGCCTGTAGATAAATAATAATTAGTTAGGTAGGTAGGTATTAAGGTGGTCGCACTTTAGTTGTTTAATTCTTCTCATTTAGATTTTGTAAATTTAACATACTTCTTAGTTTAGTAATATTAATAACTAATATAATAACAGCTGTTACAACTACATAATATATAAAAAGATATATTTAAAAAATGGGGGGATGGCGCTGTATGCTGAAACACAAGCTCACGCTTAGTTCAGCAACAGAGCCTTGAATACTTTTAGAAAATGTATGTATGTATTTAGATAAAAACAACAAAGTACCTACTATGTTGTTTTTATCTGAGAATAATACTATTAGTATTAGTGTTTGTAACGTCTCCGTTTCACGGGGCTATGGAGCCCCGGACCTCTGGAAGGCGTGCGTGGGGCCGAAGCCAACACGTAGAGGCCCGTTTCAGTCACAATTTTAATCGCAAAGTATGAAATGGACACCAGACCGGCGGTTATCCCTGTCTACACTATAAAATGCAGCCAAGGACAACCCCCGCTCGGTTTGGATAGTACTATTGTTAAAACTACGGATGAAAACTACTTGGGCTATAAAAATGGGTTGGTAGTGGATTGGATACTGGGAACTATGGGGACTATGGCGCCAACCGTAACGATGTAAAAATACACGTAAAAATGGCAGACGGAGACTCGCCAACTCACAAACTGGGCCACCTTAAATGAAGCCGAGCAAATTACAGCCAGGGGGCAACAGGGGCGTGAGTGGCTGAAGGATGGAGAGGCCTTCCAGGATTTTATACTCAGGTCACGGGCTCCCTGAGGATCCAGCCTACCTGGCCCACTCACCACTTACGATCGGCATCCATCCTACGAGCAGAGTGGGAGCTCTGCTCTCGCGACTCCACTCCGTATTGTTACGAAATGCGGCGCGTACGGTGCGGGTGAGGTTTCACATCATTACATACGATGAATTCTAAAATGCGGCGAGTGCGGCGCGTGCAGCGCGTCACGTTTATTGTGCGATCACCTTTATTGGGATCAAAATAGGAAACAGCAGCTTTTTTTAATTTGTTTTGTTTATTTTTCTGGCAACCAGTAAGGGAAGGTACTAGAACGTGAGGAAATTAATGGAAAACGTTCCTTCTTATTCTTATTTTTTTAATTATTTATATCTGCGATCATTCTTTTTTAGGGTTCCGTACCCAAAGGGTAAAAACGGGACCCTAATACTGAGACTTCGCTGTCCGTCTGTCCGTCTGTCCGTCTGTCCGTCTGTCCGTCTGTCCGTCTGTCCGTCTGTCCGTCTGTCCGTCTGTCCGTCTGTCCGTCTGTCCGTCTGTCCGTCTGTCCGTCTGTCCGTCTGTCCGTCTGTCCGTCTGTCCGTCTGTCCGTCTGTCCGTCTGTCCGTCTGTCCGTCTGTCCGTCTGTCCGTCTGTCCGTCTGTCCGTCTGTCCGTCTGTCCGTCTGTCCGTCTGTCCGTCTGTCCGTCTGTCCGTCTGTCCGTCTGTCCGTCTGTCCGTCTGTCCGTCTGTCCGTCTGTCCGTCTGTCCGTCTGTCCGTCTGTCCGTCTGTCCGTCTGTCCGTCTGTCCGTCTGTCCGTCTGTCCGTCTGTCCGTCTGTCCGTCTGTCCGTCTGTCCGTCTGTCCGTCTGTCCGTCTGTCCGTCTGTCCGTCTGTCCGTCTGTCCGTCTGTCCGTCTGTCCGTCTGTCCGTCTGTCCGTCTGTCCGTCTGTCCGTCTGTCCGTCTGTCCGTCTGTCCGTCACCAGGCTGTATCTCATGAACCGTAAAAGCTAGACGGTTGAAATTTTCACAGAAGATGTATTTCGGTTGCCGCTACAACAACAAATACTAAAAACAAAATAAATCAAATATTTAAGAGGGGCTCCCATACAACAAACGTGTTTCAAAAACTACAAGGGAATTTTATTGCAATCCGAGGTCGCTTCTGATTGGTCAGAGGCAAATCGTAGGTCGTGGAATTCAAAATGGCCGCCCTGTCTGTCAAATATACCAGTCTGCCTTCACTTACAAAAGAGTTTCTTTTAAGTTTCAGATTTTCTTTGTGCCAAAGTTTTTTTTTTCTTTTTTTTTTTTGAGTGGTGTGGTCGTATGAAGGGAGTAAGGATCGAAGCTAAATATTTCACATTTTCCTATCAAATTTAAAAATTGGATGTAAATCATTTTAGGGTTCCGTACCCAAATGTCATAGTGGTACGGAACCCTTCGTGCGCGTTGCCCGGTTTTTTAAATCTGTTAAGAGGACAGTCTCCATACTCTTTCTACATAGAAACGTAGTCGACTGTTTCCTCCCTGGATAATGACATTAGAGACAAAATTAAGCCCATAGAATCTGTCACCAAGTTTTATCAAAATTGGGGAAAAGCTACAACAGAAGACTACTACCATGAATACTGAAAACGGATGATGATGATGATGAGTACAACAGAATCGCTCGGATGATGATGATGAGAACAACAGAACTAATTACGCGAATTTCCCTTTAGGAACAAAACAATATTACTGCTAGGAAGTACTATTAGTTGATGAATAGGTGTTAAGGTACGAGATGGCAACGGGCGACATGAGGCGGCAGCGGACGACGTGTCGCGGCGACACTACTGGTTTCTATGTATTTCTATGAAACTCCCTACGTAGTCAGCGACACGAAGCTAGTAGTTTCGGCAGAGAATAGGGTTACCCCATCTCATCCCGTGGGTGTCGTAAAAGGCGACTAAGGGATCTGAGGGAGATTAGCAAACCTTAAGTTCTCCCCGCGCGGTGGCGGATAAGCTGCTTGATCCCTAAGAGGGTTGGTGTCAGGCAGGCGGCCGGCCGTAAAAACATTACCAAATCTAATTGCAGAAGGTATGGTCAAGGAATATGTATTCCCTCTCGGGAGCCCGGAGTTTCACGTGTCGCCGTGACACGTCGTCCGCTGCCGCCTAATGTCGCCCGTTGCCAACTCGTACCTCTATACTCGAATTAAGTATTTCTTTACTTACCAGTTGCACCGCTTCATACAATGGTTGAAATCCAACTTGAACGACAACTTTTATGTCATACGGTTTGGCTGCGTTATAAAACCCTTTGGCGATTTTTTTCGCCTCCGCCAAACTCAGGGAGGGGCCTTCGCCGGTATATGAGACGACTGAAGAAGAAGAACTTGTTATATGTTTTTATGTTTGGTTATAATGTTGTTTATCTACATCTACACTATAATATTATAAAGTATTATAAAGAGGAATATCGATATTATTCGGATTAAGATTTTATTTTTATAGGGCCCCCACCACAAGGTTTTCCAAAATATTCATTCGAAATGAAATAAAACGGAGAAACATTTTTTTCATTTTTTCAGCGTAAATTACTAGTTTACATCTCATTTACATCTCATTTGTTTTATATTATTCCCAATAAAAAGTAATTTACGCTGTAAAAATGAATAAAATGTTTCTCCGTTTTATTTCATTTTGAATGAATGTTTTGGAAAACCTTGTGGTGGGGGCCCTATAAAAATAAAATCTTAATCCGAATAATACCGATATTAGGGTAGAAAACTAAATTTTACATAATTTATTTTGGTATTATGTTTGTATGGAAATGGTAACAGTACCCACCCTCTTAATGTATTGTAATAGGGCGTTTTTAAAACAAGCCGTATTCGAGTAATCGATGAACATCCCTAAAACATAGGAATTTTGAGGAGCAATCCCGTTCATCACTCCGAAGATCCTCATCAGATCCTTACTAAATTTTTATGGGACCATTTCGAAGCTCCCACCTTTCGATTAAAAAAAGAATCATCTTAATCGGTCAAGCCGTCTTCGAGTAATCGGTGAACATACATAAAAAAAAAAAATATAATACATACAGACGAATTGAGAACCTCCTCCTTTTTTTGAAGTCGGTTAAAAAGATAGCTGTGATGGAACCGAAATGATACATTTTTCAGGAATTATATTGTGTTTTTCCTTGCGCTACGTTACTAACCTGACGTTACGAAAGCACATTTTATGATTTAACATCACAATATTTTATAAAAAATACACTAAAGCTTATGATTCTGATAACCTTCAGTTATTTTTAGATACTTGGTTCAAAAGTTTAAACAATGTCCATGTTAAAATCAAGAATATTTATCTTTTAAATCACTGTAGGTCGGAACAAGTTTTTGACGAGACACTGCTCTGAACAGTAAGTAACGCTAACAATCACAGTGGACCGAAGAAGAAACGGGGAGACGGATATTAAACTATCAAAAAATGGATGCCCTATCAAAAAATATCGGAACACAACTTATTTTTCTTTTAGAGACGACAAAAATAGTTGTTACTAACTGGAAATTCCGGTATGATCAAAATTTTAGGACAACATAAAATTTACACTTTTTAAACTTACACGATTTCCGTCCATTTTTATTAAAATAAAAATAATAAATAAATAAGTTTAAATTGTAATAATTTAAATTATTTAAACTTTTATTTATTTAGTTATTTTGAATAACAACCATTTAAAAGACATTAAAAAGTGATTTTACTAAGAGTATGATTAGAATACTTGAGGATTTCAAAGTTAGAAACTATGCGGGACATCGTAAAGATGGGAGACATGTATTTACATTTTTCATTTTTTAGTATTAAGATTGTATATTTATTTATTTTTTGTTATAATTTACTTCTGTTAAAATTTTCTATCTATTGCCATTTTAAACTTTTACTTTCACTAATAAATTATTAAAAAAGTTAATTGATAAGTCAGTGGACATTACTGGACATTGTGTTTTGGCCTGTAGCAAAAGTTTTTGTTAAACGCCCAAATTTTACTGTATTGTACTTTGAGTTGTGCAAATAAAGCGTGCGATTTTACATTTTTATTATTAAATGAACAACAACTTACCTAAAATTTGTTTAATGCCAAAATCAGAACAGACTTTAAGCATCTTCGGGATAAGACCGTAGTTCACGGAACCGTCAGCATTCATTGGAGTTAAAAAACTATTCATGACGCCGGTACCGGTAAACTGGAAGTAGATACAAGATTTGTCACATCAAGTAGGTACTGTTTTTTTTTTCTGTACTCCCACCATGAGTTGGAATTGGAACGTAAATATGTGAACTGTTTGGGTATGTCCGCAACGCAAAATATCGGCTCAATATAACAACAGCTTCATACAAGCCCGCGGCGTAGGCACAGAATGAGTAACAGAAGCAAAGGTTTCATATATCGGCGCTGCAAGGGTCTAACCAGTTTAAACCGGTTTCTCGTAGGTCGAAGTAGGGATGTTCCGATACCATCAAAGTATGGATACCTACTCATAATTCAGTAATCTCAAATTATTTATCGATATTACACGAGAAACCGGTTTCAACTGGTTAGTCCCTCGCAGCGCCGTTGTATGAAGGTTAGTCTCTGTTCCTTCTCTACTCATCTGGCGTAGGTACTTCACTACATGCGCAGCTATATGAGTGCGTGACGTAAGGCGAGTAGGCGCTTCGGGTGGCCTCGGCAAACCCGAGTGGAAAGCGGTGAAAAGTCACGCACACATACTTGCGCATGTAGTGGAGTACCTACTGAGCTTGTATGAAGCTGTTGTTCTGTTGAATTAGACTATGATTAGTAACTCATAGTAGGGGTACTGTTCTCGTGATGTTGGATTGAAGTTAAACGTTCTTATTCTTACTTTTTTTTAGCATGTTAAAAAAAAGTACTGTATTGACTTTTTTTTTGTTAATACTTACATAATATGATAGTGTAATGGTCTAGTGCCCATTTTAGGGTTCCGTAGCCAAATTGTGATAGTTGTACGGAACCCTTGGTGCGCCAGTCACACTCGCACTTGGCCGTTTTTTTTTAAATTATGATAAGGTGTAATAATGAATGTTAAACATGAGTCATGTCAGCTTGACTGATTGTTATTGCTATTGTTATTGTTGGTTAGTAAAGAAATCGATTATTTTCTCATTGTGCCTTCTTTTCTATTAATTAATTTAGATATTAGGCACGGGACTGAAAATGACTTAAATCGATAGTTGACACGTTGAACTCCATTTCTCTTTATTCGTGCCTTTTGAACATAAATCCGATTAACTTAAAAATATTAATTAAAAAAACGATTGAACCCAATCATGTAAAAAACTCAATTAGTTTATTTAAATAATCTTAAGAGTTATAGAAGTAACAATTGTTTTTTTATTTTATTTTGGGCATAGATAATTATAGTAAAAAAGGAGGAGGTTCTCAATTCGACCCGTATATTGTTTGTTTGTATACCTATATGTATGTGTGTATGTATTTAAGGTCCCACCTTCCAAATATTTTTTTTTTATCGAAATCGGACTTCATATGCCGGAGTACGGCGCGGACATATCCACATACATACATACATACAAAAAAAAACAATATACGGGTCGAATTGAGAACCTCCTCCTTTTTTTAAAGTCTGTTAAAAACAGATCCCTGACGGTTGCTCCTCGGAGTGGCCTGACAGTACAGCGGACCCCTATCTGCATACCCACAGCTGTGGTCATAGTCGGGGACCCTATAATATATATAAATAGATTTTAGTCGTCCGGGGTCCCTTGTACCGCCAGGCCATTCCCAGGAACAACCGTCTGTGATCTGTTTTAGACAGATCGTGTCACGAAACGCTAGTGGTGCGGAGTCGGTTTAATATCCAACAATCGTTTTCATATAAAAATAAATAAATAAAACAAATAAATTCTGTGAACAACACACAGTGCCATCTAGCCCCGTGGTAAGCGACTAAGCTTGTTTTACGGTGACTGGACAACGGATATAATACTTATATTTATTTATATTTTTTTTGTTATAAAGAAAAATAAGCATTAATGACTCCGCTCTGGCTCGTGGTGGGAACCCGGCTTTATCAAAAGGAATTATCAAAAACTTACTGTTTCATGGCTTTCTTGAATAAAGATGGCAAAGAAGGCAAATAACAAAATACTAAAAATATTGTTCCCCATTTTAAACGTGTTGAGTTAAAAGTAGAGGAAAAATTGTATCTCTTGTAAAAAAGATGCAGCTTTTATATGCTGCCAAAAAATAAATAATTTCATGTAAATTACAGTTCTTATTGTTCGTTGTCATTTGCATTGTAATCTACTCATTAAGTTATAAAAAAACAAAATTTCTAAAAGAAAATACTTAATATAAATTGTTAGCAACGGAATTACAATTAGAATTTACAATATCTTGAAAAAAAATGAAGTTATATTTATTTTTAACTCCGATGAAGACATTCAAGGTAAGGTTGTGAGGTCCTTTGTTTGTTTGTCTGTGCGCAATCGAATGTTCCCATTTATCTCCAAAACGACTGGACCGCTTTAAATGTGGTTTTAGTAAAATGTTTGGAATTCGTTGGGGAAGGTTTACAAATAGTTGTTATGATTACTTGCCAGCGGTCGCTGCAAAGACTATTTTGTGTACCATCAATTGTTTTATTTGCACTATCTACTAAAATTACTAAGAAAACAATTTGTTTGTTTATAGTTGACATTCGCCAATCCAGAGTAAGCTCCCGTGGCCTGCCTAACCACTCTAAGAGTAGGCCCTTGCCCTGCAGTGGGACAAATTAACGGGCTAATTATTATTGAAATTATACTCATTTTTTCCCAGGGGCAGTCTATCTCTGAGAAAGAAGGCTGTATAGGTCTCCAAACGTAGGGCATTGATAAAAGCGATTAAATCCGGAAAAAATATAGTTTAATTTCAATCCAATAATGTTGCGAAAACAGAACAAAAATCTAGTTTTTTGTTTTATATACATCTACACTTCTACATCTTTACTAATATTATAAAGAGGAAAGATTTGTATTTTTGTGTGTATGCGTATCTGTATGTTTGTAATGAATAAACTCAAAACTACTGGACTGATTTCAAAAAATCTTTCACCATTAGAAAGCTACATTCACCCTGAGTAACAAAGGCTACTTTTGATCCCGATATTCCCATGGGATCGGGACTTACGCGGGTGAATAATAATAAATAAAATCCCAATAGGTCGTGCCACGGCCGTGCCACGCTCTATTGGGACTGGTCTATTATCACGGACAGGACTATTGTCGCCAATAGACCTGACATCGTGATAGTAGACCGGTCGGAACGACAGGCAATACTCGTCGATATCACCGTTCCGCATGACGTTAATCTCGTAAATGCTGAAAAGGACAAGGAAACTAAGTACTTGGACTTGGCCCACGAGATTACCGCCATGTGGCACGTTGATTCGACAAGTATTGTTCCGATAGTCGTGTCGGCAAATGGATTAATAGCGAAAAGCCTCGACCAACATCTTAAGAGGCTTTCGCTAGACGGTTGGGTCAAGGGTCAGATTTAGAAGGCAGTCGTCCTTGATACGGCACGTATCGTCAGAAGGTGACTGTCTCTGCGTCCCTAACCATCGGTAGTCTGGGCCCTGCCCCGCTGCCGAACGGGCTTCTAGGTTTTTATAGTAATTTACTGTTTTTGTACAAAATTTATACATTGTTTATAGGACTTGTAGATAGAATTTTATATAAGTTGGTTACTTAGATGGAATTTTGTTTATAGGTTTTGTAGTAATGTATATATTTTGTATGTTGTTTATTTTTATAAAAACTTAAATTTAAGAAATTAAATAAATGAGTGTAATAAAATACATTTATTTCAGACCATTGATCCATAGGGGTAAGTAATGAAAATAGTAAATGAAAAAATTCCAAACTAATGTTAAATAAAATTATAATGAAGCAATGGATGTAGGTACTCAATGTGAATACGATCACATCTGTTCATGTACGGACAGTCTAACCTATCCGCAATCATCTTTAGAATACTGTTCGAGCTGGCTCTGACTCTGAGCACCAGGGATGTGCATTTTTTGCGGATTGTAGCATAAAAACAATCAGTTTGCGCTTCAGCAAACATCCCTTGTAAAGATACCTACCTAATTAATATAATAAGCTATATAAACTAAACTCAACTAACCTAATTATAACGCATCCCTAAACTACCTTAATTAAATCAATATACCTAATACCTAATTAATTACGATCAATCCTGACCTACCTATCTTAAACTACCTATTTTGATTATGTGATGTACCTTTTATTTTTGGCTCGTGTAAAAGTCTAGTGGTTTCAGATCTACGTCATGTATGTAGTTAACCCTAAAGTTCTTTGTAGATAAGACGAGATTAACCTAAAATCCTACACCTGACCCAATTAACCTAAGTATTACCTGTACTCCTAAACCAACTTTAATTGAAACGTTTAAAGGAAAATCTAAGATGATCTTTTACTACTTTATGTGATCAAAACTTCTTACTACTTGAATTTAATTAATTACCCAATAAATTGACAGTAAGTTATCTCTACAAACTATGCCAGATCCTCTACTCTAGCCTACAAAAATGAATGCTATAAATAAATAACTTAACTAAAGGGATTGGGATGAATAATGATGGTACACAATAAATTAGTTATCAAAATATTGTTTTTATTAAATCCGATGCTTCGATTATCTTGCAATGAATGAATCACCAAGAAAACATTGCAGAAACTATTAATCAAATGTTAATGATATCGGACAATAATTAATTGAATTATGAATTCTATGAATTATGAATCTACTTACGTACTTCCAGCAGGGGACGCCGCGAGCCGGGCGGGTGATCTGCCCTTCCATGAGGGCCATTTCACCCAATTCCCCTATCCCTCCCTTGGGGAGGCCGAGGGACGCCCGGCAATCACGGCTTTCTGTCGAACCTACCTGTCTCTTTACAGAACCTTACGATCTGCTCCACCTTCAGATTTTCGATGTCCTGTGCTTCTAGTAAATCTGTTCCCATGTTTTCCCATCGTATTAGTGAGTACATGGGACGTTCGGCGAGCAAGTGGAAGCTGGTTTCCTCTGTCTCCATGCATTCTGGGCAAGTGGGATCTGTTTTCACGCCTATTAGTGTCAAATGTCTGTTCAGTCGGCAGTGTCCTGTTATTATTTCTATAACAAGTCTCATGTTATCTCTTGTGAGTTTTAACAGTTGAATGGTTTTCTTTGAGTCTAGCCTTTTGATGAATATCTTCGACTGTCTCATGACAGGTGAGGATGTCCATCTCCTATTTGTTTCCGCTGTTATGCTTCGGCTGATTGCACCCTTCGTAATTTTGAGGGTAATTGGCAGCCTGGGTTCAGGACCCATCTGGTTCTCATCGGCTCCCTTCCTAGCCACTTCGTCTGCTATCTCATTACCTGTGTTGCATTATGAATCTAAGAAAATGAGCTGTTAACGTCAGTGGAATTCCACAATCCTAAAAACTATTATGATAAATCTCATTATAAGATTTTAAAGACCTTAGGTATCAAGTGTACCTTATCTATTGACATGTAAATAATCCTCTTTATGAGAATTTATAGTTTGATAAACTTCATTCAAAACAACTTCAAAAAAAAAAAGGTATACTTAGGAATGACTCCTACCTAAGTAATTTGAGATTCGCAGACGATATTGTACTGTTCTTCGAATCAGCGACACAACTGGAAAAAATGATTAATGAACTTCTACAGCAAAAAAATTGGACTAGAACTAAATAAAGACAAAACGAAAATAATGACAAACCACACAAGAAAAACCATAACAGTCGAAGGGACTATCATAGAATACGTCGAAAAATATGTGTATCTCGGGAAACAGATGTCATTTAAAAATTCCAGACACCATGAAGAAATCGAAAGGAGAGTCCAATTAACATGGAACAAATTCTGGTCATTCAAAGAAATCCTGAAATCAGACACAGATTTATATTTTAAGAAGAAAATCATGGACTCTTGTCTATTGCCCTGCCTCTCATATGGTAGTCAAACATGGATTTACAACAAATATACATCCAACAAAATACAAACAACTCAAAGAGCTATGGAGAGGAGTATACTAAAGATAAAAAGAAGAGATAAAGTAAGGAATACAAAAATTAGAAAAAGAACAAAAATTATCGATGCTCTACACCATTGTAAAAAGTTAAAATGGAAGTAGGCGGGGCACTTATCAAGAATGTCAGACGATAAATGGACAAAAGTGGCTACTGTTTGGAAAGGGCCGGTGGGAAAGAGAAACAGAGGTAGACCAGCAGAGAGATGGGAAGATGAAATTAAAGAAATAGCAGGAAAAGATTGGCTAGACAAATCAAGAGATAGA
This sequence comes from Idaea biselata, assembly GCA_958496205.1. NCBI lineage: Eukaryota > Metazoa > Arthropoda > Insecta > Lepidoptera > Geometridae > Idaea > Idaea biselata. Next base: position 10,284,614 of record OY292402.1, read on the forward strand.
AAGAATTGGAGAACGATGGAGGAGGCCTTTACTCAAAAAGAGGTCCTCGAATGAACAATTTTTAAGTTTTTTTTTTGAATTAGTTTAATTTTAAAACTTTTTTCATAATACTTATCTATTTAGTTTTAAACTTATTATTATTACGTGTTTTATAAGTATCATTCACAGGATAAATAAAGGCTAAAATAAAATAAAATAAATAAACTTCATTCAGTACACCTGTACTCAAGTCTTACGTGGAATGCGTTCCGACTTCGGTTTGCATATACGGCAGAATTGCCAAGACCTCGAAATCAGATCATCAAACCAATGTTTCCCACAAATGGAGATATATAGAAAAGGTAAATTGCTTACGTATAGATTATGATTAGAATTAATCTTTATTCATGTAAATTCCACTCGGAAATATCAAAATATATGTACCAAACGTACTTGGCTTTATCTAAATCTTGGTCATTTTACTACAGAAAAAGTAACTGATTGTGAAGGATCTTTTGTCCAAATATAATTTAGAATTAAATGTATTAAAGGAAACCTCCTTACGACCGTTTCCTGTTAATTTTGTCCTCAAATATATATACTCTAATTTAAAAAGTGAATTTACAATAATCTGGATTCTTTTATAGAATATCCTGTAAACTGTCCGTCCATGGACTGATTAATAAATATGAATTTACATTAAACCTGTAAATAAACACATGAAATGGATGCCCCCTCGACTACATTAGAGTCTAAGAACAAGGATAATAAAACTAGAAATGACATTATTTTATACCTTTTCACCAATATTTTTAGTGTCAAGGTATAACATTTTAACCAATGTGGAATCGAACCACACGTTAGATCGTAAAAATATTACTAATAAACATAAGGTATTTTGCAATCAATTTTACAGTATAAGTCAGTACAAATGCTGGGCGGGAATCAAACCTCACTCAGTTACATAATAATTAACGATACAACATTAGGGCTTGCAATCCGGATAACGGATATCCATATTATCCGGATATCCGTCGAAATTAATATCCGGATTTAGTTGACTTTTTTATCCGGATAATTCGGATTTTTCGGATAATTACTTTGCACGTACAAACAAATACAAACTGGTAGTTCTGCGCACAGTAGACCCCGCGAGCACTTTATTAGGAATACCTACATAGGTTTTACATAGACACCTTAAAAAACAAGTGATAGAAGATGAAAATATGAAGAATTTGTGATGAAAAAGTAGTACCAGGAGCGACTTCTATGTAGTACCTTATTGTTCTTGTGGATAAAGGGTTTATTCTAGAGGTAGAAGTTGATAAGTGAGCAATCTATTGTATTTGGATGAGCTATCCTGTAGGCCGATTATGTACGCAGTGATAATCACCGAAGTGAGTGGTTTACGCTTGATTTAGCAACTCCGAAACGTCAAACACCTACTTTCGTATGACGTATCATAGAAACTCCACTGGGTTCGGTTATAATCACTTCGTACATAATAGGCCTACTGTTCATCAGTCCGAAGATCCTAATGAGATCTTCGTCATATTTTACTGGGACTAATTTGAAGGTAGGTATAAATAAAATACCTTATAAATAAAAAGAATCTTTGAAAACGGATCTCATAGAGGGGAGATATCAAGAAGCCCCCTTTGTGGGAGAAATACTCGACCAATTTAAAATCCCCCGCCACAAAAAAATTGTAAAGGCTCATAGAATCTGTACATCAAGTTTCATCAATGTCGATTAAAAAATACTTCCTGTAGAGGAGAAGTAACAAATTAACCAACTGTAACAGAAAACAAATATTGCCAGACTTGAAGCAGAGACGCTTCGCTCGCTGGCTTAATCACAGACAATGCAAGAATTATCCAAAGTTGACAATTATTGCAATTCATTAGTATTTTAGTTTTTAGTTATTTTATCGGTGTCGTGTATTCATTTCTTTCGAAAATCCACTTTAATATATCCATTCTTTTTCTTCTTCTGGTGCCAACCCACCTCTGGAGGTTGGCCGTCAGCTCAGCGAACTTGTTCCGGTTTGTGCCAAGCGAAAAAGTTGTTTCACGCTGAAAATGTTTGGCCACTCTCGGATGTTTCTCAACCACGATTCTTTCTTCGTCTAACGGGTTTCTTGCCTGCGACTTTGCCCATCATTATTATTTGGCGAAGCTCGTATTTCTCGTGTCGCAAAACTTGACCCAAGTATGCCACTCGCGTCTCTTGCCGACACGTTGGAGTACCCGCACGTTGGAGACGTTCTGTGTCCAGCTAATACGTAGCGTTTTACGGTAGCACCACATCTCGAAAGCTTTGAGGAACCCTTGTGTATTGACTTTCGCAGTCCAAGCTTCACTACCGTAGATTACTACTGGCCACACATAACACTGGCGTATTCTAACTCTGAGCTTTATGGATAGTTGGCGACTGCATAACTGACTGGGTGACTTGGGCAATTCCAATCCGAGTACGATTTTCTTGTCCGCTATCCCATTTTTTATTAACCCATGCAAAAGTATAAATACCTGTAATTTAACCATTGGAACCCGCACTATATCTGAACCTGCGACAGTGATTCTGGGATTGAAGTAGTTCCTTGATACTACCAGAAATTTAGTCTTAGACACGTTCATACTCAACCCTGCTTTCAACCTGTACTCATTAACTCTGTCTAATAATATCTGCAGGTCCAGCTCTAATGAGGCTACAAGTGCAGTGTCATCGGCATATCTTAAATTGTTCACGATTTTTCTGTTTACTTTAACATCGATCTCATATTCTTCTAGCGCTTTCAATATTATCGCCTCCGAGTACAAATTGAACAACAGGGGAGATAAGATGTATTTTCTTACCTCGACGTTTCAACCATGTTACAATGGTCTTGGTCGCGAGGGTCGCGTAGTTGAAACGTCGAGGTAAGAAAATAAATAATAATATGCGTATATATCTATTAAAAACCCTTGTTTTTATTAATTAAAACTTTGTAGTAAGGTTTTTTTCTTAATATTATGTAATTTCAAAAATTATCCGAATTATCCGGATATCCGGATAATGAAATTTTAATATCCGGATTATCCGGATGGCCAAAAGTTAACGGATAATGCAAGCCCTATACAACATCAATGTATTTTATTTATTATTATTATTATTCACCCGCGTAAGTCCTGATCCCGTGGGAATATCGGGATCAAAAGTAGCCTTTGTTACTCAGGGTGAATGTAGCTTTCTAATGGTGAAAGATTTTTTGAAATCGGTCCGGTAGTTTTGAGTTTATTCATTACAAACATACAGACACGCATACACACAAAAATACAAATCTTTCCTCTTTATAATATTAGTGAAGATGTAGAAGTGTAGATGTATAAAAAACAAAAAACTAGATTTTTGTTCTGTTTTCGCAACATTATTGGATTGAAATTAAACTATATTTTTTCCGGATTTAATCGCTTTTATCAATGCCCTACGTTTGGAGACCTATACAGCCTTCTTTCTCAGAGATAGACTGCCCCTGGGGAAAAATGAGTATAATTTCAATAATAATTAGCCCGTTAATTTGTCCCACTGCAGGGCAAGGGCCTACTCTTAGAGTGGTTAGGCAGGCCACGGGAGCTTACTCTGGATTGGCAAATGTCAACTATAAACAAACAAATTGTTTTCTTAGTCATTTTAGTAAATAAAACAATTGATCCCGGCAAACATCTTTGAAAATTCTGACGTGGAAGAGGGACGTTCGCACAGAGGTACATTTACCTGCGAATTGTATGAAAAATCGACTTCTGCGCATTTTCCATTTTTTTCTAGAAATTTGCCGGCACCTGTATAGTCGTCTTTAAAAAGCCGCCTCTACGTATAAAAAATGTATTGTCAAACAAACCATCAAGCTCCCCAATCGTAAACAAAGAACATAGTAATAATTTACAAACTTTAATTATTAATGTTTACAGTAAAACGAAGTGTTTCCCAAACATTTATTTGAAAAGTGTAAAATGGAAAACAATATGGGTGTTGGTTCTTGGTTCTGATATTTCAACGATTACAGGGTTTTTAAATATAGCATAATAAATTCTGTGAAAAACACACTTGTGTTACGATGACTAGACAACGAATATAGGTAATCCCATCAAACACTTGCTTGTAAAAAAGCTACAGTTCTTATACCGTAAAAAGTTGTGAGATCCATATAATTCCAAGTCGGTTATATTATTCAGTCCCTACATAAGGGACCTTCTGTCTTAAGTTATTATTTCGTAATTAGCTAATCTAACAACATCTTATAGAGACCATAATATCAATATTTTAAGAAAGTAATATTTTAGGTAAATATAAAATATTAACTTGGTAGACGTTGAAAAGACGTCTGGGTCTAGAACACAGGGGGTGTTCTAGACATTTAGGTAAACAACTGATTTACCGTCTTAGAAACACACTGTACGTAGTACATCCGTGTAGTGGGTCGCTAGTACATTAAACATTTCTAGAAAAAAATGGAAAATGCGCAAAAGTCGATTTTTCATACAATTCGCACGTAAATGTACCTTTGTGCGAACGTCCCTCTTCCACGTCAGAATTTTCAAAGATGTTTGCCGGGACCTGTACTTACATTGGAGACAAATGTCTAGCCATAGTGCATTTGTGTTCATCAGATGCTTTGCGGCGAGGCCTTGAATGCAATAAAAACAAACAATAAATAATTCTAAAAAATCAATATTATTATTAAGAGCCCGAACTGTCCCACTGCAGGGCAAAGGCCTCTCTACCTTCCTTTCATTTGATTATTGATAACTTATTTGAGACGCGCCCCATTTCGACCATAAACATCCGCACCCCCCCCCCCTCTCCTCCAGACCAGATTATCAGGTCAGAATAAAAAAAGATTTAATAACAAAATAAGCATTCTTATTGCTCATTAAAGCTTTACAAAGTCATAAAAAAGATATTTAGTAAGAGCACCAAATACCTTTGATAGCCCCCTCAGGGTTGGCGCGGGGCTAGGACAGAGGCTGAAAAAGTTATTAACATTCGCCTACTGAGGCATCAATGAGGTCCTTGATAGGCGTCAATTTCAAATATTTTCATTAGGCGTATCAAGCAGTCTGGAATGCATACTCTCAACCATCGCAGGTTTTTCTACACAGGTGGCCCGCGCCCCCTGAAAAGGTCTCTGCGCCCCCCTTGGGGGGGGCGCCCCCCACTTAGGGAACCACTGGTCTAGAGCTACTGTAAACCAGTCGCTTCTATAGGAGTCAAGGTCATCCCGCCAAAAATTAATAGGTAAACAAAAATAAAAAACAATGCAAAAATTGTAAAATGAAAAGGATTCATTTTTAGGGTTTCTTAGGGTAAAAACGAGATCCTTTTACTTCGACTCCACTGCCGGCCGTCAGTCTGTCACCAGGCTATATCTCATGAACCGTGATAGCTAGACAGTTGAGCTTTTAGCAGATTTTTTTTATTGCTGTTACCACTATAACGACAATTAATGAAAACAAACTAAAAAATAAGTATTTAACGGCTTTCGTTCGATACGCGAGATTTTTGTTGGACCAATATTACGGAACCCTTCGTGCGCGAGTCGGACTCGCACTTGGCTGATATTTTTTAAATTGTAAATCAGGCCGTGACTAGCATCATAAGATTCACAAGTTGAAATAAGTTTCCTCATTCCACAGACCGACGCACTCAGAAGCGCCATGTCATCCGCGTAGCTTAGATTATTAAGACAGACATCATCGACATGGCAACCGACATGCTGACTGCTGAGTGCGACGATCAACTCGTTCATATACAAGTTGAAAAGCGACGGCGAGCTAACGCAGCGTACTACGTGGGCGATCGGATGCGAACGCGAAGCGGCGTGGTGCGGCGCGGAAACAAGGAACAGTCGATAGCTATTGAAGTGTCCTACGTGAACAAATGCACGTAAAGTGCGATGCGGCGCGACTCTCGACTGATCCTTGTTTCCGCGCCGCACCGCGCCGCTTCGCGTTCGCATCGCATTCGCATCCGATCGCCCACGTAGGACGCTGCGTGAGTCCCTCCTGCCTCACCCCGCATCCCAACCTCTACGGATTGGAATATACACTACTATTCCATCTAAGGCCGTATACAGAAAGAACGCTTGTCAGCGCTGGTGACCCGCGCAGGAAAATGTATGAACCCGCGCCGATAAGCACTGATCCGTGCCGACAAGCTTCAACACGCGCTGGTCAGCGCTGGGCTGCTGACGTCATAACATCGTCCGATGAGTCCGACATTCTGCCTCAACCTGCTTCCTTTGTGTAGAACGGACCAGCGCTGACAAGCGCTGGTAAGCGCTTATAAGTTTCCAGCTTTCTTTCTGTATACGCACTAACGCTGTTGACCTGATTTCCGTACCAATATCTGAATACATTAGAGACTTCAGAAGGAAGATTAATACGATCCAGCTTTTTAAACAATATATTATAAGAAACCAGGTCAAAAGCCCTAGATAGGTCGAGGAAACAACTAATCACCGGCGTCCTACGACGATCGGCATAATATCTAACGGCATATTGCACTTTCGGTAGATAACTTCGGTCTAAATCCGAATTGGTTATCGTGCAAATCTAATAGCCTTATTAATAAACGTGGAGTAAGGTTGGAATAATTTTACCACCTTTTGTTTCTGTCTGTCAACACTGGGTCTTGTCACGGAAAAAGACATAGCATGTTCTCACTACTCCGTCCTTACCTCACGTTTATTAATAAGGCTACGAATGTTTATTTAATTCAATATTATATAGTCGCTACGAATTCCTTTACAAAATTCAGAATTACCCTAGAAGAATAGGCGATAGTCAGAAAAAGATTTCGTGATGCGACGGCAACGCGCCTCCATCGCGACTTATCAATGTGCATTGACCCTAACGATTTTAGTTTCATAATATATTATTTAGGTACAATTTTCAACATTTACAGCTATAAAAGCAGTCAAATCAAGTCAAGTCAAGAGAGTCGTAGTAAAATGGCGGCGGCTTGAAGAATTGATCACACCTATTTATAAGATTTAGAAGCAAACAGAAAAGTCCAAGTTTAGCACTGTTTTTCGCTTTCACTACACTCGTACACTTTCATGAAATCAAATTGAGTAATAAATGCCACCAAAATTAAACAATTTACATGCATTTTAACTAGGTTTCACGAAAATGAAAATTCAGCTCTACATTTTCGAAAAAGCGATTCCTCAGAAACTCTGTAATTAGGGTTGCCAACAGTTTTTTCGAAAAATATAGTATTTGTGGCTAAAAAACATAGTACGACCCAAAAAAATATAGTACAAAAATTTGAGCGGTGTTTTGTAGAATATTTCGAAAAAAACATGTATTTTTTGCACTTAACCTTTTTTTTTTTTGTAAAACCGCATACGCATTTTTAAACTTTCAACCACTCTTTCTTTCTCGAATAAAAAAATGTTTCCCGATATTCAATCTCTCTAAATTATGAGCACCGTTTTTATGGCTTTTCTTTTTTCCCCTCTACATAGAAAACAGTCCTCTGTAAATGCAGAAAAGGTGGAATTTATAAAAGAAACAGCTTTTTACAAAATATGCCAGAAATATAGTATTTTTGCGTACAACGTAAGTATTTGTGCTTTCAAAAGTATATAGTAGGTACGCCGAGTTGAAATATAGTGCAATACTATACATTATAGTACGGTTGGCAACCCTATCTGCAATAGGGTTGTCTACTGAATGCTTTTTACTCGACTACGACAAAAAGGAAGGTCGTAATTATGTACTTACAATTTATACGTACTACGTTTCAATACAATTGAATTCCTCAATATAATTGAAACGTAGTTTTGGCTTATTTCTCGGTGTATAGACGGACCACTTATTTCTTAGTTTTCACTTAGTTAAGTCCGCGTTAAACTTTCAGATTCTCCGTGTAAACATATGTTTGACTAGAGCGCACAGCTACCACCGGTCGGGAATTGAACACACGAGCTCCAGAATAAAACTCTGCGCTCAGAGCCAAATAATTACCCTCTATTACAAACTAGCTGCATCCCGCGGTTTCACATGGAGGACATGACGACGAGGACGTAGGGAGGGAAAGAGATAAGAGAGGAGAAAGAAAAGAGATAGAGGCGACCAATTGTGAAGGTAATGTTTATTTATATACAATAGAATAGAATAGACACAATAGAAAACTTGTACCCGAGTTATTTTAACCAGGGTCATGATAATAGTAAAACAATAAGTTTATCCATCTTTAAGGAGAACCCTTCATCTCCACACCAAGTGCCAGTAAATTGTCGTATATTTCCTGTATTGTCTCCTGAGAAGCCTTGGTTAGGGGAATACGTATTCCTAACTCATGATCCCAAATAAGCTTGTACGCTGCCTTATGATTTGACAAATAAGCTGTGAAAACAAACAATTTTTTAAATATCTGTATCCTTTGTATCTGTACATTCTTTATTTTAATAAATTCTTTATTTAACCAAACTTACCTGTCAAACTATATCTTCTATTCTATTTTATTATTATAAAGCTGATTGTTTTTTGTTTTTTTTTTGTTTCTTTAAACGCGCTAATATCAGGAACCACTGGTCCGATTTGAAAAATTCTTTCAGTGTTGGATAATCCACTTCAGGTTCAAAAGAAGCCTTCCTCAATAAATGGACTATCCAACTCTGAAAGATTTTTTCAAATCGGACCAGCAGTTCCTGAGATTAGCGCGATCAAACAAACAAACAAACTCTTCAGCATTCTAAAATTAGTATAGATTTATTTATACATCTATTGTCAAAACTCCAAAGCTGTCAAAACTATTTAACAAAGTTTATCTGTTTAGTCCAAGAGACCTCTGTGAGGCCACGCGTGTACACTTAACGAGTTACTCCTTCACGCAAAATCTACTGAATTGATTGCGATGAAACTTGGTATGCAGATAGCTCGAGACCTGGATTAGCCCACAGGTTCCTTTTTATCACTATTTTCTTGCGAGATCGGGAGTAAATAGGGATGAAAACCCGCAGTGTAGGTGCTCCACTACATGCGCAGCTGTGTGCGTGACTTCTCACCGCTTAGCCGTTCGAGTCTGCCGAGGACACCCAAAGAGCCCCTCGGCTCACGTACGTGAACCCGTCGGCACACTGTCGGTGAGAGAAGTTACGCACACATAGCTCTGCGAATGTAGTGGAGTACCTACACCACGGGCTTGTATGAAGCTGTTGCTCTGTAGGATTAGATACTCGGTGGCTATTACATCCATTATTGATGTGGACGTTTGACGTGTTCAACCGCTCGGTTCAAAACGTTCTAGAATAATACTTACATCGCATCGAAGGATCTGAAACAATAAGGGTAAGTATTAGTGTTTTAAATTGTTTCAAAGTAAATTGTAATATTTACAAATTACACATTTGGTTATATTATATTTGTTTATAAGTATAATTGGCCGATAAAGCGAAGTGTCTCTGCTTTAAGTCTGGCAAAATTTGCATTATCTGTAAGTCTGCACGTCTCTTCTACTGGTCGTATTTTTCAATCTATTTTGATGCCGTGGGGGAAATTTGATTGTTGGTGTGTTTCTCCTACAAAGGAGGTTATCGTCCCTATAGAGCGAGAGTTCACCAAATCGAAAAAGTGCCGATTTGACTTAAGAATGCCACTGAAATGCCAATTGTATGCTCTACGTTTCTGTATTTTCGATTTTCTTGTAGGTATCTTAGTTTTAAAGTTATAAAATGTGAGAATTCACCAACTTCCAATCATGATCTTCAATACAAAGTAAAACTTAACTAACATGACTTAGTTAGTTCTTACGTATTTTAGGTTGAAAAGAAAAAAAAACTAACTCGACTTAGTTACTTCTTCTCCTATCAAACAGCCGCATTCTAAAGTCTTTTTTACATCTAGAATTACCTAACTCTAGTTAGTTAATTTTAGAAGTAATGGTTTGATACATTTTCTGAAAAGAATAATTAACTAACTCGGGTTAGTTAATTCTCGCTCTCTATTTTCATACAGTTTTAACAATTATAATAAAAGCGAAAAGTAACCAAATCGATTTAGTGATTTCTTCCCTAGTAAAAACACACCATAACCTAGAAGGTTAGAATTCATTAAGTCGCTTTAATTAATTTCTGCACAACATAATCAGCATCTTGTTGAGAATTAGTTACATTTAACACGGAACGCAGGCGACTTAGTTAGTTCTTTTATTACTGGGGTGGATATTGCGGTGAGATAGTGAATTCTAGCTCTGTTCGCGAACACTGCATTTTCCCTAAAAATGATTTACACCACAGTGATGAACCCAAAGGGGTTAATTGTCGTTTTTTGCGAAAATGAAAATAAGTAACAGTAATTTTCAGCCTTTGGATACGATAACAACTAGATGTAATTTTTCTTAAATATAAATCGCAAATGTGACTTTATATTGTCAAAACATACGTAAAAAGCTGCATTATATTCGGATTACCCATTTAAATATTCAAAACTGTTGCTATAGATAATGCATTTTCTTAATTATCTCCATAAAAACGGCAATTCCATACCTTAACCACCAAATATTGCTAAATATTAAATAATAATATTATAAGTTTAAAGTTCAACTATATAAAGTTTAGCTTCTACTGAAACGTTAAAGTAAACGTGAGGTGCATAAACCTATTCCAAGTGGAACAAGAGAAGCAGATTCAGATGTTAACAATTACTCTGCTAATTTCCAAGACTATCTGTTGATGATTGATGATTGACAGTGATCAGGACTGTTTAATGTCAGTATCATCATCTTGGTAGCTCTGACTAACTGTTTAAGAAAGTTATTGTTAGTTCACTCCCGTGACATAGCCCAGGTAATGGCAATGGGAAGTATTGCGAGCGAGATAGATTGCGATTGTTTTTTGTATCTTGTTCAACCGTTCGATATGCTACGTGACACAAGATGCTACGGTGACGTGCTATATTAAGACACAAGTCATATTGGCCTTAAGTTAGAACTTGAATCCGCAATGTGAGGACTTTACCGAAAAACAAAATAGAAGGATGTAAAACTAACACTTACAAGAGTGGACTGCGGAAAGTGCAATTCGATCACGTAAGCCGAATATAGAATAATAGTTAATTCTATATTCTTTGTACCCTATACCAAGTAAATCTTTATGATACCTACGTTTAAGCTAAGAAAATCGAGTCGAATTTTTGCTGCTCTCCACTTTCCTTATTCTGGAACCCGGCTAAATATTCCTAAACTAGGAATATTTAGCCACACTACTACGGAAAAAACGAATTTATTACTTTCTGTTTGCAGCTTTGCGCTTCCAGTGGCATGGCCAGTTCTGGTCTACTAGGATGTGGGAGATAAAAGGCTTCTTTGGTACAAAACAAAATAAAATAGCGGAATTTATGCTCGAAGTTTGAATCAGGCAGATTAGAGGTCGAAAAGTGTATTAAAGCTGGACTTGAATTTCCAGTAACGTTGCCCAAGATTTGTCCTACTAAGCTTGGTTCTTTTGACCGTTTTTTGTCTTCTGATGAAATCACTAAAGTCGGCAACGAGTGTCGAAAAAGGGAGTCGTATTGACTTCGTACATTACGATACAAATCAATTTGAGTCACTGCAACAATCTGCAAGTTTATAGAAAATATTCTGAACAATCGGCGTAGAAGCGTACAAGAATGAGGTTATTTCTCATCAGTGACCGACAATACGGATGTCGACGTAATAGGTTTATTGGAGGTTCTCCAAATAGCGTGTTTATCGTGTCTCTTGACATTTTCATGACTTTTAACTTTTGGAATACAGCTTGATAGCATTATTTTTCTATTAAGTATTGATCCTTGACTCACGCGAGATCGCATATTATAGTAAGACAATGACTCGTATAAGCCAAGTCTAACATACTACTGGCGATCGCGGAGGTAGTCACCCAGTAAACGAAACATTTTGCAAATACTATGGCGACCAACTTTGCCAGCAGTATATATATATCGTAGACCACCCTAGATTTTTCTTCTGTTTTCACGATGTTGTATTGCAATTAAAGACATCCTCTGCGGGTTTAATCGCGTGGTGTCTTTAATTTCATTGTCCACCCTGTCAAACGCTTTTCGATAGTCAAAGTATAGGACATCGATCTGATCAGGTCGGTTTCTCGGTTTTAAGCGGAGAACAGGCTAGATGTCTGCTCTCCGCTAAAAGGAATCATTTACTTCTGACAAAGGGGCTTTGGTGAGCTGACAAAGGTAAGCTAACAGATCAGTAAGTACTTCATGTCGGGACATTGAATCCCGACATGAATCTATACAAAGCGCAACTCCCATAATTTGTATAGAGTATAATTGTTCTCACTGAGCGGAACTGCTCAGTTGAATCCCGAGGCGTTGGTATCGATTGAAAAAAAAGCCAGAAGGCTCACTTCGACGGTAATTTTTTTAACGAATGGCTAGTCATTACAATAATATAATAGGTCCCACACTAGCATGTCGGTTTTTTAACAGTATGAGTCTATCTGACTGTGCAATATTATTATCTTATCTTACAACCAAATAAATTAATGTACATCCAAACTAAGCGTTTTTGTCTGTTGGCATGACTACAATTGGGATCTTAAAGTTGCGAGTTAATGTGTTAAGGTGTATTCTAGTCTAGATAATAATACTCCATCTTAGCTCACATTGATAGCCTTATCATCATACTGATGTCGAAAGCTGATCTAAAAATTTCAAATAGATCCCAAAAAATTCGCCAGAGATAAAAAGAAGTAATGGAACAGGTAGACCTGAACAAATTTTTGGTTAAATTTTAAACTTATTTAATAACTGATCCTTTTTAATTGTGTGAAAATCAAATATTTTGTTAGATTCTTAATTAATTGTACTTTTCTGATGTTATTGATATTTCATGATTGATTGAGGTTTTATTACATTTTGATTAATCTAACCACTTCATACCAACTATAAAAGTATATTGTTTTTATAAATTCACGTTATATATTAGAAAACAATAACAAAACATATTGAAATATGCAGTTAGTTGATTCTCGATAATAGAAAAGACAAGATCAATTTCAACTAACTCGAGTTGGTTTCAATTAAAGCTTCTAAATACTGAGTAAGAAGTCACTAACTTCATGATAGAATTAACTAACTCGTAAAAAACTCAAAATAGTTTTGTGGAAGAATTAACTAATTGTTTCTTTTGTCCCTAATTGATACAATTTAACACTTTATCGAATTTCAATAAATGTGATCATAAACCAAGGCGTATTACCTTTTAAACAAAGTTTAATTTATAATAATATGTAATATGAATTAAAAGTTATGGCAATTTTAATTTTAAAAATCTTTGAACGCCGATATCTCGGAACAGTGTTTCGCTCTATAGGGACGTTATTTGTGTGTAATCTATTTTTTATGATTCTTTTTATTTATAACTACTTAGCTACGTCCCGCAGTTTCACCCGAGTAATTTTCGATTCCGTGGGAATATCGTGGGAATGTCAAAAGAAGCCTATGTTACTCCTCGATAAAGTAGCTTTCTTTTGGTAAAAGAATTTTCGGTCCGGTTGTTTTTGAGTTTGACACACATACACACACAAAATACAAATCTTTCCTCTTTATACTATTAGTGTAGGTAGATGTTAAGTTGGCTAGTTAATTTCAAATTAGTCTTGTAAAAACTTGATGAAATCTGATGAGGATCTTAGAAGTGATAGACAGAATAAGTCCTCTAAAAACTAAAATTTATTCTGATATCACCATAGGACTTACCTACAAATGTCGTATCTTCTAAGTTATTAATGGCCGCCATATACTGGTCCAGTTGTGCTTGTTTTGCTTCTCCTACTTCATCATCATTATTCATACAAGCATCTATGATCTCATTCACAAGTACTGGGAAAATATTTGCAGCTGAGTTCAAACTTAAGGGGAATCCTGCTTGGAACCCTGCACAAATTGCATCCTGTAGGAAAATAAAATCAGATACAGTAGGCGGCAGATTAGTTGAAACAAAATGGGGAATGCGCAGAAGTCGATTTTTTCATAGAAAGCGCATGTAAAATGCACTGCGCGAACTTTCCCCTTCCACAACAAAACTTTTCAACTTATCTGCCGGTCATTATACAGTTCCTGTAAAAATGCGGCTGCCGTATTTTAATAGGGTAGGTACTTTAAATTGAGTTACGTAGGAAAATGTTGTGTGCTGCTGTACTATTTCTGTTCCTTTGGAAATCTGTTCTTTGATAATCTCTTCATTTGAGAATCTATTCTTTTCTTCTATTCTTTTGATAAACTGTCTTTTTGAAAATCGTTTTTTAGGGTTCCGTACCCAAAGGGTAAAAACGGGACCCTATTACTGAGACTTCGCTGTCTGTCCGTCTGTCTGTCTGTCTGTCTGTCTGTCCGTCTGTCACCAGGCTGTATCTCATGAACCGTAATAGCTAGAAGCTTGAAATTTTCACAGAAGATGTATTTCGGTAGCCACTACGACAACAAATACTAAAAACAAAATAACACAAATGTTTAAGAGGGGCTCCCATACAACAAACGTGTTTAAAAAACTACAAGGGAATTTTAGTGCAATGTGAGGTCGCTTCTGATTGGTCGAAGTCAAATCGAGTTGGCCATGGAATTCAAAATGGCTGTCCTATCTGTCAAATATACCAGTCTGTCTGCCTTGACTTACCAAAGAGTTTCTTATATGTTTCAGATTTTCTTTGTGCCAAAGTTTTTTTTTTAAATTTTTTTTTTGAGAGATACGGTCGTATGATGGGAGTAAAAATCGAAGCTTTCGAAAAATTGGTTGTTGTAAATCATTTTAAGGTTCCGTACCCAATTGTGATAGTGGTACGGAACCCTTCGTGCGCGAGTGTCGCACTAAGCCGGGTTTTTTGTTTATCTGTCTTTTTGAGAGTCTGTTGTTATGAGAATAATCCCTTTAGTCAAGGACCTAATAACCTATAAGGTCTGCAAGCTTGTTAGTTAATCGTGACCATTAAAACTTACATTGAAATTTCCCAAAATCAATATCGCGAAGCCTTTTAATTCTACTGTTGATCTCAGCAGTAGCCCAGAGTCCATGGAAAGCGCCGCACCGTCAAAGTTACAGATTGCTCCCTCGTCGTTGGTGTCGCGTAGTCTTAAGGCTTCAATGATTACTTCAACAGCGGATACTGAAATAGGTAGTCGGCTACCGTGAAACATTTTTTAAGAAACCTTATGACGCGGCCTGCTTCTGTCGAGTGCCACTTTGTACGGGCGATTGGTAATGCAGAGCACTTTATTTACTCTACATATAACATAATCCTTACCTACAATACATAATGCTTACAATGGATGCTCGATTTTCTATGGAATATAATACACACATCAACAATGTCTAGGGATATTATAGTTTTTCTTAATTTTCACAATATCAGTAAATGATTACTTAAGACACCTGTATATGAAATAAAAGTTTATTTTAATGTGTTATGCTGTGTTAAAGAAAAATAGAGCTGCTGCAAAGATTTTTATTGTTTTTTTTTAATTAACCAAAACCTCTCATGTTTACTTTACACAGAATCGCGCTTAATTATGGAATAAAAGTATTGAATATCAAAAAAAGTCTTTAATTACAAAAAAAATATGCATTTTATTAAATTTAATAATCGGTATTTCCTCCTCTGACATTTATAAGCGTGCGGCATCGATTATTCATACGTAAAATGAGGTTGTCCAAGTCTGGCTGCGGAATAAGGTCCCAGGTCCGTTTTAAGTCTATGAAAAGTTGCTCTTCTGTCGTCAAATCTGGAGAGAAATTAATCATAGCTCTTCTTTGTAACATGTCCCATGCATGTTCGATAGGATTCATGTCGGGGGACTGAGCAGGCCAGTCCATAACTCTGACATCATGTTACCGAAGCTCATTTGATACCAGACGCGCCGTATGTGCGCGGGCATTATCGTGCATAAGTTGGAACTCCGGGCCCATTTGCACCCTATGTGGGATAATTACAGGTTCCACTACCTCATTACGATATTTCTACGCAGTCATGTTCCCTCTGAACCAAATGAGATCGGTTCGCGCACCTATTCGAATTCCAGCCCATACCATGATGGTCCCGCCTTGATAGGAATGGACTTTTTGCACATGTTGGAGACGGCGCTGTCGACCTGGAAGTCGCCAAACTCGTAGTCTTCGCGAATCCGAATGAAATCCGAACCGAGACTCGTCAGAAAACAGTACCATCGACCATTGCTCGTTACTCCATACAAAATGTTCTCGAGCCCACAAAAGTCTTCGACCGCGATTGCCACGCCGTAAAGCTGGAACTCGAAGTGGTCTGCGAGAATGAAGACCGGCTTCATGTAATCGTCATCTCACAGTTTGGTCGCTTACTAACAATTGGTGGTCAGATTGTGAAGCCTTTGAACCATTTGCATAGCCGTAACAGTGGGTTGTCTCCTAGCGATATTTTGTAGAAAACGGTCTTGTCTAGGAGTTGTGACACGACTTCTGCCAGAATGCCGTTCCGCAACATCACCCGTAACACGATAACGTGACCACAACCTAGAGATCACATTTTGGTGGGTCCGTAGAGTGTCAGCAACTACGCGTTGAATAGCGCCAGCTTCCAACATGCCTACAGCTCTAATCTGTTCTTCTCTTGTTAAATGTCTACGTGACATAACAATAAACAATACACACCCTCTATTTGAATAAAAAAAATGTGCAAAAGCTTATTATTTACAAAATCAGCTGGGTTAAATGGTAACCAAAACTAACTGTGAAAAAGCCAAATTCGAATTATCGCGTATTCTTTTGTTTTTAACATGATTTTTTATTTTTTTTTATTTCGAAAGAAGAGACGGCGGAGTTTATTTTTCATTTAGAAACTTTTTCGATACTGTAAATAGTTTATAAGCTAGGAAGTTTAAAATACAATATCCCTAGACATTGTTGATGTATTTACTTTACAAACCACTGACGGTTTTGTTTAACATTACGGGCGCGGTCAGGATAGCGGTGTCATCGTCACGTGTTTCGTAGCTAGTTTAGCGTGAACATACATTTTTAATATCAATGATGTTCTTATAGGGGAAGATACGGTATATTTTAACATTGCGTAGTCGAAAAATGAGCTAGAAACACCTACATGCAAATACACACCCCCACATAAACATTCCCAATGTCATGTACATTTTAATCAATGACAGAGATAGAGAGACGTTCTAAGCTGCAGCGCGAACGAGATAGCAATCACTAAAGCAAAATCGCGGGAATACTACTGAGGCTAGTGCGTCAGCTGACCCAGTTTTATTGTCTCATTTGCCGTGGCTAGTTACCGTATCTGCCCTTATTTGTTTTTATCTAAGTTTAATGGCGTCTACCAGCCTCCCGCAACGAAAAAGATAGTATCACTGGGAGTTTTTAGGGAGGGTATGAGGACCCCACTGACCACTTTCCATCATATACAGACTGACAGTTACTTATTGAGTATTTTAACCTTTGTGTACTGATTATGTAGGTATTTAACTTACTCTTTTGGGAAAAACAACATCACCTAACTGTGAAGATTGCGGTGTTGTGGATGATGTTCAACATATAGATACTGTTGAAATGTGTGTGTAATGACTCATTACGCATGATCTCAATGCCTCATTACTAATGAGGCATTGAGATCAACACATCTTGGAATTGCTTTGAGTGGTACTCACTGACGTCGGTATTACTAACTCGGCATTAGCAAATCCGTATTCGGATAATGCAATAATGAGGAGGAACACTAACTTTTTATCCCGGTAGAGGGCGTTAGTCGAATGATCTTAGGTTTGAATTAAGAACTGTCAAACAGGTGATTTTTACAACTCTCGGCGCCAAATTGGCCATATCAGTCTCAGACCGAAAAAAAAACTCGGCGTTTTCATTGGTGGGGGACCATCATCAAAAAAAAAAGATCATCCGACCCCAGCGCCATCTGCTCACAGCTTTGCGTGTGCCACCCCATTGTTCTATATAAACTAGCTGTTGCGGCTTTAGATATTAGTTTGGGATTTTTTGTATAGATTTGTATAAAAAGAGTAATGTAGTCGCTAAGCGACAAAACTCTTAAAAATAAATTTAAAAAAAAAAAACTTACCCTTAGGAGTAGTGACAAAAGGCAATTCTTCAAATATACAAGAGACATCAGGTGCAGCATTGCAGGCGATTCGTAAATCATTAACACTTTCGGTTAGATTACCCTTGTATGTCACTACAGGGAGCACTACGACACCTGCCACTTGCAGGTCATTGCAGTACTTAGCCTGTTGAGAAATAATAATTGTAATTGGTTTTTCGAATCAAAATTGATTTAATTTTGAAGTAGTCGAACATTTTAGGAGTTTAACATTTTAGGGCTTATTCCCATTCGGGCCATTTTTTTTCCTATTCGGGCCAAAACAAAATTTCGAATACCTAATCATTTTACGCAACGGGCCAAAATGTTTCAAGTACTAACAGCAAGAAAATACTGAGAATTTGTTTTTTTAAGCTATTGCATAGCTTTTTTCTCGGGCCTTGAGCTTTGATTGAACAAATTTCGTAACGCAAAAACCTAACACCCCCCACTCCGCCTACCATGTTTCCATGGTTACCATGTAGCTATTTAAAATAATAATCGCCCGAGGGTTGACTATTTTAATTTTTTTAATTTTTTAAATTAATTAGTTTTTTTTGAGGCGATTAGTTGAAAAACAAAAGACGATCGAAATACGCACAAAATATGACAGCCAGACAGCCTGTCAAACATGAACCGATAATATCTCGGAAACTATTGACCCTAGACCACTAGTTCGTTAGCATAAGTGATAGTGCTCTTCAAGATCTTCGTTTCGGATGACAGCTGTCAAACTTGAAACGTCAATATCTCGGAAACTATTGACCCTTGACCACTGCTTCCTTAGCATAAGTGATAGAGCTCGTCAAGATCTTCATTTTAGATGACAGCTGTCAAACTTAAACCGCCAATATCTCGGAAACTATTGACCCTAGACCACTTCTTCCTTACCATAAGTGATAGAGCTTGTCAAAATCTTCGTTTTGGATGACAGCTGTCAAACTTTAAACGTCAATATCTGGAAAACTATTGACCCTAGACCACTACTTCCTTCGCACAAGTAATAGAGCTCGTCAAGATCTTTATTTTAGATGACAGCTGTCAAACTTAAAACGTCAATATCTCGGAAACTTTTGGCCCTAGACCACTACTTCGTTAGCATAAGTAATAGAGCTCTTCAAGATCTTCGTTTCGGATGACAGCTGTCAAACTTAAAACATCAATATTTTGGAAACTATTGACCCTAGACCATTACTACCTTAGCATAAGTGATAGGGCACTTCGATATTGACATTTTAAGTTTGACAGCTGTCATTTAAAACAAAGATCTTGAAGAGTTCTATCACTTATGCTAAGGAAGTAGTGGTCTGGGGTCAATAGTTTCCAAGATATTGACGTTTTAAGTTTGACAGCTGTCATCTAAAATGAATATCTTGAAGAGCACTATCACTTATGCTAACGAAATAGTGGCCTATGGTTAATAGTTTACGAGACATTGACGTTTTAATTTTGACAGCTGTCATTAAAAACGAAGATCTTGAAGAGCTCTATCACTTATGCTAAGGAAGTAGTGGTCTAGGGCCAATAGTTTCCGAGACATTGACGTTTTAAGTTTGACAGCTGTCATCAAAAACAAAGATCTTGAAGAGTTCTATCAGTTATGCTAAGATAATAGTGGTCTAGGGCCAATAGTTTCCGAGATATTATCAGTTCAAGTTTGACAGGCTGTCTTGCTGTCATATTTTGTGCCTTTTTCGATCATCTTTAGTTTCCATTTCGATCGTCTTTTGTTTCCATTTCCATCGTCTTTTGTTTTCGTAACGATCGTCTTTTGTTTCTACTCCGATCGTCTTTTGTTGTATTAAAAAAAAAGGGCTTGACCAGTTGACACTCTTCGAAGACTTGACCAATTGACACTTTCATTTGCGGTAACTATACGCTTGACCAATTGACACTATTTTGTTGGCTTGACCAATTGTCCACTACATCCTTTTCCTTACTATTTCGTGATTGTTTTATTTTAATCCTAAGCTAAATACAAGTCTCGAGTGGAAACTTATAAGCCAAAAACACTTAGGTACTACTTGTAAGTGACGCAACAGTAATCGTTACATTTTCAAATATTGTAGTGTGTGCTTTTACTCTTTAGTCTATTAGAAATTAACTCTTTTTTTTTGTTGATCGTACCAAAATAGTTTTGGCCCGAAGAGGAAATGAAGTATTAAAATATTTTCACATTAAAATGACTATCTAATTTTGTTGTGGCCCGATTGAAACTCAATGTATGGAAGCAAAACAGTGAAACAATTGAAGGAGTGGCCCGATTGGGAATAAGCCCATTTTAGGAATTTAACATTATTGGAAATCACCATTTTGGCACCAAAGGGACTATATTATAGTCTTTGCCATTAAACCCACCGAGGCATACTAGGTACTTAAACCAGGAACTGAAAAACCGAAAGATCATGGAATGAAACGGTTAGCGGTATGACGTCATACCTTTAAATTGTGATACCTTAAAATATGTTTTCCAAAAATATCGGGAGAAATGAATGGCGGTATGACGTCATACCGCTATATTATATATAGCGGTATGACGTCACACTCGCACCTAATCCGCAGAAGTCACCTTGTCCCGCAAAATCGGTATTTTTTCGGTACCGTAATGATTTCGGTTGTGCTATCGACAAAATAAAGGTATACCATTAAATAACGGTAGCGTTAAAATATAGGTATTCTTGTTTTTGTATAACAGTACCACTACCGGAATACTCAATCGTTATTGTTCTACATTTAAGAACGAGGCGACTCTTACCATTTCCATACAAACTTAATACCAAAATAAATTATGAAAAATTTAGTTTTCTACCTTAATATTAGTTAATATCGATATTATTCGGATTAAGATTTTACTTTTAAATGGTCCCCATCACAAGGTTTTCCAAAATATTCATTCGAAATTAAATAAAACGGAGAAACATTTTTTCATTGAAAATGTAATAGCTAGATGGTTGAAATTTTCACAGATTTTGTATTTCCGTTGCCGCTTTAACAACAAATACTAAAAACAAAAGAAGACAAATATTTAAGGGGGCTCCCATACAACAAATGTGTTTTTTGACATAAGACCCAACAATACCGCCATGTATTTTTATCACTAGCGCCATCTAGTGGTGGAGTGACAGACATAATGTTCGCGTTGCGTTCACGGATTGGTTGGTCTAGTGTTCATTCTAGGGTTCCGTTCCCAATTGTGATAGTGGCACGGAACCTTTCGTGCACTCGCATTTGGCCAGTTTTTTAGGTAAAGTGTCAGTGTAAGTGATATCGTGTATTTTAAGCTTTATGAATAGCATACAAAGTCGCCTACCACATTCCGTTTTTTCAAAATAAAATAAATAATTCTGTGAACGACTCGCAGCGCCATCTAGTCTACTTGGAATTAAGTGTATTTTCTTTACCCACCAGTTGCACCGTTTCATATAATGGTTGTCCTCCAATTTGAACGAAAATTTTTATTCCATACGGGGTGGCTGAGTTATAGTACTTATTGACGACTTTTTTATGCTCAGCCAAGCTCAATGAAGGACCTTCGCCGGTAAATGAGACGACTGAAAAAGAAGAAAAAAAATATTTTTTTTCAAGACATTGTTCGATTCTTGGCTAGGGTAATGAATTTTTCAAAAATCTAAATATGCCATTTTAGTTTTTGTCAAAATCGGGGACGCGACTTCTTTCAGCATTTTTCGCCATCTCTTATAGTTTACGATATCCCCCTGAAGGCCCATTTAAATGGTACATTTAATGTATATTTAATGGCCAATTACTTACTTAGAATCTTTTTAAGGTCATACAGCCTACAGCACTCAACTATAGTGGGGATAAATTTGTAGTTCACGGAACCATCAGGATTAAATGGAGTGAACACAGTTGTCATGCCACCGGTATCGGTAAACTGTAAGTACAACATTTGTTACAACAAATATTATTTCTTAAAGAAGTAGGGAGGTAGGTAGGAGACTGAAAGACGTGGAGGGTTAGGAAGGATATCGGGGAGACGGGGGTGAGAGTTTGACGGGGAACAGATTGGAATAAACAGGATTGTGCTGTGCCAATCTCGCATAATATGAAAGGGTAAAGGGGGGGGGGAGGGGAAATTAAAAGTAAGAGTACAGTTACAATTATTTGAATACCGTTTGTCAAAAAAAACGGAAACAATTTCTTAACATCACGTAGGTATACCTTCTTCATTTTTTAGTTAGAACGGCAAACGTTGTTTTGCCTTATAAATTATAGATAATTAAATTTTTCCTGAATTTTCTTTGCTATAAACCTCACGGAGCCCGAGACCTTTCCAACGAATGCAAAACCGTGGAAATCGGTTCGTGCGTTCTGGAGTTATAGCGTCAGGAAGGAAAACCCGACTTATTTTTATATAGTAGATTACAATAAAAACAAGTGTTATTTCTTCTGGGGATAGCTAATTATTAAAGTACATTTTTTTCGACCGCAATTGGGAAATAAAGTAGAAAAAAAATAGCCAATTGATAAATCGGGTTCCCACCGCGAGCGGAGCCGGGTCATTAAGAGGGTGGGTACTGTTACCATTTTCATACAAACTTAATACCAAAATAGAATTATGAAAAATTTAGTTTTCTACATTAATATCGGTTATTATTCGGATTAAGATTTTATTTTTAAAGGCCCCCACCACAAGGTTTTCCAAAATATTCATTCGAAATTAAATAAAACGGAGATACATTTCGTTCATTTTTACAGCGTAAATTACTAGTAAAAAGTACTTTTTACTTTTTATTGGGAATAATATAAAACAAATGAGATGTAAATGAGATGTAAACTAGTAATTAGAAAACAGCACGGCAGGTACTTTCTTCAATAATAAAATAAGACAGTTGTAAAATAGTAAAACTAAATGTCAAAAAAACAAGTCAAACCTTTTACATAAACAATAAATCACAAAAAAGAAAAAAAGACTTAAAACCTAAAGCAATAAGATATTGTCGGCACCGCCCTCCCGCGGCATGGTCTAAAACGCTGGCAGCGTACTAGTAATTTACGCTGTAAAAATGAACGAAATGTATCTCCGTTTTATTTAATTTCGAATGAATATTTTGGAAAACCTTGTGGTGGGGGCCTTTAAAAATAAAATCTTAATCCGAATAATACTTCTATTTTTGTATTACATTTGTATGGAAATGGTAACAGTACCCACCCTCTTAATGTGTCAGTTTAATATCACAGCTTAAAAAAAAAGAATTGAAATAAACTTACGTTTCCATGGCTTTCTTGAATAAAGATGGCAAAGAAGGCAAATAATAAAATACTAAATTCATCCTTCCCCATTTTGAACGTGCAGAGTTAAAAAAACGTAGAAAAAAATGTGTCTTCCGTAAAAAAGTTGAGGTTTTTATATGCTGCAAAAAGGTAAATAATTGCATATGCATTACAGTGGATACATGTTAAAAACTGTATATTGTCATTTGCGTTGTAATCAACTAATTAATTGATAAAAAAAATGAATATCAAAAGAAAATAAAAAATAGAATAATTGTTACCAATTTAATTACCTACATTTAGAATTTAGAATGTAGTTTTTAATTGCACTACATCTACTAAAATTACTTAAAAAATTACAAAGAAAAAAATTAGTTTATTTATTTCTTACTAGGTACCTATTCTCTATTTTAGAAATTTAGATCGAAACCGTAAACAAAGAACTATAAACGTTATTTCTTAGTGTTTACCACACTAGGTAATAATGCTTTTTGAAATAATGCTTTCAAAAACTTTAGTATCAGGCGGGACTCGAACCCGCGACTACTGGTATTCCGTTCCAGCGCGATAGCCGCTACGCCACGGGTAAGCCTCCCGCCAAGCCATACATGTTAAAAACTGTATATTGTCATTTGCGTTGTAATCAACTAATTAATTGATAAGAAAAGGCTTATTCCCATTCGGGACACTCCTTCAATTGTTTTACTATTTTGCTTTCATACATTGAGTTCCAATCGGGCCAAAACAAAATTAGATAGTCATTTTAATGTGAAAATATTTTCATACTTCATTTCCTCTTCGGGTTAAAACGATTTTGGTACGGTCAACAAAAAAAAGAGTTAATTTCTAATAGAGTGAGATCCCAGAAGTGGCAGACATCACGTATTTTCTGACGAACGAAATGTGGTCGATTGAGTAGTGTTAGTATGTACTAAGAATGCATGCCTACTTGCTAGCCTGCTGCGACGGCCAATTCTGAGATATCAGGTCATCAAGATACGTAAAAAAATTACTTACCTCACGTTAATTCTCCGAGCTGATTTTCACGTATATTTTAGGTAAAGTACTTAAAAATAAGTTGCCAATACTCCCATCCACTTTCCCTCGGCCGTATTGCTTTGCAGTCGCTTTAAAGCTCCCAACATAATTACTCGATTTTACGTAAATTCTGATGCTC
This sequence comes from Idaea biselata, assembly GCA_958496205.1. Classification (NCBI taxonomy): domain Eukaryota; kingdom Metazoa; phylum Arthropoda; class Insecta; order Lepidoptera; family Geometridae; genus Idaea; species Idaea biselata. Next base: position 10,309,126 of record OY292402.1, read on the forward strand.
CATTTTTATATATGTCCACCAGACAACTATTTTAAAACCTTTTACAAGGAGACAGACCGATCCAAGGGGCCAATCATCCCCTTAGCCCCCTAATGCCCTCGCGCTCCTAACCAAAGAGGCATTAAAATTGAGTTTAGGGGGTAATTGGCCACTTGGATCGGTCTGTCTTCTTGTAAAACGTGAAAATCAGCTCGGAGAATTAACGTGAGGTAAGTAATTTTTTTATGTATCTTGATGACCTGATATCAAGATACATAAAAAAACTACTTACCTCACGTTAATTCTCCGAGCTGATTTTCACGTATATTTTAGGTAATGTACTTAAAATTAAGTCGCCAATACTCCCATCCACTTTCCGTCGGCCGTATTGCTTTGCAGTCGCTTTAAAGCTCCCAAAATAATTACTCGACTTTACGTAAATTCTGATGCTCCATTTTTATATATGTCCACCAGACAACTATTTTAAAACTTTTTACAAGAAGATGAAGCGAGTGTGGTAGGCGTTAAATAAATAACGAGATAATATGTTCACTCACTTTGTTTATTAGAAGGAGAAAATAAAGTCAGAAGAAGAAAGTTACAGTTCGTAGAATTAAGAGTAAAAGGAAATTAGAAGTATAGATCACAGTTGAGAATTTAGGCAAATATATAGATAAGATTTTTAGAATTGATTATAGTTAGCAATGCGCGCGCGTCGTAATGCGAATCTAAATATTAGCATCAAAGCGACATGCACCTGAGATCGATACGAGTAAACGACTGGGGACCGGTTTACCGATCCTAGCGAAGGACGACGCGGTAGATACGCGGGCGCGCAGGGGATGCGCTGCAGTAGGTAGCTGCGAATGCACAACGCGTCACTACATATATACAAGAAAGTAAAGTCTGTCCGTGGACAGACAATATTTTATATTAATATAATTTTATTACTATTATAAATATTATTTACAATAGTAATAAATTAGTTAGGTATAAGGTATTACAAGTAGGGTAAGTACATTATTTTAGGACATATTGAATATCTGTACCTATAAAATTATACGTGTAAATATATTCTAAGGTTTATAGCAAATAATAGGTTTATCTTAGGTAGGTAGGTAATTAGGTAACATCTATACATATAATAAAATCGTAACTCAGCGGTGTCTGTTTTTGGAAGATATAAAAAAAATATAAATTGTTTGGGTATCTATTAACGCAGTAGAACCTATTTTTCTGTTTTTCTGGTTGTCTGTTTGTCTGTTTTTTGTAGATAATAAAAAAAATCAAATTTTATGGGTATCTATGAACGCAATAGAACCTATTAAAAAAAAATATGGTTGTCTGTTTGTCTGTTTGTGTGTGGCTTTGACTACGCTAATCTCAGAAACGGCTCATCCGATTTCAACCAAATTCGGTATGCAGATAGCTTTGGATCCCGATTAGGCTTTAGGTAATTTTTTATCCGGATATCAAGTCCGGTTATCCGGAAAAAGAGATTTTTCTAATTTTCCCTTAATTACTTTGAATGTTGTAACAAAGAAGTATGTTGTGAGGAATTAACACATAATTTCCGGATATCCGGATATCGAAAAATTCGAAAAAAAACCGGTTATCCGGAAAATTCTAAAAATTTCAGATATAGGACCTATCCGTATGTCCAAAAGGCCTACTGCGTTTCTTCGAATGATAATTTCTGACCTTCGAAATTTAAAATTTGTTTAAAACTGTTGAAGAAAATTTTCGGTCGGACCGACCGATAATTCATAAATCTATACTTATACTACAATTGTAAATGAGAGATGTCTGTTTTTGTAACATATGTACCAAAATAAAACAAATTTTATTGTTTTACAAATTTTAACCGACTTCAAAAAAGGAGAGGTTCCTAATTCGACCCGTATATTGTTTGTTTGTATGTAACTATGTATGAATATATGGATTTCCATCAATAGAATATAATAAATACCTAGGTACAAATTGATGGACTACCTAAAACTACTTTCTCATCAGAAAACTCCTCAGTGGTTAAAGTTACGGTTACGATTTCAATGATTTTTATTGGCAGTCGCGAATGCACTAAAAGGGGTAAAATAAAATAAATTAAAAAAATTAAAACCCGACCCGACGACCCGACTCAGAAAAAAGGGACCCAACTTATCTGTTATGTAAGCTGAAGTCGGGCAGTTTAACTTATAGGTACCCCTTTATTCAGATTGCATGTAGTTTCCGTCCCGATGTACGTCCACCTTGCCGTGGTGGGGGGACTCAGTAACTGGGCGAGGGGCAGTGAATCTACGAGGCGCACAAGGTGGAAATGCCGGGCTTGCCTGGCTTCCAACCCGTGAACCCGCATCAGCGGGGGGTCTTTTTTCGCAAAGAAGGGACCGCGTGGAAGCCAACCACTATAAAAAATTACGTGAGGGTACCGGGCTGTCGTGGTTTTTGCCAGGGCCTGGCTCTGCGTCAGCGGGTCTGGTGGTCCTTTTGGCAAGGAGGGGGCGCGTGGAAGACAACCATTTAAAAAAAATCATCTCAGCCCGTGGTGGTGAACTTGGGGCTTTCGGAGCAACGGATTACCACCGGCTTTGAGAGTCTCGAGACGATGGCGTGTCCGCGCCTCTTGGAGAGGGATTGTCCTTTAGGGCAGGGTTTGTAGATGTAGATCGCAAAGAATTCCCACTGACCATGACACTTGCGGAGCGAGGGACGCCGTGGGGATTTAGGTAAACCTAAGGCAGAGAGTCCACACACAGGCCGTTTTCCCCCGAGAGTCGCCTGACGCGTCGCTTAAGGCGCATTTCGACAAAGGCCTTTGCCTTGGCCGCTGCGCAAAATCAACACTTAAACAGACTCTGCCATGATTGTCTACAGCTCAGCAACAGTACTTCCCTGGTCGTACATTTAAGCGTAGATTTTTGCAAAGCGATAAGTAGGTGTTCGAAAAACGCTGACGAAGTCGCGGGCACAGCTAGTTATAAATATATTACTAAGTAATTACTAATTACACTATGTAGCTCCGCTACATCACCCTCCTCCAGAGACCGGGTTACGGGCGATAATAGTCGGGAAATTTTACCCTACGCCCTGACCTAGTCCGTTGGATATGGTCCTCGGTTTCCGGTAACTTCCGATCGTCTGTGTGTTGAGTATGTGTTTGTAATGAATAAAAGCAAAAACTTCTGTGCCGATTTCAAAATTTCTTTCAGCATTAGAAAGCTACATTCACCCTGAGTAACATAGGCTACTTTTTATACCGATATTCCCACGGGATCTTTGTTTTGTAATGAATAGGCTCCGAAACTACTGGGAGGGCGTTGGAGGGTGAACCAGTGCTTGTGCAGTATACAGGCGTTGTGGTCCAACCGATTTGGCTAGAAGTGGTTGTCGGCTGCTGTTGGCAGGATGCAAGGGGTAGGTGAGGGTGGTGTGGGGTTAAAGCTCATGTCGGCGAAGGTTGCGCTCTTGTCCATGTGCGGGGTCACCAGTTTGGGGGTACGAGATGATGTGTACCTCCAAAGGGAAGATCTTCCACCGGGCGGTTGGTTTTGCCCGGTAGGCCGCGGCCCGACGATGTTTCGTCGAGAGATGTAAATAAGCTTATCTCGGAAAGAATGTTGATAGCGCGATTCAGGATTTCGTACTAGTAACGCCATCTAGTTGATTCTGTAGACGTCCGCCACAAAGACAGACCGATCCAAGTGGCCAATTACCCCCTACACTCAATTTTAATGCCTCTTTGGTTAGGAGCGCGAGGGCTTTAGGGGATGATTGGCTCCTTGTATCGGTCTGTTTCCTTGTAAAAGGTTTTAAAATAGTTGTCTGGTGGACATATATAAAAATGGAGCATCAGAATTTACGTAAAGTCGAGTAATTATGTTGGGAGCTTTAAAGCGACTGCAAAGCAATACGGCCGACGGAAAGTGAATGGGAGTATTGGCGACTTATTTTTAAGTACTTTACCTAAAATATACGTGAAAATCAGCTCGGAGAATTAACGTAAAATAAAGACCTTGACGAGCTCTATTACTTATGCGAAGGAAGTAGTGGTCTAGGGTCAATAGTTTCCGAGATATTGACGTTTAAAGTTTGACAGCTGTCATCCAAAACGAAGATCTTGACGAGCTCTATCACTTATGGTAAGGAAGAAGTGGTCTAGGGTCAATAGTGTCCGACATATTGGCGGTTTAAGTTTGACAGCTGTCATCTAAAATGAAGATCTTGACGAGCTCTATCACTTATGCTAAGGAAGCAGTGGTCAAGGGTCAATAGTTTCCGAGATATTGACGTTTCAAGTTTGACAGCTGTCATCCGAAACGAAGATCTTGAAGAGCACTATCACTTATCCTAAGGAAGTAGTGGTCTAGAGTCAATAGTTTCCGAGATATTATCGGTTCATGTTTGACAGGATGTCTGGCTGTCATATTTTGTGCCTATTTCGATCGTCTTTTGTTTTTCAACTAATCGCCTCAAACTAAAAAAACTATTTAATTTAAAAAATATAAAAATTGTAAAATAGTCAACCCTCGGGCGATTATTATTTTAACCCATTATAGGCAAAGTTTTTCGACTGCTTCCGATTTTTATGATTTTAGAAAATGCTGTTAATATAGGTCAGATTTATAGGAATCCGTCGAAAAAAATAAAAAAAAATGCGTAGTTTCGGAAATATTATTATGATGTGATGCCATATGGCACCGCTAGCCTAATATGTTGTCTTTTTTAATGTATAAGCTTATAAATAAATTAGCTATTTCTGGCAAAAATACCGTCCCTATTAAGTTGTTTTGGGAATTTGGTAACAAAAACAGAGTGCAGAAAAAACTTTATTTTTAAGATTTGTAAAAAAAAACATGTTATGAAAGGAATTTCAGTTGCATTTCAGGCACAGCTTTACATCACACGTACAATACCCAGACCTGTTTTGACTTTTGCGTGGTCCATTTGCACATCTTCGGCGCTTTAGCACAAGATATCAAATAATGACCAACTCCATCGTTACAAATGTCATCTGGTAGATAGGTACTCAGTTTGCAGTCCTAGAGGATCTTGATGATGCAGGTCGACCAGCGTTCTAGGGAAGGGATTGATATTTCAAAATGTATGTGTGTTCGATATGTCGCCTTAAAATCTAGCTGAGGCATAGAATTTCCTGCACACTTAGACATTACATATGCATTGCAGACAGCCACAGCGGCCACCACCACTCTTTTCCTCTTTATGCCGATACAGTATGTGCTAATCATAATTTTAAAGAATACCATATGCATCTGCAGGGCATATTATAGTGCCTGTTATGAAAAATAAATATTTCAAATGGTGCAAAATGAAAACACATTGTATTAAACCGAATATAAAGAAAAAAATACAAAAAATGCAGGGCACACAGTTAACACAAAGTCAGTAAAAATGATATCGTATTCGGCTAGTGTTGCCATATGGCATCACCCGCATTTATCACTTGATAAAAACAAAGTGAACACAAAATTACACTTCGTTTACATGTTTACTTATTGTACTTAGTCTTACGAACAATTTGAAATAGTTATTAACAGGTAAAATGACTAAAAAAAAGAAAATGTGACTTACTTGAAAATAGATTTCATTTTTTGGCGTATTTTTTTCGACACTGGATTGTACCCGTCTATTTTGCATTTAAATCAGACTGTAATCGGACAAAACAAAAGCCAATCCACGGTTACGTCTTTCTAGTAGGCAATTATGTGATGGGTTTTACTAAACTCGTAGGTTTTTGCCGAGAAAATCGCGAATGCTTGAACGACGATTTTGCGATGCCATACGGCATCGCTAGCCGTTAATGGGTTAAATAGCTATATGGTAACCATGGAAACATGGTAGGCGGAGTAGGGGGTGTTAGGTTTTTTCGTTACGAAATTTGTTCAATCAAAGCTCAAGGTCCGCGAAAAAAGCTATGCAATAGCTTAAAAAAACAATTTTTCAGTATTTTCTTGCTGTTTGTACTTAAAACATTTTGGCCCGTTGAGGAAAAAAGATTAGCTATTTGAAATTTTGTTTTGGCCCGAATATGAAAAAAGAATGGCCCGATTGGGAATAAGCCAAAAAAATGCATATCAAAAGAAAATAAAAAATAGAATAATTGTTACCAATTTAATTACCTACATTTAGAATTTAGAATGTAGTTTTTAATTGCGCTACATCTACTAAAATTACCTGATAACTTGGCTTTTTTGATTGTGGACTTGATTTCCTTTGTGAACTGGATATGTTTATGTTAGTGTACGTATGTGTATCTGTATATTGCTTATACTTAACATGAGAACATAATAATTATGTTTATGTATTTAGCCTAAACTACTTATATTGTTACTTACTGTAAGTTTTAGATGACGAAACAAGTGTTTTTTATTGTTTGTAACTATAATTATGTATGACTGTTATATATTTTTACAAAACTGGCCAAGTGCAAGTTATAGTTTTACCAAAAAAGTTATTGAAAATAAAAATATAATTTCCGGATAACCGGACATAAAATCCGGATAATCGGACATGGTATCCGGATAAAGAAAAGTCTATATGTTCGAAGTATAATCGAACTCCGAAGCTATATTCATCCGTAATTTTTCAAATTTTCTGATATCCGGAAATCATGTGTTGGCATACTTCATTACAAAATTCAGAATAATTATGAAAAAGAAGAAAAAAATATAATTTACGGAAAACCGGATTTGATTTCCGGATAACCGGACTTGATATCCGGATAAAAAGTAGCGTTTATGTTAATTCAAGTCTAAAGTTATGTTCGAACCATTGAGTTAATAAGTAGTAACTAGAGAAGATGGCCCAACCAAACTTTTTGTAACACGAGTTGGGGCCTACTCCCACCTTTGAATTTAGTCTATGACTGACGCTAGACGCGACGAGACGTATGTATTCTGTGTATTTTAAAAAAATTAATTGACTTCTTTATGCTTTCGTGTGTCCTGAGATATTGTACAAACAGCGCATGAATTACAAATAAAGCCCAAGGAATCACCTTCCATCATTAAGTACACTTTATATTATCGATAGAGAAAAATATTTTATAAAATCACTGCGACATTATGCGCCATTTAGACATTACTCAATGATGCTTTTGACGTTTGATTCGTCGCGGAAAAATTAAGCCTTTTAAGCGCTTTATTTAATTTTTACTATAGACGTTACAATATTGTTAGCGTAGCAGCAGCTTTTTTGTAATGGTTTCGTGTAATAGAAACATGGGATTTGTTTGAGATAGCTTCTCTAGGTACTTGTATCTCAATGGTTCGAACTAAATTTAGTGCAATCGGATGAGCCGTTTTTGAGATTCACGTCGACATAGCCAAGGACTTATAGAAAAACGAAAAACAGATGAACAGACAAACAAACAAACAGACAACTAGAAAAACATAAAAATAAGTTGTATTGCTTCAATAGGTACCCATGAAATTTATTTATTTTAATATCTTCCAAAACAGACATCGGTCAGTTACAATTTTAATACATGTATAAATTGTCAAGTTTTCCAAAACTTAACAGGCTACAGCTCGAAAACCATCAGGCCTATCAAAGCAAGACATAGGACATTAGAATAGAATAGAATAGAATAGAATATAGTTTATTCGCAACAAAAAAACACTAATACATGAACAATAAAAACAAAATACAATAAAGAAACATGATTTGTTGCGAAACGGTCCTCAACTCAGCGTAATGCTAGTCTTTCGACTAGCGCTGGTCTTCCGTTGGGACCATTTCGGTAAGACGTCAGTAACAGTCAGTACCACAGGAAATAACTATTTAAAACATAACACAAACAAGATTATGATACAAGTAACAGCACAGCAATAGACAACACATTTTTAAACTAAATAATTATGTAAAACAAAATATATATGTAGGAACAAATAACGAATAACAAACAAATAGCTAAAAATGAGCACATCAGACAATTAACAAATGACAGCAGATAAAATCAAAATTAACAAAGGACAGCAGAAGATAACAAAAACAAAATAAAATAATAGAATAATAGTAACTATATTGCACTGGTTTCGAGTACCAAAGTCTCTTGCGACTTTTGGTGGCTAAAAATAAATTTCTTAAGGTTAAGTCTAAAGCCCCGAACAGTTTGCAGGTTTCTCAGGGGTGGAGGAATATTGTTCCAACAATTTGTCGCAGCGTAACAGAAACTACCTCTGAAAGCAGCAGACCTGTGACGCTGGCACACAAGTTGCTTTGCGCACTGCCGACTAACGCAAGACCTCGAGCTATTTGCCCAAGATAATTTATTGAATAAATACAAGGGAGTCTTATATTTAATAACACCAAACAACAGACACGCCAGGTGTAATTTTTGCCGATGCCTCATTTTAAGAACCGAGTGTTCGTTCAAAAACGGAGTTACATGAGATCTCGGAGGAATATGAAAGCAAAAACGAGCACAAGCATTTTGGACACGCTGGATAAGCTTTTGAGTTTTCGCTAAGAGTCGTGGACCAAACACAGCGTCCATATAATTAAGCTTTGACAGCACTGCCAACTGTATGCGCAATTCTTCTTTTAGAAACGGTCGCAGCTTGTAAAGCACCTTCAATCTATAAAAGCAGTTTTTGACTAAGTTCGCAATATGGTTTTCAAAGCGAAGGTGGCAGTCCATTAATAGTCCCAGATTGCGAGCCTCGATAACGCGTTCTATTGACTCACCCATCAGTACGACACTTACGGAAGGATTCAATTTTAATATTTGTTGTTGAGATCCTAGGATCATATATTTTGTCTTAACTGGATTAAGCAAGAGACAGTTTTTCTGGGACCAATCAGCAATTCGTCTAAGATCCTCGTTTAGCTTGTTAATCGTCAAATCTATATCAGCTGGCCTACATGAGAGATAGACTTGGATATCATCCGCGTAAATATGGTATTTACAGGTATTTACATTATGGTTCAGGATTTAATGAGGATCATTTTATCTTTTGACACTTCTATCATATCTATTATAGTTTTCCCAAAAAAGTGAAAAACTGTTACCTTGGACAAACTTGACGGCGAGGGGGGGGGGGGTGTAGCGGCCAGGGGAAAAGGGGGGAGAGTGGTGGATCTTGAAGACCACATCCAAAGGTATAGGGTGAACCATTTAAATGGGCCTTCAGGGGGATATCGTAAACTATAAGAGATAGCGAAAAATGCTGAAAGGAGTCGCGTCCCCGATTTTGACAAAAACTAAATTGGCATATTTAGATTTTTGAAAAATTCATTACCCTAGCCAGGAATCGAACCTTGTCTTTTTGCAAAAAAATAAACATCCTATATTATTATACCGATCGATAGTGTTGCTGATAAAGATCAAATCCTGGAAACAAACATAGTGTGGTAAATCGAGAGAAATGGCTATCTATACATATAATAAAATCGTAACTCAGCGGTGTCTGTTTTTGGAAGATATAAAAAAAATATAAATTGTATGGGTATATATGAACGCAGTAGAACCTATTTTTCTGTTTGTCTGTTTGTCTGTTTATCTGTTTGTCTGTTTGTGTGTGCCTTTGTGCCCGCTAATCTCAGAAACGGCTTATCCGATTTTAACCAAATTTGGTATGCAGATAGCTTTAGATCCCGATTAACATATAGGCTATTTTTTATCCGGATATTTTGTCCGGTTATCCGGATAAAGTGATTTTTCTGCTTTTACTTAGTTAGTTTGAATGTTGTATTGAAGAAGTATGTTGTGTGGAATCAATACATGACTAACCGGATATCCGGTCGAAAATAAAAAAAACCGGATATCCAGTTTTTTTTCAGGAAATTCCTAAAATACCGTATACCTTTGTCTCTCCATATATCCGGATCCTTCGGACATACGGAAATTCTTTATAATGGTTGTTTTTAACCGACTTTAAAAAAAAGAGGATCTGCTCAATTCTACCCACATATTGTTTGTATGTGAATATGTTCAAACCGTACTCCGGCATATAAAGTCCGATTTCGATCATTCTTTTTTTATTTGGAAAGTGAGAGTCCCGAGTTGGTCCCATAAATTGTTGGTGAAGATCTGATGAGAACCTTCGGAATGATGAGCAGAATAGCATCCCGCAATGCTGTAAATTACTAATTTTTGGACTTCCATCAATAGAATCGGCTTATTAAGAACAAGGTATAAATTGATGGACCACCTGAAACCACCTTCTCAAAAATTCTTCAGTGATTAAAGTTACGGTTACAATTTTGATCATTTTTAGTGGCAGTCGAAAATTCAATAAAAAGGATTTAAAAAATATAGCTGTAATGGGGCAGTTTTACTGAGTAGATGCTGATTGCATGTAGTTTACGTGGCACGATGGCAGCTGTGGATTCCGATTCGAGGGTTCCGCGTTCGAATCACAGACCGGCGCATTCCCTTTTTAAGGAACGGTGGCCTACCGAGCCGACTGATGGCTTCCGATTCGACGGCTGCGCGTTCGAGTCACGAGTCCCGGACACGACGTTACGTTTTACCCTCCAGATGGTCGTCCACCTTGCCGTTGTGAGGGGACTCAGTAGCTGAAAGCTAAGAGGCGCACGAGGTGGGAAACCGGGCTTGCCAGGCTTCTAATCCGTAATCCCGCGTCAGCGGGCTCGGGGGTCCTTTCCGCAAGAAAGGGGCCGCATGGAAGATAACCACTATAAAAAATCACCTCAGCCTCTGGTGGTGAACTCGGTGAGGGAGGGGGGGCTTTATCACCGGCTTTGGGGACCTCGAGACGGTGGCGTGACCGTGCTGAGGGAGGGGAAACGGAGAGGGATTGTCTATCGGGCAGAGGTAGAGATGAGGCTTGGAAAGGCCGCCGTTGTCGGGTAAACCTATGGTAGGGAGCCCAACGAGAGTGGCCTGACAGTGCATAAGGTGCAGTACCCACGTAAAAAAAAGATATCATTTAGTTAAGCTACCCAACTTCAGCTTACATAACAGAAAGTCAGTTGCATTGTATGTTGGAGAGCTTATTTTTATTGTTTTGTCCTTAATTCGAAGTCGGGTTTTGATTTTTTTGAATTTTCGATAAAGGCTACTTCTTATTATAAGTAATGCGTATAAGCATGCAACACGTTACCTACCGCTGCGCTGTGCAAAATCTACACTTAAATAGACTCTGCTATGATTCTCTTCTGTTCAGCAACAGACTTCCCTGGTCGTCCGTTCAAGTGTAGACTTTTGCTCAGCGATGGGTAGGTAGTCCGAAAAACGCTGACGAAGTCGCGGGCACAGCTAGTTTTTAAATAAAAATATGGAACACTCAAGTATTTGGTACAAGTACTCGAGCGTTCCCCGTACCTATTACCACGACCTACTCGATTTGAATGACTGCACTAGCATTTATCACCATTACAGATCATGTTCTGATTTTAAAATTGTCGTCCACAGTTCAAAGCATAAGCTTTGATACTTGTTGAAAGTAGTGATGGATATCACTGTTAGATTAGTTTTTGGTGTAATTAAATATTTTTATTAAAAAAGAGGCATTTGTCTTGATTTACTATATTATGTTTGTTTCCAGAATTTGATCTTTATCAGCAACACTATCGATCGGTACAATAATATAGGATGTTTATTTTTTTGCAATAGACAAGGTTCGATTCCTGGCTAGGGTAATGAATTTTTCAAAAATCTAATAATGCCATTTTAGTTTTTATCAAAATCGGGGACGCAACTCCTTTCAGCATTTTTCGCTATCTTCTATAGTTTAGGATATCCCCCTGAAGGCCCATTTAAATGGTTCACCCTGTATGTCACCAAAGTTTCAAAACTTTATAAATTTATTTCATTTCCCCATACATTGAAAACATAGAATTACCGGGCTAAAAAGGGTATAGTGGTGGGAGAGCCGGCTGCAGAATCATCTACCTCATCAGGTACGTTGGTCTCATCGTTGGTGCCGGAACTTCTACAGATAGCCTGATGGGGTGGGGTACCTGATGAGGTAGATGATTCTGCAGCCGGCTCTCCCATTATACCTAGTATAAAACAAAGTTGCTTCCTGTTGTCTGTCCCTATGTACTTATGCTTAAATCTTTAATCCTTTGCAAAGGATTTTGATGGGTTTTTTTTAATAGACAGATTCAAGAGAAATGTATGATAGGTACTTTTATCAAATCACACTAATATTATAAATCCGAAAGTTTGTTTATATATTTGTTTGTTATCTCTTCACCATCAAACAGCTTGACCGATTTGTATGAAAATTTGCATATAAGTTAAGGTGATGGAAAGTAACACAGGACCATTTTGACCCCGATAATGTCACGGGATCGGAATTTACTAAGCTCACGGGTGACACCGGGGCGCAGATAGTGTGAGATAGATAACAGTAACTGGGTAGAAGTTGGTATTTTTTTAAAAAGAATAGGTAGGTACATAAAATTCTCGTGTGTATTTCTCGCGGATATGAATATTCAATATCTTGGAAAATACATTTTATGTACATATGTATTTACAAAAGAAAAATAAATATAAGTATTATATCCGTTGTCTAGTCACCGTAACACAAGCTTAGTCGCTTTTATCACGGGGCTAGATGGCGCTGTGTGTTGTTGACAAAATTTATTTTATTTTACAACACTGTTTTTTTCTAAACAAAAAAACGACCTGTGGCCCTATAATATTAATATCCTACTCCTACTTATATTATAAACTAGCTGGCCCGGCGAACTTTGTTACGCCTTAAAGCCAATAAAAGTATCCTATGTCCGTCTCCGTTCGATGAAATAAGAAAAAGAACAAAGGTGAAAGATGCAATAGAACATGTAAGAAGACTGAAGTGGAAGTGGGCTGGGCACCTGGCTAGGTATGAGGACGGAAGATGGACGGGGGTCGCAACCGAGTGGCGCGGACCGACTCTCGGCAAGCGCCGTCGCGTCGTGGCCGCCCGCTCAAACGCTGGACGGACGATATCCGTGCGGTCGCCGGTCCAAACTGGCTCACTCTTGCCCAGAACAGAGTCGAATGGCAAAGCCTGGAGGAGGCCTTTACCCGTACGGGGGTTCCAACAAATAATTGTTAGATAGATAGATCGCTTTATTGTACGCATAACAAGAACAAACAAGTACTTACCTAAACACCTAACACACAACAGAATATGCGACAATATAGGCAGCCTTACCACAGAAGGCGGTTCTAGTTAATAATAGTTTTTAGTTAGTTATTTTAATTTTTCTTATTACCTAACTATTGTACCAAAATTACTACAGGAACAAATAAAAGGCTTTTTTTTTTTTTTTTTTTTTTTTTTTTTTTTTTTTTTTTTTTTTTTTTTTTTATTTATTATTTTTATATGTCCGTCTCCGTTCTAAGCTAACCTCTCCACCAATTTTTTGCAAAATCGGTTCAACCGTTCTTGAGATTTAAATAGTGTAGGTAACTAAAACGACTTTCTTTTATGTATATTAATAAATAAAAGAAAGAGAATGGATACATGTGAAACTTTTATCTTCAACCGAACGACGTCGGGAGCCCAGGGTCCGCTTTCTTACTTTTACGTCTCCACTTCGCAGTGAGGCCATTTGCATGCATGGCAGCCTTAAGTCATGAAGTATTAACACATAGGTTACTTTCTATCCCGATATTCCGACAGAACTTACACAAGTGATACCACGGGACGAAGCTAGAGATAAACTGATAAATGAATTAGATAAACTGTGCTGCTACGGCTACGGAGTCCATAGCTGCCACAAAGGCGCACCAATATTAGATAAACTGTGCTGCTACGGCTACGGAGGCCGTAGCTGCTACAAAGGCGCACCAACTATTAGATAAACTGTGCTGCTACGGCTACGGAGGCCGTAGCTGCTACAAAGGCGCACCAACTATTAGCTGAAGTCGGGCAGCTAAACTACATACAATTTGGATCTACCTAGTAAAACTGTAGCCGCGAGTGAGTTTTTGAAAATGTATTTATCCTAATATTTCTAGTAGATCTGGCAAAAAAAAACTACAAATTACGAAATTTATAAACATTTATTTTAGACATTTTTGACATCCAAATTTATAAGCCTAAAGTTAAGCTGCATATGTTGTCATACAGCATGTAATATAAAACTAACACACAACATGTGAAAAGCAAGCAGGGCAAGCTTAAAACCAGCAGTACTTTTTTTATAACATTTTCCCGGGTCTTAATCGCGTATTATAATATATTTTCCGTCCGGCCCGGGAAAATGTAACTTATAATGTTAACAAATCGTGAATGAATTTAGAAAGAAAATTTGTCCGAAATCTGGCAGATTTAGTCCCAAAATTTAAAATTTTAACTTCAGACAAATAGTTAAAAGATTTTTTTTCTTTCATTCGTACGTTCGTAGAATTAAAGTAGCCCTCCAGCCCTGTTAGGAGATGCGTCGCACGCATCAATATGCTGAGTTTGATCCTTTTGCCGTCTTACGTATTTCTGGTTTTAATTTTAGGTAATTTTGTTTTATTGGAAATAAATTTATATATTGTTTTAGATATTCTAGATGAAAAAGTTCGAGGATAGAAAAAAATGCTAAAAACAATAAACACAACGCGATTAAGACCGAAAAATGACTTTAATTACTTTTTTGTCAAATTTATGATTTTACTATTTTTATACCTAACTTTTTTAAATTGGTTTTAATTTTTTCAACATTACCCGCACCAACAGGACGTAATGGGCGACGCCGTCTTAAATCAAATCCTGTTATTAGTTTGTATGCAAGTTTTTGACGTGCTAAGTAAGCTGAAAAAAAGAAAAACATAAATATTTAAACATTATTTTTTAGTGTTAATCCACACTTAGGAAATACTGCTTTTTGAAAAAATGCTTTTAAAAACTTTAGTACCCGGCGGGATTCGAACCCGCGTGTGTATCATGATGGCGGGCGTAGGTCTTAAAATCGTAAAGTTATATACCTGAGAGGAATGTACTAGCAATGTACTGAATGTATCTAAAATTTGGAGCAATGTACTATTTCAGGGCCAAAGTTATTGAAGAAACAAGGTACACCCGCCAACCTGACGTCAGCTTGGCGGGTGTATTATTTTGAGCCAACTAGACACTTCTTTTTTTTTTGACGACCTCTGTGGCGCGTCGTGCGAGAGCGCGACTGCAATGCAGGAGGTTGCGGGTTCGATTCCCGCCGGCTGCAAGTATTTATGCTTAAAAATAAATATTTGTGTCTGGTCTGGGTGCCCTTCTATGTATAATATGTATGTATTTACAAAAGAAAAATAAATATAAGTATTATATCCGTTGTCTAGTCACCGTAACACAAGCTTAGTCGCTTACCACGGGGCTAGATGGCGCTATGTGTTGTTCACAGAATTTATTTATTTATTACTTCTGGAAGTGGAATAAACTGCCAAAGAAATGTACGAGGAATGTACTCTCACGTATTAAAAACCCAACCCAATATAGCGAAAGGTTACAGAGATATCATCAAAAAAAAAATACTTATAGGCGCGGACGTGGCAGTGACGTGGCGGTGGTTAATATCTTTTTTTAACACGTTAACCACCGCCACGTCACTTCCACGTAATATAACTTTACGATTTTAAAACCTACACCCGCCATCCTGATACACACGCGGGTTCGAATCCCGCCCGGTACTCAAGTTTTTGAAAGCATTTTTTCAAAAAGCAACATAAATATTAATAGAAAAAAACCGGCCAAATGCGAGTCGGACTCGAGCACCGAAGGGTTCCGTACTACTATCACAACACGAGACCAACCGATCCGTGAACGCAACGCGAACGTTAAAATTTATTTTACCACTGGCGCCAGTCTATCACTCCATCACAATATGGCGCCAGTGGTAAGAATACATCGCGGTATCGTTGTGTTTTTAAGTTATAATCACGTTTGTTGTATGGGACATATTTGCTTTATTATGTTTTCTTTCAGTCTCAGTTTACAAAAATACATTATGTGTGAAACTTTTAACTGTCTGGCTATCACGGTTCATGATATACAGCCTGGTGACAGACGAATAGACAGACATCGGAGTCTTAGTAATAGGGTCTAGTTTTACGGAACCCTAAAAATTACGTAATTATGTAATATGTATTAAGTGCTGCGATTAAGTGTGTTTTTTTTATATACTTACGTCGTGCAAGATAATCTGAAACAAATAAACAGTTTTTTTTTATTCTATTTTTAAAGAAAATCGTAGCCATGAGTTCTAAAACTATAAACTACTAGCTGACCCGACAGACGTTGTCCTGTCGTTTAGTATAAAAAAATAAAATTCATCAAAATCGGTTTAGCATTTTTTCTTTCATAAGAACCTTCTCCTGACAATAGCAAACACAACAAAAAAAGAATTATCGAAATATGTGTAAAAGTTTAAGTGTGATGCCGTGACCAAGGGAAATAGGGATTGATTTTTATATAATAGAAGATAGATATATAAGACTAGCTGTTGCTCGAAACCCGTTGGGTTTCGGCTAGTTCCGATTCCATCCGGTTGCGTGGTGAACTAAATTCAATTATTTTAAATAGTAAAATTTCATATTGTTATTCAATATCGCTATGAAAAATAGCTTACTGTGAGTTATTCAGCTATCTAAATATATCACATAGCTGAAATAGCTCTTATAGAGAAGTACAGGCTTTCGACCTGGTCAAATATTGCGAGAGTCCTAAAGCAAGCCAAATTGGCAATAACGACAACCCAAAACAGATTAACTTGCAGCTGTTAAGTAAGAAGACCCGACCCTAAATAACGGTGGGATAAAGGAAAGGAAGAAGATGCTTTCTAAATATATAATCGTAATCGGTTCAGCTGTTCTGAAATTTAAATTTAATAATATACCTTACCTACAACATACATACGGTCCATTTCCAAACTTTCGGCCTCTCTCTTCCAACACTTTACCTCCCACTATGCAAAACTCCACACTTAAGCGGTGGCCCATTGAAGTACTGACCGTGCAAGGCGCTACCGTGCCTTCCACGGTCAGTACTTCTCTGGGCGACCGTTTAAGTGTGGAATTTTGCACAGTGGGATGTAACGTGTGGAGGTAACGCGCGCTTCTTATTTAAAGCTACTAATATTATAAAAGGTACAGTTTGGGTATTTGGAATTTTGTATGAAGTATACGTTTGTGTTGATTTCACACAGCACACTTCTTCAATACAACAAAAAAACTAATTAAGTCAAATTTCCAGGAACCCAGTTTTTTTTTCAAATTGCCGGATAACCGGTCATTATATCCGAATAAAAAGTAGCCTATATGTTAAACCGGGTCCAAAGCTATCTGCATTCCAAATTTGGTTAAAATCGGATAAGCCGTTTCTGAGATTAGCGGGAACAAACAAACAGACAAACAAACAGACAAAGTCTTTAAAACATTTGATTCGTGTTTAGTTACCGATTTTGAGACGGCCTGAATTTTTTTTTCTGGATATAATTCAATTACAGATTTTTTTATCACTACAGATTTATAATATGTATAGATAAAACTAAAGTATTGTTATTTTTCATTTTTCGAGGTCTGATGTTTATTTGACAATAGGGTTATTGTGATCCTTTTTGGTATTAATCTATTTTATTTATTCACTAGCTGCGTCCAGCGTATTCACCCGCATAAGTCCCGATCCCGTGGGAATATCGGGATCAAAAGTAACCTATGTTACTCAGGGTGAAAGCTTCATTCACCCGGTGTATTCTAATGGTGAAAGAATTTTTGAAATCGGTACAGTAGTGTTTGAGTTTATTCATTACAAACATACGACACACACACACACACAAATACAAATCTTACCTCTTTATAATATTAGTGTAGATGTAGATTAGTAGAAAAAAGATAAACTAGATATAATTACCAATATCACCATCATCTAACTTAGCAGTGGCCGCTATGAGAGCACTGAGCTTCAGCTGTAGTTTTGCTGCCTTTTTACATTCATCTGCATCTACAGCAGCCACGATCTCAAATACCAGCTTGGGGTACAAGCACGGATACAGAGATAAATGTATCCCTATACCCAGGACCAGCGGTGCATTGACATCCTGCAAAATAAAAAAAAACGTATGGCACTCGGGGACTGCCGCGGTAAAGCTATTGCATAGCATTTTTTTTATCAAGTTATGCAATTATAATTAATATTTATTTATTTTGTACAACATGGTAGGCGGAGTTGAGGGTTTTATTTTCGTTACGGAATTTCTTGATTCGGTGGCCGCGCTCAAAGCCCGCGATAAAACCTGTAGTTAATAGCTTAATAAATAATCTAGATTTTGCATCTGTTTTCGCGATGTTGGATATAAATTAGACATTTTTCGGTTTTAATCGCGTGGTGTTTACTACTATTAGCGTAGGTAGCTTTGAGAAGGGACCTGTAAAGGTCTCAAAACGTTGAGCGTCGAAACAATGCTTGTACCTATGCTAAAGGTGATAAACGCCACGCGATTAAAACCGAAAAATGTCTTTAATTTATAATAAATAGTCTTCTTCTCATCCGAGCGATATTCCCGGTTGCATCCAACTCGGGAAGCCGGGGGTCCGCTAAACCCAAAATTATTTGATGTCGGCGCAGTAGGTAAGTCATCAATCATCATTGACCATACCTTCTGCAAATAGATATGACAATATTTTTACGGCCGGTCGCATGCCTGACACCAACCCTCCTCAGGGACCAAGCAGTTTATCCGCCACCGCGCGAGGAGAATAACCATATTAATAGCCTTATTAATAAACGTGGAGTACGGTTGGAATAGTGAGAACATGCTTTGTCTTTTTCCGTGACAAGAACTTTCAAAGTTGACAGACAGAAACATAAAGTGGTAAAATTATTCTGACCTTAGGTAGGTACACAACGTTTATTAATAAGGCTTATTGATTTTATTACTTATACAATTCCCCACTTTTTGAGATATTTACAGATATAAGCCCCTATTAAATGAGTTTAATTTCAATCCAACATTCCGAAAACAGAAGAAAAATCTGTAAACAAAATGACTTACATTTGAAGTAACAAATATAAGTTTCTTTGTTGGTCCAACAACTCTTGCGACTTCGACTGCATTTGCTAAGCCCGTTGCTAATCCGCACAAAGTAGGTATTTTCTTTGATCCCTCGATGAGTACTTCCAAAGAGCTCACTAAATTAGATATACAGATATATTATACTAGCTGACCTGGCGAACTTTGTTCCTCCTTAGCGGAAAAAAATACACTGTGTCCGTATCCTGGTTCTAAGCTTAGATAAAAACAAAATATAGTAGATACGGTATACTCTAACATTGCGTATTCGAAAAATGAGCTAGGAACACGTTCATGCATTTTCATAAAATTATTGTAAGTACCTAATTTAAAAACATTTGTCTTTAAGAATGATTCAGGCTTTGTAAATAAGCAAAAATGCATTCTTATGGATGTCAAATACATAATCGCAGTGTGACAGCACGTGCTCACGCGGCAACGGTTCGACATACGACTGAGGCTAGTGCGTCAGCTAGACGCAGTTTTATTGTCTCATTTTCCGAGACTAGGTACCGTATCTTTAGTTTTTTGTTTTAATCTAATAATAATAAGGTTCTAAGCTACTTTCCCACCAAATTTCAGCCAAATCGGTTCAGCCGTTATTGATTTATAAATAGTGTAACTGGGAGCGGATTGTCTTACATAACTTTTCAACTCCTATCATCAGAAGACCGAAAATATTTCTCACACCATTTAAAATCATAATTAGGTATCATTCTTCATAAAATAAATGCATAAAAAACTTTTGTCATAAATGTTGAAATTGGTTTAGCCGTTTGAACGCGAAGAGGTAACAAAACAAACAAAATATATAAATATACTTTTTGATTAAAATATTAGTGAGATCGAACTAGGTAGGTACTTCTCCTTAAGAGGACTATCAACGCCAACGACCTTGAAACTGAAAATCCCTGTCGGGCGCATCGAAAATTGTTGATTATTTCATGACGGAATGTCGTAGAACTTTTTTTTGTGTACAGATTGTAGGTGACATTGTTTTCTACATTTCGGTGTAGTTTTAAGACAAGAACCTCCTATTGGTGCAAAGCCTATCCAAATTTTAGACAAAAAATGTCTGATTTTGCTAAAATGTCGATAGGCTTCAATACGTTTCGACATATTTGTATGGAAACTGTACTAAAATATCGGAAACAATGTCGCCTACAATCTGTACACAAAAAAAAGTTCTACGACATTCCGTCATGAAATATTCAAAAATTTTCGATGCGCCCGACATGGATTTTCAGTTTTTCAGTATAGGGCCTTTAAGCCTCTGTAGTAGGCCAGAACTGATTTTTCTCGGACAGTTAACTATAAAATGTATTAGAAACATCAGTTTTAAAAACAATTTTTACTAGGTTATATAGGTATGTTTTGTTGTATGCTGGTGCTATGTTGTGAAAACACGATTACAGATTATTCTCAATAGAATAAAATCACAAATTTCCCTCTAAATTTTACAAATAAATAGCACTAGTCAGTGAATATTTTACTTATAAATACTAATAATACTTTGTAGATGAACTGATCTTAGTTCAATGCAGGGCATTTATGATTTGAAATATCTTGTAATTACTAATTGTTTGATTTTACGCTCTAAAATTTTGCGTACCTACTAGAATCTTACGTCTTTCATTAAGAGCCCTATACCCGCTAAACTCAAAATCCATGTCGGGTTCATCGAAAATAGTTGATTATTTCATGACGGAATGTTGTAGCACTTTTTTTGTGTATGGATTGTAATCGACATTGTTTCCGACATTTTAGTGCAGTTTCCAGACAAATATGTCGAAACGTATTGAAGCCTATCGACATTTTAGCCAAAACAGACATTTTTGTCTAAAATTTGGATAGGCTTCGCACCAATAGGAGGTTTTCGTCTTAAAACTACACCAAAATGTAGGAAACAATGTCACCTACAATCCATACACAAAAAAAAGTTATATGACATTCCGTCATGAAATAATCAACAATTTTCGATGAGCCAGACAGGGATTTTGAGTTTAGCGGCTATAGGGCCCTTAACACATCTGAAATTCGGTAGCGCTATCCAAATCATTTCTTATAAACACTTTTTAGTAAACATTAATACTAAATGACTAAAAGTAATTTAGTATTAGGTACAGACTCATTTAACCCTTAATTTACCCGTTAGGTCCATTGGACTCCGCACAAAGTTTCAATCAAGCTTAAAAACTTAATTACCGCGAATTATACTTCGCGCGCCCGTGTACCTTCATTCAGTAGCGCGCCGGCTGCGGGGTGAGGAGGACGTCCGCCTGCGCAGCGTGTATAGGTAAGTAGCCGCATGTCATGCGTCCATTGGACTCAAACAGGGTATTTGCGTAACAAAATTGGTAAAATCACTGTTTTGTTATTTGTCGTGTTTTCATGTAATTTATTTTATTTTAGGTTAACAATATGGCGTCAAATAGGAGAACGGTTAATATAATGCAACAGGATGGTGAATCTATAATACACGACTGGCTCCAGGACGATAATGTGGATTCCGATGATGAAGAGATTCCACTGCAACAATTTAGTCGACGATCCGAAACTGCACAGCATCAAATATTGTCAGATGAAGAAGAAGACGAGTGCATTCCATCAGAACATGACTGTGCATCTGTGTCATAGTTGTATGAGGCCAGTATGTATAAGTTGCACTAAAAAGCTTTGCGTGCGATGCATAGTTAAAGCCAAATATTAGGCGTTGCAGGTTTTTTTTTTTACTATAAACATGAACCATTTTTATTTTTGTTAAAGATTGTTTAAGATACTATTATGTTATTTTAATAGAAAAAAACTGTTTTTTTTGTTTGGATTTTGTTTTTGTTTGAAGCCAGAAGTTGGCATTTATTTTTTTATAGATATTTTCTAGTTATTAAGCATGTACAAGAAAAATATAAGATTGATACATGACTGATTAAAATGTGATAACTAAAATAATAAGAAATATGTTGTTAAAGACATTAAAGTACTTTATAATACAAGTCTTTCTTTTATTTTGAGTAAAATCGATGATTTGTACGGAGGAGTCAAATGGACTCAATGAGGTTAATTGCGGTATATAATTTCACCGGGTAAACTGAGGGTTAAGGCCCCTCGCCCACGGCGACTTTTTGTAGCGATGCAGTCGCGCGTTTAGCATACGCGCGACTGCATCGCTACTAACGCGTGGTAGTCGCGTTTGCAATGCGCTACAGCATCGCTACTGAATCGAATGGCGATCGCTACTTAATCTGAGCGCCCCGTGGGCGCCCCGTGAGCACACAGCTTGCGACCGCTTCGCGACTGTATCGATGCAGAAGCGCGTTAGTATCGCTACAAAAAGTCGCCGTGGGCGAGGGCTCTAAATCATACGAATAACAACGCTCTAAATACTAATATTGAATAGGTTTAATTTTATACGTGGTAGGTACTTTCCTGTCATCGTTTACTTTTGCACTTTACTTGGTTGGCAAGTATTATTTTATATTATCATATTAACGATATCTTTTAATTAATTTAAATTTATTTCATCATTTGAATCCAACAGAACACCTTCATTTAATTTGTCTATTCTTTAATAATACAAATATATGAAGAGAGGGTTAAAGTGCTTACGTCTACGCGTCCTGTAACGCAATTGGGGTTATATGGGATTTTAACAAATTGCGATTTCTACTGAAAATCGATCACTGGTCCAAACCGAAGTCACGAAGGCTTGAAAATACGACAAAAATTATTTTCAAACTCGGACTTTGCACAGTATCTAAACAAGATTACGTACCATATTCATTAGTAAAAACCGAATCGTGGTAAACCATGGGGGTGTTTGGTGCTTCTTCATAAATAGCTTGGAGGTCATCTATGACTTCACGAACTGATTTGGCTTTATAGCAAATCTCAGGGTAAACAAAGATGGCAGCTACTTCAAGTTTAGAGCAGAATTTAGCCTGAAACGCCACAATCACAATTAAGTACGGAACCCTAAAATGAAGACTGGACCAACCAATCCGTGAACGCAACACGAACGTTAAAATTGATTTTACCACTGGCGCCCGTCTAACTCCATCACTATATGGCGCTAGTGGTAAAAATACATCGCGGTATCGTTGCGTTTATGTGACAAAAATCACGTTTGCTATAATATTGGGGAGCCCTATTAAATATTTATTTTATTTTGTTATTAGTATTTGTTGTTTTAGCGGCTACAGAAAGACAGAAGATGTCTTTCTTTCTTTTAATTTCAACTGCCTAGCTATTACGGTTATGAGATACACCCTGGTGACAGATGGACAGACGGACGGACAGACAGACAGACAGCAAATTCTCAGTAATAGGGTCCCGTTTTTACCCTTTGAGTACGGGACTCTGATAAAAAACACACTCTCCAAATTTCAGCTCTACTATCTGTAGTTTTGGCAATGCTACTGATAGTAGACCTGTTAGAGAATTTATTCATCAATCAGTCAGCCTTTTAATAGATTACTATAGGTAGATTGAGTAGGTACATAACTAACTTCTTTTTATTATTGTCTGTTATGCGACCAATATAATGGGGCTATGGAGCCCCGGACTTTTGGAAAGCGTGCGTGGAGCCGAAACCAACACGTAGAGGCCCTATTCAATAACAATTGAATAATAACTAATTATTATAAACTGATTCGATTAGCAGAGCTTGATAATATTTGATCGAAAAATTACCAATTTTAACATATCCGGGAAGGCTATGGCTCCAATGTCAACCATTACTTTTATCCCGTGTCGTGCACCGATTTTTACCCAGGCTTTAATCAATGTTTTTCGAACGCAGAGACCCATAGAGGGTCCTTCGCCGGCATAACTTGCAACTGGAAACAAGAACGATATATTTAAATGTTAATAGCTAGGCAGCTATTAACATTTCCAGCTTTAGCAGGCGCTAAAGCTGGGGTCTCACGGCCCGTGTTTTATAAGATCAGATCGCGCCAGATCAGACGGACAGGCCGTGGGAACCGTAGCGTCCTATGAAGCCTGTAGCGTGAGACGCCATCAGTCGCACAGGCCTCGACCGGCGTGGCGCGGCCTGGCTTGGCCTATTATATAATGGGCCGTGGGATCCCAGCTTTACACGGCGGATTTGCCAGGTGGATATGCTTTTAATGATAATTACTTACGTTAGAAATGAATTTAACCGTGTATCCTCGACACACGTGTATCCCCGACATGACCAACCATTTATATCCCCGGCATAGAATAGGGCCACCCCGTCTCCTCCCGTAGGTGTCGTAAAAGGCGACTAAGGGATTTGGAGGAGACTAGCGAACCGGTACCGGCGCGGTGGCGAGTAAACTGCTTAGTCCCTAGGAGGGTTAGAGTCAGGCAGGCGGCTGGCCGTAAAAATATTGTCAAATCAATTTGCAGTAGGTAGTCAATATTTTGTATATTATTATAGTCAATAATATTATATAATAATCAATATTTTGGTCAATGATTATTTACCTACTGTGCCGACCCCAAATAATTTAGGGTTGAAGCGGACCCCGCGTTCCCGAAAGGGCAGCAACCGAACATCGCTCAGATAAGAAGAAGAAGTTAGAAATTGAATTTGTTACTTCTTTGAGGTCATGTTTTACAATCTAGAATTGTTTCGTTTTGTTTTAGTTTTATGTATTCAGTCCTCTTATCACGCTGTTATCTACGTCAGTGACGCGAGTATTTGGGTTGTTAAAAAATACATCTTTTGTGAAAATTTCAACCGTCTAGCTATTCGGTCCATGAGATACAGGTTTGTGACAGACGGACATACAGCGAAGTCTGTCTGTCTAATAGAGTCCCGTTTTTCCCCTTTGGGTACGGAACCCTAAAAAACCGGCAAAGTGTGAGTCGGATTCGCGCACAACTGATTCCGTCCGTACCATTATTATAATTGGATACGGAACCCTAAAATAAACACTGAACCAGGCAAAATTCGTGTCCTGTCCGCAGCAACGATGCCCTACATTTACCTTAACCACTAACGCTAATGGCACTACAGAAATACATCTTCTGTAAAAATTTCACCTGTGTATCTATCTATCACGGTTTATGAGATACAGCCTGGTGACAGACGGACTTCACGACGAAGTCTCAGTAAAAGGGGCCCGTTTTTAAGATTCCGTAGCCAAATGGCAAAAAACGGAACCCTTATACCCCGGAACCTTTGAGTACGGAACCATAAAATATATTTCTAGAACCTAATTAGGTTGTGCTCATTGTAACTTACTAAGAATTTGTGTAATGTTATCTTTATAAAACCTTTCCCCCATTTTCTCAAGTACTGGAATGTTAATGCCTCCATCTTTAGTGAACGCCGTGAGTGCTGATGTCAATACTTTACTATTGGTGCAAAGCGCCTAGGAAAGATAAAAATAATTTACATTTTATAAACACTATTATTTTTAAAGCGAAGATCGCAATGAGTGAATTTTCTCGAATTATTCATATGTAAACGTAAAAAATAAAAATAAAAGAAACTGAAAGTGAATAAATAAATATTGTAGGACGTTGCGCACAGTCCTACAATGTTTATTACAAACTAGCTGACCCGACAAACGTTGTCCTGTCGTTTAGTATAAAAAAATAAAATTCATCAAAATCGGTTTAGCATTTTTTCTTTCATAAGAACCTTCTCCTGACCATAGCAAACACAACAAAAAAAGAATTATCGAAATCGGTCCAGCCGTTCACGCGTGATGTCGTGACAACGGAAAACGTTTCATTTTTATATATATAGATAGATAGACTAGGCAACTAGCCATATTCATATCCATTATACTACTATATTATACACTCCCGCGTAAGTCCCGATTCCGTGGGAATATCGGGATCAAAAGTAGCCTATGTTACTCAAGGTGAATGTAGCTTTCTGATGGTAAAAAATCGGTCTAGTAGTTTTTGAGTTTATTCATTGCAAAACGACACAAACACACAAATACAAATCTTTCCTCTTTATAATATTAGTAGATATAAAAAACACCCAGAGTCAGTCAGTCTTGTTGAGGCGGGAATCAAACTCGCATCACATCGCATCTTCTGCGTCACATCTGGGTATTTGCCCTTTGCGTACTAAAGTCATCTTGCTCTTGCAAGTTCAGAGTAGTGAGAACATGCTTTGTCTTTATCCGTGACAAGAACTTTCAAAATTGACGGACAGCAACAAAAAGTGGTAAAATTACTCTAACCTTACTTCACGTTTATTAATAAGGCTAATCATGTTTTGTATTTTTAAGCAAACAAACCCAGGGACATTTTTTTTTGTCTAAAATCGTAGAATAAAAGATGTTAGTGAAAAAGAATTAATATTATACCTACTCTTTCTCCATGCAAACGTAGTCGACTGTTTCCTCCATATTGAGCAAATATTTTATGCTATAAAACCTATATTTGCCACGACTATGCCCCGAGCCCCCTATACTATGTTTTTTTTTTAATTTTCTAATTAGAATAGAAATAAAATTTAGATAAATTAGAATATGAAAAAATCTAAACGCAGGGGCATTGTCATGGGAGATATACTTTTGTGGCATAGATATATTTTCTTTAAAGGTCTTTATCAGGAAGGGAACAGTCAACTACGTTTGTATGGAGAAAAAAGTAGGTAGACTTTCTCCTTAACTATAATGCTTCTTAATTTCCAATAATCCTCACCAACAAACAGAATGGAAACTACGGATCGCACGCTGCCACGTCCGCGTGTACCACCCTCCCAGCCTAGTCAGCCATGCCCAGAGGAAAGAACAGTATGTCTGGGGCTAACTGAGCCGTGGAAACCCACGGCTGACGGCCACGGTGAGGAAACCCTCACGATGTTTTCCTTCATCGTAAGAGCGATGTTAATAACGCACCTAACTTTTTCTTAAAGAAAAAACATTGAAGCGTGGTTGGCCAGGATTCGAACGCAGGACCTTCGGAATGAAAGTCGAGGTATCTACCACTAGACCAACACCGCTCTAATGACTAATAATGGTTATAAAAAAGGAAAATTCTCACCACCGGCATCGTCACCGACACCCCATGACTTTCTTTTACTACAACAACCAGTAAAGCAAGAAGCAGAAACGGTAAATGCAACTTGCACATTTTGCAACCTTAAATTGAAACTGTATTTAGGTACTCCGCTTCTTATATACATAGTTAAGTAGATAAAGAGACCTCAATACATTTAAGTAACGTTTTTAAGATATAACAAAAATGGTGAGTTTACGGGGTCGCAAATTCGGAAATGTTGTTTCGATGTTGAAATATTATGTAAATAAAAGTAAAGCGTTCCTTTTGATGTGAAACATCTATAGGCGAGGGTAAACCTAAAAAAATTCAGGTCATGGCGACGCCTCGCCATTCAATTATATGTCATGCCTACACGTAGTGCTAGAAGTCTTAACTTAATTTCGAGTGACTTTCTAGTGGCTCGTTAGCTGGTACCGTAGAGACTCGGACTTCTGTTCCGAAGAGGACGGCGTTCGAATCTCGGGATGATGAAATCTTTTTGTTGATTTTGTTTTTTTTTACCGTGTGGCCGCTTCCGGGGGATAGTGGCCCGGCGTGTGTTGTGGGGGTCTCCTCTGGCCTAGGTTGATGGATGGCCAGAGGTATACCCCCTAAACCTCTCGGTGTGTAGCGTAGGTTGCTTCCGCTACTAGGTGTTGCTTTAGCGCCCATGAGCGTAAAGGTACGAGTTGGCAACGGGCGACATGCGGCGGCAGCGGACAACTTGTCGCAGCGGCAGTACTGGTTTCTCTGTATTTCTAAACTCCCTAAACTAAACTCCCTACGTAGTCTGGCACGATGCTAGCGACGCGTCATCGAGCGAGCATAGGGGATTTCAAAGAAATACATAAAAACCCGTACGTCACGTCGTACGCTACCGCCTCATGTCGCAATACCTATTGCAATCTAACAGCGCTACTCCGTTTATTTCTTTTTTAACTCCCGACGGAAAAAGAGGGGTGTTATAAGTTTGACGTGTCTGTCTGTCTGTCTGTGGCATCGTAGCTCAAGAACGGATGAACCGATTTCAATGTAGTTTTTTTTGGTTGATGACTTTTGCGCGAGTGTTCTTAGCTATGTTTGATCAAAATCGCTTTAGCCGTTCATAATATATGGTGGTTAAAGCTCGGAAATAAAAACCGAATGTTTTCAAATATGCCCGAGTGGGGTATCAAATAAAAGAGCATGACTTTTGTGACAAGAATATGCATGTTTAATCAAAATCGGCTTAGCCGTTCAAAGTATATGTAGGGTCAAACTCGGAAATAAAAACCGAATGTTTTCAAATATACCCGAGTGGGATATCAAATGAAAGGACGTTACTTTTCTGACAAAAATATGCATGTTAAATCAAAATCGCTCTTACTAAAAGGGTGAAATAAAAAAATTAAAAAACCCCCGACTTCAAAAATCTTCCAAGTGAAAACAAAACTAAACTTTAAAAAGGCTAAAATAATAAGCCGAAAACAAATTTCATGTCTTTAAATAGGTATGTGGTACCTTACGTTCCCGCGTCGGGGGACGCGGGAATGTGTCACAGAAGTTGATGGTAACCGACCCGTGCTTATAGGAGGGGGACGCGGGAACGTAAGGTACCACATACATACTCAAAGACATGAAATTTGTTTTCGGCTTATTATTTTTGGGTTTTTAAATTTTAGTTTTGTTTTAACTTGGAAGATTTTTGAAGTCGGGGGTTTTTAAAATTTATAAATTAATTTTTTTAAATAATATTGTCTGTACTTCCTATTAGGAAAATATGTCCAATCATAGTCTACAATAAAAAACGAAGTATATTTTTGTATGATTGCTCATACATAAGGAAATAAAATTACTGATGTTTTTGCATCGAACTTTATTATAACAATATGTTTTGATGACATCTGTGGTGTGGGTATAACAAAATAATAACGGAATTGTTGGCGCACACGGACCATAAAGCTGGGATCTCACGGTCTGGTATATCACAGGCCAGGCCAGGCCGCGCCACGCCTGTCGGGGCCTGTGGGACTGATTTTCGTCCCGCGCGACGACCGGCTTCATCGTTCCCACAGCCTGTCCGTCTGGGTGGGCGTGGTCTGATAAAACACAGGCCGTCGGACCCCCCGA
Organism: Idaea biselata; assembly: GCA_958496205.1. Classification (NCBI taxonomy): domain Eukaryota; kingdom Metazoa; phylum Arthropoda; class Insecta; order Lepidoptera; family Geometridae; genus Idaea; species Idaea biselata. Next base: position 10,338,178 of record OY292402.1, read on the forward strand.
CCACCGACAACGGGCTAAATATAACCCCCGGGATAATAATTGAGGCAGCATTTGGTTGCATCGCGTAGCGCGTGCGCACTCAGGTAGACGTGCACGAACCGCAGAGTTGTAATGTATGAAACTGTATGAGACAGGACACACTGCTTGCGTAATGTAGACGACGCATCTGGTCTACTCCAGTCTTTAGTCAAAGATACGGAGACAAAGTAACATTTAACTATTAACAATTGTGTTAGTTTGTTTGTTTGAATTGAGCAGAGTGTCATAAGTTTGCCTACAAGTATTAGTAGCATAAATCTTTAACGCACTCCCAGTTGGCAGCAATTTGATCATAAACGGTTGAATTCGGTCTTTCCATAGGGTAACGGTATCCCGTGTCTAGACCCGTTTTCAAAAAGTAGGCTACCTTGAATTGTTCAATGTAGGCTGTAAAAGGACAAAAGCATATTATTATTAGTGATATGGATATAAAATATATATATTATGATTATACGTCCAGTATCACGGGGCTATGGAGCCCCGGACTTTTGGAAGACGTGCGTGGAGCCGAAGCCAACACGTAGAGGGCCTTTTTTTAAATAATAATTTTACTCGAAAACTATGAAGTGGACACTAAGCCAGTGATTATCGCTGTCTGCACTATAAAATGCAGCCAAGGACAACCACCAGCTCGGATAGAACTATTGAGAAATCTACGGATAAAAAGAACATGGGCTATAGTGATGTGATTTTGGTGGATTGGCTTTGCTAGGGGAACTATGTTGATTATAGCGCCTGCCGTAACAATGTCCTATAAACACGTAAAAATGGCAGACGGAGACTCGCCAACTCACAAACTGGGCCACCCTAATCAGCTGAACACATTAAGCAAGGGAGCAACAGGGACGTGAGAGGCTGAAGGAAGGAAAGACCTCCCTGGATTTTAACATTAGAGCAATGTAATGTACAGTACAGTGTACAATAAATAAATATTATAGGATGTTGCACACAGCTCTATCTAGTCCCAAACTAACTAACTAGGCTTGTGTGTGTACTAGGCAACGGATACTCATATTACATTTACCTATTACTTTTTGTAAATTCATACAAGACATATAAGAAACCAGAACCAGAAAAAAAACATTTATTAGTCTCTGGCGGGCATCGAACCCGCAACCGAGGTTGGCCCGATGGGTTATAGAGGCCGTCGAAAACATAAAAAATACGCAATTGATTCGCTAGAAGAAGAAATCCGATGGCGATGGGATAGTGATCAGTTGGCCATGTCCTAGTGCCATTGATGAAGTATATCCTTTTTGGACATTTGCATATTTCATTGGATTGGTCTGATGGGTTGTGTCGGAAATTGGCGCTGTCTAAATGCTCCCAGAAGTAAATCATGTGCATGTACTTACATCTAGATGTGTCATCTGAAACAAAACGAAATCTTGTTTAATACACTCAAATTGCAATGTAGTTACAAACTTAAAGTCGGGCATAGGCACCTTTTGTGCCCCTACTTTATTTCTACGAACGAAAAACGAAACGAAAGAAAATCTGTCATCCGTCCTTTAAAACCGTCAGAAAATAAAATTTTCGGACGGATGGATGACAGATTTTCTTCTGGAATTTTTGTTCGTAGAAATAAAGTAGAGGCTCTGTATCCCGGTTCTACGAGAACATGGCTACGGTTTCTCACTGCCCGTCGTAAAAGGCGACTAAAAGAGATCTTCAGGTCGCCCTAAGACTTGACCTAACGATTCCTATCAGAGATGACAACGGGAACCGGTTACTTAACGTGCTTTCCAGAGCACGGAGAAGCTCGACAAAATGATTTTTGCAACACAATCGGTTATCCATTCAAGTAAAGACCCCGCCAAGTGTTGTTTAGCCTGCACGACTATTCAAGATCGGGCGGAGCGCAGCTGGGCCAATAAGCTGTACTACTATTTAACCACCGAAAGAGAAGAGGGGTGATATTTGTAATCTCACTCCCTCCCCCTTCGCCCCTCCGTCCTCCTCCGCCACCTTCCCTCACCCCTCCACTATCTCATAAATTTTGTCTCTGCAATGCCTACACAAGGTGCATGTCAATCTACACTTCTACATCCACACTTCTAAATTAATGTTATAAAGAGGAAAGATTTGTATTTTTGTGTGGGTGTATGTTTGTAATGGATAAACTCAAAAACTACTCTGCCGATTTCAAAAATTCTATCACAATTAGAAAGCTACATTCACCCATGATTCGCCCTGAGTAACATAGGCTACTTTTAATCCCGATATTCTCTCGGGACTTACGCGGGTGAAACCGCGGGATGCAGCAAATGAGAAACCAATAAATCTTACGTATGGTACGGACGTATCGTCCACCATAATAATATGGATTGCAAGCAGCTGCGATGACTGTGTTCATTTGGTTTTGAAGTTTTAGTACTTCTGCCACATTATTCGCGTTCACAGCAGCCTCGATAGCTAAAGCAAGACCTGGACACAGCGAGTTTGCTAAAGACGTTGCCGCTTTTGCTCCAAGTAAAAGTCCTGGACCCATTTGGTCCTGTAACAAACGACATAATGAGGATGTACTATTATTGTTGTACCGTTGGGAGAATTGGCTTTCTAGAAAGGATTCAATACAATAATTCCTCATGGGGAACTTGTATTAGTTTTTCGTTGGCACAATTCAGAAGAGTGCAATAAAATTTAAGGCTATCAAAGGGGTTTTTGATATGAAACATCTATAGGCGAGGGGTAAACCTAAAACATTTCGTAGCGATACAGGCCATGGCGACGCCTCGCCATGCTAGGCGATGCATGCAGGTATATGATGTTACGTGCTAGAAGTGTTAGTTAATTTCAAGTGACTTTCTAATGGCTCGTTAGGCAGTACCGTAGAGACTCGGACTTCTCTTCCGAAGAGGACGGCGTTCGAATCTCGGGTTCATCATCCCGAGGTTCGAATGCCGTCCTCTTCGGAACAGAAGTCTTCTTCAATCTTTTTGTTGGCTTAAAGATTTTGTCGAAGACATCGACAAGTTCTGTTTTGATGTTTCTCATCTCACATTTTTTTTGGCAGAAGGCTTCGGCCGTGGCTTGCTACCATCCGTCTTATCACCAAGCGGAGTCATTCGTGTTCCCACACGTAGTCATGCGTAGCCACAATGGAAGACGAAGCAGATCTTGTTCCACTGCCGTCTTCCTATCTTCTAGTTAACTGTGCTACGTCTTAGACCAGGCGTTCCCAAAGTAAGCGATAACGCCCCCTTGTGGACGCTGCAGGCCTAAAGGGGGGCGATAAGAAACCCAGAAAAAAAGGAGTGTTGTGTAAATTCATTTAGGAGGACTCTGACACCGACTTTTAGACACCAACTATTCCTAGACAGGTAATTTTCGTAGGTAGATAATAGACCGCGAGCAATAATGTTTTAACAAGTATTTGTTAAATAACCTGATTTGTGCGTTCCGGTATTTGATACAGGAATGCACAGTAGGTTTTAAAAAAGTGAAAAAAAGGGGGGGCGCTTAAAAAATAATTTACACTCAAAGTGGGCAGTAGACAAAATAAATTTGGGAACCCCTGTCTTAGACGATACCATAATTTACCATCACGTGAGATAGTGGTCAAACACTATCATTACAAACACAAATACTTACAGAGGTGTCAGTATAATAATCACAATCAGCTGCATCAGGTGTAGAAGTTCTAATAGTTAACAGTTCTTTAAAACTTCCAACGGCTCCAGCAAAGCATGAGACAACATTCCGAGCTGATATATACGACTGAGCAGTATCAACTGAAATATTGATAAAAATATACTTAACTCGCTAAGCGCCAAGGTACAACCGAAGAAAAAAACCCGCCTGCTTAAAAAAACTTTATTTAAATAAAAACATATACATAATAAAAACTGAAAAGAAAATAAAACAAGTCCAGTAGTCACAGAACATAGCGACTTTAACAGTCGGGACCCATTGACAACCTAAAATCTAGCTCATAATATACCTTTTCAGTAATGGGTCCCGACTGTTAAAGTCGCTATGTTCTGTGACTACTGGACTTGTTTTATTTTCTTTTCAGTTTTTATTATGTATATGTTTTTATTTAAATAAAGTTTTTTTAAGCAGGCGGGTTTTTTATATTTTTATTTAATTTTTTTATTTTGCGCTTTTTAGCCAGCATTAGGTGCAAAGCGTATTATTAAATCAATTTTATTGTATTTTAATCGCAATCGCATCATTTCATGGAGAGGGTTATTAAGTTGAGGATTATTCAGTAAGCTGCGGTAATCTAAGGTAGGTATGGACGATTTCTAACCAACTTTAAACCGTTGTAGATCCCAAATGGTTACATTTAATGAAAAATGGTTAGAGAAACTTAACAATGATTTTTGAATACCTATTCAACGATACCCTACTTGATATAGTCAGTCGATACCCTACTTGATATAGTCAGTCAACTTTTGTTTTCTTAACCAACTTTAAGTCGTTGTAGATCCCAAATAGTTGAACTAAATGAAAAATGATCAAGGAAACCTAAGAATGATTTTCAAATACCTATTCGACAATACCCCACTCGACATAGTCAGATAATTTTTCTTTTTTTCTTTTTTACAATATGGCCGCTGGTGGACGCCATTTTGAATTTTGATAAATGTCATGTCTTCAGTAACACTCCCAGGATTAAGACGAATCGATTGACGTGCGAATCATCAAAATCGGTCCAGCCGTTTGGCCTCTGGAGCGCCACATAGGAACAAACATACAAACATACATAGACTGATAAACACATAACCCTTCTTTGCGTCGCGCAGTCGGGTAAAAAGCACTGGACCTTTCGTTTTTAAGGTTCCGTAGTTTCTTATTACGGAATTGGCTCGTCGTGGTACCATAAAGTCATGAAAATTTGACGCTCTCCCCCTTTACACCCGTTTGGCCTTTGAAGTATGGCTCTAATCGTGTATAACCAGTTATACACTGGCCTGTGACAAAACGACTAGGGTGTATACCAGGGTACACACGTGGCGCTTAGCGTGTTAAAGAAAGTTTTTAAATCATAGATGAAATACTCTCTATGAAACCTATTTAATCGGTCAGAATCGGTGATCCCAATCGATTTTCGTTCGACGTTAGTAACTTTCTATAGGTCCGTGAACACACGACGCGTGAGTCCAACTTCTAACGAAAATCAGTAGAAATCAAGCACTTAAATAGTTAGTAGGACGAGCGATTCAAAAATAGGACTTCTGAGCTGCACTGGCGAGGAAATAAATTGACGGCTAATACCGTTTTTTTATGGTTCAATACACAAAGGGTAAGAACGGGACCCTATTACTGAGACTTCGCTGTCTGTCTGTCTCTCACCAGGCTGTACCTTATAAACCGTAACAGCTAGACAGTTGAAATTTTCACAGAAGATGTATTTCAGTAGCCGCTACAATTACAACAGCTACGCTAAAATAAAACAAATATTTAAGAGGGGTTCCCATACAGCAAAACGTGATTTGGGTACATAAAAACGCAACGATACCACTAGCGCCATCATGATGGAGTAATAGACTTGCGCTTGTAGTTAAATATTTTTTTACGTTTGCGCTGTGTTCACGGATTGGTAATTGTCCAGAGTTAATTGTAGGGTTCCGTACCCAATTGTGATATTGGTACGGAACCCTTCGTGCGCGAGTTCAACTCGCATTTGGCTAGTTTATTCTATAAAATACAACATACGTCTTCCGTTTTCCACGTAGAGGACGAGGTCATGATAAAGCTATTTAATTGAAAGGGAACATCACTCGGATGGAAGAGAATATGTGGTAGGAGAAATACTTGGTTAGAACCAAGTTAGAACCCTTCTTTTTCACCTGATTAAAATTTTAATACTATATTTCATACCTTTTTGGTCAAGAACATACAGTTGATGATAAAACAATGGCTTGTCGCCTGCTGCCTCACAAATTTTCTGCATGTCCTCGGTTTGTTCACTCGGATCTTCTGGTTGGAGTATCGGTTCGGCGAAAGCGAACATAGCTGTTACATTTAATTTACTTACATACTTCGCCTAAAAACAAAATAATTTTAATTTTAGCGGTCAAACCTATCAATTAAAAAAAACAGCTTGACATAAGCTTCGGTCGGTACACATACAAGTACCTACAGAGATATGGGAAATCGTCGCCTTCGGCTCCTTAGCGTACCTACCACAAACACAGACATTTGAAGTTAAAAACAATGTGTAGTGTAAAGTAAACTACAGTAAACTAAAGGAAAAGCTCATTGGCCTAGCTGTACCTGCCGATCATGAACGGTTGTGCCGGTTTAGCAACGCTTGGCGCGGTCATTACTGGAATAATGGGTGACTGATAAATTTGTGTGGCAAAAATTCATATTCACTAGCTCCTCCGTGCTTCGGAAGGCTCTTTAAGCAGTTGGTCCCGGTTGTTATGTCAGATAGCAATCGTTAGGTCAAGTTAAAGGCCTTAGGACGACCTAAAAAACTCTAACACCACAAGAAGACTGTAAAATACAGAAAAAATGTCAGATTAACTTACCAATTTAAAGACTTCAGTTAGGGACCCAAATGCTCCAACTCCAAAAAATAGATCCAAACCATACTTATTAGCACACAACTCCCATCGTTTTGCCAATTGTTGCAACTCCTCTCTAGAACATTGCATGCCACCTCCATAGTAACCCGAAGCTGGTAAAAATAATATTAAAATTTTATGAAACGTAGGTACCCACTGATCTGAATTATATAGACAGGAGGTCTCGCAGTGAATGTTGTGCCTATTTGATCTGCGCCATGTTGCGCTGTTGTCGCGCGTTTTCTATTGAAAGTGATGGTGACCGGAACTATTAGTTCCATGGACGGTTACCATCGTTTTCCATAGAAAACGCGCGACGCCAGCGCAACATGGCGCAAATCAAATCGGCCAAAAGATCTAATGTAATTTTGTATGGTATAGCAATTCCTGCGTACTTATATAGTTTCATTTCAGTGTAGGTAATATAATTTTTATTCAACTACGGCAAAAGGAAGGAAATGATTTTAACCACGGTGAAGTTATTGTGGTTTTTTTTAAGGCAATCGGGTAGGGGGACATGCGAGGAAACATTCTTAGGAGACCTTCCTGGCATAAACCTGCCTTTCTGGCATAACTGAGAAAAGTGTCTTTTTTGTTTTTGATGTGAAACATCTATAGGCGAGGGTAAACCTAAAGTTCCCGTGGTGATGCAGGCCGTGGCGACGCCTGGCCACGCTATATATATGATGGAATATAATATGTACTATGTTGTATGTAATATGTTTCACGTCTGCCAGGCGTCCCGTGACGGCTCACATTTTTTTTGCCATAAGTAGTTGTGGTTTCGGATAATGAACCAAAAAATAAAACGTGTGGCACTCGGGGACTGCCGCGGTAAAGCTATTGCATAGCATTTTTTATCAACTTTATGCAATTAAAATTATTTATTTATTTTGTACCATGTTGCCATACCTAACACCCCGCACGTAGCTCGGCCGAGCTACGTGGTAGGCAGCGTGCGGGGTGTTAGGTTTTATTTTCGTTACGGAATTTCTTGATTCGGTCGCCGCGCTCAAAGTCCGCGATAAAAGCTATGCATAATAAAAGATCAACATACAAATTGAAGTATCAGTTTAATGCAAACCCACCAAAGACACCTGTTACGCAGCTTTTATGCACAACCTCACACATCTCGTCCACCATAGGTAAGTTGAGCTTCCCTGTGCTAGTGAAGGGACAAGGCATGGTCGCTATGATTCTCGACTGTATGGGCACCTGCAAAATTATATAAACAGCTTAATCTTAATATCTGCTGTAGGAAACTAAACTCTTTAAGGAGTTGGGGCGTAGAGAGACAGAGAATGGTGGTGACTCTCGCTCCTGTTCGTTTCTCTATCAGGCCGCTCCCGGGAAAGAGTGGCCCGGAGTAAGCAGTCACTCTGGTCTGGAGATGGTGGACGGCCAGAAGTTTTTCCCACTTGACTTCTTGGTGCCCATCCCTCCATAGTTGGCAGAGCTCGTCGGAATTCCGTTCGAAGGTTCATCGACAAGCTTCAGCTGCAAGTGTGGTCCTGTTGGACCTCGTTTTCAAAAGAACCCGCTAGTGAGTGCGCAAATCAGTAATGCCTTTAGATCCTGGGAGGTCTCTCCATATTTCACAACACTGTTGCTCACTTACAGAAATTTGCTCAGCTGAAGGTGGCCCAGTTTGTGAGTTGGCGAGTCTCCGTCTGCCATTTTACGTATTCATTTGATACACTATTGTTGCGGCAGGCGCCATAATCACCATAGTTTCCCCAGGAGTCAATCCACTACCATTACATCACTATAGCCCAAGTTGTTTACTCAATAGTGTTTCAAATTCGGTGGTTAGCCTTGGCTGCATTTTATTGTGCAGACCGAGAAGCCGGGTCGCCGGCTTGGCGTCAACTTCTTAGTTTGCGAGTAAAATGTTATTGGAAAGGGTCTCTACGTGTTAGCTTCGACTCCACGAACGCCTTTTCAATGCCCCGTGATACTGGACCTATTACAATATAACAAAAATTGCTAAGTAAACTTACATTTACGTTACATTTTGCGCCTGGCCCAGGACAGTTTGACTCCGTACAGACCCCCATAGAGAGGATAGAAATAAAGATAAAATTAATTACTTGTAACATTTTAAAAGTGACTACAGGTGTAAGTAATTTCCGACTCCTTATATACAAAATTTGGATATAATTTATACGCATATATTTTAATGGTATCTTGGGTTTGAAAATAACTTTTTAGGTTTAACGTGTTTTGGACATTAACATTCAAAAACTGTAAAAATAAATTAACTAATTATATTATCGGTTAGGACTGAACCCGCGCTAAACCTAAATATCTATCATTTTATGTACGAAAATTATAAAAAGCTGTACATTTGCATGAGTATACATATTGATCACGCCAAAAAAATAGTATATATTAAAAAAAATGAAGATTTTTTTAGGGTACCTATCTCCAACGAACTTAGGAATACATGTACATGTAAAATGGGGGATGTTTTTTTTGTTTAGCCCATTGTGTGGGGTATCGTTAGATAGCTCTTTTAAAATCATAGTGGGGCTTAAATAACTATATTTCACGATCGATCTATAACTGATCAAAATCAAAATCAAAATCAAAATCAAAGTACGTTTATTCATTCGGATATTAGCAAGATATCTCTTTGAAATGTCAGTTTTTATATTTAATCTACTGTGTCTTCGGAACGTGACTTCCAATGAGAAGAAGACACAAGAAACTCATGGGGTTTTTTTTGTATATTTTTTTTTGCAGTAATCATGTGATTTACATTGTCGCATATATGCTATTGAATAAAAGTGGAACTGGAGCAATAATCTATACTATAATAATCCTTACTAGCATTACAAGAGCGAAAGTAACTCTGTCTGTCTATCTGTTCAAATAAGTTATAATATACAAAATAATAAACATAAAAATAAAAATAATATTAAAAAAAAAACTTAAAACACTATCTCATCCACAAACACACAACCCGCCCAACACCGCCCAACCCGCCCCGGGACCCACCACCAGAGTTCTGCGGTGCCAGCCTTGCATTCATTTCCTACACTCTAGAATTTTATTATAAAACTAGCTGTGCCCGCAACTTCGTCAGCGTTTTTCGAACATCTAGCCATCGCTGTGCAAAGGTCTACACTTAAACGAACGACCAGGAAAGTACTGAGCAGAAGAGAATGCCATGATTCCATGATGAGTTTGTTTAAGTGTGATTTTTGCACATCGGTATGTAACTTGTTGCATGCTTATTCACATTATTATAAGAAGAAGTGTCGAAAATCTATAAAAGTTGAAACCCGACTTTGAAAAAAAGGATAAAATAATAATAATAAGCTTGTACAAAGCAACCGACTTATTTGTTATATAATCTAAAGTCGGGCAGCTTTACTAAATGCAATATTTTTTTACGTGAGTGATGCCCCTCGTGTACCGTCAGGCCACTCTCGGGGCAAATGACCCGGTTTGTTGGGGTCACTACCACACTTTGTCAACTAAACCCCAAAGGCGTCCCTCGCTCCACAAGTGTCGAGGCCAGTGGGAATTCCTCATGGACTACATCCGTCAACCCCGACAACGGCGGCCTTTCCAAGCCTCATCTCTGCCCGAAAGACAATCCCTCTCCGTCCCCCTCCCTCGGCACGGTCACACTACCGTCTCGTGGCCCCCAAAACCGGTGATAAACCCCCCCGAGTCCACCGCCACCACCAGAGGCTAAGCGATTTTTTCAGTGGTTGTCATCCACGCGGCCCTTTTCTTGCGGAAAGGACCTCCGAGCCCGCTGACGCGGGTTTACGGGACATCTGGAGGGTAAAACGTAACGTCGTGCCCGGGACTCGGGACTCGAACGCGGTACCCTCGACTCGGAATCCACACTTTGCCGCAGCTGCCATCGTGCCTTGTAAACTACATGCAATCTGCACCTACCCAGTAAAACTGCCCGATTTCAGCTATATTTTTTTCCCTTTTTCGTGCATTTTCGACTGCCACTAAAACTATCAAAATTGTAACCGTAACTTTAATCATTGAGGAGTTTTCTGATGAGAAGGTAGTTTCAGGTGGTCCATCAATTCGTATCGAGTTCTTTATAAGCTGATTCTATTGATGGAAGTCCAAAAATTAGTAATTTACTGCATTGTGGGATGCTATTCTGCTCATCATTCCAAAGGTTCTCATCAGATCTTCACCAACGATTTGTGGGACCAATTCGAGACTCTCACTTTCCAAATCTAAAAAGAATATTCATATGCTGGAGTCCGGCGTGAGCATATCCCCATACAAACAATATGCGGGTCGAATTGAAAAGCTCCTCTTTTTTTAAAGTCGGTTAAAAACATAATATAGGTTATAAATTTCCGTATGTCCGAAGGATCCGAATATATGGAGAGACATAGGTATACGATATTTTAGGAATTACCGGATATCCGGCTTTTTTAATTACGTGCCGGATATCCGGCTTTTTAATTACCTACCGGATATCCGGTTAATCATGTGTACACAACATACTTCTTCAATACAACATTCAAACTAATTAGGTAAAAGTAGAAATAACACTTTATCCGGATAACCGGACTAAATAGCCGGATAAAAATTAGCCTATATGTTAATCGGGGTATAAAGCTATCTGCATACCAAATTTGGTTAAAATCGGTTAAGCCGTTTCTGAGATTAGGGGGCACAAAGGCACACACAAACAGACAAACAGATAAACAGACAAACAGACAAACAGACAACCAGAAAAACAGAAAAATAGGTTCTACTGCGTCAATAGATACCCATACAATTTATATATTTTTTATATCTTCCAAAAACAGACACCGCTGAGTTACGATTTTATTATATGTACTAGCTGAGCCCGCGACTTCGTCAGCGTTTTTCGGACTACCTACCCATCGCTGTGCTTGAACGGACGACCAGGGAAGTATGTTGCTGAGCAGAAGATAATCATGGCAGAGTCTATTTAAGTGTAGATTTAGCACAGCGCAGCGGTAGGTAACGTGTTGCATGCTTATAAGAAGTAGCCTTTATCGAAAAAATAAAAAAAAATCGAAATCCGACTTCGAACAAAAGGACAAAACAATAATATTGAGCTCTCCGAAATACAGTGCAACCGACTTATCTGTTATGTAAGCTAAAGTCGGGCAGCTTAACTACATGATATCTTTTTTTTTTACGTGGTTAATGTCCGTCACCGTCAGGCCAATCTCGTTGGGCTCCCTACCATAGGCTTATAATGTAAACCCCCATGGTGTCCCTCGCTCCACAAGTGTCAAAGCCAGTGGAAATTCCTCATGGACTACATCCCGACAACGACGGCCTTTTCAAGCCTCATCTCTGCATCTCCCCATAGACAACCCCTCTCCGTCTTCCCTCCCTCGGCACGGCCACGCCACCGTCTCGAGGTCCCCAAAGCCGGTGATAACCTCCCCCCCCCCAATTCACCACCAGAGGCTGAGGTGATTTTTATAGTGGTTGTCTACCACGCGGGCCCTTTCTTGCGGAAAGGACCCCCGAGCCCGCTGACGCGGGATTACGGGTTAGAAGCCAGGCAAGCCCGGTTTCCCACCTCGTGCGCCTCTTAGCTTTCAGCTACTCAGTCCCCTCACAACGGCAAGGTGGACGACCATCTGGAGGGTAAAACGTAACGTCGTGTCCGGGACTCGTGACTCGAACGCGCAGCCGTCGAATCGGAAGCCATCACTCGGCTCGGTAGGCCACCGTTCCTTAAAAAGGGAATGCGCCGGTCTGTGATTCGAACGCGGAACCCTCGACTCGGAATCCATAGCTGCCATTGTGCCACGTAAACTACATGCAATCTGCATCTACCCAGTAAAACTGCCCGATTACAGATATATTTTTTTAATCCATTTTATTGCATTTTCAAGATTGTAACCGTAACTTTAATCACTGAGGAATTTTTGAGAAGGTGGTTTCAGGTGGTTCATCAATTTGTACCTAGTTCTTTATAAGCCGATTCTATTCATGGATGTCCAAAAGTTAGTAATTAACATCATTGTGAGATGCTATTCTGCTCATCATTCCAAAGGCTCTCATCAGATCTTCACTAACAATTTATGGGACCAACTCGGGACTCTCACTTTCCAAATTAAAAAGAATGATCGAAATCGAACTTTATATGCCGGAGTACGGCGTGAACATATTCACATACAAATAATATGCGATAGAATTGAGCAGCTCCTCTTTTTTTTAAAGTCGGTTAAAAACAGTCATTATAAAGAATTTCCGTATGTCCAAAGGATCCGGATATATGGACAGACATAGGTATACGGTATTTGAGGAATTTCCTGAAAAAAAAACCGGATATCCGGTTTTTTTTATTTTCGACTGGATATCCGGTTAATCATGTGTTGATTCCACACCATATATTTATTCAATACAACATTCAAACTAATTAAGTAATAGCAAAAAAACACTTTATCCGGATAACCGGACAAAATATCCGGATAAAAAATACCCTATATGTTAATCGGGGTCTAAAGCTATCTGCATACCAAATTTGGTTAAAATCGGATAAGCCGTTTTTGAGATTAGCGGGCACAAAGGCACACACAAACAGACAAACAGATAAACAGACAAACAGACAAACAGACAAACAGACAACCAGAAAATCAGAAAAATAGGTTCTACTGCGTTAATAGATACCCATACAATTTATATTTTTTTTATATCTTCCAAAAACAGACACCGCTGAGTTACGATTTTATTATATGTATAGATTCGCAGGTAGAACCATCTATTTACTCCTTTCCATAACTTATCCTGCTACTTTACCACAGAACTCCATGAATACGCCCCAGGACGAACCGAACGGAGCCTAACGAACCAAGCATTCGCAAACGCGACCGTGCCCCTGTCTGTCCCCGTCTTTCAATAAATAAAGTATTCATTTCCATGGATTTTTATTCTATATATATATACATATAATAAAATCGTAACTCAGCGGTGTCTGTTTTTGGAAGATATAAAAAAAATATAAATTGTATGGGTATCTGTTAACGCAGTAGAACCTATTTTTCTGTTTTTCTGGTTGTCTGTTTGTCTGTTTGTCTGTTTATCTGTTTGTCTGTTTGTGTGTGCCTTTGTGCCCCCTAATCTCAGAAACGGCTTAATCGATTTTAACCAAATTTGGTATGCAGATAGCTTTATACCCCGATTAACATATAGGCTACTTTTTATCCGGCTATTTAGTCCGGTTATCCGGATAAAGCGTTATTTCTACTTTTACCTAATTAGTTTGAATGTTGTATTGAAGAAGTGTGTTATGTGGAATCAACACATGATTAACCGGATATCCGGTAGGTAATTAAAAAGCCGGATATCCGGCACGTAATTAAAAAGCCGGATATCCGGTAATTCCCAAAATACCGTTTACCTATGTCTCTCCATATATTCGGATCCTTCGGACATACGGAAATTTATAATGGTTGTTTTAACCGACTTTAAAAAAAGAGGAGCTTCTCAATTCTACCCACATACCTATTGTTTGTATGGGGATATGTTCACGCCGGACACCAGCATATAAATATTCTTTTTAGATTTGGAAAGTGAGAGTCTCGAATCGGTCCCTCAAATTGTTGGTGAAGATCTGATGAGAACCTTTGGAATGATGAGCAGAATAGCATCCCACAATGCAGTAAATTACTAATTTTTGGACTTCAATAGAATCAGCTTATAAAGAACTCGGTACGAATTGATGGACCACCTGAAACTACCTTCTCATCAGAAAACTCCTCAATGATTAAAGTTACTGTTACAATTTTGATATTTTTTAGTGGCAGTCGAAAATGCACGAAAAAGGGGAAAAAAATATAGCTGAAATCGGGCAGTTTTACTGGGTAGATGCAGATTGCATTTAGTTTACGAGGCACGATGGCAGCTGCGGCAGAGTGTGGATTCCGAGTCGAGGGTACCGCGTTAGAGTCTCGAGTCCCGGGCACGACGTTACGTTTTACCCTCCAGATGTCCCGTAAACCAGCGTCAGCGGGCTCGGGGGTCCTTTCCGCAAGAAAAGGGCCGCGTGGATGACAACCACTGTGAAAAATCACCTCAGTCTCTGGTGGTGGCGGTGAACTCGGGGCAGTTTATCACCGGTTTTGGGGGCCACGAGACGGTAGTGTGACCATGCCGGGGGGACGGGCTTGGAAAGGCCGCCGTTGTCGGGGTTGACGGATGTAGTCCATGAGGAATTCCCACTGGCCTCGACACTTGTGGAGCGAGGGACGCCGTTGGGGTTTAGTTGACAAACTGTAGTACCCAGGGAGCCCAACAAACCGGGTCATTTGCCCCGAGAGTGGCCTGACGGTACATAAGGGGCATCACCCACGTAAAAAAAAATATTGCATTTAGTTAAGATGCCTGACTTCAGATTACATAACAAATAAGTCGGTTGCTTTGTTATGTACATATGTAGGCAAGCTTATTATTATTATTTTATCCTTTTTTTCGAAGTCGCGTTTCAACTTTTATAGATTTAGTTTATAGAACAAGTTACATACCGATGTACAAAAATCACACTTAAACAAACTCAGCCATGATTCTCTTCTGCTCAGTACTTTCCTGGTCGTTCGTTTAAGTGTAGACCTTTGCACAGCGATGGGTAGATGTTCGAAAAACGCTGACGAAGTCGCGGGCACAGCTAGTCGTTAATATAATCCGATGTATTCATATTGATTGATCCAAACTGCCATCCTGCACAGTTTGCTTTTAATATACAGGGTGTCCCAGAAACGAGTGTCAAGCGAAAGTCCAGAGGTAGAGGACCTTAAGGGGTACCCGAATCACCCCCATGTATGTTCCGCGATTTTTCGTAGTTTAGAAGTTATGGCCTTTTTTCTAAATTTCCTACTAAAATGCGACCACTGATACTTATTTGGTCATACTTACTGCAATAATTGAGATAATTGGCTGATTTCGGTTCAAATGTGGAGCTGATAATAGGGTCGTGTTACCTGTTACAAAAAAAAGGCGTAACACTAACCAAACTGTTACAAATTAAAAAAGAATGTCATAAAGTGAGCGTTGACAAAACGCTATAAACACTTTAAAGAGCAATTAAAAGAAAAACTCGCCTAATATTTTTTTTTCCAAACCAACTTCAAAAACTTCCTTACTTCATTAGCTATCTACCCTATTAATTTTATTGATCTATCATTAGAGGATCATATCAAAAATTTTATTTAAAAATTCTTTGGTCGAAAATTCTATCACTCATCCCTATTACGAAGACTTTGCTGTCTGACCGTCTGTCACCGGGCTGTATCTCATAAACCGTGGCAGCTAGACACTTGAAATTTTTACAGAGGATGTATTACTGTACCCGCAAATATTGAAGGGAGCTCCCATACAACAAACGTGATTTTTGACATAAAATCGCAACGATACCACGATGTATTTGACCACTAGCGCCATCTAGTGATGATTTTTGTCTTCCGCAAAAAAACTTCTGCACAAATCTTAATTAAGATTTGTACAAATAAATGTATTAAATAAAATAATAACAAATATGTTTTTTATGTTATTCGATTAGGCCGGGAGTTTCCCTTCAGGTTTAAGTAAGATGAGTGAGAGAATTTTCGACCAAAGAATTTTTAAATAAAAATTTTGATATGATCCTCTAATGATAGACCAATAAAATTAATAGGGTAGATATCTAATGAAGTAAGCAAGTTTTTGAAGTTGGTTTGGGAAAAAAATAATAGGCGAGTTTTTCTTTTAATTGCTCTTTAAAGTGTTTATAGCGTTTTGTCAACGCTCACTTTATGAAATTCTTTTTTAATTTGTAACAGTTTGGTTAGTGTTACGCCTTTTTTTTGTAACAGGTAACATGACCCTATTATTCAGCTCCACATTTGAAAAGAAATCAGCCAATTATCTCAATTGTTGCAGTAAGTATGACCAAAAATGTATCAGTGGTCGCATTTTAGTAGAAAAATGAGAAAAAAGGCCATAACTTCTAAACTACGAAAAATCGCGGAACATACATGGGGGTGATTCGGGTACCCCTTAAGGTCCTCTACCTCTGGACTTTCACTTTACACTCGTTTCTGGGACACCCATGTTTTAAATTTATTAATGGACATACATGTCACACACATTCTTGGGTAACTTATTATAGTAGAGCATAGATGAGCTAGAGAAAGACCTGTTTATTTTCTGGAGCCTACTCCAGGGCACAGTTAAATAAAATAAAATAGCTTTATTATTCCCATACACAACATTTCTTTCTATTTCTAAACAGGGCACAGTTAGATCATCTTTATTTCTTAAATTAAATAAATGTATGTTCCGATTTATAACAAGCTTGTCCTTATTTTTATAAGAAGATTGATGATGATTGATTGATCGTTTGATCGTTCGTTCGTTGATTGTTTTTTTTTTCCTTTTTTTTTTGATTTTCGTAAATATATTGTGAATATACTGTTAAAATATTTTTTTCTTTAGATTTTCTCTAAGTGATTCTCTAGGGCCCAACCCGTAGATAGCTCGTACCGCTCTCTTCTGTAAAATGAAGATATCCTTAATATCTGCAGCACACCCCCACAGCAGGATGCCATATGACATAATGCTGTGGAAGTAGCCGAAATAGACCAGGCGGGCAGTCTTAATATCTGTGAATTCACGAATTTTCTTAACAGCGTAAGCTGCAGAACTTAGTCTAGCGGACAAAGCTTTCACATGTGGGCCCAATTGAAGCTTAGAGTCTAGAGTTATACCTAGAAAGACAGCCTTTTCAACCTTTTCCACTTCCTCGTTATTAATTTTCACCACAGTTTTAACATGTTTAGCATTAGGAAGTGTGAATTTAATACATTTTGTTTTGGATCCATTGAGTAAAAGATTATTGGTATTGGACCAATATACTATTTTAGAGAGAGCATTGTTCACGTCGTCTATATTTAATTGGCGTCTTTTAATTTTAAATACCAATGAGGTATCATCTGCAAACAATACTATCTCTTGTTTGTCCCTTACTAGGTAAGGTAGGTCATTAATATAAACTAAAAACAGGAATGGTCCTAATATGGATCCTTGAGGAACCCCCATTGTTACAGGATCTCGGAAGGTTACTCATGGGAGAGTGGCGTGACGGTATGTACAGCGACCCCTCCTGCATGTCTAAAGGTTGGATAAAGTTGGGACCGCTATATCTATACTTCTATACCTATACTAATACTAATAATACTAATCTATACTTTCTGAATAGTTCTATCTAATCCGGTGGTTATCCTCGGCTGCATTATATTGTGCAGACAAGAATAATCGCCAGCTTGGTGTCAACTTCATACTTTGCGATTTAAATAGTTATTAAAAAAGGGCCTCTACGTGTTGGCTTCGGCTCCACGCACGCCTTCTATAAGTCCGGGGCTCCATAGCCCCGTGATACTGGACGTATAACAAATACGTCCGTATCAGTATCACACTAATCTATACTAATACTAATAATATAATAAGAATAATAATAATAAGAAGTTGATTTCACTAATATGAGCGTAAGTACCCAAACTATTGAGCATTTGAGGAGAACTTTGGAAAATACGATTCAGGAGTCCCGGTCTACCACGTGCACTAGGCCACGACTGCCGCGTTTGCCGACGCATAGACGTAATTTAGCGCTAATGGGTGCCCTGGATGACCTACTAGCCCCCTATTTGGGTGCTAGTGAGGATTTAATTGATACTCACTCTATCTTGTACTGCGGGGCTATTGCGGCGTGCCGTGTGGCTCGTGTTAGATTCCCGGACACTGACCGAACCCCGCGGCCGCCGTCATATGTCCCTGCCTGGCAGGTGCGGATAGAGCGACGTATCGATACATTCAGGACACTCATTGCAAAGCTTATCTGTTTCAGAGGGGGTAACACTCGCCCCAGAGTGATGCGTTTCGTGAACCAGGCTTTTGCTGGGACTGGTATCAGACCCCAGCAGTACATGTCTTGTGTCACGGAACGCATTGACTTTCTGAAACAGAAAATCTATGCGTGGGCAAACCGCATTCGACGCTACAGAGAGCGCGTAGATAGGTATCGACTGAATCGTATGTTCCAAAGTGATCAAAGGAGGGTGTACCGAAACTGGGAAGGGCCTAGTCAGTGTGTGGTCGATGGGCAAAGGCCAGATAGTCGTACCATGATTAATTTCTGGCGTGATATCTGGTCGGTGCCCGTCGAGCACACCGAGAGCGATTGGATGCGTGTTGTCAATGACGTGTGTGAGCCAATCGAAACCATGGAGGCCATTAGTATTACATCATTAGATGTAAAATGTGCGATCCGGACGGCCCAGAACTGGAAAAGTCCTGGACCGGATGGATTGCATAACTTTTGGATGAAATGGTTTCGGGGCTCGCACGTTCGATTGGCTGCACAATTCCAAGAGGCTCTTGAACTAGGTACTCTTCCTAGATTTTTAACAACTGGTGTCACCTTCCTGCTCCATAAGTCCGGTAGTACCACGGAAGCTAAGAACTACAGACCTATTACATGCTTGCCTATCATCTACAAGCTCCTTACATCCATTTTGACGGTCAAGATTAATTCGCACATTGTTGCGAATAAAATTTTGGCTTCAGCTCAGAATGGATGTAGGGTAGGGTCCCGTGGTACTAAGGAGCTTCTCCTCATAGACATGGCTGTTTGCCAACAAGTTCGCCGGAATAAAGGGAGTCTTTCTACTGCCTGGATTGACTACAAGAAGGCCTATGATTCGGTGCCTCATTCATGGTTACGGAGAGTGCTGGAGTTGTATAAAATTGATGCAACTCTAAGAGCTTTCCTAGACTCTTGCATGCGGCAGTGGATCACGGTTCTTCGTCAACCAGGTGGTGGAGATACTTTTTTTGATCCGGAGGACTATATAAGGATTGAGAGGGGTATATTCCAGGGCGATAGTCTGAGTCCCTTGTGGTTTTGTTTAGCTCTGAATCCTCTCAGCACACTGCTGGGGAATTCAGGGTTAGGCTATCGTCTTCGGAGAGGAAGTGAGGTTATTTCTCATTTGCTGTACATGGATGATCTCAAGCTTTTCGCTACCAAAAAACCGGAATTGGTGTCCTTAGAAATTACGGATAATTTCAGCAAGGCCATCAATATGGAGTTTGGTATCGATAAGTGTGTGGTCTTACATGTGCAGCGAGGGAGAGTTGTGAATTCATCGAATTTGCAGCTCTCAGAGACGATATCACTCAGATCCCTCTCTAAAGGTGAAACATACAAATACCTGGGTATGTCGCAAGCTTTAGCGATTGATGGAGATGTAAAACAGTCAGTGAAGGAGCGTTTCTTTGGCCGCTTAACAAAAGTTCTCAACAGTCTTTTGTCGGGTGGAAACAAGGTGCGAGCTTTCAATGGCTGGGTTATGCTCTGCTCATCTATTCTTTCGGTGTACTCAGGTGGACTCAGACTGAACTTGACGCCCTGGATCGGAAGGTACGTTCACGGCTGACAGCCCATCGCATGCTTCATCCCCGCTCTTCGGTGATGATATTGTACATTCCCCGGAAATGTGGTGGTCGAGGCTTTTTAAATGCTAAGACTCTACATAACCGGGAAGTGTGCAGTCTCAGAGAAAATTTTCTCGGTTCCGAGAGTGGGATGCATCGCGATGTGGTAGCAGTGGACAAGAACCTTACCCCGCTCTCCTTGGCTAAAGAGAACTGGCGCAAACCCTCGATACTCAGCGTCGAGGACCGCAAGGACATATGGAAGAGCAAGGAGCTGCATGGGAGGTTTTATCGGGTCCTTACGGACCCCGATGTAGACCTCCTTGCTTCGGTAAACTGGCTACGTTTCGGTGATCTCTTTGGGGAAACCGAAGGTTTTGTTTGTGCAATGGCCGACGAGGTAATGATGACGAACAATTATAGGAAATATATCCTGAAGGATCGTACGGTCGACATTTGTCGGGCATGCCACCATCCCGGAGAGTCACTCAGGCATATTATTTCCGGTTGTCCTCATCTTGCCAATGGTGAGTACTTGCACAGACATAACTTGGTAGCCAGGATCATCCACCAGCAACTTGCTGTTAGATATGGACTTGTGGACCAAGAGGTGCTATACTACCAATATGCACCCGTTCCAGTTCTCGAAAACGGTCGTGCCACGCTCTATTGGGACCGGTCTATTATCACGGGCAGGACTATTGTCGCCAATAGACCTGACATCGTGATAGTAGACCGGTCGGAATGACGGGCAATACTCGTCGATATCACCGTTCCGCATGACGTTAATCCCGTAAAGGCTGAAAAGGACAAGGAAACTAAGTACTTGGACTTGGCCCACGAGATTACCGCCATGTGGCACGTTGATTCGACAAGGTATTGTTCCGATAGTCGTGTCGGCAAATGGATTAATAGCGAAAAGCCTCGCCCAACATCTTAAGAGGCTTTCGCTAGACAGTTGGGTCAAGGGTAAGATTCAGAGGGCAGTCGTCCTTGATACGGCACGTATCGTCAGAAGGTTCCTGTCTCTGCGTCTCTAACCATTGGTAGCCTGGGCCCTGCCCCGCTGCCGACGGGCTTCTAGGTTTAGGTTTTTATAGTAATTTACTGTTTTTGTACAAAATTTATACATTGTTTATAGGACTTGTAGATAGAATTTTATATAAGTTTGTTACTTAGATGGAATTTTGTTTATAGGTTTTGTGGTAATGTATATATTTTGTATGTAGTTTATTTTTATAAAAACTTAAATTTAAGAAATTAAATAAATGAGTGTATAAAGAGGGAACCTTGGTGACATGTTTGGATGTATGAATGTTAGTATGTATATTGGAGGTAATCTCCGAAACTACTAGACCGATTTCAATAATTCTTTCACTAATAGAAAGCTACATTATCCAGGAGTAACATAGGCTACTTTTCAACCCGATATTCTCACGGGTTCCGGACTTACGCGGGTAAAACCGCGGGACTCTGCTAGTCCGCAATAAAGACGAAATTGTTGGATCCTCAGTTCAGACGTTTTAGTCAAATTAAACTTTTATTTCAATCAACTTTTCATGTATTTCATTAGAAGAAATCATATTTTGCAAATTCCTCAATAAAGATTTTAATGAATTGAGGGCCAGAGATATCACCCTAGAACCCTGAATGGTACTATAGTGCGTTTCATCTTTAAATTCCTATGCCGTTATGTTGGTAGCAAAACAAAAAAGTCTTGCCTTAATATCTTGAATGTGCTATAGGTACCCTAAACGTTGAATACAGAAATCTTCCTGTATTAAGGGAGATTCGTATATTATACGAATCTCCCTTAATTATTCAAGGTAGCACATGTTTTTTTTTTGTATTTTGCACTTTGCTGTTTTGCTACCAACATGACGGCATAGGAATTAAAAGATGAAACGCACTCTAATTAAACGTTTAACTGAACTACCGTCTCTGCCATTGCGTCTTCCATATTGCACCAAAACGACAAAATCTAATATATAAAATTTCCATGTCACAATGTTAGTTACCGTACTCCTCTGAAACGGCAAGACCGATTTTTACCAAATTTTATATTTGTATTCAGTAGGTCTGAGAATCGGCTACTATCTAATCTATATCTATACATATTATAAATCTGTAGACATAAAAAAATCTGTAATTAAATTATATAAAGAAAAAAAAATGCAGATCGCCTCAAAATCGGTAGCTAAACACGAAATGTTTTTAGAGACTTTGGCTGTTTGTTTGTTTGTTTGTTTGTCTGTTTGTTTGTTCCCGCTAATCTCAGAAACGGCTAATTCGATTTTAACCAAATTTGGTATGCAGATAGCTATAGACCTGGATTAACATATAGGCTACTTTTTGTCCGGATATCCGGTCAGGTTATCCGGCAAAAGTGTTATTTCTGCTTTTACTTAATTAGTTTGAATGTTTTATTGAAGAAGTGTGTTGTGTGGAATTAACACGGTATGTCCGGATATCCGATAATGAAAAAAAACCGGATATCCGGCAATTTAAAAAAAGGCGGATTTCCGGAAATTTTACTTAATTAGTTTGATTGTTGTATTGAAGAAGTGTGTTTTGTGGAATTAACACATGCTATCCGGATATCCGGTCATTTGGAAAACGAAACCGGATAGCAGGAAATTCTTAAAATACCGTATACGTATATGTGTCTCCATATTATGTCCAGATCTGTCTGAACGTACGAAAATTCTTTATAATGGCTGTTTTTAACCGACTTCAAAAAAGGAGGAATTTCTCCATTCGACCCGTATATTGTTTGTATATAGGTATGTATGTGAATATGTTCCCGCCGTACTCCGTATATGAAGTCCGATTTCGATAATTTTTTTACGGTGAGAGATGGTGAGAGATGGTGAGAGGGGTGCCAGATTGTAGTTCCATAAAATTTTGGTGAAAATCTAATGATAACCTTCGGAATGATGAGCAGAATAGCATCCAACAATGCAGTAAATCACAATTTTTTGGACTTTTATCGATAGAATCGGCTTATAAAGAACTAGGTAGAAATAGATAGACAACCCGAAACCACCTTCT
The DNA here is from genome assembly GCA_958496205.1 of Idaea biselata. Taxonomy (NCBI): domain Eukaryota; kingdom Metazoa; phylum Arthropoda; class Insecta; order Lepidoptera; family Geometridae; genus Idaea; species Idaea biselata. The sequence goes on from OY292402.1 coordinate 10,361,235, forward strand.
CATTACAAGACTCCTAAATGATTAAAGTTAATGTTACAATTTTAATGATTTTTACTGCTTTTGCTTAATTAGTTTTTGTTATTTACAATGACATTACTCAGGATTAGGCGCATAATATGCTTTTGGATAATGCAAAATAGGTATATTTGTGCAAGAATCATCAAAATCGGTTTATTATTTACGAAGATCACCATACGTTTCCGTCATACCAACGTCCTTCCATATATTCAAACTTTACCTTTTTATAATATTAGTAGGTACCAGTAGATGAGCAGCGCGGGTTACCTCCACACGTTACCTACCACTGTGCAAAATTCCACACTTAAACGGTCGCCCAGGGAAGTACTGACCGTGGAAGGCGCGGCAGCGCCTTGCGCGGTCAGTACTTCAATGGGCCACCGTTTAAGTGTGGAATTTTGCACAGTGGGAGGTAACGTGTTGGAAGAGAGAGGTCAAAAGTTTGGATATGGACCGTCGTCGGCTGAAAGTTGGCGATATACAGATATCCACAAAATTAAGTTGGGTATGTTGTAGATAGGTATATTATAATTTAAATTTCAGAACAGCTGAACCGATTACGATTATGTATTTAGATAGCTGAATCTAATTATTTTTCCTTCCCATTATTCCGCCGTTATTTAAGGGCGGGTCTTCTAACTTAACAGCTGCAAGTTGATCTGTCTCGGATTATCGTTATTGCCAATTTGGCTTGCTTGAGGACTTTCGCAATATTTGACTACCAGGTCGAAGGCCTGTACCTCTCTATTAGAGCTATTTTAGCTATCTGATGTATTTAGATAGCTGAATAACTCAATAAACTAATATGACAATTGAATTTAATTCACCACGCAACTGGGTGGAATTGGAATAATTTATAAGGCAAAACAACATTTGCCGGGTCAGCTACTAATCTATAAAACTCAAAACTCAAAATTTTTTATTCATTTAGAACGTATATTATACACATGTGTGTATAATATACGTTCTAAATGAATAAACGTACGTTTTGAAAGGTCGAGATTTTAATTTACCGAGGTTTCGGAACGCGCCCTCCGATGAGAAGAAACCACAAGAAACTCATGGGGTTTCTAAAGGAGTTTCTATTACGATAAACTCGAAAGTTCGCGTGCTTACCCGACCCCTTTGGTTCGATTTCAGCAATATAAATAGTTAGATTTCTCATTATCCAGGGTGAATAAAAACTAAAAGTTTTCACAGGATAAAACTACAATTATGTGCCTATCGAATAGTGATAAAACCGTTCAGACACGTGTCTATTTTTGGGCATATTCTATATGGGCCTGGAGCCCCTGGGAAAATGAACAATTTCCTTTGAGTGAATAAGTTAACTGTAAAGTTAACCATTACGACGCAGGTGTAAACAACTGGAAAGTTGTTACCTGCAGCGTTAGATAGATGGCGCTTTAACGTGCCTTAATCGTAAACAATCGAGGAATAATAATAGTATTGGAAGTTTTCACGGCACGAAGCAGGGACTTACGTAGTCTAGTTGGTATAGACGTTGGGGTACTGACCTAAATACTCGAGTTCAAGCCTCGCCGCAAGGAGAAATTTTAAAATGCTATTTTCCCTTAAAAAAAAACATAGTCTACAGTTCAAATATAAAGTATATTTGTAAGATTTCTCATACATATGGAAAAAAAATAACTGATGTTTTTTGCATCGAACTTTATTATAACAATATGTTTAATGACATCTGTGGTGTGGGTATAACAAAATAATAACAGAATTGTTGGCGCACACGGACCATAAAACTGGGATCTCACGGTCTGTTATATCACAGGCCAGGCCAGGCCGCGCCACGCATGTCGGGGCCTGTGGGACTGATTTTCGTCCCGCGCAACGACAGGCTTCGTCGTTTCCACAGCCTGTCCGTCTGGGTGGGCGTGGTCTGATAAAACACAGGCCATGGGACCCTCCGACTACCGACAACGAGCTAAATATAACCCCCGGGATAATTGAGGCAGCATTTGGTTGCGTCGCGTAGCCCATGCGCACTGAGGCTTAGTCAAGGATACGGACACAAAGTAACATTTAAATATTAAGAATTGTGTTAGTTTGTTTATTTGAATTGAGCAGAGCGTCATAAGTTTCCCTACAAGTATTAATAGCATAAGTCTTTAACGCACTCCCAGTTGGAAGCAATTTGATCATAAACGGTTGAATTCGGTCTTTCCATAGGGTAACGGTATCCCGTGTCTAGACCCGTTTTCAAAAAGTAGGCTACCTTAAATTGTTCAATGTACGCTGTAAAACGACAGAAGCATATTATTAGTGATATGGATATAAAATAAATATTGCGATAATAATTATTGTTAGTGTATAAAACATTTACTAGTCTCTGGCGGGAATCGAACCCGCAACCTTCTATATTGCAGCCTGAGGTTGGCCCGATGGGTCATAGAGGCTTTCAAAAACATGAACAAATACACAATTGAATCGCTAGAAGAAGAAATCCGATTGCGATGGCGTAGTGATCGGTTGGTCATGTCCTAGTGCAATAGCACTCAATAGATGAAGTATAATATACTTTTCGGACATATGCATATTTCATTGGATTGGTCTGATGGGTTGTGTCGGAAGTTGGCGCTGTCTAAATGCTCCCAGAAGTAAATCATGTGCGTGTACTTACATCTAGATGTGTCATCTGAAACAAAATGATATCTTGTTTAGTACACTCAAATTGCAATGTAGTTACAAACTTTGTGCCCTGGGCCTTTACTTTATTTCTACGAACGAAAAACGAAACGAAAAAAAAACTGTCATCCGTCCTTCAAAACGGTCAGAAAATATTTTTTCGGACGGATGGATGACATATTTTCTTCTGGAATTTTCGTTCGTAGAAATAAAGTAGAGGCTCTGTTTTCCGGTTTTACGAGAATATTATGGCTACGGTTTCCGCTGCCCGTTGAAAAAGGCGACAAAAAGGGATCTTCCGGCGCCCTAAAAGTTGACCTAACGACTCCTATCAGAGGTAACAACCGGAACCAGTTACTTAAGGGCCCTATTCCGAAAAACTGAAAATCCATGTCGGGCGCATCGAAAATTGTTGATTATTTCATGACGGAATGTCGTAGAACTTTTTTTTGTGTACAGATTGTAGGCGACATTGTTTCCGACATTTTAGTGCAGTTTCCATACAAATATGTCGAAACGTATTGAAGCCTATCGACATTTTAGCCAAATCAGACATTTTTTGTCTAAAATTTCGATAGGCTTTGCACCAATAGGAGGTTCTTGTCTTAAAACTACACCAAAATGTAGGAAATAATGTCACCTACAATCTGTGCACAAAAAAAAGTTCTACGACATTCCGTCATGAAATAATCAACAATTTTCGATGAGCCCGACAGGGATTTTCAGTTTCAAGGTCGTTGGCGTATAAACTCCTCTTAAAGTGCTTTGTAAAGCACGGAGAAGCTCGACAAAATGATATTTGTAATGCAATCGGTTGTCCATTCAAGTAAAGACCCCGCCAAGCGTTATTTGACCTGCACGACTATTCAAGATCGGGCGGGGCGCAACTGGACCAACAAGCTGTACTGCTTTTTAACCACCGACAGAAAAAGAGGGGTGGAATTTGTAATCTCCCTCCCTCCCCCTTCGCCCCTCCGTCCTCCTCCGCCACCTTCCCTCATCCCTCCACTATCTTATAAATTTTGTCTCTGCAATGCCTACACAAGGCGCATGTCAATCTACACTCTACATCTACAGTTCTAAACTAATATCATAAAGAGTAAAGATATGTATTTTTGTGTGTGTGTCTGTATGTTTGTAATGAATAACCTCAAAGACTACTCCATTAGAAAGCTACATTCACCTTGAGTGACATAGACTAATTTTAATCCCGATATTCTCACGGGATCAGGACTTACGCGGGTGAAATCTCGGGACGCAGCTAGTAAGAAATAAATAAACAAATAAATCTTACCAATACGTCCACCATATGGATTACAAGCAGCTGCAATGACTGTGTTCATTTGGTTTTGAAGTTTTAGTACTTCTGCCACATTGTTCGCGTTCGCAGCAGCCTCCATAGCTAAAGCAAGACCTGGGCACAGCGAGTTTGCTAAAGATGTTGCCGCTTTTGCTCCAATTAAAAGTCCTGGACCCATTTGGTCCTGTAACAAACGACATAATGAGGATGTAGTATAAGCGTTGTGTCGTTGGGTTCAATGGCTTTCTAGAAAAGATTCACGACAATAATTCCTCAAAGGGAACTTGTATCAGTTTTTCGTATACCTATTCTATTGGCACAATTCAGAAGTGTGCTTTTTGGCAACTTCTGAAAAGAGGTTCTTTGGCAGAAGGCTTCGGCTGCGGCTTGCTACCATCCCGTCGTATCACCAAGCGGAGTCATTCGTGTTCCCACACGTAGACATGCGCAACCACAATGGAAGAGCGGTGTTGGTCTAATGATGGATACCCCGACTTTCATTTCGAGAGTCGTGGGTTCGAATCCAGGCCATTCTTTAAGAAAAAGTTATGTGGGCTAATCACATCGCTCTTACGGTGAAGGAAAACATCGCGAGGAAACCGCCTTGTTCTAGGACTCACCACGGTCCGAAGGCATGGGACATTCGCCAATCCGGAGAAGGATCCCGTGGCGTTTTACTGCTTAACCCCTCTAAGAAATCACGTATAATAATGCCCAATTCTGAGGCAAAGGGCGGAAATGGCCAGCGAAACTAAGTAACACAATGGACGACGAATCGGATTTTGTTCTACTGCTGTCTACCTATCTTCTAGTTAACCGTGCTATTTCTTAGACGATACCATAATTTACCATCACGTGAGATAGTGGTCAAACACTATCCATTACAATAAAAATACTTACAGAGGTGTCAGTATAATAATCACAATCAGCTGCACCAGGTGTAGAAGCTCTAATAGTTAACAGTTCTTCAACACTTCCTACGGCTCCAGCAAAGCATGAGACTACATTCCGACCTGATATATACGACTGAGCAGTATCAACTGAAATATTCATAAAATTTACTTAAAGAAAGTTTTTTAAATCATAGAAAAAACCCTCTATGAAACCTATTTAATCGGTCAGAATCCAATCGATTTTCGTTCGACGTTAGTAACTTTCTATAGGTCCGTGAACACACGACGCGTGAGTCCAACTTCTAACGAAAATCAGTAGAAATCAAGCACTTAAGTAGTTAGTAGGACGAGCGATTCAAAAATAGGGCTCCTGAGCTGCACTGGCAAGGAAATAAATTGACGGCTAATACCGTTTTTTTATGGTTCAATACACAAAGGGTAAGAACGGGACCCTATTACTGAGACTTCGCTGTCTGTCTGTCTCTCACCAGGCTGTATCTCATAAACCGTAATAGCTAGACAGTTGAAATTTTCACCAAAAATGTATTTCAGTAGCCGCTACAATTACTACAGCTACGCTAAAATAAAACAAATATTTAAGAAGGGTTCCCATACAACAAACGTGATTTGGGTACATAAAAACGCAACGATACCACTAGCGCCATCTAGTGACTTGCGCTTGTTGTTAAATAAATTTTAACGTTTGCGCTGTGTTCACGGATTGGTTATTGTCCAGAGTTAATTGTAGGGTTCCGTACCCAATTGTGATATTGGTACGGGAACCCTTCGTGCGCGAGTTCAACTCGCATTTGGCTAGTTTATTCTATAAAATACAATATAAGTCTTCCGTTTTCCGCGTAGAGGACGAGGTCATGATAAAGCTATTTAATTAAAAGGGAACATCACTCAGATGGGAGAGAATATGTGATAGGAGAAATACTTGGTTAGAATCCTTCTTTTTCACCTGATTAAAATTTTGATACTATATTTCATACCTTTTTGGTTAAGAAAAGACAGTTGATGATAAAACAATGGCTTGTCGCCTGCTGCCTCACAAATTTTCTGCATGTCCTCGGTTTGTTCACTCGGATCTTCTGGTTGGAGTATCGGTTCGGCGAAAGCGAACATAGCTGTTACATTTAATTTACTTACATAATTCGCCTAAAAACAAAATAATTTTAATTTTAGCGGTCAAACCTATCAATTAAAAAAAACAGCTTGACATAAGCTTCGGTCGGTACACATACAAGTACCTACAGAGACATGGGAAATCGTCGCCTTCGGCTCCTTAGCGTACCTACCACAAACACAGACATTTGAAGTTAAAAACAATGTGTAGTGTTACTATACAGTAAACTACAGGAGGAGCTCATTGGCCTAGCTGTACCTGCCGATCATGAACGGTTGTGCCGGTTTAGCAACGCTTGGCGCGGTCATTACTGGAATAATGGGTGACTGATAAATTTGTGTGGCAAAAATTCATATTCACTAGCTCCTCCGTGCTTCGGAAGGCTCTTTAAGCAGTTGGTCCCGGTTGTTATGTCAGATAGCAATCGTTAGGTCAAGTTAAAGGCCTTAGGACGACCTAAAAAACTCTAACACCACAAGAAGACTGTAAAATACAGAAAAAATGTCAGATTAACTTACCAATTTAAAGACTTCAGTTAGGGACCCAAATGCTCCAACTCCAAAAAATAGATCCAAACCATACTTATTAGCACACAACTCCCATCGTTTTGCCAATTGTTGCAACTCCTCTCTAGAACATTGCATGCCACCTCCATAGTAACCCGAAGCTGGTAAAAATAATATTAAAATTTTATGAAACGTAGGTACCCACTGATCTGAATTATATAGACAGGAGGTCTCGCAGTGAATGTTGTGCCTATTTGATCTGCGCCATGTTGCGCTGTTGTCGCGCGTTTTCTATTGAAAGTGATGGTGACCGGAACTATTAGTTCCATGGACGGTTACCATCGTTTTCCATAGAAAACGCGCGACGCCAGCGCAACATGGCGCAAATCAAATCGGCCCAAAGATCTAATGTAATTTTGTATGGTATAGCAATTCCTGCGTACTTATATAGTTTCATTTCAGTGTAGGTAATATAATTTTTATTCAACTACGGCAAAAGGAAGGAAATGATTTTAACCACGGTGAAGTTATTGTGGTTTTTTTAAGGCAATCGGGTAGGGGGACATGCGAGGAAACATTCTTAGGAGACCTTCCTGGCATAAACCTGCCCTTCTGGCATTACTGAGAAAAGTGTCTTTTTTGTTTTTGATGTGAAACATCTATAGGCGAGGGTAAACCTAAAGTTCGCGTGGTGATGCAGGCCGTGGCGACGCCTGGCCACGCTATATATATGATGGAATATAATATGTACTATACGTAGCGAGTCTATGTTTCACATCTGCCAGGCGTCCCGTGACGGCTCACATTTTTTTTTGCCATAAGTAGTTGTGGTTTCGGATAATGAACCAAAAAATAAAACGTGTGGCACTCGGGAACTGCCGCGGTAAAGCTATTGCATAGCATTTTTTATCAACTTTATGCAATTAAAATTATTTATTTATTTTGTACCATGTTGCCATACCTAACACCCCGGACGTAGCTCGGCCGAGCTACGTGGTAGGCAGCGTGCGGGGTGTTAGGTTTTATTTTCGTTACGGAATTTCTTGATTCGGTCGCCGCGCTCAAAGTCCGCGATAAAAGCTATGCATAATAAAAGATCAACATACAAATTGAAGTATCAGTTTAATGCAAACCCACCAAAGACACCTGTTACGCAGCTTTTATGCACAACCTCACACATCTCGTCCACCATAGGTAAGTTGAGCTTCCCTGTGCTAGTGAAGGGACAAGGCATGGTCGCTATGATTCTCGACTGTATGGGCACCTGCAAAATTATATAAACAGCTTAATCTTAATATCTGCTGTAGGAAACTAAACTCTTTAAGGAGTTGGGGCGTAGAGAGACAGAGTGGTAGTGACTCTCGCTCCTGTTCGTTTCTCTATCAGGCCGCTCCCGGGAAAGAGTGGCCCGGAGTAAGCAGTCCCTCTGGTCTGGAGATGGTGGACGGCCAGAAGTTTTTCCCACTTGACTTCTTGGTGCCCATCACTTCGTGGTTGGCGTAGCTCGTCGGAATTCCGTTCGGAGGATCATCGACAAGCTCCAGCTGCAAGTGTGGTCCTGTTGGACCTCGTTTTCAAAAGAACACGCTGGTGAGTGCGCTTTTGGCAAATTAGTAATGGCTTAAGATCCAGGGAGGTCTCTCCATATTTTAGCCTCCCACAACCCTGTTGCTCACTTACAGGAATTTGCTCAGCTGAAGGTGGCCCAGTTTGTGAGTAGGCGAGTCTCCGTCTGCCATTTTTACGTATTTATTTGATATATTATTGTTGCGGCAGGCGCCATAATCACCATAGTTTCCCCAGTAGTCAATCCACTACCATTACATCACTATAGCCCATGTTGTTTACTCAATAGTGGTTTCAAATTCGGTGATTAGCCTTGGCTGCATTTTATTGTGCAGACCGAGATAGTCGCCGGCTTCGCGTCAACTTCTTAGTTTGCGAGTAAAATTGTTATTGAAAAGGGTCTCTACGTGTTAGCTTCGACTCCACGAATGCCTTTTCAAAGTCCCGTTATACTGGACCTATTATAATATAGGTACATATATTTTTTATTTAATTAATTAAAGTAAACTTACATTTACGTTACATGTTGCGCCTGGCCCAGGACAGTTTGACTCCGTACATACCCCCATAGAGAGGATAGAAATAAAAATAAAATTAATTACTTGCAACATTTTAAAAGTGACTACAGGTGTAAGTCATTTCCGACTCCTTATATACTAAATTTGGATATAATTTATACGTTTAGCATATAATTATTTTAATGCTATCTTGGGTTTAAAAATAACTATCTAAGTTGGATATTAACATTCAAAAACTGTAAAAATAAATTAACTTATTATTATCGGTTAGTACTGAACCCGCGCTGAACATAAATATTTATCACTAGCTGCGTCCCGCGGTTTCACCCGCGTAAGTCCCGATCCCGTGAGAATATCGGGATCAAAAGTAACCAATGTTACTCAGGGCGAATGTAGCTTTCTAATATTGAAAGATTTTATGAAATCAGTCCAGTAGTTTTTGAGTATGTAACAAACATACAGACGCACACACACACGCACAAAAATACAAATCTTTCCTTTTTATAATATTAGTAAGTAAGTAAAAGTACAGAAATATAGATTTTAGGTACGAAAATGATAAAAAGCTGTAACTTTGCATGAGTATTAAGTACCTATACAATAATATATTGATCACAATAATCAACAATCATAACGAACTTTTTTTAAGGGTACCTCCAACTAGGGCTTGCATTATCCGTTAACTTTTGGCAATCCGGATGATCCGGATATTAAAATTTCATTATCCGGATAATTCGGATAATTTTTGAAATTTAATAAAATTAAGAAAAAAACCTTACTACAAAGTTTTAATTAATAAAAACAAAGGCTTTTAATAGATATATACGCATATTATTATTTATTTTCTTAACTTGACGTTTCAACCACGCGACCCTCGCGACCAAGACCATTGTAACATGGCTGAAACGTCGAGGTCAGAAAATAAATAATAATACGCGATTAAGACCCGAGAAAATGTAACTATGTTAACTAATCATGTGAATTCACAAAGTGTATATACGCATATATCGATAGTTGAGAGATCTCGGTCGGCAATTTTGATTTTTATTTCGTATTAAGCTGTTGAAGCATTTGCTGAAACTCTCGAAAAATAAGTGTTTTTCTCTGCGGTAGCCGCTGTATCGAAGCTGCTGAAGCTTCTCTCGAGAACTCAGTATGATTCTTGTAGGCACCCTCAATATAACATAAATCTTAAAAATATTATTGTTATTCTTTAAGAATATCTGAAGTGCAGCAAATTTTTGCAGGATTTATTGAATATGAGCATATGCTTCTGCTTAGGATCGCCAAAAGGAAGTCGATACAATGATCCTTACATAATGTGTGTTATAGCTTTTTGGGTGAAAAAATTAATCATGCTAAAGAATCTTGGAGCACAAGCAATAGTAGAAACTTCTAAATCTGTGAGACCATTGGTGACAATTTACACTATTCATTAATTTACATTCACGTTGACCTATTCTTGAGATCTATTTTTTACTAGCCAGCCAGCAACTAGGTTGTAAGAAATTCTGTATCTATTTGACAAATGTTTTATTTATTTATTTATTTATTTGGAAATCCAACAGCTATTCCTTAAAACTAGACAAAACTAAAGTAACAACAGAAAGCCAATTAAAGGATTCCACGACTAAGTTACAGAACATTATTTTTTCCGTGTGATCCCAACAAAAAAAAACCAACGATAATTATTAAGATTAGGGTTTTGGGTACTTCTATCGGTTCAACCGTTTTCAGTCGGAAAGTCAATAAGATTTTGTCTTTGTACCACTAAGAACACTGCTATTTTTCAACTGGTTTCTTAATCCAGGACTCTTAGTTGAATTTTGTCTTTTTCGGGGTATTATAACGTAAAAATTACGAGAAAGCGTTTGATCGCGTCAAACATGATATCCTGTTGCAGCGCTTGATCTACGTTGGTTTGGATGGCAAAGACAGACTAAGATTCATTAAAACCTTGTATTGGAACCAAAGGGCTGCGGTCCGAGTCAAGGACTCATAAACAGATCTATTGAAAATACGGCGTGGAGTCAGACAGGGCTGCATCTTATCTCCCATGTTGTTCAATTTGTACTCGGAGGCGATAATATCGAAAGCGCCAGAAGAATATGAGATCGATGTTAAAGTAAACAGAAAAATCGTGAACACTTTAAGATATGCCGATGACACTGCACTTGTAGCCTCATCAGAGCTGGACCTGCAGATATTATTAGACAGAGTTAATAAGTACAGGTTGAAAGCAGGGTTGAGTATGAACGTGTCTAAGACTAAATTTCTGGTAGTATCAAGGAACTACTTCAATCCCAGAATCACTGTCGCAGGTTCAGATATAGTGCGGGTTCCAATGGTTAAACTAGAGGCATTTATACTTTTGCATGGGTTAATAAAAAATGGGATAGCGAACAAGAAATTCGTACTCGGATTGGAATTGCCCAAGCCACCCAGTCAGTTATGCAGTCGCCAACTATCCATAAAGCTCAGAGTTAGAATACGCCAGTGTTATGTGTGGCCAGTAGTAATCTACGGTAGTGAAGCCTGGACTGCGAAAGTCAATACACAAGGGTTCCTCGAAGCTTTCGAGATGTGGTGCTACCGTAGAATGCTACGTATTAGCTGGACACAGAAAGTCTCCAACGTGCGGGTACTCCAACGTGTCGGCAAGAGACGCGAGTGGCATACTTGGGTCAAGTTTTGCGACACGAGAAATACGAGCTTCGCCAAATAATAATGATGGGCAAAGTCGCAGACAAGAGACCCGTTAGACGAAGAAAGAAGTCGTGGTTGAGAAACATCCGAGAGTGGCCAAACATTTCCAGCGTGAAACAACTTTTTCGCTTGGCACAAACCGGAACAAGTTCGCTGAGCTGACGGCCAACCTCCAGAGGTGGATTGGCACCAGAAGAAGAAAAAGAATGGATATATTAAAATGGATTTTCAAAAGAAATGGATACACGACACCGATAAAATAACTAAAAACTAAAATACTAATGAATTGCAATGATTGTCAACTTTGGATAATTCTTGCATTGTCTGTGATTAAGCCAGCGAGCGAAGCGTCTCTGCTTCAAGTCTGGCAATATTTGTTTTCTGTTACAGTTGGTTAATTTGTTACTTCTCCTCTACAGGAAGTATTTTTTAATCGACATTGATGAAACTTGATGTACAGATTCTATGAGCCTTTACAATTTTTTTGTGGCGGGGGATTTTAAATTGGTCGAGTATTTCTCCCACAAAGGGGGCTTCTTGATATCTCCCCTCTATGAGATCCGTTTTCAAAGATTATTTTTATTTATAAGGTATTTTATTTATACCTACCTTCAAATTAGTCCCAGAAAAATATGATGAAGATCTAATTAGGATCTTCGGAATGATGAACAGGATAGCTCATCCAAATACAATAGATTGCTAGATTGCAAATACACTTATCAACTTCTACCTCTAGAGTCTAGAATAAACCCTTTATCCACAAGAACAACATGGTACTACATAGAAGTCACTCCTGGTACTACTTTTTCATCACAAACTCTTCATATTTTCATCTTCTATCACTTGTTTTTTAAGATGTCTATGTAAAACCTATGTAGTACTCCTAATAAAGTGCTCGCGAGGTCTACTGTGCGCAGAACTACCAGTTTGTATTTGTTTGTACGTGCAAAGTAATTATCCGAAAAATCCGAATTATCCGGATAAAAAAGTCAACTAAATCCGGATATTAATTTCGACGGATATCCGGATAATATGGATATCCGTTATCCGGATTGCAAGCCCTACCTCCAACGAACTCAGGATATAGGAGTTTAGGTAGGTACATGTAAAATGGGGGATGTTTTTTTTTGTTTAGCCCATCGTGTGGAGTATCTTTATATAGCTCTTTTAAAAGGTATACCCTTGGTTCATGTAACAACCTTTGATGTATTGTTACTTAATCTAACAACGTTTAAGATATTGATCAGTTTGTATAATATCGATTAATGTAATTTTCAGTTCGTCTCCTATTCATTTGCTTTAACAACATTTGCGGTAATGATCGTAATGGATAATGTTCATTTAATATAAGGTTTAGACATGTATTTTATCGAATATTCTATTAGTATAATGTAGTGTAGTAAAGAAAACGATTAAAATATTTCCAGCACTTTTATTTGAAAAAAGTTACTAAGGCTAATCTTTAGTTGCGACCGCTTTAAGTAGGTAAATCCGATTCTGTGTATGTTTCAATCTACTACTGTCATCTTAACGCGCGTTTTACTAGAACTTCAAAAAAACTATACGGATTACCCCGACTAGGGTACCCGGGTAGGTTAGGTTTATGTTAGAACATGATTACACGCAGCGCTTTGCCGAGCGAGCGGAGCGAGCGTGCCGCGGCAGACGTCGGCAAAGCGCCTTTAAAAACATGCTTTATTAGGATATGCTTCATGATTATTATACCATAAAAGTATTGTGCCTGATTTTTTATGCTTTTTGTTCGTTTGCCACGCATATAACCAAATATATTTTCCACTTACATCGACTTGATGGCTTTAGAAGTCCGAACTGAATATTTTTTCGACTAAATCATGATTAGTTTAGCTCTAAACATTAGTTTTAATAAAATTCGAGCAATTGAATAAAAGATCAAATGAATAAAACATCAAATGAGATACGTGCAACTAAATAAAAGTGAAAATTTAAATAAAATGAATAATTATATGTCATGATAATAGTGTAACTGAAATTCGTGAAAGTGACAATACGTCAAAGGTTGTTACATGAACCAAGGGCAAACCCCTTTTAAAATCATGGTGAGTTTTCAATAACTATTTTTCACGATCGATCTATAACTGATCTCGGACGGTTTCTCCTGGGAGTAGCGTGACGGTACAGCGGACCCATAATGCATGTCTAAATTGCCGGCCCATAATGCATGTCTAACATGCCGGGCTTCCACTGCGAGCGGAGCGGAGTTAAAAATGTGTCAGTTTAACATACAACGATCGTTCTCTTTGCGCGATCGAGTCCGAAAGCGCCGTAGGTCTATGAAAACGATCGTTGTATGTTAAACTGACACATTTTTAACTCCGCTCCGCTCGCAGTGGAAGGCCGGCATTAAGAGCCCTATACCCGCTAAACTCAAAATCCATGTCGGGTTCATCGAAAATTGTTGATTATTTCATGACGGAATGTTGTTGAACTTTTTTTTGGGTATGGACGTTGTTTCCGACATTTTAGTGCAGTTTCCAGACAAATATGTCGAAACGTATTGAAGCCTATCGACATTTTAGCCAAAACAGATATTTTTTGTCTAAAATTTGGGTAGGCTTTGCACCAATATGAGGTTTTCGTCTTAAAACTACACCAAAATGTAGGAAACAATGTCACCTACAATCCATACACAAAAAAAAGTTCTACGACATTCCGTCATGAAATAATCAACAATTTTCGATGAGCCCGACAGGGATTTTGAGTTTACCGGCTATAGGGCCCTTAAGGTTGACTGTAGTTGAGGACGCTATATCTATACTTCTTTACCTATACTATTATAATACTAATATTCTAATAATATAAACTTCTGTACTATTTATACTCTATACTAATATTATAGAGAGGAAAGGTTCGTATTTTTGTGTGTATGTGTGTTTGTATGTTTGTTATGAATAAACTCAAAAACTACAATGCCGATTTCAAAAATTACTTTTGATCCTGACATTCCCACGGGATCTGGACTTACGCGGGTGAAATCGCGGGACTCTGCTAGTCCTCAATAAAGACGAAATTGTTGGATCCTCAGTTAAGACGTTTTAGTCAAATTAAAATTTTATTGTATTCATGTAGGTATTTCATTAGAAAAAAAAAACTAATTTTGCAAATTCCTCAATAAAGATTTTTATTGATTGAGGGCCAAAGATATACAGTGATATTTCTGTTATGCCATATTCAACAGATTAGGGATTTTCTTAAATTCCTGAATAAAAACTATTAACCCAGTTACTTTTAAAAATGATCATCTGGATTGAGCTCCCAAGTAAATCTATACTAATATTATAAAGCGGAAGAGTTTGTTTGTTTGTTTGTTTGTTTGAACGCGCTAATCTCAGGAACCACTGGTCCGATTTGAAAAATTCTTTCGGTGTTAGATAGTCCATTTATTGAGGATGGCTATAGGCTATATTATATTTTCAAAAAAAATAGGGATCATTACTAAAAGTTCAATAATGTAACACAAGGTGTGAAAAAAATGACCAAAAAATTCCTTACGGCGCGTGCGCTGCGAAAACTATTGGATATAGAACAAAACTATGTACTACAACTTTGTAGAACATGTAATTGTCTACAAAATACATTGCGACACTATATGTCTAACTATTGTAGTTATCTCACAATAAGTGTTTTTGTAATTTTTGTAAATAATTAAAATGCCGTCGCTTTAATAACCTTTTATTTTGTACCTTGGTATTAATCCTTATCAAAATAAATTACTTTATATTCAAGACGAATTCAATACCTTTCTAGGACCTTTTGAATTATTTAATTCGGACATTTCATTCAAAAGATATCGCAATATTAAAAATGTAAGTATGTTGCAACCAAATAAGTATTAAGTATTGCGCGCGCACGTATGAGCGCGGTCGGCTCCTTGCAAAGCGGTTGTGCTCAGCGATACTTTTTAATACTTCTTTTTTAGGGTTCCGTACCCAAAGGGTAAAAACGAAACCCTATTACTGAGTCTTCGCTGTCTGTCTGTCCCTCTGTCCGTCTGTCCGTCTGTCACCAGGCTGTATCTCATGAACCGTTATAGCTAGACGGTTGACATTTTTACAGAAGATGTATTTCGGTAGCCGCTACAACAACAAATACGAAAAACAAAATGAAACAAAAGAGGGGCTCCCATACAACAAACGTCTTTTTTAGTTATTGTTGTCAATTTCCGTATCTAATTGGATTTTGTATTATATAATTTTTGTACAGACGACGGAGACGGAATTATTCCAGAGATGATAAAGAGCACAACGGTCACTTTCAAATCTGCTCTGGCTACATTATTTACTAAGTGTCTAATGGAGTCTAAAGTACCACAGTCCTGGAACAATGCTGTCATCACCTTATTACATAAAAAGGGTGATATACGTCGGCTAGACAACTATAGGCCGGTCAGCTTGCTATCACATACATACAAGCTCTTCACGCGGATTATTGTAAATCGGTTGAAGAACAAGTTGGATGGCTATCAGCCACGAGAGCAGGCTGGCTTCCGGAGTAGCTTCAACACGTGCGATCATCTGCAAGCTCTTAAAACGCTGGTTGAAAAGTGCAATGAATACCAGATTCCTATAATCATTGCATTCATAGACTACGAAAAGGCATTCGACTCCATTGAGACCTGGGCAGTCGAAAAAGCCTTAGCGGACTGCAGAATAGATGAGCGATACATATCTCTGATAAAACACCTACAGAGCAATGCTACAGCATGTGTGAGTTTGCATAAGAAGACAAAGAGCTTCAAACTCGGTAGAGGAGTACGCCAGGGAGACACAATCTCTCCTAAGCTGTTTAACGCCGCACTGGAAAATGTCTTCAAAGAAGTAGACTGGCATAATAAGGGTATAAACGTGGATGGAGAGAGACTCAGAGAGAGCAACTTGCGTTTTGCAGACGACTTGGTGATATTCTCTGACAGCATCCCTGATATGCTGTTCATGCTGAACACCTTGCAAGAGGAATCGGCTAAGGTTGGGCTAAAAGTCAATGAGAGCAAGACGAAAATCATGACTAATATTCCCAATGCACAACGACATCGTATGCCGGTTGAAGTCACGTCGGAGTATATCTACCTGGGTCATAAAATTACTTTGGGTAGCGAAAACCAGACCGCAGAAGTAGAGAGACGCATAGCCCGGGCATGGGCAGCCTTTGGCGCAAACGCTAGCGTGCTGCGTAGCAAGATGTCTGTGACGTTGAAAATAAGAGTCTTCGAGCAATGTGTCCTGCCAGTGTTCACATATGGAGCCGAAACCATGACCCTGACCGAAAAATCCGCAGAGAAACTCCGCGTTGCCCAGAGAGCAATGGAAAGAGCTATGCTCGGTATTTCCTTACGCGACCGGAAAAGAAATACTTGGATTAGATCTAAAACCAAGGTTAGGGATGTAGTTAAGGTGATCGCTGAGCGCAGGTGGAGGTGGGCGGGACACATTGCAAGAATGAGCAGTGACAGATGGACTCGAAGGCTGATGGAATGGCGCCCGCGTGCACATATTAGGCCGCGGGGTAGACCACCAATGAGATGGAAGGACGACATCATAAGACACGCAGGACGAGATTGGATGTCGAGAGCTCAAGACCGTCAGGAGTGGAAGAGGATGGAGGAGGCCTACGTCCAAGATTGGACATGAAAGGGCTGTAATGGATGGATGGATGGATGGAATTTTTGTACAGATGTTATAAGTACAAAATAATAAACAAACAAATCTAGCTGTGTAGCCCCGATATTAGCTGTGTAGCCCCGGCATAGAAAAGGGTTACCCCATCTCATCCCGTGGTTGTCGTAAAGGCGACTAAGGGATCTGAGGGAGATTAGCTAACCTTAAGTACTCCCCGCGCGGTGGCGGATAAACTGCTTGATCCCTAAGAGGGTTGGTGTCAGGCAGGCGGCCGGCCGTAAAAACATTGCCAAATCTAATTGCAGCAGGTATGGTCAATGATGACTTACCGTCTGCGCCGACCCCAAATAAAAAAAAAACAATTTGGGGTTTATCGGACCCCGGGCTCCCGAGAGGGATGCAACCGGGAACATCGCTCAGATGAGAAGAAATAAATAAACAAATCCTGAAAGTCACTTTTCTACGCGGACGAAGTTGCGGGCACTGCTAGTTTATTATAACTTGTCGCGTGGTTTTTTTATTACTTTTAGCATTGTTACAATGCTAAAAGTAATAAAAACCACGCGATTCAAACCGAAAAATGTCTTTGATTTCAATACAACATCGCGAAAACAGAAGAAGAATCTTTATTATAACTTTTTAAAATTGACGTTTAAAAAAAATATGACTTACTAACTGTGTCCCGTGGTTTCACCTGCATAAGGTCTTATCCCAAGGGAGTTTAGAAAAACTTTCTAATCGGATGCCTCCATCATATAAAGAACATAGAAGAAGGTGCCAATTAATTCCTCTTTACCAAAAAAGTATGTGATTTAGCACCATAAAAGATTTTAATTAAGTTGATAAAGACTAAGTGTTGACTTTGTTGTAAGAGATGATTAATAAACAATTTGATTTTCATAATATGACGTTTTTTCTCTTAAGTTTCCCATATTTTGCCCCAGTTTCCACTACTCTCCAAATTCCAGCTCTCTACTTTCAGTGGTTTAGGCTCTGCGTTGATAGATCATCAATTAGTCAGTCATTCAGGACAAATATTTTTTTAGAAACAAATTACTTTACGTTCCTAAAAAAAATCGATTAGAAAGGGTTTTAAAAGTGGACTCTCGATTCATCAGGAAGATGCACACGATTTGACATAATCTATTCATTATTACACATAAAGACCTATACTATCCAAAGGTTGCCTGGAAGAAATCACTTTCAGAGATGTGTGCAACTTACATTTTATGCTTTGTCTTTATTCTATGTATTGTGTTTTGTTTTCTTGTCCTATTTTGTACAAATAAAGTTAAATATCTATTTATCTAATCTATGTTTGATCTCGTTGTGTGTGATATTTTTTCATGGTGGTGTGATATTTTTTTCATTACAATAAAAGTACTGACACCTATTTAAAGTAATTACACCTTACCTATCATCACTATGCAAAAATTCTTACTTAAACGACCAGAGCGGCCTTATTCTAAATGGCCAGCTTCTACACGGTTCAGAAGTTATTTTGTATTCTAGATGCGCTAAGAAGTCTCGTGACGTGCCGACTAGCAACCTACAGGCTTTAGTTTTGTGTGACGTCATGGACTTCTAGAATTCCGAGTTAACTTCACAGGTTTCAACGTATTTTTAGAAAAGTTGACTGAAGTCTATACATCGATCTATGTAGTTTTTTCTTACAGAATAAGGCCGCAGGGTGGTGCTTTTTACCCGACTGCCTAAGGAAGGTTATTTCGCTATTTCTGCACAGCTTATTTGCATGGCGGTAGGTAGGTTTGCGAAACACGACCGAAGCCGCGAGCAAATGTTACTAGGAAAATCAAAAAACTGATGTTTTTATGCATACAAATTTAATTTTACAATCTGTTTAGAGTTTAGGACAAGTGGTGTAGTTAGGTATTACAAAATCAGACAATTCAATAAGTGTCGGCGCACACCACTGATCACCATTACAACTGGACAGGACATAGCGCACTGAATTTTGTGCCTATTTGATCTGCGCCATGTTGGCTGTTGTGGCGCGTTTTCTATTGAAAGTGATGGTGATCATCTCCGGAACTATTAGTTCCATGGACGGTCGCCATCACTTTCATATATAGCATTCGTATAGCAATTCCAGCGTACTTGTATAGATAGAGTTCAGTGGCGCACATGGACCACGTATACATGTATGAAATGTATAAAACCACAGGATAACTGTCCCAGCGGTAGTGAATCTAACACTCGAAGGTATTTATAGTAAATTCTAAGTAATTACTTTTCTAACTAATTTTATTTATTTTTTTATTTTCTGTCTCATTTTCATTGACGTTAAAATCACTAAAAAGAGCGAGACAGGGCATTGCTTAGCCAAAGTGATCACTTAGATTCGTCTATAATACAGGGGTTAGTCAAAGATACGGAGACAAGTTTTATTAAGATTTAACTAAGTTATTAACAATTGTCTAAGTTTGTTGGAATTTAGTTGAATTGCATTGGTAAGGTAACAGAGCTTCATAAGTTTTCCACTTATTAATAACATAAATCTTTAACACACTCCCAGTTGGCAACAATTTGATCATAAACGGTTGAATTCGGTTTTTCCATAGGGTAACGGGTTCCCGTATCCATACCCGATTTCAAATAGAAGCCTAACTTAAATTCTTCAATGTAGGCTGTAAAACAACAAATCATATTAGTCATAGGGAGATCAATATATGTATGTACCTACAATGAATAAATATTGCAGGATGTTGCACACAGCGGACTTTGGGACACTAACAGCCGAATACAGAAACACCACTTAAAATTTGAAGGGTGAATGAATAATTGAGCAGCTTCTAAATTTAAAATTAGTATGGAAATGTTTGACTTTGAGAGCTGCTTAAATGTTTAAGTAGAACTCCGATTTTGAGTACCTAGCATTTCTGTATTCAGCCGTTTGTAGTGATATAGTTTATAGAGACTAGATATAGTCCCAAACTAAGCAACTAGGTTTATGGTATAGGTACTAGACAACGGATCTTACTACACACAATCCTTTTTTTATAAAACATATATGATATACTAGCTGCGCCCCGCGGTTTCACCCGCGTAAGTCCCGATTCCGCGGGAATTACGGGATAAAAAGTAGCCTATGTGTTATTCTAGGTTCAGTAGTTTTTGCGTGAAAGAGTAACAAACATCCATACAAACTTTCACATTTATAATATTAGTAGGATAGGATAGGATAGTAGGAAGGATATAGAAACAACCAGAACCGTCTTTGGACCGTTGATGTGGTACTTTTTGCACGTTTGCATAAATATTATTGAATTGTCTTAAGCTGGGGCCCCACGGCCCGTTATATCACAGGCCAGGCCAGACCGCGCCACGCCTGCCGAGGCATGTGCGTGCGACTGATTTTAGTCTTGCGCGACGACATGCTTCATCGGACGCTACGGTCTCCACGGCCTGTCCGTCTGGGGCCACAGACACGGGCCGTGGGACCCCGGCAATGGGTTGTGTCGGGAGTGCACTGTCTCCCAGATGTAGAACCTGTGTGGGTACTTACTTCTAGATGTGTCATCTGAAACAGAAAGATACATTGGTTTAAACTCAAATTATAATGAAGTTAAAACTATAAGTACTTAAAACAAATATAAATTTTAAAGTTGGGAATGACTCTTTTGTAACCTGATCCTGGTTTTGGTAGTCCTGGTCTAAAATAATATAGATACAGTATCCCCTGGCCGACGTAAAAGGCATCCAAAATGGGTTTCTTGAAGGGAGGCTTCGGCGGCGGCTTGTTACCACCCACCGGCCTAAGTTGAAGCTCTAACCGGACTTTAGTGCTAGTGGAAGCTGATTAAGTGGGGTCTCAAGGGTCTATTTTTTGTAAGCTTACCCAAACGTCCGCCATTAGAATTACAAACAGCTGCGATGACTGTGTCCATTTGTTTTTGAAGTTTTAATGCTTCTTCCACGTTGTAGGCGTTCGCAGCAGCCTCAATAGCTAAAGCAAGACCTGGGCACAGCGCGTTTGGTAATCCCGCTGCCGCAGCTGCTCCAAGTAAAAGTCCTGCTGCAACTTGGTCCTGTAACAAATGTCAGATAAGTAGTTGATAATTTGTTTTGATAGATGAACTACAAGGACGTACCTACCAGAGCTAGAGGTCAGATTGCCAAACTGCAAGCTTTTATTTATTTTTATTATTTGTTGAAGCATTTGCGTCTATACTACTCTGTCTCAGGTACAGAGGTTTGGCTTCTACTACTGAACCGATTGCGATGAAACTTGAAATATAGATAGCTGGACACCTAGAATAACGGGAACCGCGGGGCGCAGCTAGTAATTTTCATAAAACCTTGTAGGTATCTCTACTTATAGTTTTAAGTTTTTTTTTTACAAGAATAATGAAATTTATGTATCTATACTTAATATTATAAAGCTGAAGTGTTTGTTTGTTTTTTGTTTGTTTGAACATGGTTTGAACGCGCTAATCTCAGGAACCGCTGGTCCGATTTGAATAATTCTTTCAGTGTTGGATAGTCCATTTATTGAGGAAGGCTATAGGCTACTTTTGATCCCGATATTTCCATGGAATCGGGACTTACGCAGCTAGTTTTTAATAAAAATAAAATACTTACACCGGTGTCAGTAATATAAGCACAATCAGCTGCATCAGGTGTAGAGGATCTAATAATCATAAGTCTGTCAATACTTCCTACGGCTCCACCATAGCATGAGACAACATTCCGAGCTGATACATACGTTTGAACAGGACCAACTGAAATAATAATCCAAAATATAATGTGAGTATTTCATATTCATATTCATATTATTTATTGATAATCATATCATTACAGGTCATAGATACAAAATATCAAATCATAAAATCACTAAGTACTAACTAGGTAATTCATCAAATTCATAGAATAAATTAATGATCGCCAATAAAAATAAAAAAAAATAGTAGGTACAAAATAAAAAAAAAATTAAACAAAAGATAATAATTCAAGAATAAAAAACAAAAAAATAATAATATTAAAAATAAAATAATAATAATACATCGATTTGTTAAAAATTTCAAAATTAGGAAATAAATAAATCATCTTGGACCAATCAATTATTTTTATGAACCGCTCGTTCTGCTGATTTTCGCATTTCGGATCAGGATGTTTTGGAAGCTAAATGTTCTTGAATACACATCGACTGTAATGTAAAATGCTTTGAGAGCATAACGTCCTCAATTTAAAATGACTGCTAGTTGTCGGAGCACATAGTCCTTATTACTAAATATTCGCAATCTAAAATGTCATGAAACTTAAATGTCCTCATTAACTGAATAACCGCAATGTTAAAAGTCATGAAAGTTAAATGTCTGCAATGTGAAATTCACATATGCCAGACATCTTAAAATCCTGTCTTCCTAAATCCTCTTTTGAGATTACATGATACTGAACCCTCCGGGTGACGACAACTTCCCAAAACAACAACTTTCAAAAACAACAACTTCCTATGAAAAAGTTTCAATAAATATTTTCTCCTTGTAATAGAAGAATAAAAGGAAAATTTAATTTATTTCTTAAAATCTTTATTAATTTTTTTAAGGTACTTAACATAAGAAGAACATACTTACCTAAGATTAAACGTTAACATAACATAACACGTAACATAAAATTGTTATTTATTTATTAAGGAAGGCTATATGCTACTTTTGATTCCGATATTCCGGGATCGGGACTTACGCGGGTGAAACCGCGGGACGCAGCTATAAGAACATAAAACACATATTGCGTAACATGCTGTACTGCAAGTGTACTTACACTTACAGAACAGTACAGCATGTTAAACATTGAGGATCTTTTTTATATTTGAAATTCTTTTTAAAAATTCGTAAGGTGTGATACACTCTTCTTCTAGTTTTTTCTTTTCTTCGGCGTATCGAATATTGAAGCTTATATCAACCTTACGTCTCTTCGCACCATGAAACAAGCAATATTTATATCTTATTTCCTGCCATTTTGCTTCTTTCCTTAGTGCATCAATAAACAGTATTAATGTTGGTTTTCTATTCACCTTTGAATTAAAACGTCTATTCCAGCCTTCCAGGGGATTATTGGTTCGAAAAATGTCATTGTAGCAACTTATATCCAGACTTGGTTTTAACCATTGTTTTTCGAAGTAATTCAGAAAATTTTGCATATTTTCATTATTTCCAGCATGCTCTTTAATGTACGCCCAACATTCAGTGTAGCGATCTGCAGGTAAGAGGGGGAAATTTGCACAGATTCTTATTATGTCCCTCGATTCTATGCTATAATCTGCCTTTAAAGTGTCTGCTTTTTTCCATACAGCTTTATTGAAATGGAAGTAGCATCCGGACACGTTAATATGCGGAAAACCATTTTTTATTGCGTTAATAAGCCCGGCCTCATAGTCACACTTAATATTTGTAATATTTATTTCTAAATGTTGTTTCAATAGTTCAAAAAAACGTTCATAAGTATGCTGAAGTTTATTAGGCAGTAAGGCATAAATTACCCCTACCACATGTACAGATTCACTACTACTGCCTAGGTTAACATGTATAGACATTATTTGGGAAAATGGTTTAGGAGTCCTTGTAAACGTACCATCGATAAAAAATAAATTATTTTGAAGTGTCTTTAAAGCGGATCTCGTCATCATAGGACAAAATATTAATATTTTATTATCGTCTGTACCATCTTCACATAACAGAAAATCTTTTGCTAATATTTCAGGGATTTTAACATCATTTAAATTAGTAACTTCTGTTCTTTGCAAGTTTAGAAAATTTCTTCTAGCTCGACGGAGTGTGTCTTTTTTTGACTGAAAATTTGGTACGAATTCATCGCCCAGTTCAGTGAAAATTTTTTCAAATATCTTTTGTACCGGAGTATATTTGTTACATACAGCTTTTTTGCATTTATCCATACTGGTGTCGATTTTATTTTTAATAAAATTCGGTTTACATGTGTGTTCAGCTGAACGCAGAATTCTATTTTGGTCTTTATTTATTGTAATACTTGCACTACAATTCTCCCGATACGCACATCTCCATCGTGAAGATCCACCTTTATTTATAATTATGCGGTTATATCTGTAACCATCGACCAACAAAACTGGTTTATTCTTTTGACTATCAATGAAAATAAAACTTGGATTATTTTCCATTTTGAACGATTTGACGACAACAGGCAATTTATATATAGAACAAACGTCGAATGCATCTTTGCTGACATATCTATGACAATAACAATCATACTCAAGATAATATTCTAAAGAGGTTTTACATACAAGAAGTTCGTTCAAATTATTTTCTATCTATACTAAATACTTTCTGAAATGAGGACGACTTGCTCCTTGGTTGTTTTTCCGTAATGGTCAAATTGATTCAAATACATTATGACTAGAGGACTAACTATTGGAAAGGGCATTTAGCTTAAAAAAACCATTATAAATTGAGGACGTTTTGCTCTCAAAGCATTTTACATTACAGTCGATGTGTATTCAAGAACATTTAGCTTCCAAAACATCCTGATCCGAAATGACGAACCGATTTCCACGGTTTTGCATTCGTTGGAAAGGTCTCGGGCTCCGTGAGGTTTATAGCAAAGAAAATTCAGGAAAAATTTAATTATCTATAATTTATAAGGCAAAACAACGTTTGCCGGGTCAGCTAGTTTTTATAATATAATTAATTATGTATCCTACTAATATTATAAACGCGAAAGTTTGTATGTATGTATGTGACTTTGTTACTCCTTCACGCAAAAACTACTTATCCGTTTGCGATGAAACTTGGAATATAGATAGCTGGAGATCCAGAATAACACATAGGCTACATTTTATCCCAATATTCCCGCGGTATCGGGACTTACGCGGGTGAAACAGCGGGGCGCAGCTAGTCATACATAAAGTCATAACTGAATGACACCCCGCCTCCTCCACTCGACATGCGTCGACCAAAACCAAACTTCGTACCAAAATCAGTAGAAATCAAACGATTTAACTTGACGTGAGGCTAGCGATTCAAAAATACGGCGCATGAGCTCCGCTGGCGAGGAAATTCATCATCATCATCATTTCAGCTGTAAGAAGTCCACTGGGGGACATAAGCCTCCCTCATAGATCTCCAGATGCTTCGGTCATAAGCGAGGAAATTAATTGAAGGCAAATACAGATATTTTCTCGATTAAAAAATATAAGTAACTGTTCCGCGTAAGGAACAAGGGTATGATCAAGCTATTTGATTAGCCGAAGCGTTACTTATTACTTGTACTATTTATGTAATTCTGAGCTTACACTTAGAACGTGAAATCAAGCTTTATGATTGGTCAAAATTTCATGACAGTCAATCGAGAAAGAGACATTCGGATGTTCTATCCGAGAAGAGAAATACTTGGTAAGTTCCTATCCGGCCAAATAAGTAAATACTTAAATAATAAGTCCGCCTACTATTGAAACTTGGCAAGTACCTACCTAGATGTATTCTGTGAACCGCATTAAGATTTTCACACATAAATAGCAAAAAAAACACAAATAAATTTTAGGGGTCCCCATACTTAGAACTGACGTGTGTCTACCCATAGGTACGGATAGATCTTCAGAAACGTATTAAGGTTTATAATATCATTTTTTTTTTTAGTTTGCGCGTGAGATACTTTCAAAGTGAGAAAATGTGTATGTAACTTTTAAAATAAGAGAATGATAAAATTAAAAAAAATATGTTATGTACATTACCATGCAAACTTTCATCAAAAATTGGTATGAACGAGATCTAGCAAGTAGTTTTTTTTTTAATACGTCATAAACCGTAAACCGCAATTTACCTTTCATTCACATTCAATTCAAAAATGTACGCGGACCTTCCCACTCGCACTTGGCCCGTTTTTTTCTTACCTTTTTGGTCATAACCCAACGGTTGATGGCTAAGTACTGGTACGCCGCCTGCTGCGGCACAAAGTCTCTCATAGTCCTCGTTTGATTCACTCGGATCTTCTGGTTGGAGTATCGGTTCGGGGAAGGCGAACAAAGCTGTTACATTGAGTTTACTCACATACTTTGCCTGAAAATAAATAATTTTAAATTGAGCGGTAGTATTTTATGATTATTCAATTAAAAAAGCCGTTTTTAGGGTTCCGTAGCCAAATGGCAAAAAACGGAACCCTTATAGATTCGTCATGTCTGTCTGTCTGTCCGTCTGTCCATCTGTCCGTCTTTCCGTCTGTCCGTCTGTCCGTCTGTCCGTCTGTCCGTCTGTCCGTCTGTCCGTCTGTCCGTCTGTCCGTCTGTCCGTCTGTCCGTCTGTCCGTCTGTCCGTCTGTCCGTCTGTCCGTCTGTCCGTCTGTCCGTCTGTCCGTCTGTCCGTCCGTATGTCACAGCCACTTTTCTCCGAAACTATAAGAGCTATACTGTTAAAACTTGGTGAGTAGATGTATTCTGTGAACCGCATTAAGATTTTCACTCAAAAATAGAAAAAAAATAATAAATATTTGGGGTTCCCCATACTAAGAACTGAAACTCAAAAATTTTTTTTTCATCAAACCTATACGTGTGGGGTATCTATGGATAGGTCTTCAAAAATGATGTTGAGGTTTCTAAAATTTTTTTTTTCTAAACTGAAAAGTTTGCGCGAGAGACACTTCCAAAATGGTAAAATGTTGGTCCCCCCCCCCCTGTAACTTTTAAAATAATGAAATGATAAAACTAAAAAAAGTATATGATGTACATTACTATGCAAACTTCCAACGAAAATTGGTTTGAACGAGATCAAGTGAGTAGTTTTTTTTTAAAACGTTAAAATCGTAAACCGCAATTTACCTTTCAAAACAAAACCTGTTGTATAGATAATGGTACGGAACCCTTCGTGCGCGAGTCCGACTCGCACTTGACCGGTTTTTTTTAAAATATAACTCTATTTTTCTTCTGTTTTCGCGATGTTGTATTGAAATTAAAGACATTTTTCGGTTTGAATCCGTGGTGTTTATTACTTTTAGCAATGTTACAACGCTCAACGTTTCGAGACCTTTCCAGGTCCCTTCTTCAGGATAGACTGATACATTAAGCGTTGTATCAATGCTTAAAGTAATAAACACCACGCGATTCAAACCGAAAAATGTCTTTAATTTCAATTTTAAAACTCTATTTTTCGGTTTTATTCGCGTTGCCTAAAACCTGCCTGTGTTGCTCGTTGTCTACTCGTGAACAAGAAGTTTGGAAAGACCTCGAATCGTAGGGCGTTGAGAATGCTTAATAAATTTAAAGCACCACAGTAATAACCAAAAAAATGAGTCAAAAAAATCAACATTGCGAAAATCGAAGAATAAAATATTTTTCAGCTTGACATAAGTTCGTCGGCGTTCAAGAAAGATAGTCATACACTGAAGCTAGAAACAAATTGTAGCGTGTACCGACCACCGGTTTCTCTAAAAAAATGGAAATTCTCTAAACAACACACAGCGTCATCTAGCCCCGTGGTAAGCGACTAAGCTTGTGTTACGGTGACTAGACAGTAGACATCGGATATAATACTTATATTTATTTTTCTTTTGTAAATACATACATATAATACATAGAGGGGAACCCAGACCAGACACAAATATTTATTTATGAAGCATAAATACTTGCACCCGGCGGGAATCGAACCCGCAACCTTCTGCATTGCAATCGCGCTTTCGCACGACGCGCCACAGAGGTGGTCATTATAACTAGGTACAGGTTTTTTTTCCTTTTTAGTGTAGGTATCCTTTTTAGTGTGTACCACTAAAAATCATCAAAATTTTACCCGTGACGTTAATTATTGAGGAGTTTTCTGATGAGAAGATGGTTCCAGGTGCTTTATCAATCCCTAAACAGTAGCACAAAGTCTGATTCTACTGGTAAAAGTTCAAAAGTAAGCAATTTACTACTTTCTGACGAATTATTCTGCTCATCACTCCAAAGATCCTAGTCCGATTCATATCATTTTTTATGGGGTTTGGCTCGTGCACACACCCCTTACAGGTTAACTTACCAATTTATAGACTTCATTTAAGGATCCAAATGCTCCAACTTCCATCATTAGATCTATACCATACTTATTAGTACACTTCTCCCATTGTTTTGCCAATTGTTGTAACTCCTCTCTACTACATTGCATTGCACCTCCAAAGTAACCCCCAACTAGTAAAAATACAAATATTAATCAATAATGGGGTAGGTATTAACCATGTTTGTTTGACGGAGCTCAATATCGGCACGAGGGAGGCGCGATTTCGAATCTCGCCGAAGTTGCATACTTTTGTTAACGTATTTTACGTTAAAAATTGTTTTCGAATACATACATTTAAAATTAAAAATAAATATGAATACACACTCACTTAAGATACCGGTTATGCAGGATTTGTGGACCCACTCGCATAACTCGTCCACCATAGGCAAGTTAAGCTTCCCGGTGCTAGTGAAGGGACAAGGCATGGTCGCTATGATTCTTGACTGTAAGGGCACCTGCAAAGTACTTAGTATTATTAACCGACTTCCAAAAAGGAGGAGGTTCAAATTTGTCGGTTTATCTTCTTCTTCTAATCTATCTTCTTCTAATATACAAAATTTCCATGTCACAATGTTAGTTACCGTACTCCTCCGAAACGGCTTTACCGATTTTTACCAAATTTTATATGCGTATTCAGTAGGTCTGAGAATCGGCTACTATCTATAATTTATAAGGCAAAACAACGTTTGCCGGGTCAGCTAGTTTTTTTATAAAATAACGAAACTGAAGGGTCGGATGGATGAACGTGGTTTGGAACAAAAACAGAAATTCGAAAAATGAGTTCGTTGTAGTTTTATAACAGTTGTTGACGCACGCAGACGAGCCAAGTCACTTCTAGATAGGTACTAAATTAATCGACTTGGTTTTCATTCGATTTCACTACTTTTTATAGAAGATTACCGTTGCGAGACTTGGTGCTGGAAAAATTAGGATCCTAGGTCGATCCATAAAGGAGTTAGAGGGGGGTCGAAAATGGCGCGAATGGCTTCGAGAAAAGGATGGTACGGCCGTGCCTTTTTTGCTCGACTTGGCGGAGGCACTACCGTGCCTCCAGATAGGCTTCAACATACTTCGATATATTTGTTTAGAAACTGCACTATAATGTAGGAAACAATGTCATCTATAGACAAAAAAAAATCAACAATAATTTTCGATGAACCCGGCAGGGATTTTGAATTAAGCGGCTATAGGTATGCTAAAACACACATGTGTGTGTTTTTCGAGTGCTTTCAAGTGCGAAAATCACACGCGAGGCGTGTTTTCTCCCAGCCACAAGAGTTACTTGGGTAACAAATGTCTTGCTATGGCGGAGGCGCCATAGCAAAACATTTGTTCCCCACGTAACTACCTGGTTTTCGTAGAACGTGAGTGACCGTACCACCGTAAGCGTCATTCTTGCAATCTATCTGTAATGTCTTGGACATGAAGGCTGCCCGTGGGAGGAGGGAGTTTCTGACGGGGTCTTTTCGTGTCACTCCACACATCCAGCGCAGCATCTTCATCTCCGTGACATGCAGCTCCTGCTTATGTCGCTCAAGCACTTGCCACGCGTCACTACCATACAGAAGGACAGGTCTTATGATAGTTAACTTATAGTTATAGACCTGTCCCTTCAGTTTAACCGGCATTTTGGGTAATAATATACTATTTTTTAATAATTAATATAAAAATTAAGTAAACTTACAGTTACGCTGCATGCTGGGCCTGGCTCGGGGCACTCTTGTGCCGAACATAACCCTATAGAAAGAATCGAAATAAAAATAAAATTAGTTACTCTCAACATTTTAAGAGTGACTACGGAGGCCTAAGCAATTTTCGTCTCCTTATATACTAAATACTATTTTTTATTACCATAATTAATGCAAAAAAATGTTTGTTTGTGGCAAATGATTACATGGTATCTTAATTTGAAATTTAGTTTTTAAGTTTATCGTCTTTTGAAAATTAACATACAAAAACTGTAAACGCGATAAAGACCCGGGAAAATGTAAATATTATGATAAAAACTGTAAAATTAAATTATCTAATTATCGTTTAGGACTTAGCTGAAACTATTTCTTTTTATATTTTAAGTACTATAAGCCACTACAAACAGGTCTAGTCTAATGGTAACTACCTCTATGGTATATCACAATCGATCTTATTTGACCTTTGATGTATCCCTTTTTTTTTTTTAACGTGGGAAAATCTTATTAAGTCCATCAGGCCGCTCTCGGGGGAGAGCGGCCCGGTGAGTGGGGGTCCCCCTGGCCGAAGATGGTAGGTGGCCAGGGTATACCCACTAAAAACCCACCGTGTCCTTCTCGCCGCTATTGCCGGAGCTCGTCGGAAACCTTAAGGAGGAACGTAATAGACGGAGGAATGATTACTTTAACACTACTAAGCTTGAAATTGAAGACATTTTTCGGTTTGAATCGCGTGGTGTTCATTACTTTTCGTTTCACTGTAACTTTTTAATACATTAGAATGACAAATCTCACATCTCAGTCTATCCTAAAGAAGGGACCTGGAAAGGTCTCGAAACGTTGAGCGTTGTAACAATGCTAAAAGTAATAAACACCACGCGATTCAAACCGAATAATGTCTTTAATTTCAATACAACATCGCGAAAACAGAAGGAAAATCTACAATTTAGAGGACAGTCTCCATTCTCTTTCTCAATACAAACGTAGTCGACATTTTCCTCCCTGGATAAAGACATTAGAGCAAATAATATGTTTATGCCATAAAACCTATATCTGTCATGACTATGCATCTACCTTTTCATTTTTTTTATTTTTTATTAATATTCTAATTAGAAAATGAAAAAAATCAAAAGGTATAGATATAGGTTTTATGGCATAAACCTATTTGCTCTAATGTCTTTGATCCAGGGAGGAAAACGTCGACTACGTTTGTATGGAGAAAGAGAACGGAGACTCTTCTCTTTTAAGCTTATCGCACCTCGAAGACAAAGACCTTCTCGTTCGTATGATTTAGAAACGGGGTAGTTTTATATTGCCCGACGTAGCTGTGGGTCCGAGTAGGTAGGTATCTAATAATATGAATTCCCATGTTCTTTTTGTTTGAGTGAGTAGTAGGGTAGGTTATAGTAGTAAGGTAGGTAGGGTAATTATACATGCAGCTTAATGAAGTAAGTAAGTTTTTGAAGTTGGTTTGAAAAAAAATAGGCGACTTTTCCTTTTAATTGCTCTTTAAAGAGTTTATAGCGTTTTATCAACGCTCACTTTATGAAATTCTTTTTTAATTTGTAACAGTTTGGTTAGTGTCACGTCTTGTAACAGGTAACATGACCCTATTATTCAGCTCCACATTTGAAAAGAAATCAGCCAATTATCTCAATTATTGCAGTCAGTATGAGCAAATAGGTGTCAATGGTCGCATTTTAGTAGAAAAATGAGAAAAAAGGACATAACTCCTAAACTACGAAAAATCGCGGAACATACATGGGGTGATTCGGGTACCCCTTAAGGTCCTCTACCTCTGGACTTTTGCTTGACACTCGTTTCTGGGATACCCTTTAGTAGTATAGAGTTCTAGTTTTTTTTATAATAGGCAGGACTACGTCTCTCGGGTCAGCTAGTTAGTGAGTTTTTACTTTGTGTTTTCGCAACTAGCCCTATAACTGCTCCTTTTTGTGTGACCTAACCTAACCTAACCAATTTATCAGCTAATAAACATTTAAAATAATTATTTGACTTAAGAAATAAAGACAGAATTAATTAAGGTAAATAATTAAGCCACACACCTAATTACTAATTAGTAGGTACATTTAATTTTATTTGTCTAGCGTAGATATATAAGAATTTAAAAAAATCGAAATAAATAAAGTAACCTTGAGATACCGACCGCATACATAAATTGTTATCTTATCCTGAGTGCATTCACCCCTACTTAGGAAAATAATAATAGTTACTTATAAGTAGAAATAAAAAAATGCTTTCTTATATTCATTACTGAAGAATAAATTTAAATAAAAAAATTATAATTACTAGAAATATTTTAAGGTAAAAAAAAAACTTCAAAATTTCACTTGAGGCGAGGCTCGGACTCGCGTTTCTGTCAACGCAATACTAATCAACTCAACTCAACTCAACTCTATTTTTCCAATTATTGTGTACAAAATTACTTGAAATCCTATCAAAATCCCTCCCGGGACCTTAGATGAAAACAAAAATAGTAGTAGGTACGGTATATTCTAACATTGCGTATTCGAAAAATACATCTTCTGTGAAATTTCAACCTTCTAGCTATTACGGTTCATGAGATACAGCCTGGTGACAGACGGACAGACGGACAGACGGACAGACGGACGGACGGACGGACAGACGGACAGACGGACAGACGGACAGACAGACAGACAGACAGACAGACAGACAGACAGACAGACAGCGAAGTCTCAGTAATAGGGTCCCGTTT
Source organism: Idaea biselata (assembly GCA_958496205.1). Lineage (NCBI taxonomy): Eukaryota > Metazoa > Arthropoda > Insecta > Lepidoptera > Geometridae > Idaea > Idaea biselata. The sequence goes on from OY292402.1 coordinate 10,393,596, forward strand.
TTACCTTTAGGTACGGAACCCTAAAAATGAGCTAGAAACACCTACATGCATTTTCATGAAATCATTGTATGTAAAAACATTTGTCTCTAAGAATGATTCAGACATTTATAAAATGAGCAAAAAGGCATTCTGATGGATTGCAAAAAGACAATCGCAATGTGACAGCACGTGCTCACGCGGCAACGGTTGGACATACGACTGAGGCTAGTGCGTCAGCTAGACGCAGTTTTATCGTCTCATTTTCCGACACTAGGTAACGTATCTGCTGTTTTTTGTTATCATCTAAGCCCGGGACAAGGTTTTTTAACCCTCGCTTGCCCGGCAATTGCGTTTACCTTACCTCTTCATGATGCATTTCTCTTTGTAGAGTATTAATTCTTGTTAAATGCTTTGAGCAATAAGCATAATAATTATTTACTTTTGCCTTGGTTTACAAATTTGTACGGGAAAAAACCCTAAAATATGTTATAGGTACCATCTTTAATCAATGATCTTCCACTAACCCTCCGTAATGAATTAACTCCTAAAAATTTCAAACATAAATTAAAACAGCACTTTCCTTAGTTCCTTAGTAACTATCCATAGTAAATTCGTATTTTTATTCACTTAAAAAAAAAACAATTAATTAATTAATATTATTCGAAATCACATCATGCTGTATAATTATAATTATCTATCTTAACTAATGTGAATTGGTTTCGCAACTATAACTCAACTTATTAAAGAAGTACACAGTATCAACAAATTACGCATCGAGTAGATACCTACGCAGATGCAGTTGCACAGATGTGGGTAGGCACGGTCGCTTGAGCGACTGCAATTGAACTTGGCAGTTTACCTATTCCATCGAACCACTCAAGCCCGCATACCAACACCGACCAGTGAGAATGAGTTTTTGAGTTATTATTATTATTTATTTTATCTTGTGTGCGTGTTCTTTGTATTTATTCTTTATTAATATGAGGAATGGGTGTAGTGAATATGTACATGTAGTGTTATTATATGTGTATTATCTATATTTTTTATATACCTATATACTTTTTTGTTTCATATTTATTTTACTTACAATAATAATTACAATTACCTTATCCCTTATTTTTGTATTTTACTATTGTCTTAGTCACGTAAATCATTTTGTTTGGCGTATACTGTCAATTACTGACGTCACCGGAACGGCCCCGACGGAAGACCAGCGCTGGTCGAAAGGCTAGCATTATGCTGAGTCGGGGACCGTTTCGCAACAAATTGTCTACGATATCTTTGTTGTGTATCATGTATTTTGTATAAATTTGTTGCGAATAAATGATTTCTATTCTATTCTATTCTATTCTTATTTATAAGTCGACGTCACTGACGTCCGTTAAAACTTTATTGAGTTTATGTGGCGTCTTTTTATGTATATTGTAACACAAACTGTTTATTTAATAAATAAAATAAAACAAAGAAATATCATAGATTAAAGATCCATAAATCATTACTCTATGGCTATGGAAATCTAAGTTATTAATATTATAAAGCTGAAGAGTTTGTTTGTTTGAACGCACTGATCTTAGGAACCTGTGGTCCGATAAAAAAAACCTTTCAGTGTTGTATAGTCTATTTATTGAGGAAGACTATAGGCTACTTTTGATCCCGATATTTCCACGAGATCGGGACTTACGCGAGTGAAACCGCGGGACGCATCTAGAATTAAATATCAGAGATAAATCGAACTATATAAATAAATAAATAAATAAATTCTGCGAACAACACACACAGCGCCATCTAGCCCCGTGGTAAGCGACTAAGCTTGTGTTACGGTGACTAGACAACGGATATAATACTTATATTTATTTTTCTTTTGTAAATACATACATATTATACATAGAAGGACACCCAGACCAGACACAAATATTTATTTTTAAGCATAAATACTTGCACCCGGCGGGAATCGAACCCGCAACCTCCTGCATTGCAGTCGCGCTCTCGCACGACGCTTCGTGTATATATCTTCTAAGCTATATATTCCCAGTCGCCACAGGGAATGCTACCTGATTAACGGCAATAAAATTTCCATTGCCCCCGGGTAAAGACTGGGTCAATATTGCTTCAGACTCTTTTTTGTGGCCCTCTGCTAGCAGTCCAGATAGATATTGCTTCAAATTACTTTAAAGTCAAACTACACGATGACACTTGCACTGACACTTACTTAAAACCGTCCACACCTATAGTGCGTTTCATCTTTAAATTCCTATGCCGTTATGTTGGTAGCAAAACAAAAAAGTCTTGCCTTAATATCTTGGATGTGCTATACCCTAAACCTTGAATTCAGGAAGATTCGTTCATTCATTCTTCATATAAAATAGCGCTAAATTCAAGGTAGCACATTACTATTTTTGTTTTTTCCACTTTTTTGTTTTGCTACCAACATAACGGCATAGGAATTTAAAGATGAAACACACTCTACAGCGCTCATAAAGAAATCCGTGCATGTGTGAAGGGCCTGTAGGTGTGGACTGTTGTAGGTAAAGTGTAAGTGTAATCGTGTATTTTGAGCTTCACATTACGGGGTGGATCGCCAACTCCGCTTCATCGTCGCCTGATCGTATAGGTTAAGCAATCCATGTGTATGCGCGTTAGAGCGGCACCTTGCGGCGAGTTAAAATATGCGACAGGGAGAATCCTGGGTCGTTTTTCTTCTGTTTTCGTGGTGTTGCTTGGATTGAAATTCAGTCTACCTACTCTTTCTCCATACAAACGTAGTCGACTGTTTCCTCCCTGGATAAAGACATTAGAGCAAATATTTTTATGCCATAAAACCTATATCTGCCATGACCGACCATGCTCCTAGGTTTTTTTTTTTTTTTAAATTTACTAATTAGAATTTAAATCAAATTCAGAAAAATAAAAAAAATCAAAACGTAGGGGCATGGTAATGGCGGATATAGGACTTATGGCATAACCATATTTTTTCTTAAATCTCTATCCAGGGAGGAAACAGTCGACTACGTTTGTAAAGTTTGTATGGAGAAAAGAGTATGTAGATTGTCCCCTTAAACTATTTTTTTCTGTTTAAATCAACGTTTCGAGACCTTTACAGGTCTGATCCTGCTGAAGAGACCTGTAAAGGTCTCAAATCTTTGAGCATTGAAACAATGCTAAAAGTAATAAAATACCAAGCGTTTAAAACTGAATAATTAGTTTAATTTCAAGACGGACTAGTGAAGAAGTGACTATCGAGTTATATAGAATAACGCTGAAGTAGTCGTGTAATACGCATATTCCTTCATCACAAAATCCACTTTGTTTTGCAAAATTAAATAGTTTAATTAAATTCATTTATTTTTTTAAGTTCAGGATTAAAATTTAGTTCTTAATAATAAAATAATAAGCACGTCACTTAAATTTGGTATACAATACAATAATTAATACCTAGGTATATATAGTTTTTTTTTTCATTCTATTCATTAAATAGGATCAACTGAATCATTAGAAATCAGAATCATTTGAGCCGCGATGAGATTCAGTAAAAATATATACATAGCTACCTACTCAAATGTATTTTCAATCATTTTTTTATTATTTTTTAATTTATGAATCACAATCAGAAACACTGCACGCCCATATCAACCAGGCTTTGCCGCATCGTTTGTCTTTCTTCAGACGTCAGTGCTACCAACGGGTACCTTGCGTTCCCCACTTTGATGCCAGTCACTAGCTCCATTGCAACCTTTTGAGCAGCTATTTGATCTCCTGAAACGACAACGTCATATTACTAACGATCTCATGGATAACTGATAACTTAATGGCCGCAGTGGTGCGTCGGGAGAAACCACGACTGCAACGCAGAAGGCTGGTGATTCCTGCCGGGGATAAATATACTGAACGTAAATATTTGTTTCTGATTCTGGTTTTTTTTCTATGGTATCATGTTGTAAATACATGAGAGTACATATCAACAACAAAAAATGTATTATTTGTAGGATATACTTTGAGCGGGCCACGTCAGTCGGATGCATCCCGACCGATGGGCTAGAATCGTCACGCATTGGGTGCCAGAAGACGGACGTCGGAATCGAGGCAAACCCCGAAAACGGTGGCGTGACGATCTAGATGCATTTGACAGAGATTGGCTAAACCTGGCCCAGGACCGGATTGCTTGTAAGGATGTTGGGAGACCTTTGCTCAAAAAAAGGAGTATATCCGTTGTCTCCATAGTACAAGCCTAGTGCTTAGTTTGAGGCTAGATTGAGTGTCTCTACGTGCAATTTTTATTTAGTTATTAGATATTACTTGAAGACTGCATCTTTAACATACCGACTTCTGTCTGTTACCTTGTGCTGTAATAACACCCATCCTTTTATTGAGAATCGTTTGTAATTCCTTAGCTCTCGCGATATCTTTATCAGCTACTGCTTGTTGAATTTCAATGACTGTCTTGGGAAAGATGCTGATCGCACCGGCCATGCTTGAATTGAACCCCATAAAGGCACTGGGCGCGATCTCCAACTGCAAATGTAAATGCAATCTTCTCTATAGATTGGGAGGGGGCAGTCGGTCATCTTACCTCATTAGTACCAACTGGAGACTTATATGGTGGAAAGAATAGTAAAAGTTATGCTAAAAAAACTCGGTCGGCCTCGAGTCGGCCTGGGCCCGTCCGAGCTCAGCCCGTTTTTAGGGGAGCAATCGGGCCTGGGAACTTACCTCATTAGTACCAAGTTGGGACTAATATGGTGGAAAGAGTAGTAAAAGTTATGCTAAAAAAACTCGGTCGGCCTCGAGTCGGCCTGGGCCCGTCCGAGCTCGGCCCGTTTTTAGGGGAACAATCGGGCCTGGGAACTTACCTCATTAGTACCAAGTTGGGACTAATATGGTAGAAAGTAGACTAAAAGTTATGCTTAAAAAACTCGGTCGGTCTCGAGTCGGCCTGGGCCCGTCCCTACTCAGCCCAGTTTTATGTTGGTATACTAAAACTTAGACGCTTAGTTCTGAGAAACTGTAACTTCGCATACATACAGGGTGTCCAGAGACCAGTGGATGTCCCGGCACGGGCGGCTGGCGGGGAAGGGTTGACCGCCCAGAATACGTTTTTTTTTTTTCTATCTCAAACGGTTCGAGCTGTACGTCACTTTTAGTAAAAATTGAAAAATGTCTACTTTTTTGCACGTTTCGGGGTATCACGTCCACAGATTAAGCGATAGCATTGTTTTTTTTTTCGCCATGTGTTCACTAATATTGATGTTTGAAAATCACCTTAATTTTTTTTTTAATACTATAGTTAGTAACTTACAGGATGTCCACAAAGATAGATTTAGTTTTATAAACTTTACTTTCTGCTAAGTTTGAGCATCTGTGGTGTCAAAAAAATGTATGAAACCTGTCTGGCCGACTAATTAATATATAATTGGATAACCTAATTGGCCAATCCATCTTCTTGGATAACTTTCATTTAAATAGTTTCTCACTCACTATTTAAATGAAAGTTATCCAAGAAGATGGATTGGCCAATTAGATCCAATATTGTAGCCTCCACGTTCGCCTGATCTGAATCCACTTGATTTTTTTTACTGGGGGTGTTTAAAAGAACAAGTATACAAAAAAAACATAACCACAATTGAAGACCTGCGTCTACGCGTCCACGAAGCGGCACAACAAATAGGAGAAAAAAATTATAATCGTGTCCTTAAGAGATCGTTTATAAAAAGGTTAAGGGCCTGTATAAGGGCAAGAGGAGGACAATTTGAGCATTTGCTGTAACATTATGACATATTAAATCTTAATAAGTGTCCTTTTTTGTACAATACTTGTTTCAACTTTCTCATGTAAGATAGTACCTTCGATGCATTCATAGCACTAGCTTAGTAACTTATGACAAAAAGTTATTAGTATAATACTGTTTTAGAATCCTTATGAAATAGGCAATTTTTTTCAATAGTCGGCCAGACAGGTTTCATACATTTTTTTTACACCACAGATGCTCAAACTTAGCAGAAAGAAAAGTTTATAAAACTAAATCTATCTTTGGGGACATCCTGTAGGTTACTAACTATAGTATTAAAAAAAAATTAAGGTGATTTTCAAACATCAATATTAGTGAACACATGGCGAAAAAAAAAACAATGCTATCGCTTAATCTGTGGACGTGATACCCCTAAACGTGCAAAAAAGTAGACATTTTTCAATTTTTACTAAAAGTGACGTACAGCTCGAACCGTTTGAGATAGAGAAAAAAAAAACGTATTCTGGGCGGTCAACCCTTCCCCGCCAGCCGCCCGTGCCGGGACATCCACTGGTCTCTGGACACCCTGTATACGTTATAACTACGCAATCAAAGTTTAGAATTGAAATTTAAAAAAAAAAAGTTTCTGTAGGGTAGCTCCCGTACATGTAAGATGGAGATTTTTTTTTAAAGTCGCGTCTATCCCATCGTGTGGAATATCGTTAGAAAGCTTTTTAAAAAATATTGTGGGTCTTCTCAAACTACTTTTCATTTAAGGGTTCCGTTTGTGAAATACTGATCTTTAAAATGTAACTATTTTCAGAGTCATATTTCGCTATTATGATATCGAATCATAGGATGAAACTATTATGGTGAGGAAGTGGACTTAAAGTTATGTGAAAAAAACTTGGTCAGCCGCGAGTCAGCCTGTAAGTTTCGTAACTCAGCCCAGGAATATGTTTACGTACTAATCGGAGATGCTTAGTACTAGTTCGCGTCTATCCCATCGTGTGGGGTACCATTAGAAAGCTTGTTTAAAAATATTGAGGGTTTTCAAAAACCATTTTTCATTTAAGGGTTCCGTTTGCAGAATATTGATCTTCAAAACGTAACTATTTTCAGAGTCATGTGTCTTTATTGTGTACCACATCAACACCGTCTAGGGATATTCAGAATTTCTCAATTTACTCAAAAATTGTGTTTACTAACAAACAACATGTATATATTTTTGTAAAGCCTACTTATCAGACTATGATTTAGAATACAACAAAATATTGTTTTATGCTTAAATATTTTTTTATTTTAAAAAACGCAAAAAGTGAAATAATGTTAAATTTAAGATAAAATGTCTATCTAAGGAAAAAAATAAAGTAAAACGAAATGATTAGGTTTTTTTATTTGAAGTTAAAATTAGTAGTCAGTGAAACCACCCATGACGTTAATCACGGCCCTGCAACGGTTTTTCATGCTTTGAATCAGGTTGTCAATATCTTGCTGCGGAATATTGTCCCAGGTCCTGCTAAGATGCAAAAAAAGTTGCTCTTCAGTCGCAACATTTGGAGGCAAATTCCTCAAAGCCCTTCTTTGAAGCATATCCCACGCGTGCTCTATGGGGTTTAGGTCTGGTGACTGCGCGGGCCAGTCTAAGACCGACACGTCGTGCTCCTCTAGCCAGCTGGTCACCACTCGCGCAGTGTGCGGACGGGCGTTGTCGTGCATGAGCGTGAAAACTTGGCCAATTTGCAGTCGATGGGGATAGATTATTGGTGCTAGCACCTGATTACGGTATTTTTCGGCAGTCATAGTGTTTCTGATCCAAACGAGGTCTGTTCTTCCACCAATACGAATTCCCGCCCAAACCATAATTGTTCTATGGATGGACCTCCTGAGGGTGTTGCAGACGGTTGTCACGACCAGAAGCTCGCCATACGCGTACTCTACGTGAATCAGGATGAAATCCGAATCGGGACTCATCGGTAAACAACACTACCGACCACTCGATATCTTCCCAAGGCAAATGTTCTCTAGCCCACTGTAATCTTCGTCCACGATTTCCTCTGCGTAGTGCTAGAGTACGAAGCGGCCTGCGAGAATGAAGGTTAGCCTCGTGCAGTCTTCTCCTCACAGTTTGGTCACTGACAAGCACCTGGTGGTCTGACTGGAGCGTTTGAACCAACTGCATGGCCGTAACATTTGGTTGTCTTCTCGCGGCCACTTGCAAAAATCGGTCTTCTTTGGGTAGTTATCCGCTTTCCGCCTGGATGCCTTTCAGCCACTTCACCAGTAGCACGATAACGTGACCACAATCTTGATATCACGTTTTGTCTTGTTCCAATCTTCTCGGCAATACTCCGTTGAGTAGCCCCAGCTTGGAGCCTTCCTACTGCCCTTAACATTTGGTTTCTTGTTAAATGACGCCGCTGCATGATGCATACAGTTGTATTAAATTGTAATTAATCAAAAAAAAATATTAAAACTTCAATTTGTTTAAACAAAATGCTTAAAACTGCGTTAAGTAAATTTAAACCTTCGAACTCGCTACAATAATTGCCGCGCTAATCTTATGTTTTTAATTATTTTTTTAAAATTCAAATTTGGAATCATACAATAAGGCCTACACAATAAGGTTCCATTAAAATATTTTTAAATCGGCCAGTGTTTTTTAAGTTTCAGAACTTTATATAAAATATCCCTAGACAATGTTGATGTGTGTATTTGAGTAATAGGAAGCCGTAACTTCGCATATGTATACGTATTAACTACGCGAACAAAGTTGAGAAATAAAATTAAAAAAAAATAGTTTATACATAAGCATATAAGTTAAGTATATAACTTAAGTCATATACACCTTCGTGTGTGGTACCGCTAGCAAGCTTTTTAAAAAGAATGTGGGTGTTGTAACACTATTTTTCATTTAAGAGTTCCGTTTGCGAATTAATGAAGAATAGAAGTTACGATTAAAAAGATCAATATTTCGCAAATGGTACCCTTAAATGAAAAATGGTTTTAGAAAACCCACAATATTTTTAAACAAGCTTTCTAATGATACCCCACACAATGGGATATACGAGAACTAGTACTTAGTACCTAAGATTAGTATGTAAACATAAATCTGGGCTGAGTTAAGAAACGGACAGGCTGACTCGCGGCTGACCGTGTTTTTTTGGCATAACTATAAGTCTACTTACTCACCATAATAGTTTAATCCTATGATTCGATATCATAATAGCGAAATATGACTCTGAAAATAGTTACATTTTAAAGATCAGTATTTCACAAACGGAACCCTTAAATGAAAAGTAGTTTGAGAAGACCCACAATATTTTTTAAAAAGCTTTCTAATGATACCCCACACGATGGGGTAGACACGCACTAGTACTTAGCAACTAAGATTAGTATGTAAACATAATCCTGGGCTGAATACAGAACCGGACAGGCTGACTCGCGGCTGACCTGCTATTTTTGGCATAATTTTGAGTCTACTTTCTCACCAATAATAGTCTAAGCCTATTACTCAATAACATAATAGGAACACGTGTCTCTGAAAATAGTAACATTTTAATGTTGATTATTTCAACAGGCTTAAAGGCGGAATAGGCTTAAACGAAACCCTTAAATGAAAAATGGTTTTAGAAAACCCTCAATATTTTTAAACAAGCTTTCTAATGGTACCCCACACGATGGGATAGACGCGAACTAGTACTAAGCATCTCCGATTAGTACGTAAACATATTCCTGGGCTGAGTTACGAAACTTACAGGCTGACTCGCGGCTGACCAAGTTTTTTTCACATAACTTTAAGTCCACTTCCTCACCATAATAGTTTCATCCTATGATTCGATATTATAATAGCAAAATATGACTCTGAAAATAGTAACATTTTAATGATCAGTATTTCGCAAACGGAACCCTTAAATGTAAAATGGTTTTAGAAGACCCACAATATTTTTTAAAAAGCTTTCTAATGATACCCCACACGATGGGATAGACGCGACTTTAAAAAAAAATCTCCATCTTACATGTACGGGAGCTACCCTACAGAAACATTTTTTTTTTAATTTTAATTCTAAACTTTGATTGCGTAGTTATAACGTATATGTATGCGAAGTTACAGTTTCTCAGAACTAAGCGTCTAAGTTTTAGTATACCAACATAAAACTGGACTGAGTAGGGACGGGCCTAGGCCGACTCGAGGCCGACCGAGTTTTTTAAGCATAACTTTTAGTTTACTTTCTAACATATTAGTCCCAACTTGGTACTAATGAGGTAAGTTCCCAGGCCCGATTGCTCCCCTAAAAACGGGCTGAGCTCGGACGGGCCCAGGCCGACTCGAGGCCGACCGAGTTTTTTTAGCATAACTTTTACTACTCTTTCCACCATATTAGTCCCAACTTGGTACTAATGAGGTAAGTTCCCAGGCCCGATTGCTCCCCTAAAAACGGGCTGAGCTCGGACGGGCCCAGGCCGAATCGCGGCTGACCGAGTTTTTTAGGCATAACTTTTACTACTCTTTCCACCATATAAGTCTCCAGTTGGTACTAATGAGGTAAGATGACCGACTGCCCCCTCCAAATCTACTAGATATACTTACACTAGCAGCTCCCCGCGGTTTCACCTGCATAAGTCCCGATCCCGTGCGATCGGGATCAAAGGTAGCCTATAGCCTTCCTCAATAAATGGACTATCCAACCCCGAAAGAATTTTTCAAATCGGACCAGTGGTTCCTGAGATTAGCGCGTTCAAACAAACAAACAAACAAACTCTTCCGCTTTATATATTTTTTATTTTTGTATCTTCTATCTATTAATAATAGTAATAGATAGAAGATACAAAAAAGTCGTGTAGTTACACTATTTATAACTCAAGAACGTCTGAACCGATTAGACTGAAAATTGGTTGGGAATATGATGGTATGTATACTATATGATAATATAATGCCATTTTCACGTGTTTATTGGACATTGTTTCTGCAGTAAACTTTTTAAATTCACACGATTTGTTATCATATTGTTTCTGCAGGCCGCCAATCCATTACCATCACATACCCGAAGCCCATGTTGTCTTCATCAGCAGAATTCTCAATAGATCTATCCAATCCGGTTATTATCCTTGAATGCATTTTATAGTGCAGACAGGGATAATCGCCGGATTGGTGGTGGCCACTTCATAGTTTGCGAGAAAATTTGTTATTGAAAAGGGCGTCCACATGTTGGCTTCGGCTGTCCGGGACTCCATAGCCCAGTGATACTGGACGAATAATAATTATACTTATTTAAAAATAAGCTAATTTAAAATATCTTACGATACTCTTTGTGAAAAGTATTTGATCATGCACCAGATCATTGCCCGAGGTTTTTTGTAAAGCCGCTGAGAAACTGCACTTTGCTCCTTTAAATGTGGGTATGGATTCCGTCGCTAACTTGAAGAATTTTGGCAAGTTTACTGGAAGTAAAAGAAACAGTAAAAGTGAATAGTTAGTAGGTATGCGCCATCATCATTAGGACTTTATGCTGGGGCTTCATTAACGGGTAACGGCGAATATTCGTGTTTACGCGATGTATGTGGCCGGGTCACAATGCATAACGTGTCGAAGATAAGAGTCAATCACTGACCTCCATGGAACAAGTCGCTGGACAGGTCATAGCGCACTGAATTTTGTGCCTATTTGATCTGCGCCATGTTGCGCTGTTGTCGCGCATTTTCTATTGAAAGTGATGGATGTCCACGGAACTATTAGTTCCACGGACGGCCACCGTGGAACTAATAGTTCCACACTTGTGCCGATTTGATAGCGCAACATGGCGCTAATCAAATCGGCACAAAGATCTAATGGCATTTTGTATGGTAGACTATTCCAGCGTACTTGTCTAGTTTCATTTCAGTGGAGTCAATAAACTTGTGATCGAAAATCTTAATAAGTCATTACTTAACCTCAATACTAATTAGCTATTTTAATTAGTTTTTTTAATCTTGCGAAATTAAAACCACAGTCAAAGACAATGTTATCCAATCTTGACAAATAAGCGATAATGCTACGTACGTGCCTCGCATTTGTGCATCTTCACGTGTAATATGGTAGGTACTATTTATGTATTCTGTGACCCAAGTGAAATTAGAGGAAGGAAATTATCTTTTGAGCTTATCTCCTGATCTTGAAATAATGTAGAAGATCAAAAGATACACGAAATTATTATTAGTGTATTTAGTCAAATTGGATAAAAATAAACCCTCGTGAGGTCTTTAGTTCGGGTTCGGGGCAAACTAGGTACTAGGATTATAAAAACGTAGGTAATAAGTTTAATAACGCTTGTAAGTTTCAAATCCGTTTCACGTTAAATTTCATCCTGACGGACACGTTAAAAGTACAAAACCGATTGCAATGAAACTTGGTATGCAGATAGTTGGAGATCTGGTTTAAGATATAGCTTACTTTTTATCGCAAAATTCCCATGGTGTCGGGACTTAGGCTGATTTTAGTCTCACGCTCACCGTCAGCGCTCATAGACCAGCGCGTAGTTCGTGCAACCACCGTGCGCGCTGATAAAGTCTGACCAGTGAGTCGTGGCAGTGAAAAAAAGCGGCAATTTTAAAAATCTTCATGTGTTAGTAATAATTAGACAGTTAGTTATAGATTTGATACTTTTTATTAAAAGTAAAATAATAAAAAGTATCAAATCTATTTTTTCTATGTATCATCATGACATCACAGTGTTGACACATGAAGATTTTTTAAAATTGCCGCTTTTTTTCACCTGGCACGACTCACTGGTCAGACTCTAGCTACGCATCATTCAAAAAACCCGGCCAAGTGCGAAACTCGCGCACGGAGGGTTCCGTACCACTATCACAAATAGGTACGGAACCCTAAAATGGATATCAACCAATTTTTAAATTTGATAGGAAAATTTAGGAAAAATATATTTAGCTTCGATTCTTATTCCCATCATCTCTAAAAAAATTAAAAAAAAAAAACTTTGGCACAAAGAAAATCTGAAACGTATAAGAAACTTTTTGGTAAGTGAAGGCAGACTGGCATATTTGACAGACGGCACCCATTTTAAATTCCATGACCAACTTGATTTGACTTCGACCAATCAGAAGCGACCTCACTTTGTAAAAAATCCCTTGTTAACATTATTTCTTAGTGTTAATCCACACTTAGGAATAGGTACTGCTTTTTGAAAAAATGCTTTTATAAACTTTAGTACCCGGCGGGATTCGAACCCGCGATTATTGGGCTCCGAACCAACGCGTTTGACCGCTTCGCCACGGGTAGCCCAATAGTCGCGGGTTCTAATCCCACCGGGTACTAAAGTTTTTAAAAGCATTTTTTCAAAAAGCAAATCCCTTGTTGTTTTTGAAACACGTTTGTTGTATGGGAGCCCCTCCTAAATATTTGTTTTATTTTGTTTTTAGTATTTGTTGTTGTAGCGGCAACCGAAATACATCTTTTGTTAAAATTCCAACCGTCTAGCTATTACGGTTCATGAGATACAGCCTGGTGACACACGGACAGACGGACAGACAGACGGACAGACAGCGAAATCTCAGTAATAGGGTCCCGTTTTTACCCTTTGGGTACGGAACCCTAAAAACGCTTCCTAGAAGTTTATATACCTCGACCATCAGCGCCGAACGGTGCGCGTGCGGCCGGCGGGAGACTAAAATCAGCCTTACACGTCTAACCATGGTCAAAAAAGCTATCTACGGTTTTTTTTTATAGAAAACTAAACCTACTTTTAACACCACTGAAAAATGCATGATCATAGTAGAGTATCGGTAGAGACGGTGCGGCTTCAGCCACTCGTTTGACATACTCCACGGTGGCTTCCACAGTCGCTGGCTTGAAGTAGAGCTCGGGTAATGTCACGATGGCATCAGCTCCAGCTTTCTCGGCGTATTTTGTCTGAAAGTTAAGTATTAAGCATTCACTTTCAGCGATAAGACCGTCTATGTTGTGCAATTAAACTTTTAAGCTGTCTTTTTAATCTATGTTTTTTAATTTTGTTATTTTGTTAACCAAAAGTATTTATTGGCCATGTCATTCATTACATTACATTTTCAGATACATCTACAACATTAACAATAATACATAAATATAACATTTTTTTTTGATAATATAATAATATGGTTTGACTTCCTATTTATTGATCAGCAACTTTCTGTATCTGTATGCCTATCGACAAAGGCCTCTTCTAACTTTTTCCATTCTTTTCTATCTCTTGCTTTCCTTGACCAAATTTTTCCTGCTACCATTTTTAGTTCATCTGCCCATCTTTTGTATTGTCCCCTGCGTCTTCTTTTCAGGGTTCTCGGGTACCAGTCGGTTATTGTTTTACTCCATTTGTCTGAACCTCGTATAGTATGTCCCGTCCATCTCCATTTGTGTTTTCTAATTGTAAAAGTGACATTTTCTAGTTTTGTTCTTTCCCTTATGATGGTGTTTCTTACCTTGTCTGATTTCTTAATTCCTAGCATACTTCTCTCCATGGATCTTTGGCATACTTCTAGTTTTTTAGTGTGTGCTAGCGTAGGAGCCCATGTCTGGCAACCATAAGTCAATACAGGGAGGACACAAGTATTGAAGAGTTTCCTTTTTATATTCATCTTAGTTTGTGTACTTTTCATAATTTCTTTTAGAGACCTGTCAGTGGATTAAGTGATATTAAATTGGTTGATTTTATGTTATTTAGCTAAGTTAGCTTGACATAAATTCAATTTCTTGAACTTGGGGCACGACGGGGTATGTCCGATATTTTGCTAATATTTCGTTTTTTGCACATAGTGTCTCGATAGTAAGTGATATGACAAAAATGTCAAAAAACAGTATGTAGAAGTCAAAAAGTCTTACATTCTGTCCATACATGTCAATTCTGTAAGTCTTACAGGTAAAAAGTTACAATCAAAAAAAGAAAAAACAACATTATATAAAATCAGTATAGATTTCTACGACAATTATTTTTTAATCGTTTCCATAATAAGCTACAACAAATTATTTGTGGTGGCCGCCTACAAGATGGCGCTAGTAGTACGACACGGTGTCTTAAATGGCGCATTTAACATTTTTCTTCTTTTGATTGTAACTTTTTACCTGTAAGACTTACAGAATTAACATGTATGGACAGAATGTAAGAGTTTTTGATTTCTACATACTGTTCTTAGACACTTTTGTCATACGACTTATTATCGAGACACTATGTGCAAAAAGCATAATAAACTCAAAAAATCGGACATACCCCGTCGTGCCCCAACGTCAAGAAATTGAATTTATATCAAGCTAACTTAGCTAAATAACATAAAATCATAAAATTTGTTACACCACCTTTTGTAATGTGATTTCCCTGCTGCTTGGCCTATATGTAATATGTGATATTTTTAGTCTTAGATGTAGCAAGGCGGATATGGCCCAAGATCCGACCCATTTTCCTGTTTTTTCACCTTACCATTTCAAGAACTTCTGGAAGAGGCATTCCACCGACTTGCACTGCAACCTTCAAGTCCAAAGGTTTGGCTGACTTGAGCCAAGCATCTAGAAGGTCCTTTCTCTCGGCCAAACTCAGCGATGGCCCTTCACCGCTTGTACCAGCAACTGTGGATATTTAGTAGTTAGTAAGCATATTAGTGCCGTGCAGTGTCGGTTACGAATAGCACTGCCCCCTCTCTTCCCGTGGGTGTTGTAAAAACCGACTAAGGGAAATATAGCAGAAGATGGGCAGCAGCACCTTCTTGTTCATAATACAAATTATACTGCGCTCGCCAACCCGCCTGCCAAGCGTGGCGAGTATTGGCAAATCCCTTTATGGACAGAAAGTGCAACAAACGGCCCCGAGTCCCCGGCAGCCCCGCTAGCCCGGACTACGGTAGCGGTCTCGGTAACGGCGGGGCTAGGGGTGCTAAGAATCCCCGGCAGTCGCCCGGCTACCAATCCAAAAGACAACTGGCCCTGGCAACACACAACATACGCACTTTGAGGACTGACGAGAAGATTGTTGAGCTGGAAGAAGAACTGAGCAAGTTACGGTGGGATATTTTGGGGTTGTCTGAAGTCCGTAGAGAGGGCCAGGAGACGATAACTCTGAAATCTGGTAACCTGCTTTTCTACCGGGAGGGCGACCAACAGTCCCAAGGTGGTGTCGGATTTCTCGTCCACAAGTCCCTCATTAGCAACATCATTACCATCGACAGTGTGTCGAGCAGGGTCGCATACCTAACACTCAAAATATCTAAAAGGTACTCGCTGAAGGTCGTTCAGGTTTATGCGCCGACTTCGTCACACCCAGATGAGGAGGTAGAGTCTATGTATGAGGACATTAGTAGGGCCATACATACTAACAAAACTCACTTCAATGTTGTTATGGGGGACTTTAATGTGAGGCTGGGCAAGAGAAGCGATAATGAGTTGAAGGTGGGGAACTTCGGGTATGGGCAACGGAACCCTAGGGGACAGAGGCTGGCCGATTTTCTGGAGAAAGAAGGACTCTTTATGATGAATTCTTTCTTTCGGAAGCCGCCTCACAGGAAACGGACCTGGGTGAGCCCCGATGGTTCCAGGAGAAACGAGATTGACTTCATTATGACCGACAAGAGACGAATATTCAATGACGTCTCAGTGACTCATAGGGCGAAAACCGGTAGTGATCACCTAATTGTGAGAGGCACATTGAATATAAACGTTAAACTAGAACGGTCTGGTTTAATGAAATCCACGCTCCGACCTACTCGCGCTCAGATCGAAAACCCCGAGAGCTTTCAACTCGAGCTTTCAAATCGCTTTGATTGTCTAGAAGATCACGCGTCGGTGGACGAGATTAATAACAGGTTCGTGGAAACTGTCCATGCGGTCGGGTCTCAGTTCTTTAAGACTCGCCGTAATAGTAAAACTCAGAAGCTCTCCGACTACACTCTTAACCTTATGGCTGAACGACGCTCGCTGAGACTGCAGACCCCCGATGATGTTGAGTCACACAGGCAGCTTAATAGACGTATCTGAAAATCCTTGCGACACGATATTCGTATCTTTAATACTGCTCGTATTAAAGATACGATAGAGCGGAATAAAGGCTCCAAAGTGTTCGCAAGAGATATGTCTATTGGGCAAAGCCGAATGACAAAGCTGAAGCGGGATGATGGCAGTGTAGCGTCGACGAAAGCGGAAGTGTTGAGAGAAGTCGAAAAGTTCTATGAACGGCTCTACGATTCAGTGGCTGAGCCTGTTACAAGTGTGGCCTCAGACCAAAGAGCCAAACTGACCCGACACTTTACCGAAGATATCCCGGACATCAGTCTGTATGAGATTAGGATGGCCCTGAAACAGCTTAAGAACAACAAGGCGCCTGGTGAGGACGGAATTACTTCTGAGCTTCTGAAAGCGGGTGGATCACCGGTACTTAAAGTCCTTCAGAGGCTCTTCAATTCCGTTTTGCTCGAAGGTACCACGCCCGAGGCATGGAACGAAAGCGTGGTGGTGTTGTTCTTGATAACACCTTATTAAAGAACTATAGACCCATCTCGCTTTTGAGCCATGTTTATAAGCTTTTTCTAGGGTCATTGCAAATCGTCTCGAACGCAGGCTTGATGACTTCCAACCTCCCGAACAAGCCGGGTTCCGAAAAGGTTATAGTACCGTAGACCACATCCATACGCTACGCTACTTGCCGCTCTGTCTAGCGTTTGTGGACTACGAGAAAGCCTTTGATTCGATCGAAACGTGGGCGGTACTCGAGTCTCTCCAACGATGCCATATTGACTATCGGTATATCGAAGTGTTGAAGTGTTTGTATAAAAACGCCACGATGTCGGTCCGAGTACAGGAACAGAGTTCGAGGGCGATTCTATTGAAGAGAGGCGTAAGACAGGGAGACGTGATATCTCCGAAACTCTTTACGACCGCTTTGGAAGACGCCTTCAAGCTTCTGGAATGGAAAGGACTGGGTACCAATATTAACGGCGAATACATCACTCACCTTCGGTTTGCCGACGATATTGTAGTCATGGCAAAGTCGATGGAGGAACTCAGTACGATGCTCGAAGGCCTCAATCAAGTCTCCCAGCGGGTAGGTCTTAAAATGAACATGGACAAGACGAAAGTCATGTCTAATGCCCATGTTGTACCTACCCCTGTTATGGTTGAGAATTCGGCTCTCGAAGTTGTTGACGCGTACGTATACCTAGGACAGACAGTACAGTTAGGTAGGTTCAACTTCGAGAAAGAGGTCAATCGTCGAATCCAGCTCGGATGGGCAGCGTTCGGGAAGCTCCGCAACGTCTTTTCGTCTAAAATACCTCAGTGCCTTAAGACGAAAGTCTTCAATCAGTGTGTGTTGCCAGTGATGACATACGGATCCGAAACGTGGTGCTTCACTATAGGCCTTATGAATAAGCTTAGAGTTGCTCAAAGAGCTATGGAGAGAGCTATGCTCGGGGTTTCTCTACGGGATCGAATCAGAAATGAGGAGATACGTAAAAGAACGAGGGTCACCGACATAGCCAAACGGATTAGCTCTTTGAAGTGGCAGTGGGCAGGACATATAGCACGGAGAGCAGATGGTCGTTGGGGCCGAAAAGTTCTCGAATGGAGACCGCGGATCGGAAAGCGCAGCGTTGGACGTCCACCAACGAGATGGACGGACGACTTAGTTAAGGCCGCGGGTTCACGATGGATGCAGGCCACTTATGACCGAAGCATCTGGAAATCTATGAGGGAGGCTTATGTCCAGCAGTGGACTTCTTACAGCTGAAATGATGATGATGATGAAGCTTATTAGGTCTTTCTTTAGGTACCTACCTAAAAGGCTTAGCTAATAGGTGCCCTGTTGATTTAGTGAAGGGCAATTTTTCGAATCTCTATATCAATCCAATCTATACTAATATTATAAAGAGGTAACGTTGGTAACATGTTTGTATGTATGTATGTATGTATATTGGGGATAATCTCCGAAACTACTGGACCGATTTCAAAAATTCTTTCACCATTAGAAAGCTACATTCACCCTGAGTAACATAGGCTACTTTTGATCCCGATATTCCCACGGGATCGGGAATTGTATCCAACAAAATGTAACACCACCGCCGACCCCCCTCACCGACGCCGGTAGACTAATTGTTCAAGTCGTGCTCCCGGATTAAGTAAGATGCTGGTTCGAATCCAGCCCTGCGTCTATCGTGCGTTATGTTTTTGCAGAAGTATTGTTTCTTTAAAATATTTCTATGAAAGCCCAGTGCAGGCGTAAGCACTTAAAATAGAATATTAATATAAATGATTTCATTAAAATTGCATCCATCATAAAATTACAAAGTTTTACCACAGTTTACTAAGTTGTTGGCACTTTAAGGCTTGGTTAAACCATATAGTTAGTAAAGTAACAGAGCCACGAGGCACCAACTACTAGGTAAACTGTGGTTTTACCAACAAAGTCAAACATTGTACCTACCTAACAATCCATCAAGAGCATTATCCTTAAGGTGTCTTGCGTAATCTGGTATTACTTTCAAATTGATATTTCCCGTTTCATCCAATGGCGTGTAGGCAGCTGGCAATAGACCTACTGGGGTTGGTTTCTGGAAGTATGTAAGGGTTCCCATTAGGTACAGGGGTATTACTTGCTTTTTCGAATTAACGTACGATAATCTTCAAAGAAATATAAAAATTTCGTAATTCGAAATTTGAAGTTGGTTTGAAACCTCATTAGGAATTAGGATTACCTCATCATCGATACATCTTTCGTTCGTCCATAAAAAGTTATAAGCCCCACTATTTAAAAAAATATAAGACCTAAGACCAGAGTTAAATTTCATCAAAGACATACAGTTATCTGGATTCAGTTCCTTGATTATTTGTAAAGTTTTCCTTTTTAATGGAAAAATTCTCAATACTTTCTGTTCTAACAATTATTTAAGTATTTTGTTAGACAATTTGGAAAATTCTATAAATAGTCTATTTCATTAGATTAGAAAAAAATACATTGTAGTATCAGGCAACAAGGTGAATTTCCAAGTATCCAACATACGTATCCAGATACTGTTTCTAATTAAACCAATAATATAATTTTAAAGTAGGTGACACTTCACAAAAAAACCACTAAGACGATAGAAATACATACCAAACCAGTACACAAATCAATCCAAACTAAACTAAAGACAGAAAACACACAAAACGCGAACACACAAGCCATTTTACAAGTAATTACTAAAACAAAACTTTGATTTGAACCAAGCGGTTGTGATCGTGACCCAGAAATGACGCGAAAGTATGCAAGACACCTTGTGGTGTGGGACCGATTGGAGGTGACCGTTTAATTGACGTCTTTGTGAAGCAAGAACGTTTCTGTGAAGCAAGAGACATTGTGTCTCCTCTACAGAATATTCAATTGGCATTTGTAGCCCCAAAGACATAGTAAATTGTCAACTGTTAAATTTGAGATATTATGTTGGTACTGTTACTAGAGGTAATGTTATTCTCAAGCATATTAAAATTTCATGTTTCTTTTCAATACTAATAATACTTACTATTTCTACTACTATAATCTATACTAATACTAGCTGACCCGGCAAATGTTGTTTTGCCTTATAAAATTATAGATAGTAGCCGATTCTCAGACCTACTGAATACGCATATAAAATTTGGTAAAAATCGGTCGCGCCGTTTTGGAGGAGTACGGTAACTAACATTGTGACATGGAACATACAAATACACACCCACACAAAAATACAAATCTTTCCTCATTATAATATTAGTGTAGATGTAGATGAGTATGTAATGTAATGATTTTATTACTTTTATAATACCTATAGAGTACCTAAGTGCTTAAATGCTCATGGATAAACATTTCTACGAGTTATTTCTTTTTAGGGTTCCGTACTCAAAGGGTAATAACGGGACCCGGGATCGGGATCAAAAATTCTTTTACCAATAGAAAGCTACATTATGAGGTAGTAACATAGGCTACTTTTGATCCCGATATTCCCACGGGATCAGGACTTACGTGGGTGAAACCGCGGGGCCGCAGCTAGTAAGGGATAAAGAAATAGGACACTTTTGCAAATAATTATATAAATACTTACGCCGATTGTTCTGCATTTCTACTAACCTTATATTTCCACGCCATCTTTTGTTGCGAACCTCATTTACGCTAAGTTATTTTTGATTTAATACGTTTTAGGTATAAACACTAAATCTGACACGATTTGCAAAAACACGTCTGTTCAGAGTGTAAAATCATGTAGAACCTTCAACTAGGCACTTTACTGGACATTATATAGGTACCTAGGTTGTCTTTTTAGGGTTCTACAAAAGGAAAAACCTGCCAAGTGCGATTCAGACGCGTGCACAAAGGGTTTCGTACCATTACCACTAAAAATCTTAATTTGTTTTAGTATTATTTGTCGTTTTAGTACAGAAATGTACCTACATATATACATCATACTGTCTAGCTATAACGGTTCATGGGATACTTACTACTTTATTTTAATGAACTACTTAAAGAGGTACCTACCTGCCAAGTCCTAACTAATTTTTTTAGCATTTTTATTGTTAAACATTTTTTTCTTCTTCCTTCATGGAACTGACTCTAACCAGCACAACATCTAATGTTACTTAAGGCTAGACTAACAGACAAATAAATGATTTATGATTTATTTTTTCTTGCCAAATTTCACGGTTCTTAGTCAACAAGATGATTTTACCAAAACCTTTCTCTCTCTCTGTAGTTGAGAGAGCGATCGATCTTATCATTCTTATTATTTATTTATTTAAATAAAATAAAATATTATTATTAAGATAGAATAAACCATGATGAGCTGCTCTAGGTTCTCATCGCCAAAGTTTTTATATATTTTTTTTAAGTGGTTAAACCACTCTGACCTTACTTCATGTTTAGAAAAAAGGTATACAGCAGTAAAGTTAAAAATTAACCGATGTCCACCTCATGTCCACATACAAAATATAATAACTGGCCGAAGTAGACCTAATATTGTTTTTATTGTTTTTAAGTGCTTAATTATTTTTAATTAGACCTAGACATACTCTCATTTCTCTTAATGATGTTCTTAGTTACTGACTGGATATGTGTACGGAACCAATGGCGCGCGAGACCTACGCGCACTTTACCGGTTCCAATCGTCGTAATCTAATAGCGAACTCACTATATTAAACGTGTTTTGCTCGGATGAATATGATATGATTGAATTTTGTAGGTAATAAAAAAACACACACAGTTCTGTGTAGTTCCACGTGTAGGCAGGTGCAAATGAATATTAAGAAATAAGGTGAAAACGTAAATTGTTAGATATAAAGTGCAAAAAATAATGAAAAATGAATTACCGATGAAATGAGAGAAATAAAGGTAATGCGTTTTTCATATTTCTTTTAATCGGTTTAGTTCCAAAAAAAACATAAAAATAATAACAGAAAGAATCGAAAATTATAAGAAATTCCACCCTCAAATTACTATTCTGATTACTTTTCCCCTATTACCCCTCGGAGGGGTTCGATGTTGCATTCCCTTTCTTGGAGAATCCTAACCCCAAGGTCTCTATAGTTCTGAGCGATGGCCTGCCGAGTCTTGCAGCCTACGACAGCCAACGGTTTCCTCACTTCTCCCATTGAAATACCAGTCACCATTAGCATGACTTCTTTCAAAAGTGGAATAAAGCAGTAGAGTTCGTATCCATCTAAAATAAAAGAGTAAAATAAAATTTAAAATAACAACATTCTGTGACAATGTTTTGGTTACATAAGTACAGTCAGTCACATTTTCGCTGATTTTAAACATCTTTACATCTACTAGCAGCGTCCCGCGGTTTCACCCCCGTAAGTCCCAATCCCGTGGGACTTTCCAAAACACCCCTTCTTAGTGGATGCTTTCACATCACAAAGAACACACTCTCCAAATTTCATGTCTCTAGGACCAGCGGTTTGGGCTCTGCATTGATATATAGATCAGTCAGGACTTTGAATTTTATATATATTGAAGATATAAAAGAAAGTCATGTTAGTTACACTATTAAAAACTCAAAAACGGCTGAAGCGGTTTGCCAGAAAATTGGTGGGGAGTTTTTATCCAGGAGACGGATATAGGATACTTTTTTTGCCTCTAAAGCGGAACAAAGTTCGCCGGGTCAGCTAGTAACTTAAAACAAGTGTAATTTTCTTCAGTGCGACTTTGGAGCTCCCGAGCAAACTATGCAGCACGTCCTTGTATGCCCCTCCAGCCCTAATAGTTGTACGTTGGCTGATCTGATGTCAGCCAATGAAAACGCCAAAGATCTCGCAGAAGAAGATTTTCTTCGACGGTGGAAATATTCTGCCATGTAGCAGGACTAACATTATATTAGATTAATACTAAGCCTTGCTCTTGTGAGTCTACTTCTTATCTGATGTTAGAGTTTTCAGGCTTCTAACTTGACCTAACGACTGCTATCAGAGATAACAACCGCGACCAACTGCTTATTGTGCCTTCCGAAGCACGGAGGAGCTCGAGAAAGTGATTTTTTGCCACATGAATTTTATCGGTCACTCATCTCAGTAATGACCGCGCGTGTTGTAAACTTGGCGTACTGCTAGTTACAGTGCCCTCAAGCCCCTGATGAAATAGCTCCGGTACCACACTGAAGGTGTGGCTTCTCTACCGGCCTCAGCGAGGTTATCGTTAGCTCCTTTCTGCGGTGCGAGTGGTGAGCGGCTTCATTGCTCCGGTACCTGTCTGAACAACAGGTAATGTCACTTGGGCACGAGGCAGGTCTCCTTAAGAGAACCGAACGATAACCCCAATAAAGTTTGGGGACCAGATCTGCCTATAACTAATTCTGGGAGGTGCCCTTGGGTGGCTTGCCGGTACAGCGGACCACGCCTGGAACGCCTTGAGGCTCAAGTGAGGACGCTATAACATATATTGTTAGTACAGTTATATCAGGGGATATGATCCAATAGCTTAGTAGCATTGTATTGTTTCTAACCATAACGAGTTGCGGCTAAAGTTCTTTCGTTTAGTTTCACTTGAAGGTCCAGTGCATCCAAAAGTCGCCCCGACTGCGCTGTTTTCAAGATCTTGGTGCATAACTTAGGGAAAACGTTGCAAACTGTGGGTACTGACCCGTTTCTGTTCAGTTCTAAATATGAAAGTACTCCGGTCTGAAATAAAACACGTTATTTTTATTTATGTTTTAATAGCGCAGTTTCACCCCCCAATATTTATTTTGCATAGTGGCTACTATCTGGGTACGGAACCCTAAAAACAGTACCTATAAAAAAAGCCTTTAACTTACAGTGGGTACGGCCAAAATACGCTGGTATGGTCGCAGTTTAGTGCTGGCAGCTACTTGCGTACATGTTGGCGCATCAGATATTATGCCGCAGAAACTTGGTATCTGGCTCGTTGCTTCAGGGAAGAACATCACCATATTTACTGTAAAAATATATATTTTTGTGAGTAACCCTAAAAATTAATCGTAAAGTAGACGTAGAGGAATGTATATTGTAGGAATATATTATAAGTCTGTGTCTGTGTTTGTTGTTTGGATTTTATATTATTGTTATATGATTTTTGTTATGTTAAGGTTTGAAGTTTGTCATACTTTAATAATGGCAGTTTGTACTAGTTTCAAATAAAAAAAAACATTACATTACAGGACAGGGTAGTAGTAGGGTAGAGTACTGTACTCTGCTACTACTAGAAGAAAATGTATCTTAAATATCCTTCTCCTGGTTCTAAGCTACCTCCCCACCAATTTTCAGCCAAATCGGTTCAGCCGTTCTTGTGTTAATAACTGTAGTAGTAAGGTAGGGCAGGGTAGTAGTGGTGTAGAGTATTAGGGTAAGGAAGGGTAGAGTAGTAAATTAGGGTAGGGTAGTAGTATTGTAGGGTAGTAGTAGTGTAGGGTTCTAGTTATTTATAATTTAACGGACAGGACAATATCTGTCTGGTCAGTTAGTCTTAATACTTACAATTGACTTTAGTTACATAGTCGTCATCTAAATAAAAAAGTGGTGTATTTGGCGCTTGGAGAGATATCAGTTTCAAGTAGTATACCAGTTCCTGAATGTTTGAAGGACGGTAGTAGTATTCGGGAAGAGCCGCTATGGCGTCCACACCCCTACTTTCAGCGTACTTTGCCTGTGCATAAAATATACAAACATACAATTAACCAATAAACTTTTTAAATACACACGATTTGTTAACGTCGGAGGTAAGGAAATAAATAATAATAAGCGATTAAGACCCGGAAACATGTAACTAAGTAAGTTTTAATCAATCGATAAAGTAAAACGAAGCCGTGTATCTCTGGCAAGCCTTGTATCCCCGGTATAGAATAGAGTTACTCCAGCTCTTACCGTGGATGTCGTAAAAGGCGACTAAGGAATACGTGGGAGACTAGCAAACCTTTAGTTCTCCCCGTGCGGTGGCGGATAAACTGCGTGGTCCCAGGAGGTTTGGTTTCAGGCAGGCGGCCAGCCGTGAAAATATTGCCAAATCTATTCGCAGAAGGTATGGTCAATGATGACTTACCTACTGCACCAACCCCAAATTATTTGAGGGTTTACGGACCCCGGGCTCCCGAGAGGGATGCAACCGGGAACATCGCTCAGATCAGAGTAAAGTAAAACAAAGTACCTAATCGAATATTTCATATTCTTCATCGAGTCTTACCAATTTCAATATCTCATCAAATGGATTGCCACCAGCTATTTGCAGAATAACTTGCATATTGTACTGCTTAGCAGCCGCTATCCAAGCATCAGCATAGCGAATTCTTTCTGCTAGTGTTAGTACTGGACCTTCCCCGGATACTCCGCACACTATGAGAATGTTTTAATAAATTAAGAAAAAAAAGCCGCCTGCTTAAGAAAAACTTAAAAGATAATTAAAACTGAAAAGTAAATAAAACAAGTCCAGGAGGGGTTACTGCGGTTCGTTTCGATACGACAACGATACGATAATACGATGGTTCTACTGTCACCCTACTATCAGAATGTGACAGTAGAATCATCGTATTATCGAATCGATGTCGTATCGAAATTTATTTAAGTCTGTCTGTCACAGACAGAATTAAATAAATATTTATGTTGGATTCCCATTAATGACCGTGATTTTTTTTGTGATAAAGGTAAGGAACCCATCGTGCGCGAGTTCGACTCGCACTTGACCGGCGAATTTCTAATAGCCGGATCTAGAACGGTAGGTATTAGATGTGCAAATAAATCATTACAAAAGAGCAAGTTTAGAGAGAGCGGAAATGCGTGCAAATGGCTTCACTACGCGGGATGCCGAAGATTGTGCGTTGTAGAGACGTTTATACCGGCCTTCCACTGCGAGCGGAGCGGAGTTAAAAGTGTGTCAGTTCAACATACAACGGTTGTTTTCATAGTCATACAACTCTTTCGCGCTATGGAAACAATCGTCGGGTGTTACTGACACATTTTAAACTCCGCTCCGCTCGCAGTGGAAGGCCGGCAAGGTAGGAAAGCGGGCCCCGGGGTCTCGAGAGGGATGCAACCGGGAACATCGTCCGGATGATGATGGTCTCGAGAGGGGTGCAATATACCGGGAATATCGCTCGAATGATGATGGAAAGAGCAAGTTTAGCTTACAAATCTCAAAATCTTATAATGTTTTGAGTGAGATCCGTTGTTTGAATCCGTATTCGCCGAATAGTAGGTAGGATGAATGATATAGCTATTGTCCAGTTACTATTGGGGGGGCAATTACTCTAGCAACCACCCTACCTAGATTTGATTTTCGACGACGCGGACGTAGCACAGTAGGTAGGTAGGTACTTTTCGTTGCATTACTAATTTAAACGCTTTAGTCTCACCTACTACTCCAGGAATACCATTTTTAGCTAAGTGCTTTGCATAGCGCGGTATAATTTTAGTGTTTATTTTGTCATTCTCGTCATATGTTGCAAACACCGGAGGCATTATTCCCACGAGGTCCTGAGGAACAAAAACAAAAATTATAGCTCTATCTCTTGTAAAATATCAACATTTTTAGGGTTCCGTACCCAAAGGGTAAAAACGGGACCCTATTACTGAGACTTCGCTGTCTATCTGTCTGTCCGTCCGTCCGTCCGTCTGTCACCAGGCTGTATCTCATGAACCGTAATAGCTAGACGGTTGAAATTTTCACAGAAGATGTATTTTGGTTGCCGCTACAACAACAAATACTAAAAACAAAATAAAACAAATATTTAAGAGGGGCTCCCATACAACAAACGTGTTTCAAAAACTACAAGGGAATCGAGTAGGTCGTGGAATTCAAAATGGCCGCCCTGTCTGTCAAATATACCAGTCTGCCTTCACTTACCAAAGAGTTTCTTATAAGTTTCAGATTTTCTTTATGCAAAAGTTTTTTTTTTCTTTTTTTTTTTAGTGGTGTGGTCGTATGAAGGGAGTAAGGATCGAAGCTAAATATTTCACATTTTCCTATCAAATTTAAAAATTGGATGTAAATCATTTTAGGGTTTCGTACCCAAATGTCATAGTGGTACGGAACCCTTCGTGCGCGAGTGTCGCACTTGCCCGGTTTTTTAATTCACCAACGTCGCGGAACCTATTGGATTCATGGTAAAAGTTGGCGATTGTGGTCAATAAGTCAATAAAAAGCTATTACGGTTCATGAGATACAGCTGGTGACAGACAGACGGACAGACAGCGAAGTCTTTGTAATAGGGTCCCGTTTTTACCCTTTGGGTACGGAACCCTAAAACGGATCGTCCTATCACACGATAAATAAATAATCAATATTACACGACGTTGCACACAGCGCAATCTGGCTATAATGTAAACATTTGGCTTGTACTATGGGTACTAGACAACGGATATATGTACTACATAATACTTTTATGTAAATACAATGTTACATAAAAAACACATCAACAAAATGAAAACATTTCAAAACATTGATTTTTAAGCATAAAAACTTGCACCTGGTGGGAATCGAACCCGCAACCTTCTGCATTGCAGTCGGGCCTTCGCCCGAGGCGCCACAGAGGTTGTCGTCATGATGCATTTGTTACAGGCTTAGTGGAAATAGATTATTGAGATTAGGAAGTCTTACTTACATTTGGACCCAAATTTAGGTCAGATTTTACATTATTTACGTATAATATGGCTAAGACAATAAAACCAACACTAGATGTCATTATTGTCGACTTGTCGCTAAGCAAACAAATACAAAATTACTTGTTTTTTTCGTAAAGTAGAAAGTTTCGAAACCGATAATTGCATTACCATAGAACAATAATAATTGAGAGTTCAAGTTAGGAAATTAGTCTGTAAATAAAATTACAGATAAAACTTGTTACTAGTAGGTAGGTAGACAGGTACACAAATGTCTAGGCATATTATCCTATAACAGAAAGTATTTATTTATTCACAAAAATAAGTTACACAATTTACTACAAGAAAACACAAAATGGAAATAAGAGTAAAACCCTAAAGCAACAAGAAGTTGTCGACACCGCCCTCCCGCGGCATGGTGCCCAAAACGCTGGCAGCGTTCCAACGCTGGATAGCTAGGCTAACCAGCTGGGACAAGAAATATACTCTTACCAGAACTCCCTATTACCGAGGCCGGACCCAGCGGGCGTGTATAAAAGACAGCGCCGACCGGTACTCGGGCTCACTTCTGGCGCAGCACTCACTCGGATCAGACGTGTCGTAATTAATAGTGAACATTAGTGGTTAATTTGGTTAATTAGTTGTTGGTGATTTCTGTAGTAGATTGTAGGGTAATTATAAGTTTCTTTTTAAAAAATTAATTTGTGTTTGGATTTATAAGATCAGAAGTGGGATACGAACGACGTGCGTGATTTGATACTTGGGTACGTATTTCGATTTACCGATATTTTGTTGTTATTTATCCAAATTATAAATTTGATTTAATGTAAACATTTGGAGGTTAAATTGACACGTGTTTTCTGATCCGGGTAAGTCTGTTTTCATTAGAACCATGCCGAGACCATCCGGTAGCTCGAGAAGACGCGATCTTTCGCGCAGTAGAAGTAAATCTCGGAGACATGGGTCTCGCCACGGTTCGATTAGTAACGATGAGGGTTCGGTTCATGTGCATAGGAGTAGGTCGATCAAGCGTAGAGAAAAATCAATTAGCCGTCACAGACGTACGCGTACACCGTCCCGTAGCCCTCGTCGACACCGTAATAGATCTATTGATCGTAGAAATTCTCCAAAGAGCGAAATTTTTGACCGTATTCTTATAAGATTGGATGCGATCGAAGATAGGGTACGATCAACGACAACACCGAGTGTTGATGCTTCTTCTCAATCCCAAGTCGAGCGTACCGTATTGTCGGCACTACCGCAGAGCACCTCAACCCCCGCTGGTGAGCAATCTGCGGGATTGCCGACATTAACGGCCCTAATCACGGATACCAATACTTTACCCACACCTAAAGTTAGCGACGATACGGATAGGGTGGTGGGGGTACTTTCAAAATTATTAAATTCAAGATCAGATCACTTTTATATATCTCCTTTTGATCCAAGCGTTCATAACTTTGATTCTTGGTGCTCCGAAGTTGATCGCGCTAAGATTTTAAATAATTGGGACGATCGGGAATGTTTAGGTCGAGTAGGTGGTTGTTTACGTGGTGACGCTAGGAACTGGCTGAATGAATGGACCACCAGCGATAGAACGTGGAGTAACTTTAAAACTGAGTTTCAATTTTTATGTCCAAAAGAGATAGACGTAGCATCAGTCTTGTTCGATGTTATGAATAAAAACTCGAACGATTTTGCTACCTACGCTGAGTTTGCGCGTAAATCCCTTATGCGCTTAAATATCGTTGGCGGTCTATCCGATCAGCTGAAGGCGGCCATTGTTATAAGAGGTATCTCTGATCCCCATGTCAAGGCAGCAGCGACCAATGCCAGGTTGTTGCCTAAGGATTTGGTTTCCTTCTTATCGAGTTTTGTCAAACCAAAACCAATCCCGCGAATATTTAATAAAACCGCACACGCTAACTCCCAGAAACGTACCCATTCCAACAGCTTTACTGTCACATGTCATAATTGTGGCAAGGCCGGTCATAAACAGTGGGCTTGCACAAAGAAACCTAGACTTGAAACAACGGTTTCCCGTCAAGAGGTTCCCAAACACACTTCAAAACCTGCTCCGGCAGAACCTAACCACAAACCTAATTTTACTAAAGTGTGTACTTTTTGCAAGCGCAATGGTCATTTGGTGGACGACTGTTTTCAGAAACGACGTTCTAACCCGCCTAATAGTAAGGCTGTAAATTTTTGTTCAAAATCCAATCCCGAGGCAACAACTTGATACCGGCAGTGGTTCAAAAGATACCCGTTGACGTTATGATTGATAGTGGGTCAGATATATCGTTGATTTCTGAATCAGTGCTCAAATATTTTTCTTTTAATCGGATTCCAACATATAGAGTAATGAGGGGTATAGGGAGTCAGGAAATCGAGTCAACTTCTTACATCACGACAATTATAGAATTTCCTGAAATCTCTTTAGAAGTAGATTTGCATGTTGCCCCACCTGATTGTATTAACGCTCCAATCCTAATAGGTACCGATATTTTAAATCGTGAAGGAGTGACTTATGTTAGAAATAGTAATGAACAAAGGTTACTCAGATTGTATAGTCCCTCTATTGTACAGCATGTGACTACAGTAGAGATAGATAATGTCAAAACTTCCCTTACGGGTGATCATAAAGACAGCTTAATGAAAATATTGCGTGATTTCTCAACATCTTTCATCACTGGTACAGCAACCTCTACTGTAAACACAGGCTGTATGGAAATAAAACTTACTTCTAATGTGCCTATTTGTTACCATCCGTACAAGCTCTCGGTTGATGAGAAAAATAGGGTACGGTTAATAATTGATGATTTGATTAGTAAGGGCATTATCCGCGAATCAAAATCCGAATACGCAAGTCCTATCATCCTTGTCAAAAAAAAAGACGGGAGTGATAGGATGTGCGTGGATTATCGTGCCCTGAATGCGATTACAGTGAAGGAAAGGTTTCCTCTACCTCTGATAGACGACCATATAGACAAGTTGGGTAGGTTTAAGCTGTTTAGTAGTCTCGATATGGCCACAGGTTTCCATCAATTGCCTCTAAAGGACAATGATTCTATTAGTAAAACTGCCTTTGTTACCCCTGAAGGCCATTTCGAGTACCTTAAAATGCCCTACGGCTTAACTAATGCACCTATTGTCTATCAGAGGGTGATAACTAAAACTTTGCAACAGTTTATTGACACTGGTACTGTTTTAACGTACATTGATGACGTACTGATCATGTCCAATACCGCCGAGGAAGGGTTAGCTACTTTACGTGAAGTTCTTCGTGTTTTAACTGCCGCAGGCTTTTCAATTAATATTAAGAAATGTACATTTATGACTGAAGAAATTGAATATTTGGGGCGTCTTATTGGACATGGTCAGGTACGCCCAAATCCTGGTAAGGTCGAATCGCTTGTAAAATCACGGAGACCCACTAATGTAAGGGAGGTTCGCCAATTCTTAGGTCTTGCAGGCTACTTTAGACGCTATATTGCGGGATATGCTACCAAGACTGCTTGCATATCCAGGTTGCTTAAGAAAGGCGAGCCTTTCACATGGGGACCGGATCAAGATACTGCTAGAGAATACATTTTACACTGTTTGACTAATGAGCCCGTTTTAGCGATCTTTGATCCCACACTTTCAACGGAACTCCATACCGACGCCAGCTCCATTGGACTTGGCGCCGTTTTACTACAAGAGCATTCTGGTAAGAGGAAGCGGCCTGTTGCATATTTCAGTAAGTCTACCCAAGGTGCGGAATCGAAGTATCACAGCTATGAGCTTGAGACGCTGGCGGTCGTGAGAGCACTCAAACACTTTCGTCACTATTTAATTGGCATTGACTTTAAAATAGTGACAGACTGTAACTCGTTAAAATTAACTGAGCGGAAAAAAAGACTTGTTGCCTCGCGTCGCACGATGGTGGGTATACTTACAAGATTTCCAATTTACATTAGAATACAGAAAGGGGTGCCTAATGCAACACGCTGATTTCTTAAGCCGGAATCCTCTTGCTAACGTATCTCACATCCGTAACCCAAATAATTGGGCTAAGATCGCTCAGACGGCCGATGCGGAAACACAAGACCTTATGTCTAAATTGAGGGATGGACAGTTGGATCTATGTAGGTATGAAATAAAACATGATCTTTTGTATTATAAGTATACGCCAACAGGCGAGGAATCGCGACTGTTGTGCTTTATCCCTAAGGGTCATAGGCTAAGCTTGCTAAGGATTTTTCACGATGATCACGAACACATCGGCATCGATCGAACAACAGATTTAATCTTACGTCACTTTTGGTTCCCTCGTTTGCGACATTTTGTCAAGAAATATGTCGGTCACTGTTTGGTTTGTCTATCCCACAAAAAAGTACCTAAGGCTCCACAGCAACCGATAGAGTCCTGGACGAAACCAGATATTCCATTTAAAGTTGTACATACCGACGTTCTCGGGCCACTCCCCGAATCTAATGGTTTTAAATATGTCCTTCTCATAGTCGATGCTTTTTCCAAATATTGCCTCCTTTACTCATTATACCGACAAGATGCTGACGAGCTCAAAAGGGTCTTTTCAAATGCTGTGTCACTATTTGGGACACCGACCACAATAGTGTGTGACCGAGGCAGGATGTTCGAGAGTAGCACATTTAAAAGCTGGGTAGATGAACTTGGTTGTTCCTTACACTTTATCACCCCAGGCATGCATCGAGAAAATGGACAAGCAGAAAGATACTGCAGAACGGTTCTCAACATGTTGCGTGTTGAAGTTGGCAATAAAGGGTCTGAGTGGTCGAGTGTACTATGGAAAGTACAACTTACGTTGAACGTAACTAGACAAGCTACTGTGCAAACTTCGCCCTTACAACTCCTAGTGGGCCTAGATGCTACAACTCCGGTTATTAGGTCTTTGGTGCGAGATGTGGCAATAGAAAATGCTGAACCTAACAGAGAGGCACTGTTAGCCGTTAGAAGACAGAGAGCTTCTAACCTACTTGATGTAAACCAGCAAAGTCAGGATGAATACGTTAACAACGGTCGAAAAGAACCTCGTATCTTTAATGTTGGAGATTCTGTATTTGTTAACAAGGCTTCTCAAAGTACAGGGAAAATGGACTCCGGAATGCGCGGCCCCTACAAGGTCGTGTGCGTGCTGCCCCATCACCGCTACAAACTAGAGCTGCTTGCCGGGTCCTACGGGAAAAAGACCGAGGCGGCTGCTGAGCATATGGTGCTATGGCGCGGTGAATGGACACCGGACACTTGCCAAGCCTTCTTCGAGGGTGGTGAGTGTTTGTGAATGGATATCCTTGGATGGGTCACTTACCTTATAAGTAGTGAACATTTAACGTGTTCCATGTCACTTGCAAATGGCTCTGGTCATGTTGCCTGCAAATGGTTTTGGCCATGTTGCTTGCAAATAGCTTCGGCTATGTTGCGTAAATAGTTGGCGTTGCCTAGTTTATGTTAAAGTGATGAATTAGTGAACGCACGCTATGTTACTTTAGTAAATGGTTGTCGTTGGCTGGGAGTAAACCAGTTAACGCAATCCATGTTACATGTAAATGGCTTCGGCTATGTTACTTTTAGCACTTGTTGCGTTTGTAAATGGTTGTCGTCGGCTAGTCCACTAGAAGTGATGATTTAGTCAATTTCCGCCATGTTACTTGTGAATAGCGACGATGTCACTTTGTGAGTGGTTCGGTAAGCCATGTCACTCTATTGCTTTCTTATCTGATGCATTACTCGTGGTAGAAGTCCGGAATTCGATCACTTGGAATACATCTAAAAATTATTTGTTTCTTCAGTTAATTTTATTACAACAGAAGTTATTAAAGTTCTTTTAGTACATGTATGTCATCGACTTGTTTAGACATGAGTGCACGCTTGTCTGTACAAGTCTGGACTAATTACTTAAATAATACCCTTGAAAACTACAGTAAAATAACTTCTGGTGGTAGATTTCTAAGTGGGTAAGATGTTCAATGCATGTTAATGTTGCAGATGACGATGCTGTAAATAACGATGTTGCCCAATCTGTAGAAGTGGTCGAGGACGACTCACAGGCAGGAACGGCCGTCTTACCAGAACTCCCTATTACCGAGGCCGGACCCAGCGGGCGTGTATAAAAGACAGCGCCGACCGGTACTCGGGCTCACTTCTGGCGCAGCACTCACTCGGATCAGACGTGTCGTAATTAATAGTGAACATTAGTGGTTAATTTGGTTAATTAGTTGTTGGTGATTTCTGTAGTAGATTGTAGGGTAATTATAAGTTTCTTTTTAAAAAATTAATTTGTGTTTGGATTTATAAGAATACCTATATTATTAGATAGATAGATAGATTAACACCTTATTTGCAAATGCAAATAAGGTTTTAATCATTATTATTTCCGTGTTTCTGTCTTACTTTGATGATCATCAAAGTAAGACAGATACACGGACAGCTTAAGAGGATAGTCTCCATTCTCTTTCTCCATACATTAAATTTAAAGTTTTAATTTTCCTCCCTGGAAAAAGACATTAGAGCAAATATGTTTATGCTATAAAACCTATATCTGTCATGACAATGTATCTACCTTTTTTTTTTTTTTAATTAGAAAATAAAAAAAATGTCTTTATCCAGGGAGGAAAATTTAAACTACGTTTGTATGGAGAAAGAGAATGGAGACTATCCTCTTAAAAGTAAAAACGAACAAATGGGCGATATTATACTATTACTTACACTATGCTAGATGGCTGCACAGGTAAAAATCGGGCTAATGATGTGTTTCGTAATCCCATAGAATTTCTAGACTTGAAACCTAAGCTTGGAACTTAGAAATTCTTTGGATTTTTATTCGTTTGCGAAGAGCAAGGGTATTGTGCAACTCAATTTAGAAGGGACTGTTTTAAATTTAAATAAATGAAATTTTGGTAAAATACCTATTGCCTACTTTCGAAGTGAATCATGTCAACTCAATCATGAATGTCGAAGATTGATGTTTTGAACTTAAGCTTGTCGAAATTATATTAAATTCTGCCGAAACAAAAAAGTTTTGGAACTTTTTTCGAAGTACCTACCTATCGAAGAACTGAAAAGTGTCAAAATAATAGGGTATACACTCGATATACCTAATTGTTTTAGTAGACTGATTTTTTTAAAACCGGACCTTAATGTAATTCAAGGGTAAACTTTATTTCAACATTAAATGTTTTATCGTTTGTTCGTTCGTGTATTTCCAAAGCCGATTTATATTATTGCAATTGCGACCCGCAATTGCGACCGCGCGATAAATATTTGACGTCTGTAGTCTATAGATTATCCATGGATTCAAATAATATCTTTCGTCTGAAACTATTGAGCTTAACTTGCTTTAGTCGTCGTCGGCTTTTGAACACAAGACAAAGGTTAAAAGCTCTAAGTTTGAACCCTTTCTGAACCTACTCGATTTGTATGTTCAATTCAAAAATAAAAGAAAACAAAAATACAACATATTATTAAAATTAAATTTAAAAGTAAAGGTATATATTTTTTAACCAAAAGTGCCTACTCTTTATTGGTCAACCTTCACTAGAACAAAACAAACGAATTTCTAATTTAATCTTATTCATTTTGCTCTGCAGTTGGAACTCCTAAATCTGCCAAATCCTGAGCTATCTCCTGCTTGGTCTCGTCTGATATCGGCATCAGTGGTTGTCTTAGATTTCCAACTGGGATACCGGTGATTATTTCAAACGCTGCTTTGGAACGGCCAATGCCGTTTGCGTTTTCGGAAGTCGAATCTGCAAAAAAAAGAAATTATAAAAAAACATATAATTTTTGACAAATACTTAACTGTATGTTATAATAACATTAAGATATGGAACATAAAATTAGTTCCATTCATTCTTCCCGATGTTCGAAGTCTAAGTCATGGGTATATCTAAGGTTTAACAGTAAGGCAGTTGTCTAATAAAGGTCTAATAGAGTCTAATAATAACCTACGTAGCTAACTCAGGTAGGTGAGTGTTCGACCCCACTATGTCATGTTTTCCCCTACATTGGCCAACCTGGGCTCACCAACCAGTGGCCAACCAGATTATGGCGATTCCCAAGCTGGAGTTATGAAAAATGATGGCAGAGGACCGGACTCTTCAATCTTACACCAAATATCCTAAAATAACTATAAAAGTTCTTAAAATAACAGGCTCGCTTAAGAACTGTGCGGAATTTGAAAGACTTTTTAAGATGTTGATAGTACGGCAATAGATCTTACATCTAAAGGTAATTGCGGCCGCTCTTCTGCTGATTTCCAACTGGATTGCCCGCGCTTCAGCGACGTTTTCTGACTGAACGGCTGTTTGTAGCGCCGTACATAAGTCCGGGAAATAGTTGCATGATGTCGATATCGTTCCGTTTACACCAAGGTTGTAAGCAGCTAGCAATTCAAACTGGAAAACAAACTTTTAAATAAGTGGAGAATGTTTTTTAAGGTTCCGTACCTCAAAAGGTCAAAAAGGAACCCCTTGTAAGATCAATCGCTTGTTCGTCTGTTCAAGACTGCACAGCAGAAATGGCTCAAGTGGCACCAAACGTTAACCAGAGCAAAGGAATTAGATAGAGTTGGGTTATCCTAGGGCAGTTTTAAAACTGCTATAAGCGGTCTATCACGGTATATGATAGAGGGTACCTTAATTGTTATTTGTTATAAATATTTTTTGCACGGATGGTATCAGTAAAACAGAAAACAACGAATGTAAACTCTCATACTTACGTCTGTCATAACAAAAAGCCGTTGATAACTTAGTAGTTGAACGTTAGCCATCACTTGGAAAGCAATGTTCAAGGCACACTTCAACCCGCAGAAATTCGGTATCAAGCACGTGGCGTTCTTGAAGAAATCTACCATATTTACTGAAATATCATAAAAGGTTAATTAGGTATTTTTGCAGTGCAGTTATCACGTCTGACCTGCCTGCTTGCTTTTATTCCTCTAGCTAGAAAGCATATCTCATTCTGTCGAAAGTGAAAAATTGGGGTCCATATTGGCTCACATAAAATTTTAAGTCCTATTGTTTGTCTTACTACCGATTTGAATTCATAATAATCACTCTTCATAATTTTATTTATCATACTTTTTTTATTCAGACATTTTTATTACTACCATCGGAGCTCATAATAGTTAATGATCATAGTTTTTTTATTAATACTGTTACTACCAAGAACAGTTTAAAATCATAATTTTTTTCTTCATAACATTTAATGATCATATTGCTTTAGTTCATAATTATTGTTACTAAGAACATATTTCAACTCAGAATAGCTTATATAACAGACATTTATCATAATTTTTGTATTAATAACGGCAACTTTAACAAAACTTTTTATGAACTACCCCAATCAAACTCTTTGTGAAATTATAAATGGTTTTTGACTTGTATTCTGGCGATCTTCTTTTTGAAACGGAGTTAACTCATAATGTAATTATATTTTCTATTCTATTATTATATTTCTTCTTAGAAATTACTCTTTAGTTAATAATGTTGTAATAAAAACACTTATGATTAAGATATATCAGGTTTTTTTTATTTATAGTAATTAGGCGCTTTGGCGACCGCTGCCGCGGCACGCTCGCTACGCTCGCTCGCCAAAGCGCTGCGCGTAATCATGTTCTTACATTAACCTAACCTATCCGAGTCGGTGTGCTCCGTATATTTAATTTCAAAATTCAAGTAAGATGACAATAGTAGTTTTATGACAGTAATAGTTTTTATTTATAACATGATGAAGATGACAGTAATAGTTTTTATTTATAGTAATTAGGCGCTTTGGCGACCGCTGCCGCGGCACGCTCGCTACGCTCGCTCGCCAAAGCGCTGCGCGTAATCATGTTCTTACATTAACCTAACCTATCCGAGTCGGTGTGCTCCGTATATTTTATTTCAAAATTCAAGTAAGATGACAATAGTAGGTGAAACAAATGTATGAATAAAGATATTATGATTTTCAATAATTATGCATAAAACACTTATGATTAAGAAATTTATAAAAATGAATATTAGAATAAAACACATGTATGAATATCAAAGTTATTTATTGGAATGATTATGAGTTTCGAGCATTATGATAAACAAATATATTAAAACAAATATTAGTAAAATGAAGTGTATGAATAGTGATATTATGAATTTCAATTATTATATATTTTAATATTTAGTTTTTAAATTTTTTATGAAGAATGATCATTATGATTATAAATGGTATGTGAAACATTTTCGGACCTCCGATAATAGGAGTTAAAATTTTATGTAAGACGATCCGCCCCCGAAAAATTGTTTAGATTAGTCTCTACTCTCTACCAGCAATCTGAACACGGGGCAGTTTTTTTTTAAATTAAGCAAATTATTTAGTGAAATTCTTATCCTGGTTTATAGAAAGGAAGTCGCTCGAAACTTGTTCCACAGAGTGGTCTTCAAGGTACGCATGCTTGGTGCATCTTAAATCACATCGTCACTTGACATCTCGATCTGGGGGGTTACTCTATTCCAACGAAAAAGATCTTATCTTTCGTTCGTTCGTCTATGCAAAATTAGTGGTCCGTAGTATCTCCTGTCTAGAATTTGTAACTTACGATTAACATTTGTCATTCCAGGATTGTCATAGTAAATCACAGGTGTATCCGGGGCCTGATCAGCAATTAGTTTTATGTTATACACCAGTTCCTCCACGTTTACAGGACGGAAGTACAGTTCGGGCAGGGCTAGTATACCATCTACACCTTTCTCTCCAGCGTATTTTGCCTGTGAACGTAATCTTTCATTAAAGTGATCTTTACCTAAAAAGTCTTACAATGGTCTCTGCAAATATTATTATTGTAGCTGCATCCCGCGGTTCACCTGCGTGAGTCCTGATCCCGTGGGAATATCGGGATTAAAAGTAGCTTATAGCCTTCCTCAATAAATGTAGCCAACACTGAAAGAATATTTCAAATCGGACCAGCTGTTTCAGAGATTAGCGCGTTCAAACAAATAAACAAACTCTTCCGTTTTATAATATTAGTATAGATCTGTCTATTAGTTTGACAGACATGTTTCAGTTAAGTTGCTTACCAATTTTAATTGTTCTGGAAATGCTAGGCCTCCTACTTGCAAAACAACTTTTAAGTTGTACTGCTTGGCAGCTGCCATCCAAGCGTCTGTCAAGCGAATCCTTTCTTCCAAACATATCAAGGGACCTTCACCATTTGTTCCAGTCACTGTGAAAAACGTAACTTTATTTATGAAGGCATGAAGGCTAATTTAATTTTACTTTTTAAAAGCTTCAGTCGCGGCTCGAGCCCACCTCCCTTCTTTTCCGTCAGAGTATTTTAAGCCTTTATAAATTGGATACCTCAACAGTATGTTTCTGCTATAAGGTGTGTATAAACTTACATATTATACCCGGGATTCCATTGTTAGCCATGAGCTTTGCGTAGCACGATATGTTTTCAACGTTGACGGTGTCATTGTCGTAATTTGGTGAAAATACTGGAGGAAGATTTCCAACAAGGTCCTGTGTAGGTAATTCAAAATTGAAGAGCATTTGCCGAAACAACGGTTTATAGAACAATTTTAGAGAAATTGGAAATTGGATTGGTTGTCTGGTAAACTTCATAAGTGTGGGCTCTGTGGGATGACTGAAATACGTAGCCATATGCTAGTATACCTTGCTTGAAATTACAAAGGGTTTGCGCTTTACATAAATGAATAAATAAATATGAATATATAATACCGTGACTGTTGAGTGATCAATGACTGATCATAGGAGCACCAAAGAGCTTTATATTATGTATTTTCATCTTTCTACCACCATAGCTATCGCTGGTAGCGTTGTAATACTGAAGGTATTAACAGTACCTATTGCTTTTTCGTGTGGTTAAATTCATGGCATCCATAGAAGTTAACTCGTAGTTGAACCATGACCTATGCAAACCCGCGGCTTATTACCACTCATCGGCTTTAGACGTAGGCCAAGTGGACCATCTGGTAAGTTACCGATCAACACTCACCTATTCATTGTAAAAAAAACTTACGTTTTCACCCAAGTTAATATCTGATTTTACATGACTTATGTAGAAAATTAATAATAGAATAAGACCAATGTTGAAAGCCATTATTGTCGAGTTGTTGGTAACCACAAAATGCACTAAAACATCTAATACCCAAAACGAAATTCGATGTTACTTTCATTTGATGATACCTACAGACTTAACTAATTAAAATACCTAATAGTGATAGGAAAATGCCAAATGGTTAAATACCACTATCAATTGAATAAATAATTCCACTGCCAGTAAAAGAATTTCACTTTTAATAATGACGCTATTGAATGATTAACAATAGGTGCTTGTTTAAGTAAACAACAATGATAATAATATTTAAGAAAAAATACAATCTTTAAAAATTATCTCGCGTATCTGGTTATGTACCCCAGCATTTTAACGAACTACCTTAACCACGCGAGTCCCGTATATAATGCATAGAGCATTAAAAAAAAACGAAATTTTGCAAAATTACATGGAGTCTTCTTTGGTCTTTATCGAAGTGAATCATCAGATATAACATAGGCAGACAGAGTTACTTTCGCATTTATAATACTTACTCCTATAGATTGACTTAGATTTAGTGGTTAGGGTAACAGCTGCTTTTTCTTGCAGTAAATAATAACCTAAAGATTTTCAAATTAAGTTTTAATCTATAAAAACCATAGAACAAAAGTTTTGTAAGATTCAAAAATAATATTTTGCACTTTTAGAGAAGTAAAATATCGCTTTAAGTATAGCTTTGTATAAATAAAAAAAAACCGGCCAAGTGCGAGTGAGACT
The DNA here is from genome assembly GCA_958496205.1 of Idaea biselata. NCBI lineage: Eukaryota > Metazoa > Arthropoda > Insecta > Lepidoptera > Geometridae > Idaea > Idaea biselata. The sequence continues at coordinate 10,434,174 of OY292402.1, forward strand.
TGCGCACGAAGGGTTCCGTACCTTTTTGAATTGAATGAAAGGCAAATTGCAGTTTACGGTTTATGATGTATTAAAAAAAACTACTTGCTAGATTTCGTTCAAACGAATTTTCGGTGGAAGTTTGCATGGTAATATACATCATATATTTTTTTTAGTTTTATTATTGTCTTATTTTAGAAGTGACAGGTGGGGGGACACACATTTTACCACTTTGGAAGGGTCTCTCGCGCAAACTAGTCAGTTTAGAAAAAAATGATATTAGTAACCTCAATATCATTTTTGAAGACCTATTTATAGACACCCACATGTGTGGGTTTGATAAAAAAAAAATTACTTTTCAGTTTAAAGTATGGGGACCCCCAAAATTTCTTGTTTTTTTTTTTATTTTTGTGTCAAAATCTTAATGCGCTTCACCGAATACATCCACTTACCAAGTTTCAACACTATAGTTCTTATAGTTTCGGAAAAAAGTGGCTGTGACATATGGATAGACAGACAGACGGACGGACGGACAGACAGACGGACGGACGCACAGACAGACATGACGAATCTATAAGGGTTCCTTTTTTGCCATTTGGCTACGGAATTCTAAAAACGGTGGGTGCAGGCTTCAGCCTGTCTGCCCCTTAGGCAGACAAGCGACTTGCGACATCACTCGCTTATATGTCTAGACTGTTGGTCTAGGATTAATATATCGATGGCCTAGGCAGACAGACACGCGAGTGATCATAAACCTGGAACCACCTTCTCGTCACAGAACTCCTTAATTGCGATGACGTCTTGACGTGTAAACTGGAACTGAACTGAACCCCTGTCACGTGCAATCAGGTAAAAGTAAATAAAATAACAAAGAAATTAGGAAATAAACACGAAATAAAAGAAATGGGTTTGTCTTAGTATTTTCGTATTTTATTTAATACCTAGGCATATATCTACTAGAAATATTTTTAGGATAAATACACGAAAAAACTCGTCGCGAGTGAATTCTGGAGACGTATTTTTCCTTTAAATATTTTTTGAATGGTTGTGATTCCTACAGAACATTCTAATTCATAACTGAAACTCGGTCGACAATTCAGAATGCTATTTTCCTATTACTCCACGGAAGGGTTCGATGTTGCATTTTCTTTCTCGGACAATTTTAACTCCAAGGTCCCTATAGTTCTGAGCTATGGCCTTCCGAATCTTGCAGCCCACGACAACCAACGGTTTTCGCACTTCTCCCATTGGAATACCAGTCACCATTTCCATGGCTTTTTTCAAAAGGGGAACAAAGGAGTACCCTGCAAACCCATCTACAAAAATGGTCAGAAAAAATAATATATGTGTGGCAATTAAATTATTTTCTCGAGCTCTTCCGTGCTTCGGAAAGCACGTTGAGCAGTTGGTCCTGGTTGTTATCTCTGATAGCAGTCATCAGGTCAGGTTACCTTAGAGCGACCTGAAAATTCTAACTCTAGGTGAGCTACACCACTACACAAGAAGAAGATAGTGTTTTTCTGTATGCGATGATATTTATGTCTCCCTCCGCCAGCCATATGATGTAGGTACTGAATATGAACTAATCGATAGACTATGAAACTCAAGTTGGTGGCTGCAAAGCAATCCTAAGAAGTTGGGGCATGAGTATGACTGACTCACGCCAGACTCAGTGCGACTGCGGAATTGCGATTGTCTGACCCAGCAGCAACATTGATTGATCTATGGCTTCTATGGCTATGGCGTCAATAAGCGGTCACACCGCTTATTGACCGAGCGCCCGAAGAGAGCAATGTATAACTGCTTCAAGTCTGGCCAAATTTACTTTCATCTGTTGGTGTGTACGTATATTGATACTCATTCTACTACAGTCGTATCTTTAACTTATCTTGGCAGAAATTTGTGTCTAATGTACTTACTATAACGAGTTGCAGCTAAAGTTTTATCATTCAGTTCCACTTGAAGGGCCAGCGCATCAAAACGGCGTCCAGACTGCGCAGCTCTCAAGAAGCTGATGCATAACTTAGGGAAAATGTTGCAAATTGTGGGCAACAACCCGCTTCTTTGCGGGTCTAAATATGAAAGTACTCCGTTCTGAAATAAGCACGTTATTTTCATTTATATCACTGGAAAAAAATAATTCACCTCGCTCAACTCTTGGGCCTCACTTATTTATCTATAGGTACGTATAATAAAGAATAGGGATGAAGTTGTTCACGTCCGCAGGAGTTGCCGCAGGTACCCTGCACGTGTTCCCTGGGTGGCGCAAAACGAACAACAACTATTGGCTGCTGGACTGTTGCTGTATCTGCGACCTCATAGAACTTCCAGTCGTTCAATAAATCTATAATTAGAATTTTCTTAATATTTGCCTCATTGCGGGGTATGCCCTCCTCGAAGGGCTACCAGACTATAGATTTTATTTTTAATTTTAATTTTTGTTATTGCAATACATTTTGAACGACTGTATTAAAAATAATATGTCATACGATTAAAAATAAATAAAGAAAGAGTAGACAAAATGTCTCTCCTGTTTTTATATTGCGTCCAACGCAAAATAAAATAGAAACAATCGAGTACGAATCGGGCTACGTACGAATGGTTCCGTACTATTATGCATTATCACAAAAAAAGACCGACTCGTTCCTGTGTCCTAGATAAATAGTTTAAAAACCCCTTAACTTACAGTGGGTATGGTGAAAATACGCTGGTATGGTCGTAGTTTCGTGCTGCCAGCTACTTGCGCACATGTCAGTGCATCAGATATTATGCCGCAGAAACTTGGTATTTGACTCGTTGCTTGAGGGAAAAAATTTACCATATTTACTGAAACAAAAAAAACCTGTTTTCTCGATGTTGGATTGAAATGGAACTCATTTTCGCAATATTTTATTCCTAACAAATATTAAACGGCGGCTCACATACAATACAACAAACGTGATTTTTGACACATAAACGCAGCGATACCGCGATCTAGTGATGGATTTGATAGACTGCGCGCCAACAGTAAAATACATTTTAACGTTCGCGTTGCTTTCACGGATTGGTTCTTTCTGTGTTCATTTTAGGGTTTTGTACCAAAATATGATAGTGGTACATAACCCTTTGTCCGACTCGCAATTTCCCCTTGTAAAATATTTCTTTTATACTTACAATTGACATTATTTATATACTCGTAATCTAAATAAAACAGTGGTGTATTTGGCGCTTCGAGAAATATCAGCTTGAAGTAATAAACCAGCTCCTGAATGTTTGATGGACGGTAGTCATTGTCCGAAAAGGCCGCTATGGCGTCAACACATGTATTTTCAGCGTGCTTTGCCTGTAAATACAAATACAAACATAATATATACCTATGTATAAATCTAATATATAAAATTTCTATGTCACAATGTTAGTTACCGTACTCCTCCGAAACGGCAAGACCGATTATTACCAAATTTTATATGCGTATTCAGTAGGTCTGAGAATCGGCTACTATCTATAATTTATAAGGCAAAACAACGTTTGCCGGGTCAGCTAGTATCTATATATAATAATCTCTAAAAAAATTTGTAACGAATAAGCTCCGAAACTTCTGGACCAGTTTCAAAAAATATTTTACCATAGAAAGCTACATTTTCAAGGAGTATCGTAAGCGCTTTTACTGATATTCTAACGGAATACTTTAAGGGGGTACTTTAATTCTACGAGCGTACGAAGTAAAGACAGAAAATCTGTCATCCATCCGTCCGAAAATAAATTTCAGATAATCTTTTTTCTATTCTTTCGTTTCTTATGTTCGTAGAATTGAAGTACCCCAGGACTTACGCTTAAGCGGGTAAAATCGTTAGACGCAGTTGGTTAAATATAAACTGAGTGTCATACTTATATTAAGGTCCTTCTAAGGGAATTGTCGGCACGTCTTGTCGAGGCGTCTGATAACAAGGGTTGGCGGTTTATTATGCCAGCGGATAAGTCTTGCTATTTAGCGCGGAAACGCCGCTAGAGTCTTGGGTGGACCCCATGCCTCAGGTAGGCCCCATGCCTAGCAGATCCCGGGCTCCTGAGAGGAATGCAACTGAGAACGTCGCTCAAATGAGAATAAGCCGAAGAAGATCGTTCTTACCAACTTCAATATCTCCTTAAATGGAAGTCCACCTGCTATTTGTAGGACGACTTTCATATTGTACTGCTTAGCAGCCGCTACCCAAGCATCAGAAAAGAGTATCCTTTCTTCTAGTGTTAGTTCTGGACCTTCCGTGACTATTCCGCATACTATAAGAGATTACTAAGCACTAGATCACTACTAATTACTACTAGCTCTACCATCAAATTGAACAGTTCCTCGTATCCCCTGGTCCCTTAACGCTCTTGTGGACAAGTATCCTGAATGTGATCTGTTGGTGTGTGAATGGAAAGATGTATTGTCTTAATGTCTGAGATACTGTGAGGGATAAATAACGATTACAAAATCAATGAGTACCTAATAATTAAAGACTAATAATAATTAATAATAATTGAGCAGTCGCTCCTGCCTCTGGATTTCACCGGCCGTTCAGAGTAGAGTCGCGAAAGCAGAGCAGAGCGCATCCTTCGCGCAGAGTGGGAACTCTGCGGGAAGGATGCATGCCTATCGTAAGTCTCTCCATCCTTCATTTAGGGTGGCCTAGTTTGTGAATTGGCGAGTCTCCGTCTGCCATTTTTATGTGTTTGTTGAACGTTTTGAGTAAATTCAAATATTTGTATTAGATTTGATATTTTGGCGTAGTAAAGTACTATATTTTATGCTGCATCACTAATTTATGTAAGCAGTCTTACCGAATACTCCAGAAATTCCATTATCGGCCAAGAACTTCGCATAGCGCGATATAACTTCAACGTTGACTGTGTCATTGTCAAGTGTAGCAAATACAGGAGCGAATACTCCTATGAGGTCCTGAGGAACAAAATAAAATATTTTGCCACTTTCTCGTATAAAAACATCAACATTTTTCACCAATGTCGCGGATCCCATTGGTTTTAAGATAAAAGTTATTATATTAGCAAAAAAAACTGCAAGTACAGGCTCATAAGTCAATAATATGGATCGTCCAATCACATGATGCATTTGTTCCTGGCTAAGTGGAAATAGATTGTTAAGATTAGGAAGTCGTACTTAAATTTGGACCCAAATTTAGGTCCGATTTTACATGATTTACGTATAATATGGTTAAGAGAATATAACCAACACTAGATGTCATTATAGTCGACTTGACGCTAAGCAAACAAATAAAAAACAATTTGTTTTTTTTGTCTTCACAAAAAAAACAAATTATTTTTCAAATTAATTAAATTATTTTAAGTAGAAAGTTCAGAAACCGATAAGGAATTACATTACCATTAGTCTTAGATAAAAATTGTTTACTAATAGTAGGTAGGTAGGTACGCATGGTTAGATAGGTACCTATATTATACTGTAGTACCTACGAGATGGCTCTATAAGGTAAAGATCACGATGATGATTTTATGATTCATAATCCCAAGGAACCTGTGCTTTTAAACTTGAAATAAAAAAATTAAAGGTCTTCGGCTTTCGTCTGATTCTTTCTTTGCAAAGGGCAAGGGTACCAAATGGGAAGATACAGTTTTCAAGTTTAATATTGTGGGAATATTGTTAAATTAAATATTTGAGAAATTTAACATTTTGCTTTAAAAATAATTTGTGACGTCTCGGATTATTTATCGTCTAGACGCAAACACACAGTTAGTCCCCAGCGTTATGCGCGCGCTTTGGACTAGTAGTTGGCCTAGGCGAGCAACTTGATTGCCCTACGACTCTAAGAATTGAAAAGTAGATTTATTCCAGATTAATTCACAAATTACCAACATTTTTGTTTTGTTTTGAAAGACTTTGGACATGATTTTCAGTTAAACAAGTCTTATCACCATCATCATCATTTGAGCTGTAAGAAGTCCACTGCTGGACATAGGCGTCCTTCATAGATTTCCAGATGCTTCGGTTATATAAGCGGCCTGCATTCACCGTGAACCCGCGGCCTTAACCAAGTCGTCCGTCCATCTCGTTGGTGGACGTCCATCACTGCGCTTTCCGATCCGCGGTCTCCATTCGAGAACTTTTCGGCCCCAACGACCATCTGCTCTCCATGCTATATGGCCTGCCCACTGCCACTTCAAAGAGATAATCCGTTTGGCTATGTCGGTGACCCACGTTCTTCTACCTACTAGAGTAACGGATACTTCGGCAACATGTATTGATAATATCTATGTTTCAGAAAGTGTAAATATAAACAGTAAATGTGTTTTTAAAAAAATTAAATCTGATCACTATGGTCAATTAATAAATTTCGCCATCGTTATAAAACCTATACCTAAGAGGAAGATAACCTATGTACCAGTAACTTTAGCTCGTCTTGAGAAATTAAAATTAAATTTAACTAACATTATACCATTTCTTCCGTGTGAAATGGATCCAAATGTATTGTATAATAATTTCTTCTCGGTACTCAATGACCAATTTAAATCAATTTTCACTCCTCGAACAATGGTAGTTTCTAACAAACGCGAATTTAGTGACTGGGCAACAGTTGGAATCCATCGAAGTAGACAAAAACTATATGAGCTATACGCGGAAAGACAGTTCAATTTTTCAGAGGAGTTTAAGGTTTATGTTAAAAATTATTCCAAAATATTTCACAGAGTATGTGTGCTTGCTAAATGTTTTTCCATTCAAACAAAAATCAAAAATAGCAATAATATAATTAAAGACTCTTGGAAAATTATAAATGCTGAAACAGGGAGAACCACAGCTAAAAATAGTACATTTAAATTAAAGATAGATAATAAGATAATCATTAATGATGTAGATGTTGCAAGCGAATTTGAATCCTTTTTCACAAGTATACCTATTACTTTGACAAAAACTTTGAACTCCTCAACCCCCATTGCAGAATCTTTGTTAAAAAGTCATGTACTCGAATGCAACACAAAATTTAAATTTCAACATGTAAGAAATCATGATATTATGGTAAGCCTTAAGCAAATAAATCTGAAGAAGACTAAAGATCTATGGGGGATCTCCGTGCCTATTGTAAAGTCTATTATTGAACATATTGTGCCAGATTTAGTCATGATTTTCAATAGGTGTATTGACTGTGGTGTATTTCCTGATCTAATGAAATTAAGTAAAATTACTCCCTTATTTAAATCGGGTAGTACGTCAGATCCCACTAATTTTAGACCAATTTCTGTACTACCATCACTAAAATAAAAATCTTTGAAAAAATTATTTTAAACCAACTTTTAAAACATTTTCATGATAATAATATTCTCCACAATAAACAGTTCGGTTTCAGTAAGGGACGTTCAACTACTGATGCAGGTATTGCATTACTTCAAAGTATATATAAAGCCTGGGAGGAGTCACACGATGCCTATGGGGTGTTCTGTGACTTATCCAAGGCATTTGATTGCGTTAAACATGATACATTGATCATGAAACTACATCACTATGGTATTAAAGATAGCGCTCTGGATCTTATTTCCTCCTATTTGAGCAATAGGGTTCAGTGTGTCGATGTCAACGGAAAACGATCCCCCGGCTCTCCTGTAACAATGGGGGTTCCTCAAGGATCCATATTAGGACCATTCCTGTTTTTAGTTTATATTAATGACCTACCTTACCTAGTAAGGGACAAACATGAGATAGTATTGTTTGCAGATGATACCTCATTGGTATTTAAAGTTAAAAGACGTCAATTAAATATAGACGACGTGAACAATGCTCTCTCTAAAATAGTATATTGGTTCAATACCAATAATCTTTTACTGAATGGATCCAAAACCAAATGTATTAAATTCACACTTCCTAATGTTAAACATGTCAAAACTGTAGTGAAAATTAATAACGAGGAAGTCGAAAAGGTTGAGAAGGCTGTCTTTCTAGGTATAACTCTAGACTCTAAGCTTCAATGGGGCCCACATGTGGAAGCTTTGTCCGCTAGACTAAGTTCTGCAGCTTACGCTGTTAAGAAAATTCGTGAATTCACAGATATTAAGACTGCCCGCCTGGTCTATTTCGGCTACTTCCACAGCATTATGTCATATGGCATCCTGCTGTGGGGGTGTGCTGCAGATATTAAGGATATCTTCATTTTACAGAAGAGAGCAGTTCGAGCTATCTACGGGTTGGGCCCTAGAGAATCACTTAGAGAAAAATTTAAAGAAATAAATATTTTAACAGTATATTCACAATATATTTACGAAAATCTTTTATACGTCCATAAAAATAAGGACAAGCTTGTTAAAAATCGGGACATACATTTATTTAATTTAAGAAATAAAGATGATCTAACTGTGCCCTGGAGTAGGCTCCAGAAAATAAACAGGTCCTTCTCTAGCTCATCTATGCTCTACTATAATAAGTTACCCAAGAATGTGTGTGACATGTCCATTAATAAATTTAAAACATATATTAAAAGCAAACTGTACAGGATGGCATACTATAATACATCGGATTATATTAACGATAAAAATCCATGGAAATGAATACTTTATTGAAAGACGGGGACAGACAGGGGCACGGTCGCGTTCGCGAATGCTTGGTTCGTTCGGCTCGGTTCGGTTCGTCCTGGGGCGTATTCATGGAGTTCTGTGGTAAAGTAGCAGGATAAGTTATGGAAAGGAGTAAATAGATGGTTCTACCTACGAATTTTATAATAAAATTCTAGAGTGTAGGAAAGGAATGCAAGGCTGGCACCACAGAACTCTGATGGTGGGTCCCGGGGCGGTTTGGGCGGTGTTGGGCGGGTTGTGTGTTTGTGGATGAGATAGTGTTTTAAGTAAATTTTTTTTTTTTTTTTTTATGTTTATTATTTTGTATATTATAACTTATTTGAACAGATAGACAGACAGACAGAGTTACTTTCGCTCTTGTAATGCTAGTAAGGATTATTATAGCAAGTATGGATTATTGCTCCAGTTCCACTTTTCTTCAATAATATTATATATGCGACAATGTAAATCACATGACTACTGCAAAAAAAAATATACAAAAAAAAAAACCCCATGAGTTTCTTGTGTCTTCTTCTCATGTCATGGAGGTCGCGATCCGAAGACATAGTAGAGTAGATTAAATAAAAAAAAAAAAATGACATGTCAAAGAGATATCTTGCTAATATCCGAATGAATAAACGTACTTTGATTTTTTTTTTTTTTTTTTTCTACGTATCTCCTCATTTCTGATTCGATCCCGTATCATACTACTCTCTATACTACCTACTCATACTTAACGGAAAATGATTTATCGTTCGTTGGTTTGATTTTTTCCTACTTCGGTTCTGTTGTGTCGTTTTACGTGTCACAAAAGCTGATAGTAACCTTACCGTTCTTATCCCTTTACACCCGAAAAAAAAAAGTTTCAAATATTAAAAAAAAAGTTAGTTGGGGGGTATCCTAAGAGTCTAAAGATGCTAGGAAAAATCCAAAAAAAAATCCTGAATTTTCCGTTTTCCTGAAAAGCTGCCCTCACTATCGTGACACTTAGGAATAATCTACAAGTCTCACAATAATGAGTGTAGTCTTTTTTATTTTATTTTTCTTAAATAAAACAACGAAATAAGTACAAATTATCGCTTATTTATTTGCATAACGTCTTCATTAATCAGTCCTAATCATTTAACAAAAAAATAAACATTCTTTCAACTATTTAACTAACACAAATCAATAAACTTCTCAAATTAACCATAGTCAACCTCTGACTAACATAAAATCACAATTATTTTAATTTCTAGTAACAAAATGTGACCACAAAATAAACAAAAATCAATATACTTCTCAAATTTAAACATAGTCCACCCCTGACTAACATAAGATCTTAGGTATTTTAACTTTTAGGAACAAAACGAGATCACAAAGTAGGTATTAAAGTATGATCTGGTTTGAATTTGCAAGCTGCTCGGTCCGGGATACGATTAAACATTATTGTGCCAGTACTATGTTTATTTCTCCGATTAATTTCTTCTACTAAAGGAACCGTGGTAAAAAAAACGATCGTGATACACTTCCAGGTGGTACACTCCGTGTCAAATGGAGTATTACAGAAGGACCCAAACCCAAAGAAGATATCAGTAAACATTGTACTAGCCCGTATAAAATCTCGAAGTCGAGCATCAGACCATCGCTGGTAGTGAGAACAAAATTTTTCAAACCTTCTGGTCGTGGTTTATTTTTGACGACCTGACGCAAGGAACACCGGCCGCTGAAAGGTATCATCTGCTCATCTATGGAGTAATAGGAAGGAACTCTCTCTAGTTTGTTGCAAGTGGCCTGAACCCGTTTGATTATCGGTTGCACTTTCCATAGTGGATTGTTGGTCTCTGTTTCAGTTGGCTGATCGTGATCAACTACATGAAGAGCATTGCGTATTGTAATAAATCGGTCGCGAGCTATTTTGTCGGCAATAAGCCCAACCCTCATATTAGCTCGCCAATACATCGGCATTCGTGGGTATGGAAGGCAAGAAGATGCACACCGAATACTTTAGCTATTTCGGCTTTTGTAGTTTTGAGTTCTTGGCCAGTCTTACGCATGTAGTATAAGTTTGTACAGCGACCAATCTCCTCGAGAAAGCTTCAACAAAATAATCATGAAAATATTCGGATGCTGTGCGAACAGGTTTTTTTGGTAGACTTTCGGTATAGTTATGTGGTTTGTCGATAAAAGGAATATTCTTCCAAGTGTCTCCATGACCATGCTGCTGCTGGTTACGCCGATTCGCTGTAGCAGTTCGAGGACGTCCTCTGCAAGATTGCATTCGCTGCGAAAAGGTACCACGAGAACGCCCTCGAGAACGCCTTCTGCTTCCAATTTGCCGCGAAATAAGACTACGAGAGTGTTCCTTATTTGCTGTTATTACCTGACTCACAGATTCAGGTTCCGTTTCACCGCCTGAAACTTCAGAGTGGTCGTCCTCGACTGCTATGTCGGCGAGAACACTCGACTGTGCTTCTAACTCTTCTTCGTCATGGAACTCTTCGATATCTGACTCGGTTCCATCCCCAAGGAGTTCCAAAATACGGTAATCAGATACGTCATGCACTAAAATAAAATAATAAACAACTACTTAGCCACAATATCAGCTTTAATTCAACAATAACAAAAAATCTTTTGAAATCAGTTTATACAGTTACGATCGAAGGAACACGATCGTGCTACTCGAAATTTAGTCGCAATTTATTCCCAATGGACACAACTATTCAACAAAAATAGTTTGTATTTAGTGAGATTGATATTTGAGTAACAAAATAAAGCAAAAAGAATAATCAAATTAAAACAATTAACAATAAAACCAAATACTTACACGAGCCACTGCTCGGGTCAAAGAACGCGGTCATCTTGCACCTTCGATTGACTGGAACTAACGACTCACTTCACGATTCGGGCATCGCTGCGTGTAAGTAGATATCTCTCACGACCGATCGTCGGGGGTTGCGTTCGCAAAAATAAATCCGCGCGGTCATGAGAATTTTTTAAAGTTACTCGCACTATCGTATACCGTCGGGTGGAAAGGGTTAAAGTGGGTTAAAATATTAGTTTATATGGTCAACTTCAGGGGTTATTACCGAACCATGAATATGATCAACTTCAGTGGCTGCTCTTTTAGTGACAGGCTCAGCAGCGCCTAACAATATCAGTACTTCCCTGGTTGTCCGTTTACGTATGGATTTTTGCACAGTGTAGTGCACAGGTAAGGTGTTCACAAAACGCTGACGGGCACAGCTAGTTAGGAAATAAACACGAAATAAAACAAATGGGTATATATTTATAAAGTATTTTAATATTTCGTAATTTGATTTTAGCCATAACTACTAAAAATATTTTAAAACAAGTACATCTCCAAAAATTCGCCACGAGTGAATTTTTAAGGATGTATTTTTCCTTAAAATATTTTTTAAGTAGGTATTTAAATGTATTTTTTTATTGGTTGTGATTCCTATAGATCATTCAAGTTCACAAACAGAAACATTTAACAATTCAAAATGCTATTCCCCTATTACTCCACGAGAGGGTTCGATGTTGCATTTCCTTTCTCGGACAATTTTAACTCCAAGGTCTCTATAGTTCTGAGCTATGGCCTTCAGAGTTTTGCAGCCCACGACAACCAATGATTTACTCACTTCTCCCATTGGAATACCAGTCACCATTTCCATGGCTTCTTTCATAAGGGGAACAAAGGAGTACCCTTCGAACGCTACAAAAATGATCAGAATAAACATAAATACCTTATCAACATTCCTCGGCAATGTTTTGAATACCTACATTTGATATTTTTCATAAAGTCTGTCACGATTTCGGTGGTATTAAAAATTACTGACAAGATAGCGATATTGTTATATATTACTAGCTGACCCGGCAAACGTTGTTTTGCCTTATAAATTATAGATAGTAGGGGATTCTCAGACCTACTGAATACGTATACAAAATCTCATAAAAATCGGTCAAGCCGTTTCGGAGGAGTACGGTAACTAACACTGTGACATGGAAATTTTATATATTAGATTATTTCTTAGCCAAAGTTAAAACTCGACTATTCGAGGAGCTCATTAGTCTAGCTGTGCCCAATCTTGTGTGCAGGCCTATACTTGCGCAGGTTAAGCATCACCAGCCGCAGGCATTACTTGGGTGGGTGATAATAATAATAATAAGCCCGCAGGGCACCTTGAGACGAGGTGTCGGGGAGTAGCGACCCCGCGGCTACCCGAGTGCTCCAGGGGGAAATCACCGATCCTCACCTCCGGCTTGCCTTAGTTGGCTGGTCGGAGTGAACACTGACGAGGAACCGGTCCCCCGCCTCTGGCTTGCCTTCACCGGCTGGTCAGAGTGGAGTCGCGAAAGCAGAAATGCTCGGAGGATGGACACCTCACGTCAGTGATGAGTTGGCCCGCTCCACAGGATTACCTAGGATGGTTTAAAATCCGGTGAGGTTGCTCCATCCTTCAGCCACTCACGCCCCTGTTGCCCCCTGGCTGTAATTTGCTCGGCTTAATTAGGGTGGCCCAGTTTGTGAGTTGGCGAGTCTCCGCCTGCCATTTTACGTGTTTGTTGAACATTGTTACGGCAGGCGCCATAGTCCCCATAGTTCCCCCCAGTATCCAATCCACTACCAAACCATTTTCATAGCCCAAGTAGTTTTCACCCGTAGTTTACACAATAGTTCTATCCAAACCGGGGGTTGTCCTTGGCTGCATTTTATAGTGTAGACAGGGATAATCGCCGGTTTGGTGTCCATTTCATACTTTGCAATTAAAATTGTAACTAAAACGGGCCTCTGCGTGTTGGCTTCGGCCCCACGCACGCCTACCAAAGGTCCAGGGCTCCATAGCCCCGTGAAACGGTAACGTTACAAACAAATAATAATAATAATAAATTCTGTGAACAACACACAGCGCCATCTAGCCCCGTGGTAAGCGACTAAGCTTGTGTTACGGTGACTAGACAACGGATATAATACTTATATTTATTTTTCTTTTGTAAATACATACATATTATACATAGAGGGACACCCAGACCAGACACAAATATTTATTCTATAAGCATAAATACTTGCACCCGGCGGGAATCGAACCCGCAACCTCCTGCATTGCAGTCATCAATAATGTTGTTGGGTGATCAATAATGTTTGGGGAATTGTGATTGTCTGACCTAGCAGCAACATTGATTGATTGGCTATGGCTTCTATGGTTATGGCGTCAATAAGCGGTCACACCGCTTATTGACCGAGCGCCCGAAACGAGCAAGGTGTACCTATCTGCTTCAAGCCTGGCAAAATTTGCTTTCGTCTGTCAGTGTATGTTGGTACTGGTATTTATTCTACTACAGTCGTATTATTAACCGCTCTTGGCAGAACTTTGTGTTCAATGTACTTACAATAACGAGTTGCAGCTAAAGTTTTATCGTTCAGTTCCACTTGAAGGGCAAGTGCATCAGAACGGCGTCCAGACTGCGCAGCTCTCAATAAGCGGATGCATAACTTAGGGAAAATGTTGCAAACGGTGGGCAACAACCCACTTCTTTCCAGGTCCAAAGGTGATAGTACTCCAGTCTGAAATAAGCACGTTATTTTGATTTTTATCAATGGAAAATAAAATTATACTCTAGCGCCTCACTTGTTTATCTATACGTATAATAAAGAAAGAGTAGACAAAATGTCAAGTGCGAATCTGGCTCACGCACGAATGGTTCCGTACCATTGTGCATTATCACAAAAAAAAGAGCGACACGTTCCTTTGTGCTAGATAAATAGTAGGTATAAAAATCCCTTAACTTACAATGGGTATGGTGAAAATACGCTGGTATGGTCGTAGTTTCGTGCTGCCAGCTACTTGCGCACATGTCTGTGGATCAGATATTATGCCGCAGAAACTTTGTATTTGACTCGTTGCTTGGGGGAAAAAATTTACCATATTTACTGAAACAAAAAAAAAACCTGTTTTCTCGATGTTAGATTGAAATTGAACTCTTTTTGACAATATTATTACCTAACATATTTGTTAAATATGAAAAAATCAAGCCCCTTAATATTTTAAAGGGGGTGATTTTTGACACACAAACACAACGATACCGCGATCTACTGATGGATTGATAGACTGCGCGCCAATAGTAAAATGTTCCAGTGTTCACTTTAGGGTTCCGTACCCAATTGTGATAGTGGTACAGAACCCTTCGTCCGACTGGCACTTGGCTGTTTTTTTTTTAAGAAGCATTTCCCTTGAAAAATATTTCTACTCACAATTGACATTATTTATATACTCGTAATCTAAGTAAAACAGTGGTGTATTTGGCGCTTCAAGAGATATCAGCTTTAAGTAGTAAACCAGCTCCTGAATGTTTGACGGACGGTAGTTATTATCCGAATAGGCTGCAATGGCGTCCACGCATGTATTTTCAGCGTGCTTTGCCTGTAAATATATAAATATTACACAAACATACTAATATTACACAGAGGAAGGATTTTTATTAGAAACACGGGTCTAGATCGCGTTGTAGATATTCATTGTTATTAGTTACCTCGAAGTTCAAGCGGGTCACCCCGGCCGTGGTATAGACAAAGAAGACAGTTCTTACCAACTTCAATATCTCTTTAAATGGAATGCCTCCAGCTATTTGTAGGACGACTTTCATATTGTACTGCTTGGCAGCAGCTACCCAAGCATCAGAATAAAGTATCCTTTCTTCTAGTGTTAGTTCTGGACCTTCCCCGGTTATTGAGCATACTATAAGAGATATTACTAAATACTAGAACACTAATAATTACTACCTCCACCGTTAAATCGAACAGACTCGCATCGACAGTCTCCGGTTCCTCGTGCCCTCTGGTCCCTTAACGCTCTCCTGGACAAAGTACCAATGTGATCTGTTTGCGGAAGAATGAAGGGATGTATTGTCGATATGTCAGATATCCGTGTAATATAATATAACGATTACACAATCAATTACCTAGTAATAATTAAAGACTAATTAAAATTAAAACTGAGTACAAACTCCAGGCCTCTACATCCTTCAGCATCTCACGCCCTTGTTGCCCTCTGGCCCCTTGCCGTAATTTGCTCGGCTTCATTTAGGGTGGACCAATTTGTGAGTTGGCGCGTATCTGTCTGCCATTTTTACGTGTTTGTTGAACATTAATTTATGTGATCAGTCTCACCCAATACTCCAGGGATTCCATTATCGGCCAAGAACTTTGCATAGCGCGATATAGTTTCAACGTCAAGTGTTGAAAATACAGGAGCGTATACTCCTATGAGGTCCTGAGGAACAAAACTAAACAATTTAGCTCAATCTCTTTTAAAAACATCAAATTATTCACCATTGTAGAGGATTCCATTAGTTTTAGGATAAAAGTCGGTAATAGTGGCAAAAAAACTGCAAGTACACGAGGGTTACAGCGGTTCGTTTCGATACGACATCGATGCGATAATACGATGATTCTACTGTCACATTCTGATAGTAAGGTGACAGTAGAATTTGTCAAGTATTTTGTCCTGCAATGATCCTCAATTAGTCATAGATTATCTCACAGACAAGTTGAAAGAATCTATGCAAAGTAGTAAAATAGTTAAGAATATACCGAAAAAACAACGTACGATAAAACCCTGGATTACTCCAGGTTTGTTGAGATGTATAAAAAATAGAAACAGGATGCAACTAAAACTTAGATCTGACCCCGGCAATGAAATAGCGAAAATTACCTATAAAAGATACCGGAACTTTTGTAATGGATTACTTAAAAAACTAAAACGTAAATATGAAAAAGAACAATTGACTTTATCAGCTAAAAATCCGAAAACATTATGGAAAACTATTAATTCAATAACTAACTATAAAAATAATAAAATTCCTAATAACGAACTGCTAAACATTCAGTCCACACCTGAAGAATCGGTTAATTTTGTTAACAACTATTTCTCTTCGATTGGTAAGGACCTCGCAGATAAAATCATCCCTCCAAATAATTCACGAACAATGACAAGAAGTAATCCTTCACAGTCACAGTCCTTTGTTCTATTGGAATCTGATTCGAGAGAGGTAGAGACCATCCTGATGAGTTTGAAATCAGATAGTGCCCCAGGATGGGATAATATTCCCACGAAATTTATTAAGATGGCAAAGAATGAGGTAGTACCAATAATTAATCACTTAGCTAATTTATGTTTTAAAACCGGATCATTTCCCGCATCTTTGAAAAAATCCCTTGTTACTCCGGTACATAAGAGTGGTAGGAGAGACGATCTTAATAACTACAGGCCGATCTCTGTGTTAACAACTATCTCCAAAATTATAGAAAAATTGATTAATGTTCGTCTTATAAACTATTTGAAGAAATTTAACATATTATCGAACTCACAGTATGGTTTCAGGCAGGGCAAATGTACTGAGGATGCTATAGAAGCACTAACGTCTAAAATAACAGATGAATTGGATCATTCTAATAGATGTTTAGCTGTTTTTATTGACCTGAAAAAGGCCTTTGACACCGTGTCCCACTCCATTCTATTGAAAAAGCTAGAAAACATTGGCGTCAGAGGCCTACCGCTTAAATTATTGTCAGACTACCTAAACGATCGCAAACAAAGGGTTAAATTGTGTTCTTACTTGAGTGAGGATGCGGTTATCAATTTTGGTGTCCCACAGGGTAGTGTCTTAGGTCCTACTCTGTTCCTCATTTATATTAACGACTTAACAAATATCGGACTGGACAATGGTCGGGTTTTTTCATACGCAGATGATACCGCTATTCTTTTTGCTGGAAAAACTTGGGCCTCTGTCTTTGATGGGGCAACAACTGGTCTCCGAATTGTATCAAACTGGCTTAAATCCAACTTTCTAACTCTTAATACTAAAAAGACTCAATATGTTTGTTTTAACATAACCCAAAAAACAATGCCTAACTCAGATATCAAATTAAAAATTCATCAATGTAATATAGCTAGTAATAAAAACTGCTGCTGTGATGAAATTGAGAGGGTGTTTTCCACAAAATATCTTGGGGTGTTTATTGACCATCGTTTATCCTGGCATACTCAGATTGAACACATTAGTAATCGAATTAGGAAGTTGATATGGATTTTTAAAATGCTGAGATACATTACTACAAAAGATTTGATTCACCAAATTTATGTAACACTTGCACAATCAGTAATGACATATTGTATATCAATCTGGGGTGGTGCAACTCAAACAAAATTTTTGGAAGCTGAGAGAGCCCAACGATGTTTGCTTAAGGTTATTCATTTTAAAAAAATAAGGTTTTCATCAGAAGAACTTTACGCAACTAGCGATAACTTGACAATGAGAAAATTGTATATTTTAAATGCCATTTTGAAATTACACCAAACATTAAAATTTGATTTGTCAATACTTGATCGTAGGAGAAAAGGTAAAGTTGCTGTAACAAAATTTAGAAGAACAAAGTTTGCTCAAAGACAGTTCTCATATAGTTCGGCTCAGTTGTATAATAGGCTGAACACAACTCTTGACATATACCGCCTAGTAACTAAAGAATGCAAGAAAAAAGTCACAAATTGGTTAAAACCAATGTCATATGGGGATATAGAGTCGTTGTTTAAGTTTGTTCAATAAAAAAAAAAAAAAAAAAAAAAAAGATATATAGATATGTATAGATAGATAGATTAACACTTTATTTGTTCAACGTATTTTTAGTTATAGAAGAGCGAGGCCACCCGTCACAGGACTATTATATAGCCTACTGGGTTGGCCTCAACCTTTGTTATTGTTTAGTAATAAGTTTTTAAAGAAATAAAATATTTTGTATTTGTATTGTATAGTAGAACCATCGTATTATCGTATCGTTGTCGTATAGAAACGAACCGCAGTAACCCTCCAGGCTCGTAAGTCAATAATATGGATCGTCCAATCACATGATGCATTTGTTCCTGGCTAAGTGGAAATAGATTGTTAAGATTAGGAAATGGTACCTACTTACATTTGGACCCAAATTTAGGTCCGATTTTACATGATTTGCGTATAATATGGCTAAGAGAATAAAACCAACACTATATGTCATTATAGTCGACTTGACGCTATGCAAACAAATAAAAACTTACTTGTTTTTTTTTGTAAAGTAGAAAGTTTAGAAACCGATAAGGAATTGCGTTACCATAATACCTACCTGACAATTTAGCATCTAAACTAGATAATTAGTCTTAGATAAAAATTGTTTACCAATAGTAAGTAGGTAAGTACGAATGTCTAGGTACTTACCTAGACATTCCTTCTTACCTATTTATACTGCACCTACGAGATGGCTCCACAGGTAAAATTTAATCACGATGATAATTTGTAATTCTTTGGGATTATTCCCAAAGATTTTTTTAGACTGTGCGGAACCTGTGCTTTTGAACATAGATTTTTTAAAGTTCTTTGGCTTTCATTTGATTCGTGGTTTTGGTGAAGGATAAGGCTATTTTCAAGTTTATTTTGTTTTGGCCATTTTCAAGTTTAATATTTTGGTAAATTTAATATATTAGAAATTTAACATGTTTCTTGTTGACGTGTCGGATTATGCCGTGTGCCTGTGCGTGTCCTGTCTAGACGCACAGGACTAACTGTGTACTGTGCCTCTAGACGCAAACACACAGTTAATCGTGTTTAAGGACTAGTAGTTTGTCTAAGCGAACAAATTTATTGCCCTGCGACTCTAGGAATTGAAATGTAGGTAGATATTTTTCAGATTAATTCACAAATTACCAAACTATTGGTTTTTGTTTTAAAAAACTTTGGACTTGATTTTCAGTTCAAGAAGAAGAAGAAAAATTGGAAGCGCACAATAATTTTGAAGAGTCTACAGGCTTGATGTTAGTCTATGGATTCAAAGTAAGTGGTCCGATCCGAAAAATAATTTTCATTGTTTAAAATATCGTTTCTCTGAAATTATGCCGGTGATTATTTCAGACTCTGCTTTGGAACGGCCAATGAAATTTTACGTACTTCGTTTTCAGAAGTGGAATCTGCAAACTAGAAGTAAATAAAAGAAAACATCATTTCGGATAATACCTAACTGTATGTTATTTATAACATTAGGAACATTTTGTTCCGTTCAATTCCAATTATTACTTTAAAATAAATTTCAGACTGTTTCCCACTCCTTGGCTAAATTGGCTAAGTCATGGGTATTTTTTTATGTAAAGTTTAACAGTAAGTTAAAACAGTTTTTGAACGAAAGGTTTTTTTTTTAAATATGTGCACCCGACAGGGCTTGAACCTGCGTCCTTTATATTCCGTATACTGCGCTAGCAAATTGCATCGCAGATGCCCGTTCTGTCGTGGTGAAATTATGGACTGCATCTCTGGGCTTGCGACTGATGACTAGCAGATGGCACGTGGCAGCGACATCTGCCGGCGTCTTTGCAGATTACCGGCTTGTATACAAATAAATACAAACGTTGAGATGCAGCTTCCAATTATCTTGATCTATTTTGGAAGTGTTTTCTACACTAAGTAAGATTAAGTTCATGATAATCTGAGTTTACATGACGCATGGTGAAAAGGAATAAGAGATTACACTATTACTAGAAGCGATTATTGTCGAGTTGTTGCTAAGCACTAAATGCACTAAAGCATCTGAAAATCGATGATACTTTCATTTTAAGACACTTGCTTAAAATAGTAGTGATAGTGATGGGGTATACTTTAAAAACCAAATTTGAATAAATAACTCCACAGCCAATGAAATAATTTCACTTTTTATTATGAGAATATTAACTGAATACAATAGGTGCTTGGTTTAGGTATACAACAATAATAATATTGTTATTGTAAAATTACATGGAGTTGTTGCTTCAACTGTCTTTTTTGTTCTTCATCGAGGGGAATCAATGGTTTTCTTGGCGGACCTACTTTTACGTTGGTCATTATTTCCATGGCTGCTTTAAATGTTGGGACGTAATCTCCTGGAATAAAAAACAAAGAAACTGCATTCGAAAATCCTTGTTAAAGTTATCGAAAACACTTCATCATAGTTTACATAGGCTACTAGCTTTTTTTTACGAATGATCGATTATTTCAGCCAAAAAATATTTTCTACTATGACGGTAGATATTTTACATTTATTTCTGGGTTGGATCACTAAGTTAGAATCCAAAAACAATAACTTAGATTAATTTAGAATCCATGTACTATCTTGGAATACCTACCATAGATGTCAAACTGTTATTATCGTTTGTAAACCATTATTTAGCGGACAATACACAGAGAAAAAAAACAAATACCGATGGCGACGTCACATGTCTTTGATATTACACGAACGATTGAACGACTAGACGTTTTTCGTTAAAATAGAGTCCAGGGGGGGGGGGGGGTTCCTGGTTGAGATGGCTCTAAATCAATTATCTGTTTGTCTACCTATTCGATTTGTTACACTTACGTTTATAAGGTCCAATTGCTTCCACCAGTCTATTCATCTTCAGCTGCCCTTCTCTCGCTGTTGCAACATCGCCACGTTTAACTGCATCTACTATTTTAAACGATAGTTCCGGGAACATGTTCGTCACTGTTGCTGTACTGGATTCGTATCCCATCAATGCTGATGGTGCTAATACCTAAAACATAGGTATTGTAAGTTGGTATTAGAGGTCCTATACTAGAAAGTAAATTATTTGCCTTCATCCATATTCGTAACTGCAATCTCGTAACCAGTTAAGTGATGATGTGGTCTTAGATGTAGTACGCACATCTAGAAGATAAGAAGATTGCAGTGGCACAAGATCCGACCCATTTTTAAGTAGGTAAGTAAGTAGGTATGTTCTTGACAAAAAACGCTACGGGCGGTGGGTGGTAACAAGCCTCGGCCAATAATATCATACACTTCTTAAATTGCACTTGATAGGGTTATCTAAATTTTACTTACATGGTTTGCGATGTATATCTGATGACTATCCTCGACAAGATCAGATACTTCCACGGCATCGACAAAATTGGATTTCATTCCTCGGAAATTAGGCACTCTTTCTTTTGCAAGGGCATAAAATTCTGAAATATTTACTGAAAAAAAAAACAAGACAAGAGTAAAAATAGTGGGTGATCATTGCGTTAAATATAACCTCATTCGAGCGATGGTGCGGGTCGCATCTTTCTCCGGATCCCCGGTCCAGCGTAGTCCACTCAGGGTTCTGACAGGGGTATATGTTTTATGGAAGGCCGCCTGACTGACACGGCAGTTTATCCGACTTCTAAATTTGGTTTCTAAATTTGCCAGTCGCCCCTTAGAACATTTAGCTGGTTCATTTACGACGCTCATGGGAAGAGATAGGGTAGCCATATAGCCCTATACTATGCCGGGACTCAGATAGCACTTGCTTAGCTCGGTATTTTGTTCTCCACCACAGTAGTTCGCACAAAAAGGCAGTGTCTAGGTTTCTTCTAGACTAGCACATTACACCGTCGACCTCATCGACATTTTCCATCAGATGAGATGAGATGAATAGCCTCATCTCATGTACTTGGTTAATTTGGAGTGTACAAAACTGTTGTTGAAAGCACCCCTTTGTGCTTGCAGATTTAATAGCTTGAGAAAATGAGACTGACTTACTGCCACTAATCATTGGAGAGTTATAATAGACA
Source organism: Idaea biselata (assembly GCA_958496205.1). Classification (NCBI taxonomy): domain Eukaryota; kingdom Metazoa; phylum Arthropoda; class Insecta; order Lepidoptera; family Geometridae; genus Idaea; species Idaea biselata. The sequence continues at coordinate 10,456,269 of OY292402.1, forward strand.
AGGGGGAGAGATGGTGCTGCTTTCCCCACAGTTTCCAGATATGACACCACTTGTTCCGCGGACTTTGGTTTGAAGTATACTTCAGCTATCGTCATTATTGCGTCAGCTCCTACTTGTTCGGAATACTTTGTCTGAAAGTGATAAAGTTTTGGTCATAAAGTCATACATCAGAATAGAACACAAAATGTTCAATATCTAAAAGATAGTCCTGGACTAATTTAATCCAATTCAACATAAGTATCTTACCAATTCGAGAACATCGGGTAGAGGTAGCCCTCCAACGTGTGACAGAACCTTTATGTTTAATGGCTTTGATGCGTCTACCCATGCTTTAATTAGTTCTTTCCTTTCATTAAGATTCAAGCAGGCGTCTTCCCCTGTGGTGCCTGCGACTGGCAGATAAATACAAAGATGAATGTTAGTATTAATGTCTGTGGTTACAGTGGTTAGTTGTCTATTCATTATTACACTTCACGTCACACTAATATTATAAATCCGAAAGTTTGTTTGTATAGCTTTGTTTGATATACAAGGTGAACCATTTAAAATTTTAACCGGCCTTCAGGGGGATATCCTAAACTATAAAAGATAGCAAAAATCGATACAATAATATTAAGGATGTTTATTTTTTTTGCAAAAAGACAAGGTTTGTCAGGAGAATAAATAATTATTTTTTTAAATCTAAATCATGCCATTTTAGTATTTGTCAAAGTCGAGGACGCAACTGTTTTCAGCATTTTTCACTATCTCATATAGTTCAGAATATCCCCCTGCAGCCCATTTTAAATGGTTCAACTGTAAGTATAAAGAAAAATAGAAAGATATAAAATATTGTCTTACCCATTATTCCAGGTATTTTATGAGAATGCAGATATTTCGCATAATCTGGTACAACTTTTAAGTTTAATTGTCCATCTGCATGCATTGGTGTGAACACCGGGGCTAGTATGCCTCGAACGTCCAATTTCATCTGGAAATTAGTCATTTAAAAGTACTTTTGAAAACCGTTTTGTTTTTATATTTCATTTTGCTAAGATATTAAAAATTATGGAGGTCGGTGTTCATTTCAAATTTCTTATTCTATTAAAATAATTTAGGTAGGTAGATAAGTAGGTAAGTTTAATAGAACAAAATTAAATGAAACAAAGAATAATATCTATTCATTATTATGTGATTTTTATAAATAAGTATAGGTGTTGTAAAAGCTCCCAAAATATTATCAAGCTTGCTGTATTTGGGGTAAAATTGTAAATATGTACGGTCGTGAACGAATATGTGGTAATACCTTAGTAATGCAAATAACTTATTCTATTTGTTTACTTACAGTCATAGTTATTATTTGATTTATTGTTATTTTTTACTACGAAACGGCTACACTAGCTCCTAGTTACAGCACTCGACAACAACTGATTAAATATAGTTCCTATAGATTACCGATTATTGTATATGTAGGTATAACAACAACTTATCTCAATCATACGAGTATTATTTTAAGATATTGCCGTATTTTGGGTGTAATTCCATCACGCGAAGTAGGTACAAACAAACCCTATCTGTAAATAACAATTGACATTTTCCTCATTACTTTTATTTAGATTTATCTGCAAGAATTAATCTACATTATTTAACGGTAGATAGATAATTTCGTCGCTAGGCTCTGTTTATATTTGTTTGCAGTTAGTATTAGCGATATTTATAGAATAAAGGATGTTTATAATCATGGAAGAATACATCTGTCCCGCAAGAGATGGCGTTTGTGAAGTATTTACTTACTTAGCTAGCGGCAAGTATGTCTCCATGTCAATGCTAAGTTTATTTGATTTCTTCTAACCTAACCCTATTGATTACCTACAATTTATTGAGAATCTAATTTACGTCATGCAAATTGAAGTTAAATCAGACAAAACAAGGGTTTATTTATGCTTTTTAAACTTGAAAGATTTCTGGAAAACACAAAAATATTCATTTAATATGCTTTTTGTCAGTGCACGAAGGTGACAATATCAGAATGCTGTTATGTTTCCTATTTATTGAGGTTTGAAGTTCCAAGGTCCATGATATTATTGATCAATTGAGTCTGACAGTAACAAGTTCAGTTGGCAACACTGATACACTTGAACTTGACCCATGTTAGCCTATTTTCAATATAGACGAAGGTACCTACAGCTATTACTCGTAATTCATTCATACAAGGTGTGTCTGTTTGTATTCCTTGCCTCTACTATCAACTATTTTCGGCAAACCTAAATCAACATTATTGTTTCCGATTCTATTCCTGTTTTGAGCTGCTTTAATCTAGGCCAATATTTACCATTGATATCGTCGGTTCATTTATTATTTGTAGTTGTTGTTGTAAATGCCTGTAGGCAGAATTTCTGTAACTTTTTAAGATGATTATTGTAACACCTTTGTATACGACATTCTTGACCAAATAAAATTGTCTTTATCTTTAAATTGTAGTTTATCTATAGATAATCTATAAATATTTACCCACCTTTAGCTTACTGAGTTTATCCATTTTGAAGTCTCACAGATATTGTCAGTGATGTTCAGATTGGTAGGTTAGAATTAGGATAAGTTTTTAATATAATTTATTAGGTGTATCTAATACTATAGTAATATTAGCACTGTTTTTTTCCACTGGTATATTAAAAATCACTCAAATGAAAACGTTGACTTGCCCATAGGACTTGCCTTTGAGCGTCTATTAACAGTGTATTCGTGCCTGGGTGTCTCCAATAATTTCGTTTATTATTTTGACCTCCAAATATTTTTATCGAACTTCACACCGTTCGTTTGACGTCACTGAGTGTTGCCAACAATGAAATTGATTATTTTCTCACAGTTTATTTTATTAAAATTTGAATTATCTGTAGATAGTAGATACCAGTAGTAGTATTGATGAAGTGCGAGGACATTTTTTTTACATTTTATTGTATATGACGCATTTTTTTATCATGTTCTGCCCACTTTAGCCATAACTAGGAACTGGGAGGCTCCTGGCTTTGTAATAACATGAAAATTATTTGTAGAAAATTTAAGGTAAAATAATAAACTATGGGAAGGTAATGGCGTCCCTGGCGGACGTAATATTAGGGTTCGATGCGATGGATTAGGGGGTTGCGTAATAAGGGTGTTCCATACAAGATTCGCGTTTTCACAAGTAAACGTGATAAGTTTCATACGAGAAAACATATTTTTTTAATTCATAGTAATTTAATTGTACATTCTAAAATCAGCAAAGTTCATTCGTTCTTCCATACGTTGAAATTGTCCTTCTTCAAGAGGTATCAAAGGTTTTCGTGGAGGTCCAACTTTGATGCCGGTAGCAATTTCCATCGCTGCCTTCATTGCTGGCAGAAAGTCTCCTGAAACAACAGTTAACGATTTTTTAGACGTGCGTTTACCTAAAATAGTACAAAGATAGACGTTGACCGAGCTCTGATCCAACTTTCTTAGTGGCTGTAACTAGCCTACGTAACGAAAAACAGAGAAGTACGTCTTGCAACATAACTTAGTTGTATGATAGGTATGATACTACCTGGGCCGAACCATGGAGACTTGCAAATGTTTTGTAGTACAAAACTCCTTTGAAGTTGTAGCTACTATTTACTACAGCAATTATATGTCTCATACCCATAGTACAAGCCTAGTGCTAAGATTGTGCTGTGTGTAACGTAGTGCAATATTTATTAGGTTTTCGGAGAATAATGACCAGTGTTAGGAAACACGCCTGATAAAAACTACAAAGCAATGTTTGTGCGTTGGATAGCGACAAGACGACGCCAAGTTATTGCTCATTTAACACTATCTAGGGGTCACTTTGGAAGAATAAGTCTTAACAGCTAAAACCATGGATACCAGTGACATGCACCTGGGGTCTCAACTACCAGACTATAGACGAAATAAACCACTATGGTACCTTACCTTGCGAAGTGATAGCCTCAACCAGTCTGTTCATCTTGACCTGCGCCAGCCTCGCTTCCGTCACCGCTCCACGTTTCACAGACTCGACTATCTCGTAGACCAAGGCTGGGAACATGTTAGTTACTGTCGCTATGCTGGACACGTATCCCATTGTTGCAGCTGGTGCTAAGTGCTGGAAATGTTTTGTAATTGTTTAGTTCTATAATTTGAGCCTAAAAAACGTTGTACGGAAGGGCGAAATATCAAGGCAATCAAAAGTTGTTATCTTTGCTTATTATTTTCGTAGTTATACCTACACATCAATAGTCATTCTGGCTTCAATTAGAAGAGACTAAGATATTAATATCGAAATATGGAGCTATTCCATCAAATATAATCACGTTCTTGTAAAATTGTAAGGGGCTTTAGATACTTTTGATGAGGATTAGGCAAACACCACCCAAGTCCGACAAATTAATAAAATTACAATGATATTTTGCATAGCAAAAACTGTTGAACTTACATGATTAGCCATAAAGATTTGATGATCTTCATAGAGTAAATCGGTCACTTGAACAGCTACGCTCAAATCCGCTTTCATGCCTCTAAAATTAGGCACTTTTGTCTTGGCTTTCAGGTACAATTCCGTAATATTTACTGAAAAAAATAAAGAAATTTCAAATATAGGTCGGGGTCCATATTCTTATGACATATTTACTCGACAACAGACTATAGTCTTTGGCAGATGGCTAAAATTTATATTCAGTAAAACTATGGCCAAGCGGAGTTCTCTTTGTTCCGATTCATTGGTTAGTGCAGCCGCAGGCGTGTCCTTACCTTCACTCAACTGGTTTGTTCCATAAAAATACATGCAACTTATTACCACAATGGCATCTACCATGGGTTCATAATTATATAAGTGGTCAAACATTCACATATTTACCCATTTATATAACCATAAAATATAGAGTATAGTATGTAATATAGATTGTAATATAGGTAGCAGGTACCTATATTACATACATATTGTATGTAATATAGGTACCTGCTTCGGATTACCTATTGACTTCAGAATAGTCTTTAGTTTTCTCAGTCTACCCATACATGGCTCAATATTTAGGAAGGTTTGGATAGGTACTTACAATCAACACCACTCATCATCGGAAAGTGGTAGTAAATGATGGGTAGAGACGGCGCTGCCTCCGACACAATCCTCAGGTACCAAACAAGTTGGTCGGCTGATTTTGGCTTGTAGTACAATTCTGGTAGCGTCATTAAAGCATCTACTCCAAGTTCTTCGGAGAATTTGGCCTAAACGGATAAATTGATAATGAGCATTTCATTGTTACAGTTTCATATTGTCCAAATAAAAAACTCCCTGTGACCTTTTGAGATTTTGGAATAAATTCTTCTGCCGAAATACTTGTGAGTAAGTCTTGACGCGCATTTCTAGAATTAGTAGATAGATTTGATTCCTAATTAGTGTTCGGTTCAATAATCTACAAGTATGGACCCAGCTGGACGCTCGTTGCTGGACTGAAATGCTGGAGAATTTAAGTATAGATAAAATGAGCCAGAAAATCTTACCAATTCGATGACATCGGGTAGAGGTTGTCCTCCAACTTGAGAAATGACCTTCATATTCAACGGCTGGCACGCTTCGACCCAAGTTTCTAGCAGCGCTTTCCTCTCATCGAGGTTCAGTAGAGCAGCTTCTCCTGTAGTTCCTCCAACTAGAAAGTGGAACAACTTTTTACTTACTTGTAGCTATTTAGTAGTACCACAAAAGATCTTGGTTGGACTCTCCCATGCTACGAGAGCCATAGGTACGCCTCCGCATTAAATTTAGGAAAGCGTATTTGTTTTATTTAGATCAGCTTGATTGCTCCACTTACCAAGAATCCCTTCCACTCTTTTCGAATATAAATGCTCCACATAATCGGGGATGACATTCAAATTCACTTGTCCATTATCATCAATCGGAGTAAAAACCGGAGCCAACACTCCTTTGACATCAAATCTTACTCTCTGTTGTCCAAAGAAACTGCTGGTAGCCATAATAATGACCTTTTTAACACCGAAATATATGTATTTAATCTTTATTCTTAGATGTCACAAGTTCCTAGTAATAGGATTCGAAGAAAACTGAACGATATTTAATATGACAGTAATATTATATTGGGGAAAGTAACCGCAGAGAGCAATTAGGGCAGCATCAGTGCTGTTGTACTTATTCATTCTAAAATACGTTTTATGTAGTTATTAATAAGGCATATATTAGCATAACTGAAAGACACGTTATTAGATTAGGCTGTGGCTAAAGGAAATTCTAAGTTCTGATGAAGTAATTACTAATTAAATTAATCGATTGGTAGAGAAGACCACAAAGCTAGGCCAGTAATTAACATTATCTTACAAAGCGTGTCGCTATTAGCTACTGGGCGTAAGCCTCTCTTCGCTTTTGCTATCTCTTACGATCATGTTGTTCATAAGGGTGGCACCAGGTCGTAAGGGAACACACAGGCTTTGTTTTTTAATTTTACAGTGCTAGTAAGCCAATGCAAAAAGGCAGAAAAACCTCGTTTACACAGTGCGAACAAGCATAAAATACAAGCTGCTGCCCAACCAATGGACAGCTACTCGTACGCTAGAAACTCTGCTCGCCTCATCTATCACGTAATACATAGCACTCGCACATTCAAGTTATTCGTAGGTAACACAACATATTAAAAACCTCCATCAACTGCCGTCTGAAACACGGCTTACCCGAGAGCACTAGACTTGAATACTTTGTATTTTTTCTTGGTTATTTTTGTTAGCCTTTTAATTTGTCCTAATGTAAGGCAAAGGTCTCCTCTTAGAGGGGTTAGTACGTTACGTCCAAACGGTATGAGTTATCGCAATGCAACTACTCGCGGGCTGACTTGTATTTGGATGATCCATCATCATTTCAGCCCTTATCCGTCCACTGCTGAACATAGACCTTCCTCATACAGCGCCACAAATAGCGATCCTGAGCTACCACCATCCAGGGACTCCCCGCGACCGCTACAATGTCGTAAGTCCATCGAGTATAGGTGGTCTTTCAACACTCCGTTTCGCATCGCCTCGTGGTTGCCACTCGGTAATTAGTACTTGGATGACTAATAGGTATTAATTGCAAAAGAGTTATTCATGGTTCGAATGGTAGGCAATATGTATATTAAGAACAGATTCCCGCGGTTTCACCAGCGTAAGTCCCGATCCCTTGGGAAATACATCATCTGTAAAAAATCCACTGTCCAGCTATCACGGTTCATGAGACTGGTGCGGGACAGACAGATAGACAGTGGAGTCTTAGTAGAAAGATGCCGCTTTTATATTTTCGGCACGGAACCCTAAAAAGAAGACACTTGCAGCACAACAACGCCCTCTTTACATACCACCATGTTTGAAAATGGAATTTGGTTCGTTTGTTTTATTTATTTTTAGACAATTTCAACAATTATTGTCACATTTTATTCAATTTACATACAACCTTGACAAAATACACAACACTTCCCTTTATAATCCTTTTATCTAATGTTGAAAACCGCATGAAAGTCTGTTCAGTAGTTTTTGAGTTTATCGGTGACAGACAGGCCGACAGATGCGGCAGAGGTAATATTAGAGATATAAATAGTAGGTACCTTTTATATACATAATTACGTTGCCTATTAATATTAATGCTTCTAATATAGTTATGTAATAGAACACACGTTTATTGTGGTACTATACTCGTATTAATTAAGTTATTTATACTAAATAACGCAAACCAGTTTATTTCACTAGCAGTGCCCCGTGGTTACAGCCGCGTGTTTCCCGTTCCCATATACTGTGGCCACACAGGCACATAATCCAAGTCCACACTTATATTATAAATCCAAACATATCAAATCAAAATATAGCTACAAACAAACTATCGTTTGTAAGTTATATTTGATTGTTTGTTCCCTCTTTACGGTCATACGGTTCGACCGATTTGGATAAAAAATTGCATAGGGATAGTTTAAGTGATGGAGATTAACATAGGATAATTTTATTACGGGGTCGGGATTTACGCGTATGAAACTGCGGGGTGCAGCCAGTTACCTTTAAATATCTTATTCCAATACAATATATGTATTCTGTGCTAATACCTACTCAAACAAAAGAGATCGCGCGATTTATACATTTTCACGACTTCAAGAAGGCCCCGTCTATTTGTCAAACTGTACACAATAAACGTAGGTTATATTATCTCTTCGGTACACAACACAACACGTGTTTTATTTTAGTCTCCAGCCATCAATCATTCGCAGCATCAGTCCGCGTTCCAATTTAAAACCGCACACTCGCACTGGCACAAAATAAAAAGTTCGTTTTAAAAAATAAAAAATATCGAGATGCCCTTTCTGTCATTTAGTAGTGGTAAAAAGAAGCGGGAAGAGGTCGAGGAATTTGGAGAAGAAAGTTTTGTTAAAATAAACGGTTTGAATGGGGTTAAAGAAAAGGAAGCGGCATTTGTAGTTAACTATGGAAGAGATGAAAGGAAAGTACTGGTTATTTACACCGGTGGGACTATAGGAATGGTGGATAATAAAGATGGATGTAAGTTAGCATTATTCGCCGGCTTTGCAAGTTCTCATTAAGACATTGTCTGTCTAGTGTCTACTTTATGGAGAAGATACTCTAGTTGCGCCCTGCGGTTTCACCCGCGTAAATCTCTATTCGGCCGCGGCGGGCTTATCAAGATCAACAGTATCATATGTAACTTTCCATCCCTTAATATATTAATACACAACCGTTTGACCGTGAAGAGGGAACAAACAAACAAAATAAATATACAAACAAACTTTCGAATTTATAATATTAGTTCTGTAAGGCCGTATCCTGAAACGAATCCTGCCTTTAAAATTAGTAGAATTTTTGAGTTAACGAGCTGCTTATTTTTTTTTAAGTCGCCTTCAAATCTTGTGTACCGTTTATACCTATCCTAAGCTAGGTATTAATTTAGCTAATACTTAGCTTAGGATTACTTATATAACCCAAGCAAATCTAAGCAATTAGCTGCGCCCCGCCCGGGATCAGGACTTACGCTGTTTCACCCCCGTAAGTCCTGATCCCGAGGGAATATCGGGATAAACGTAGCCTATGTGTTATTACAGGTCTCCAGCTATCTACATACCGAGTTTCATGGTAATCGGCTAAGCGGTTTTTACGTGATTGAATAACAAACACACACACCCACACACACTCACAAACTTTCAGCTTTATAATATTAGTAGGATATTCCAAGCAAATCTAAACTCGTATGTTTTACCGGACTGCAAGAGGTAATATACTACATGATAATAATATAAAATAAAAAATATAAAGAGGATAGCTTAATCTATGTCAATATTAATCAGTCGGGACTTAACATTTTATATGTATAGATGAAAATGAGAAGGTATAGCTTAGATACATAGAACGCTTCGTAATAGGTTCACATCGAAAGTAACATTTACAATAAAATAAAATAAAAACTAAGCCTAAGCTCGATACCCAAAGATTTGTCCTAATATACCGTCTCTCTTTAGTAACATGGAGTATATTAACATAATATAACATACCTACCTGCATAAATCTGTTAATAATCAGAATCACATGTTAAAATTCATTAAAGGTCACAAGTTCTTAAATTAGTTAATCTATTAATAGTAAATGAAGCAATAAAATAGACTAATTTATTAATTTTAGTAGTAGTAGTAGCTAGTTATTTATTAACATTTTTATAGCTTTGATTTTCTCTAGCTTGATTTATCCATATCGTGTTTTACTATTTAGGTAGGAATAGTTTACATTACATAATAGGAGGGCATGACATATGTACCTATCAATCTAAGTACATTCAAGTGTATAAATAAGAGATAAATTTTATTAGCCATAAATTAGATAAAAATGTCACATTACATAGGTACTACTTATTAAAATAATATCAACAGATCGTAGATTTTCCTTGTGAATGAATAACTCATATAATTTCGCTACATTCTAGTCTAGTACGTAGAAAGTTTACTAAAACAACCCATTTACTTATTCACCTAACACACACCTACATAGATTTGTCTTCTATTCGCGTTCCTGAAGAAGATACCTGTAAAGGTTTCAAAACGTTGAGCATTGAATCAATGGTAAAAGTAGTAAGCACCACGCGATTTATCAGCGTGATCAATCAGCGTAGATAAGGCATCTATTGAAATAAGATCTATTAAGATGCATTTCTCATAACAATGGTGAAACGATAAAGAATGACATTTCACCTAAGATAGCTCGAAAAAATGACACGGTTCAATTTGTTCATAAACAAAATACATATAAATAATAAAGATAGATGATTCATTAATTGCATCAACAAGGTCACATGCAAATACAGAATTTATCACTAGGAATCAAAAGTAAATAATGTTGAAAGATGATTAGAAACAGATGAATAATATTGACTAAATGGCCTAAGTTTGCTAATGGTTAAAGTATCAAATTAAACACCACACGATTAAAACCGAAAAAATGAGTTTGATTTCTTACGTTTTTTCTATTTTTCTATTTTCATGGTTTATTTCTTTACATATCTCTATTTTTATTATGTTTTTGATCCTAGATTTGGCCCCAGAAAATAATGTATTCGAATCTCTTGTTCGGTTGTACCCACAACTTCACGACAACGCAGTCTGGGAGAAAAGAGTAAACGATGACCCTACATTTGACAAATCTTTACTTGTTTTACCACGTAAGTTATAAATACTACTCATTACTCATATATACTACTCATATTATTATTAACTAGCTGTGATAGAACTTGGAATGTTAAACCCTTGAATGATTTGTAGAATTACGATGTCTTTTAATATTTGCCTCAAATAAATGATTATCATAAAAGCTAAGTTTCTACTTTAATTTTTTATAACTTACAGAAACAAAAGAGATTGATAAGAGAATTTATTACAAAATCTACGAGTATGATACTTTACTTGATTCTTCAAACATGAATGAATCTAACTGGATTACTATTGCTGAAGATATAAAGGTAAATACGTACCTAACGGATAATTAGATAAAGATAAAATAAGCTAAATGTAATGAGAAATCTTTCATGCAAATTAGGTATAATGTTGACCCAAAGGGACTGTATGCCTAGTAAATTTTACAACATGCCTTCCTTATTAGTATTAATTGATTAATTATATTTGTTTTCTAGAGAAATTATGAAAAGTATGATGGATTTGTAATTCTTCACGGAACTGACACTTTGTGTTACACAGCGTCGGCTCTGTCGTTCATGTTTGAACATATAGGAAAAGCTGTTGTGCTCACTGGATCTCAGGTTGGATTTATATAATACTCTATACCTACGTACAGTTACTATAGTACCTACCTATATTTGCAAATGTATTGAGTTTTCCCTCGCTTGATTATAGTTATGGTACAGGCTTAGTTATGCGATCGAAAGCTTTCGTTAAGTCATACCCTGTGGTACTCCTACCTTTTGTGATATTTTTTCATAGTTTTATTATAAGGTTAGTTCATTATTTGAGGTAGTAAAGTAAGCTTCATTTTTCAGATACCAATTTTTGAACCTAGAAGTGATGGTGTGGATAATTTTGTATCGTCGCTCTTCATTGCTGGAGGCCTCAACATTCCTGAGGTCACGATATTCTTTGCAGGAAAATTATTTCGAGGAAACAGGTGAGTGAGATTAGATATGAGCAATTTTCTACTTGTTACTTGTAGGGTATGGGAAATATAAGTCTGGCGAATTCTTTAAGTTAGGTTATCTAACAATAAAATTGGTTGTATCCACTTAACAGGATTGATAAACAATGACATTCCACCTAAGATAGCTCGAAAAAATTACGCGGTTCAATTTGTTCATAATCAAAATATAAATAATATAAAGATAGATTATTTATTTATTGCATCAACAAGGTCACATGCATAATACAGAAATGATCACTAGGAATCAAAAGTAAACATTGTTGAAAGATAATAATAAGAAACAGATCAGTGAGATTGAGTATTGGGGGATTTGGGCATATGTGCCATGTTTGATTTGCTTGTAAAATTAAAACATTAACAGAAACAAATTCAAATATTAAATGAATATCTTTACCTTACCATAGACATTTACAGTACCTACTTACTAGCTATCTATTCGTTTTTAAACTAGACTTTATATCTATATCTATGCCGGATACCAAATATTTGACTTTTAAATTTAAGACTTTATTTAGTTATACAGGTATCTAAGTTATTTTTAGTATTTGGTAGTATTTGAATCTTATATGCATATTTTCTTGTCACTCTATTCAACATTATACGAATATACTTATATAATATAGCTTTCTTATTGCAGAACTCGTAAAATTTCTACAACCAATCTTTATGCTTTCGACTCACCGAACTGTGTGCCTCTCGTTGAAGTGGGCCTAAACTTTGAAGTCAACAAAGCTGCGATATTCAAACCCAATGACATTGAGAAGTTCAATGTGAATGCTCAAATGTGTGAAAATGTTGGACTGTTGAGAATCTTTCCAAGTATTAGTACTGCTGTTATTAAAGCTTTTTGTCAGTCACCTATTGAAGGTAAAAACTGATATATTATTTTAACAACTGAAATATTTAAATACAAAAGCAACTCATGTAAGCAAGAATCTATATTATTTTCTTAAGAAGACGAAAGTGTATCAAGTTCTGTGTTTTTGACCTGCGAATTCATTAGAGTATGAATATAATGATGTGGCTTTTCCAGGTGTAGTACTAGAAAGTTACGGTGCTGGTAATATACCGACCAATCGTCCAGATGTACTTGAAGTGATTAAAGCAGCAGTTGATAGAGGGGTGATAGTTGTCGTCATCACACAATGTAACACTGGTGCTTGTTCTGCTATCTATGAAACTGGAAAGGTTTGTCTCGTTTTCAAATAGTTAACCAGATATTAGTACGAGTTAGTTATAACCAAAGGTCATATTATTTATTGAAACCAAAACTTGTAAAACATAATTGATTTTAAAAGCTATTTTAAAGTCAGTTATTTATTAGAAACCGACTTCAACCCGAAGGAAGAGATTATCAAGTCATGTAAAGAAAATCCTGTAGTTAGTTATTTTTAGTTTCCTATCTTCAGACTCAAAAAATACATTGGAAATAATTTATATACGGAATTTTGAAAAACCTTTTATTCATCTAAATCTAAATCATAATAATTATAAAATAACAAACTCCAAATATTTCAACTCTCTACTATCACCGTTTTAGGCTGTGATTCATCAGTCAGTCAGGACAAATCATTTTAAAGATATAGATTTATGAGTCAAATTGTTTTTTATTTCTTCAATTTTTTGTTGTTTCAATTAATATTAATTGGAGTGGAAAACGGCCCAACTCCAGCATTGATTGCCCTATCAATTTATTCTTGATATAAAATACTTCAATTTATGTCCAAGGCTATAATAATAAAAATCCATTTAATAAACAATAGTACATACATAACAATAACGCTACTCGAACAACAAGAAAACAATAACACTCTACTTTTAATAACCTTTTATTACTACTTGTTACCTATTATAACGAGGTAAAGATTGGATGGATAAAGTACGTAAGCCAGAACTAGGCACTAGATAGATAGATAGATTAATACTTTATTTGCACAACAATACACGGAAAGCTTAAGAGGATAGTCTCCATTCTCTTTCTCCATACAAACGTCGTTTAAATTTTCCTCCCTGGATAAAGACATTAGAGCAAATAATATGTTTATGCCATAAAACTTACATATGTCATGACATATTACATATTTGCTCTAATGTCTTTATCCAGGGAGGAAAATGTAAACTACGTTTGTATGGAGAAACAGAATAGAGACTATCCTCTTAAAAGTAAAAACGTTGTACAAATGGTCGACCTTATCGCTTTTAGCGATCCGATTCATTGATATGCTTATAAGGAAAACAGGTTCATAGATTAAAGAAAAATAACTCATTTGCATGTGCACAATGCACGCAGGAATGTGCATTATGATGACAGTAATTGCCCTGGTAAGTGGGCGAGGTCTGAAAGGACGATTTAGAATCTTGTGATTGAAATTTTTGTAGCTCTCTACCTTCTGTTACCAGCGTGTAATAGCGAATGGTAGCTTATAGGAGTGGCCTAACGCAAGAACACGGGGAGGTGCTTCCTTATTTAAGCTTAGCGGGAAGGTTACCCGTGGCGAAGCAGTCAAACGCGCTAGTTCGGATTACCAGTAGTCGCGGCTTCGAATCTCGCCGGATACCTACTAAATTTAAAAGTAAAAAAAACAGCATTTTCTAAGTGTTGTTTAATACTAATAAATGATGTTTACAAGTAGTACCTTCTTAAAACTCTAATGCTTATGTTTTAGTTGATGGCAGAATACGGCGTGATATGCGGAGCGGATATGACGCCGGAAGCTGCTTTGACGAAATTATCTTACGTGTTGACGAAGAATGAATTAAGTTACAAGGAAAAATGTGAGGTAAGAGTTAATTACTTAATTACATTACTGAGTAAACCAAATTAAGTACCTATACCGACCGATGCATATTTTGAATCAACAACGCTTGGCGAATGTTTTTACCAATTGAATTTACCAACAACATTAGCTTATCCCAAGGTTTATCGGTCAATAGCTGTACCCCAAAATTTCACCCGCGAAAGTCAAATCTCGTGGGAGTTTCGAACAATCCTTTCTTATGAAATATCTATATCAACTAAAGAACACATTCTCAAAATTTCAGCTCTCTGCTATCAGCGGTTTAGGCTGAGCGTTGAACCATCATTCAGTCACGAAAAAGCATTTAATAGATATAAATGATATCTCTGTTACAGATAATGGCTAGTAATATAAGAGGGGAACTGACGAATATGGCTTCTTTCGTTTTGGAGGTAAGAAATTCTGATGATTCAAATTAGCTAATGACTCTAGACACTCGAGCTATGAAATTGGACCATTACGTAAATGATGACCAAAATATAATCCGTTAAGTTATAAGTACCTAGTAAAACTCAACAGTGTAGGTATGTTTAGGTATCTATGACTAAGTGGAACATAATAGATCATTTAGTTAAACGGTGCCAAATCTCACGCCACGGCGCGGGCGTGAGATTTGGCACGTCTAATACCTAACACAAAAAGCGGTGTTGGTCTAGTGACAAATACCGTAACTTTCATTCCGAAGGTCGTGGTTTCGAATCCTGACCGACCGCGCACCAATGTCTTTTATTTTAAGGAAAATTTAAGTGCGCTATTAACATCGCTCTTACGGTGAAGGAAAACATCGTAAGGAAACCTTCGGCTTAAAGTCACGCAAAAAGGCTCAGTTATACACACAGTAAAAGTACCTAACACATACTAAGTAATAAAATGGCCATTTTGATAAAACCATTTTCGAATCCTGTAGTGGACTGGCACTAACCATAACATTATAGTCTCTACTCTATGATATGGATCATACAATGCATTATGTCTAGTAATAACGTTAATGACAGCAAGAAGATTCTCTCTTCTTTTCTTTCTTTCTTTATATTTCTCTCTCAGTACGTACCCACTATTGTTTTTATTTTCCTTTTTCTCAGTAGTATTCTTCTTCTCAAATTCTTCTAGGATCAAACTCTGAAAGAGGCTTTAGCGGTAGGTCTGAATATACAGTCGCCGAAGAAATTGACAGAAGTTACAGAAAGAGTGATCACATCTCTACTGCTTTATGGGATACAGACGGAAGATTTGGGAGTCGTACAGAAATCTTTGGGTTTGTATGCGAAATACTGTTTTTACAGCATCGAGTTATATGGCGGGGTGGCTAGATTTTTCGCCTCACGGTTGTACTGTAATTTGTTACGATCTTGCAATAGGTAATATTAGGTATGGGAATATGAAAAATGGGAATATAATATTATCTTCGTTATTCGAAGAAAGTGGAGTGAGAAACTCATTGGCCTAGCTGTACCTGCCGATCATGACGGTCGTGCCGGTTAAGCAACGCTTGTCGAGGTCATTACTTGGATGGGTGACTGATAATTTGTGTGGCAAAAATTCATTTTCTCGAGCTCCTCCGTACTTCGGAAGGCACGTTAAGTAGTTGGTCCCGGTTTTTATCTCTGAGAGCAGTCGTTAGGTCAAGTAAGATTCCTTAGGGCGACCTGAAAACTCTAACACTAGGTGAGTCACACCACTATACGAAAAGAAGAAGAAGATTCCTGAATTTACTTAATTTTAAAGATTCGTTATGATCGAATTACTAATTTCCTCGCAAAGAGCAAACGTTTTTGCGCAATAAGTTCGCCTTTCGTATGACATTGATTTAAATGTAGGTAGAGATACCTATCTAGGTTATTTATGCAGAATTTTGTATTTCAGAAATGGGTGCCGATGTAAACGCTCAAGGTTCAGATGGTAAAACGCCGCTTCATGAGGCAATATTTAAAGGGAATCTACCTATAGTGGAGTTTTTGCTGAAAAAGGGTGCGAATGTCCACATTAGGTCCAGGTAAATACTTTTATCGACTTGCAATTTTATTACACTAGGCAGCCTTATTGCCTAGAACGAGGTATATCTCTTTCCTTCCAGGCAATATTTTACTATGAAAATCTTTAATATTGAAACTCCCTTGAAACTTTCTTTAGAGATAGTTAAAATTTACCAATTCTTACCTGCCAGTATTCCAGTCATCTAAAACCTAGTTAATACAGAAATCAAACGCCGAGCCATAATGTTCGAGAATTCGGAATAATTTCAGGATGATTGCATTCAAAGGGTCAAAATGTGGCCGAATACAGAAACGCAACTCAAAATTTGAGTTCTACTTTTAAGCAACTAAGCACCTAATTTTTGAATGCTATTTTTCCTTAAAAATAAATTTTCTAAATAAAATAGCCTTGAACTACATACAAAAATTAAAAGAAATTTAACTAAGCACCTCTCAAATTCAAAAGTTCCCATAATATTTTTAAATTTAGCAGCTGCCCAATTATTTAAGTAGATATGCCTCAAATTTTAAGTGGCGTTTCTGTATACGGCTGTAAGACTATACTGTCCGTTTGTCTGTCACCAGGCTGTATCACATGAACCATGATAGCTAGACCGTTGAAATTTCCACAGATGATGTATTTCTGTTGCCGCTATAAAAGCAAATACTAAAAACATAAATATATCGATATTTAAGTGTTGCTTCTACGCAACAAACGTGATTTTTATATTTAAAAAAACTTTTATAGGGTAATGATAAAAGGCTAAGGGTTCCTTACCATTATCATATGATTTTGGTAAGGAACCCCTAATCCGCAAGTCTGACTAACAATTGGCCGTTTATTTTTTCTAGTTCCGGCGAAATTCCCCTAATAACAGCGATATACAAAGACTGTTACGACACAATTTCACTCTTAAAGAAATGTGGCGCTCATTTGGCGCTCTGCAAGCTTCACATCAGCGAAATGGTCACAATCGCCATTAAAAACTGTTCGCTGAAACGTATTCAAACCTTGAGAATGGCGGGCGCTGAGCTGGACAAAGAAGACGAGCTGTTACAAACCCCTTTACACAAAGTAAGTAAATCTGAGACTTAGTCCGAATTCATGGGACACCAGGAGTAAGCTCCTTACGGTCTAAAGACTCTAACCCCTTTGAAATACCCTTGTCCTACAGAAGTGGGACTCCTCTTAAAGGGGTTTTTTTTATTCATACAAATCAATATCGCCACTTTCATAAGATGAAAGGGGTTAATCAATACCCTCTTAACCCTTTAAGTACCTACTCATGTTTGTGTCTGATTCGAGGTGTTTTTGTTTTATGTGTATTATTTTCATTATCAGGTCACCGGCTCGATTCTTGTAAGTAATTACATACCAGTTCGATGACAGAGACGGTGCAGATCGATGAAAGACGCAGTGGAGAGTGCATTTTAAGTTTTCTTTGTAATTGTGTTGTGTCTGCATTGCGTCTGCACTTCGTCTGTCATCGGTCTGCACTGTCTCTGTTATCGAACTGCTATGTAATCATTTACGAGAATCTAGCCGTAGGATTCCAAAGTTGAGGGCGTACTTGTATAGTTTCATTGAGAAATGAAACTATACAAGTACGCTAGAATTCGACGCGAATTCGAATGACGACCTCTGTGGCGCGTCGTGCGAAAGCGCGACTGCAATGCAGGAGGTTGCGGGTTCGATTCCCGCCGGGTGCAAGTATTTATGCTTATAAAATAAATATTTGTGTCTGGTCTGGGTGTCCCTCTATGTATAATATGTATGTATTTACAAAAGAAAAATAAATATAGGTATTATATCCGTTGTCTAGTCACCGTAACACAAGCTTAGTCGCTTAACACGGGGCTAGATGGCGCTGTGTGTTGTTCACAGAATTTATTTATTAATTGCTATACCTACCATACAAAATGACATTAGACCTTTGTGCCGATTTCATTTGCGCCATGTTGCGCGACAACAGTGCAACATGGCGCAGATCCTATACTCACAAAATTCAGTGCGAGACCTTTTGTCCATATAATTCAAGTCGGTGAGGGCTAGCTAAATGGCGCTATGTAATGTTCTGACATATTTATTTATTTAATTTCAGGCTGTTCTCTACGACTGTCCAGACATAGTTCACTTTTTGGCAAGTATCGGAGTCGAGAGGAACAAGAAAGATATCCTAAACAACACGCCCTTGGATTACGCTACCGCGTTGAACAGACACGATTTAATAGAAATTTTGAATAAAATTCAGTGATAGAAATTATTATTTTTAATATAGTTTGGGTTTTTTTTTAAATCCTAGAAATTAATTAACCTAATCTAAGAAATTAATCTAAGAGAATTCAATGCGAAGGTTTCTTTTAGGCTTTGTACTCACTAGCGAGCTGTAACCGTAACTGGCATGATACAGTGATTACGAGCTTCTAGTGTCTACGCGTGTTACAATTTAGCCTCACTATAACACTGAGGTTTCACAGACCCTACTCATTTTACGAGTTGTAACTGTTACCAAACAGATACATTAACGAGATTCAAGTGTAGGTATACGAGAAGGCAATTCTTCCCTCGGTTTTGGTACCACGAGCGCATTGTGAGCGCGCATTGTGAGCGCCCTTTGGTTCGCGGCAAAAACTGCCAGAGCCAAAATTTTCGGCTCGCTGTGAGTCGTTCGTGTAACGCTCGCTGCAAGGTCGCCAACCACGTACACATTAACATTATGTGATTAGTACCATATTACTCATACTTATAGTCAATTCTAAGTAATGTAACTGTCACATTCTCGTTGGCTGTTAAAATCACTGATAAGAGCGAGACAGGGCATTGCTTAGCCAAAGTAATTATACCTACTCAGAATCGTCTATAAATACTGGTGTATGTTTTGGTCCAGAAATGAGCCACATGCTGTGTTTTTTGGTAAAAGTACATGCAATGGTTACAGTTACAATTACAGCCCACTAGTAAGAATCCTGCTTCCGGGATCCCGCGGGAATATCGAGATAAACAGTAGCCTATGTGTCACTTATCTACATACCGAGTTTCATAGTAATCAGTTCGGCGGTTTTTACGTGATTGAGTAACAAACACACAACAACACATACACACATACATACTTACAAAATTTCAGCTTAATAATATTAGCAGAATAAGATAGGATTAAAAATATTGGTAAAAGCTCCCTCTTTCCAACCGCAGCTAAGCTAAAGTGACGCGATCGTCGACCGATGCGATGTCGCGAAGACAGCCCCGCGCCGCGCCGGTGCGGGGGCGCACAGCGTACGCACCGCACGTTCTAATTTCCCAATTACATAAAAGATGGCGCTACTATTTTGTACTATAAGGGATTTTCTCAGAAAATCAATTGCCCACAGTTTACCCCATTTTTATGTACCTAATCAAATCACACACATATTTGGTAATGAAACACTTTCACGCAGCATCATCCTACTCCATGGAATAGTTCTTCCTCTACACTACACCACAACACTATCAAAATTTGCGGCCTTCCCATTTTGATGTGATTTTTTTATCGTTGATTCGTTGATGATAATAAAGCCTGGCAATAATTATTGGATACTTTCGAGATATCTCAAACTTTTTGTAGGGACGGTACGTTCTTTGAATGATTTTAAAAAATAATTAAAAAAAAAATCAAAACTCGACTTCAATAAAAAGGACAAAATAACATTACCTACATACAGTACAATCGACTTATCTGTTATGTACCTAAACTGAAGTCGGGCAGCTAAACTACATACTTACATCATCAGCATCACGCGCATATCATTTTTCGACTGCCACAAAATTGTTACCTACCATAACTTTAATCATCGACGAGTTTTTTAATGAGAAGCTGGTTTAAGGTGCTCCATCAATTTGTACTTTAGAAGCTAATTCTATGGGTAGAAGTCCAAAAATGTAAAGTACCTAATTTACTGCATTCTGGTATACTATTTTGCTCGTCATTCCGAAGGTTCTCATCAGATCTTTACCATTTTATAGGACCAACTCGGGGGGACTCTCACCTTCCAAATAAAAAAGCATGAACGAAATAGCAATAACATAGGTATATGCCGGAGTACGGCATTATAATTATCCACATGCATACATAACATAGAAACAATATAGGTCGAATTGAGAACCTCCTCTTTTTTGAAGTCGGTTAAAAACAAATTAAATTCTCGGAGTACGTTTTGGAGGCCAGTTTAAATGCTTATTATTTAGAAATTAAAGTCATTTTTCGGTTTTAATCTCGTGGTGCTTATTACTTTTGGCATTGTTCCAACGCCCAACGTTTCATGACCTTTACAGGTTTCTTCATAAACTCCACGCGATTAAAACCCAAAAATGAATTTAATTTCTATCCAACATCTCGAAAACAGAAGAAAAATCCATGCTTATTATTTACTATATTTAATACCCCATTGTGAAATTAGGGAAGCAAAATTTACAAATAAGTACAAGACCACTGAATTTGGCAGTCTTCAGTTCCTTATGAGGACTTTTTCTCCATACTTGGTAGTCGACTGTTTCCTCCCTGGATAAAGACATTAGAACAAATATGTTTATGCCATATATCTTCTATGACTTTGACTATGGCCCTACATTTGTTTTCTTTTCATTTTTAATTAGAATAGAAATAAAATTCAGAAAAATAAGAAAATGAAAAAAATCAAAACGTAGGGGCATGGTCATGGCTGATATATAGGACTTATGGTATAAGCATTATATTTTTCTAATATCTTTATCCATAGAGGAAACAGTCGGTCGACTACGTTTGTAAAGTTTGTATGGAGAAAAGAGTAGGTTGACTGTCCCCCTTAAGAGTTCCCTACTATTTAGTCAGAGACATGAGACGTATACTTCGACGGCGCCTAGTAGGGACTATTTTAAGTACTTTCTACTCCTTATTGTCCAATAATCAATCATTCGTAATAATTCGTATACTTAGGTATCCCTTATAGTTCGTTGGGCAATACACAGAGATTAAAACTATTGCAGGACCACAGTCCGCGCTTCAATTCCTAACCGCACACTCGCACTGGCACAAATAAATAATCTAGTTGAAAAAAAAAAACAAAAAAGTTTAATCAAAAAAAAATTAAAAAAATGTCGTTTAGTGGTGGTAAAAAGAAGCGGGAAGCAGATGAGGATTTTGAGGAAGAACATGTAGTTAAAAAGTATTGCATGAAGGAGGATGAAGAAGCTGAAGCCGAATTTGTAGTAAATTATGAAAGAAATGAAAGAAGAGTACTTGTTATTTATACCGGTGGGACTATTGGAATGATGGATAATAAAGAAGGATGTAAGTTCACCTATACTACTTTTTTAAATCTATCTATCTATATAAATCTAGCAGTACCCGCGACTTCGTCCCCCTATTTTTTTTGAAAATATAATAGAGAATTTTTCAAATCGTACCAGCGGTTCCTGAGATTAGCGCGTTTAAACAAACAAACAAACAAACTCTTCAGCTTTATAATAATAGAGAAAGAGAAGATAGAAGATTCAAAGTCCTGACTGATCTATCTAAGGCAGAGCCTAAACTGCTGGTCCTAAAGACATGAAATTTGGGGAGTGTGTTTCTTGTGATGTGTAAGAATCCACTAAGAAAGGGATTTTGGAAAATCCCGAGGGACTTACGAGGGTGAAAAGTTTTTAATTACTTTACTTTACTTTATGTTTCCACAACTAACCATTTAACTGGGCCTTTTTGCGTGACTTTACTTACATCTTCTTCTTCTCTAATATATAAAATTTCCATGTCACAATGTTAGTTACCGTACTCCTCCGAAACGGCTTGACCTATTTTTACCAAATTTTATATGCGTATTCAGTAGGTCTGAGAATAGGCTACTAAGTATCTATTTTTCAAAACAAAAAACAAAGACAAAAAACGTCAGCTAGTATTTTTATAAATAGTAGTATGGTCTTCCAGAACCTCGTGGCATGAGAAAAAGAACGTGATTTTTATACCTCTGTGGCGCGTCGGGGGAAAGCCTGACTGCAAAGCAGAAGGTTGCGGGTTCGATTCCCGCCGGGTGCAAGTATTTATGATTTAATAAATAAATATTTGTTTTTATCTGGGTGTTTTCTATGTTTCATATGTATGTATGGATTTACAAATAAAAAAGTAGGTAATATTTCTCATAGTACAAGCCTAGTGCTTAGTTTGGGGCTAGATTACCCTGTATGTTACGTTGTGAAATATTATTTATTTATTTTATTATTTACTTACCTATTTTTATTAATACTAAGGGCGCTCGCCCACTGTGACTTTTTGAAGCGATGCAGTCGTGCGTTTAGCATACGCGCGACTGCATCGCTTACTAACGCGTGGTAGTCGCGTTTGCAATGCGCTACAGCATCGCTACTGAATCGAATGCAAACGCGCGACCGTGTCGGACGACATCGGGGAGAAAACGGAGGGAGGGGACTGAATTGCACTTGCTTCGCGACTTAAGCGCGATAGTATCGCGTTTGCATCGCTACTAAATCTGAGCGCCCCATGGGCGAGAGCACACAGCTAGCGACCGCTTCGCGACTGTATCGATGCAGAAGCGCGTCAGTATCCCTACTGCATCGCTACAAAAAGTCTTCGTGGGCGAGCGGCCTTAGATGGTCTATCAGAGTCTCGTGGCATGATAATAGTTTCGGTTGCATAGGAGTGAGTGGGATAGAGTTGTATGAAAAAAAAACCCGGCCAAGTGAGAAACTCGCGCACGAAGGGTTCCGTACCACTATCACAATTGGGTACGGAACCCTAAAATGGTTTACAACAACTTTGATTCAAAGAAAATCTGAAACTTATAAGAAACTCTTTGGTCAGTGAAGGCAGACTAGTATATTTGACAGATAGGGCAGCCATTTTGAATTCCATGACCAACTCGATTTGACTCGACCAATCAGAAGCGACCTCACATCGTACTAGTAATTCCTTTGTAGTTTTTGAAACACGTTTGTTGTATGGGAGCCCCTTTTAAATAATTGTTTTATTTTGTTTTTAGTATTTGTTGTTGTAGCGGCAACCGAAATACATCTTCTGTGAAAATTTCAACCTTCTAGCTATTACGGTTCATGAGATACAGACGGACAGACGGACAGACGGACAGACGGACAGACGGACAGACGGACAGACGGACAGACGGACAGACGGACAGACGGACAGACGGACAGACGGACAGACGGACAGACGGACAGACGGACAGACGGACAGACGGACAGACGGACAGACGGACAGACGGACAGACGGACAGACGGACAGACGGACAGACGGACAGACGGACAGACGGACAGACGGACAGACGGACAGACGGACAGACGGACAGACGGACAGACGGACAGACGGACAGACGGACAGACGGACAGACGGACAGACGGACAGACGGACAGACGGACAGACGGACAGACGGACAGACGGACAGACGGACAGACGGACAGACGGACAGACGGACAGACGGACAGACGGACAGACGGACAGACGGACAGACGGACAGACGGACAGACGGACAGACGGACAGACGGACAGACGGACAGACGGACAGACGGACAGACGGACAGACGGACAGACGGACAGACGGACAGACGGACAGACGGACAGACGGACAGACGGACAGACGGACAGACGGACAGACGGAAAGACGGACAGACGGACAGACGGACAGACGGACAGACGGACAGACGGACAGACGGACAGACGGACAGACGGACAGACGGACAGACGGACAGACGGACAGACGGACAGACGGACAGACGGACAGACGGACAGACGGACAGACGGACAGACGGACAGACGGACAGACGGACAGACGGACAGACGGACAGACGGACAGACGGACAGACGGACAGACGGACAGACGGACAGACGGACAGACGGACAGACGGACAGACGGACAGACGGACAGACGGACAGACGGACAGACGGACAGACGGACAGACGGACAGACGGACAGACGGACAGACGGACAGACGGACAGACGGACAGACGGACAGACGGACAGACGGACAGACGGACAGACGGACAGACGGACAGACGGACAGACGGACAGACGGACAGACGGACAGACGGACAGACGGACAGACGGACAGACGGACAGACGGACAGACGGAACCCTAAAAAACGATGATTACGCAGCGTCCTACGTGGGCGATCGGATGCGAACGCGATGCGGCGCGGAAACAAGGAACAGTCGAGAATCGCGCCGCATCGCACTTTACGTGCATTTGGTCACGTAGGACACTTCAATAGCTATCGACTGTTCCTTGTTTCCGCACCGCACCGGATCGGATCGCTTCGCAATCGCGTTCGCATCCAATCGTCCACGTAGTACGCTGCGTTACTCATAAAAACGATGTTTACTCGTAAAATGTACATTATTTCATCATATGGATCTTATGGATTAGTTAGATGTCAAAATAGATAAATATTTGGGATTTGATAACATTGATTAGATATAATTAAAAAAGTATGCCATATGTGTTTGCCTATACATATTATAGTAATCGTCAAGATAAATATAACATTTTGTACCTTATACCTACCATGCATTTGAATCTATACTAATACTAGCTGACCCGGCAAACGGTGTTTTGCCTTTGAATTTTAAAAACACTTTCCACGCTAGCGCGCAAAATGCGATTTTGCACGCAGAAATCTGGGTGCAAAACGATTGTTTCCGAGGTTGTGAAGTGAAATAGTTATTTGTTATGCAAGGGTGCAAAGTTGGTTTTTGCAGCGAGTACTTGTATTGAAACCTGAGCTAGCGAAGCATTCTAGGATTGAACCACGAGCGCAAGCGAGTGGTTCAAATATAGAATGCTGAGCGTCGCAAAGGTGTCAAAGGTACGAGATGCAAAAAACTTTGCTGCCGAGTGAAACACACAGTTTTTCACCTCACTACAGCGAGAAAAACGCTAGGTGCATTTTTCCGGTAGATAACTCAATTCGTCATTATATACCGCTTATTGTACCGTAAATAATAAAAATAAGCAAACAATCTCTAAATTGAATGATTCATGAAAAAACCTGCTTGATACTAATGATAATAAACAATAAATACTACATTGGCAATGTGCAACAATACTTCGTGGTTCGATGCCACGAACAAACAAAAAAAGAAATGAGGTTCCGGTTAGCGCATTTTCAAAGGACTTGGTCTATATAAAAGTATCAAAGAATTCGAATTTTAAAATCTCTTTCCACGCTAGGGCGCAAAATGCGATTTTGCACGCAGAAATCAGCGTGCAAAACGATCCTTTCCGAGGTTGTGAGGTGAAAAAGTACTTTTTGTACTGAAAATATGATATTTAAAATTAAAATCGTACATTTCCATACCTATATCTGTAGTCAACAAGAAGAAAATATTCTACTCTCATTGTGGTTTTCTTCTCTCATTGTTGTATTTATTTCCATTTATATAAAAAATGCAAGCCGGCAATCTGCAAAGTCGGTATTCTGTTAGATGTCGCTACATGCCTCAGTCGTAAGAGAATAAAGAGATGCAGTTAAATAAATAAATAAATATTGCACGACGTTACACACAGCGCAACCTAGCCCCAAACTAAGCACTCGGCTTGTACTATGGGTACTAGACAACGGATATACTACATATTATACTTTTTTTTTGTAAATACATACATATGATACATAGAAAACACTGAATATCCCATGTCTTCGGACCGTGGTGAGTCCTAGGACATGTTGGTTTCCTCACGATGTTTTTCTTTCACCGTAAGAGCGATGTTATTAGCTTTCGGAACACACTGTATAAATAGCTATACTAATAATTTTACTTATTTTTAGGGTTCTTTGGTCATTTGGTAGGTATACCTATACATAATTATAACAATTCATTAAGAGGACAGTCTACCTACTCTTTCTCCATACAAATGTAGTCGACTGTTTTCTCCTTGGATAAAACATTAGAGCAAATATGTTTTCATCCCATCTATTCGAAAAGAGCTAGTCTAATCCCTGTAAACAGGGCAAGAAGTAGCGCTTTGCTGGCGATGTTCCTAGCAGGCATTTTCATAGCGTTTTTTCTCCCTGCTAGCAGGGCAATAATGAGATTTGAATTTGGAATGTGAATATTTTTAAAAAGTTTCAATTAACAAAGAGTTCCTATCACCGTACTGCGTGTCTGATAGGTAAGTGATGGGTGATAGACCGAGTAGGTTAAGCAACACATGTGTCTGATAAGTGAGCGATGGGTGTTCGACCGTACAGGTAGAATATTGGTAAAATGGAGGGTTTTGGTAGAATATTGGTAAAATGGAGGGTTTTGGTAGAAAATGGTAGGTTTGGTGAAAATTGGTAGGTATTGGTAGAAAATGGTAGTTTTTGGTAGAAATGGTAGTTTTTGGTAGAAAAAAGTAGGATGTAGTAGAAAATGGTAGGTCATCATCATCATCATTTCAGCTGTAAGAAGTCCACTGCTGGACATAAGCCTCCCTCATAGATTTCCAGATGCTTCGGTCATAAGTGGCCTGCATCCATCGTGAACCCGCGGCCTTAACTAAGTCGTCCGTCCATCTCGTTGGTGGACGTCCAACGCTGCGCTTTCCGATCCGCGGTCTCCATTCGAGAATTTTTCGGCCCCAACGACCATCTGTTCTCCGTGCTATATGTCCTGCCCACTGCCACTTCAAAGAGCTAATCCGTTTGGCTATGTCGGTGACCCTCGTTCTTCTACGTATCTCCTCATTTCTGATTCGATCCCGTAGAGAAACCCCGAGCATAGCTCTCTCCATAGCTCTTTGAGCAACTCTAAGCTTATTCATAAGGCCTATAGTGAAGCACCACGTTTCGGATCCGTATGTCATCACTGGCAACACACACTGATTGAAGACTTTCGTCTTAAGGCACTGAGGTATTTTAGACGAAAAGACGTTGCGGAGCTTCCCGAACGCTGCCCATCCGAGCTGGATTCGACGATTGACCTCTTTCTCGAAGTTGAACCTACCTAACTGGACTGTCTGTCCTAGGTATACGTACGCGTCAACAACTTCGAGAGCCGAATTCTCAACCATAACATAACAGGGGTAGGTACAACATGGGCATTAGACATGACTTTCGTCTTGTCCATGACAAGACGAAAGAAAATGGTAGGTATTAATGGAAAATGGTAGGTTTGGTAGAAAATGGCAGGTATTCATAGAAAATGGTAGGATTTGATAGAAAATGGTAGGTTTGGTGGAAAATGGTAGTTTTTGGTAGAATCGGCAGTTTTTGGTAGAAAATAGTAGGATGTAGTAAAAAATGATAGTTATTGATGGAAAATGGTAGGTTTGGTAGAAAATGGTAGTTTGGTAGAAGAAGGCAGGTTTTGATAAAAATTGGTAGTTACTGTCAGACGGGAACAATGGTCAAAGTACGTTACTCATTTTCTCATAGAGGGTGATGAAAAGTAGAATGTTCACCTCGGGAGCAAACACTATTTTTCGCTCGAGTGAGATACTTTGAATCCCTCGATTCGCTCAGGATTCTACTAAAGAATCCCTCGCTCCTCTCTGGATTCAAAAAACACTCTCGCCGTAAAAATAGTCTTTTCTCCCTTGGTATACAATGATTTTTTTTTCATTTTCTAATTAGAATAGAAATAAAAATCAGAAAAAATCAAAACGTAGGGGCATGGTCTTGCATGACTGATATAGGACTTATGGCATACCAAACATATTTTTTCTAATATCTTTATCCAGGGGGGAAACAGTCGACTACATTTGTAAAGTTTGTATGGAGAAAAGAGTATGTAGACTGTCCCCTTACAGGTCTAAAATTAGTTTCGTTACGTTATTAATAGTAAATTTGGCAATTAAATAGAATAATTAATTGTTAACAGTAGTATGTAGGTAATCTTTTATTTATTAATATTTTTATAGCAGTGATATGTCTAAATTATTGTTTATCGTATTTTGCCATTTCATGATAATATTCCTAGAAGTTATTAAGTACTACTATCAGACGAACTACATAAACTACATTCAAGTGGATAAATAACAGATAATTTGTATTAACGAATGTCATTTACCAAGAAGCTTCGAAGAGTATTAATCAATAATGAGCTCATTGGCCTAGCTGCGCACGATCTTGTAGGATCGTGCGGGTTAAGCAACGTCTGGCGCCGTCATTATTGAGATGGGTGGGTGACGGATAATGTGTGTGGCTAAAATATTTTCTCGAGGTCCTCCGTGCTTAGAAATTCACGTTAAGAGGACAGTCTACCTACTCTTTTCTCCATACAAACGTAGTCGACTGTTTCCTCCCTAGATAAAGATATTAGAAAAAATATGTTTATGCCATAAGTCCTATACCAGCCATGACTCTACGTTTAGATTTTTTTTATTTTCTAATTTTCTGAATTTTATTTCTATTCTAATTACAATTTTATTAGGACTAATGGCTCATAAACATATTTGATCTAATGTCTTTATCCAGGAAGGAAACAGTCGTCTACGTTTGTATGGAGGAAGATAGATAGATAGATGAACGCTTTATTTGCACAACTTAATTACAGAAACACAAAAGCTTAAAAAAAATTGAAAATTGCACAAAATGGGCGGCCTTATCGCTAAAAGCCATTTCGCTAAAAGCGAGGAAGAGTAGGTAGACTGTCATCATAAGCAGGTGGTCCCGGTTGTTATCTCATTCGCTACAATTAGTACAATAATTGGTTTAACAGATTTTAGATCTTTCTAATAAACATATATACCTACATTTTTTTGGAGTGTAAACTTCTTTTAGCGCGGTACGCATATTTTGAGATGAGAAAGAATCTCTGGACTCGCGATACCGTTACCGAGACGCAACTATATTGTGTGCATATACAGTGTGTCCCAGAAACGAGTGTCAAGCGAAAGCCCAGAGGTAGAGGACCTCAAGGGGTACCCGAATCACCCCCATGTATGTTCCGCGATTTTTCGTAGTTTAGGAGTTATGGCCTTTTTTCTCCTTTTTCTACTAAAATGCGACCACTGAGACCTATTTGGTTATACTAACTTCAATAATTGAGATAATTGGCTGATTTCTTCTCAAATGTGGAGCTGAATAATGGGGTCATGTTACCTGTTACAACAAAAAGGCGTACCACTAACCAAACTGTTACAAATAAAAAAAGTATTTCATAAAGAGAGCGTAGACAAAACGCTATAAACACTTTAAAGAGCAATTAAAAGAAGAACTTGCCTATAATTTTTTTCCAAACTAACTTCAAAAACTTGCTTACTTCATTAGCTATCTACCCTATTATTTTTATTGGTCTATCATTAGAGGATCATGGCAAAAATTTTACTTAAAAATTCTTTGGTCGAAAATTCTCTCACTCATCTTACTTAAACCTGAAGGGAAACTCCCGGCCTAATTTTATAACATAAAAAGCATATTTGTTCTTATTTTATTTAATACATTTATTTGTACAAATCTTAATTAAGATTTGTGCGGAAGTTTTATTGCGGAAGACAAAAATCATCACCAGATGGCGCTAGTGGTAAAATACACCGTGGTATCGTTGCGTTTTTATGTCAAAAATCACGTTAGTTGTATGGGAGCTCCCTTAAATATTTGCGGCTACAGTAATACATTCTCTGTAAAAATTTCAACTATTTAGCTATCACGGCTTATGAGATACAGCCCGGTCACAGACGGCCAGACAGCGAAGTCTTAGTAATAGGGATGAGTGAGAGAATTTTCGACCAAAGAATTTCTAAATAAAATTTTTGCTTTGATCCTCTAATGATAGACCAATAAAAATAATAGGGTAGATAGCTAATGAAGTAAGCAAGTTTTTGGAGTTAGTTTGGAAAAAAAATAATAGGCGAGTTTTTATTTTAATTGCTCTTTAAAGTGTTTATAGCGTTTTGTCTACGCTCTCTTTATGAAATACTTTTTTTATTTGTAACAGTTTGGTTAGTGTTACGCAATTTTTTTGTAACAGGTAACATGACCCTATTATTCAGCTCCACATGTGAAAAGAAATCAGCCAATTATCTCAATTATTAAAGTAAGTATGAGTAAATAGGTCTCAGTGGTCGCATTTTAGTGGAAAAATGAGAAAAAAGGCCATAACTCCTAAACTAAGAAAAATCGCGGAACATACATGGGGGTGATTCGGGTACCCCTTAAGGTCCTCTACCTCTGGACTTTCGCTTGACACTCGTTTCTGGGACACCCTGTATGTATGTACAAAGTATATACATATAGCAGACCGCGCTAATTTTAAGAAATTATTTTGCAGCCGTTCTTCTTACCATGACTGTGAATCTATTCTTAGAATTGTTATTTATTAATTTACGGTACAAGAATAACTGGAATTTACCGCAAATACCTATGCATGCTCGAGACATGACCGCCGACTTATCGATTTAATTCCTAACGGACCTTACCCTGTCTGAGATTCCCTCCTAAGTAAGTAGGTACATTAATACATAGATCTATAAGGTCAAACCTATAAGCGCTGCTTATAATATGGCATTGCGGTACATGCATCAACTTTTTAAATTACAGAAGATATAGGTAGTCTGTTGAGAATATAATCTACTGGAAAATTGCCGGCAATAACGACCAACAAATAATGTAAGAGCCGAAAACTCTACAAATAAAGTGTTTTTTTTTTCATATTTGTCTTCGGTACATTGAAATCTTCAAAAAGGATTAGGTAGGTAGGTACCTACTCTATTTTTAATTCCAACCAAAGAGCACAATTAATTATAGACAGAAATATTTATGAAAACCTCCTCCTGTAAAATTTAGTCATTATAGATAGTCATTCGGCATGTCGATAATAATAAAGCCTTTAGGTACGGAACCCTAAAAACGCTCCAGCAATGGATTTGTTTTTAACAGACTTCAAACAAGAAGGAGTAGGTATCCGTTTATTACAAAGACTTAACCACAAATGATTTCTAGATTTCCAAAATTTAATAAACTCCGGATTTTTAGCTATACGAAAATTGCAAAAAAAATCCGGCAATCGGATTTTCCAGATCTGTCTGGACATAAAAATGTTCTTTATAAGGTTTTTTATACATTTTTATTAAATTTTTAGTTAAGTAAGATAAGTTCGTACAACGCTGACGACGACGACGTCGCGGGCACAGCTACTTTACAATAAACTATTCTCATAATAATAATAATAATTGCCCTTTTCTGTATAAATTATCTAAAAACTAGATGTTTTTAGATAATAAAAACAGCGCAAGCAACTTTTAATACTTACATGCTATTTAGGGCGCTGTAGTGCCCGGGTCATTGTTAGGTGGAGTAGGCTTGCCCAGCAAGTATACCACCCTCCCAGCCTAGTCGGCCATGTCCAGAGAAAAGAACAGGTCAATACGACTGGAGCTAACTAAACCGTGGATATCCTCACGATGTTTTTCTTCACCGTAAGAGCGATGTTAAAATAACGCACATAACTTTTTCTTCAAGAAAAAGACATAGGTGCGTGGTATTACCGGATAACCGGATATCATATCCGGATAAAAAGTAGCCTATATCCGGGTCTAAAGCTATCTGCATACCTTTGGTTGAAATTGGATAAGCCGTTTCTGAGATTAGCGGGAACAAACAGACAAAGTCTTTAAAAACATTAGAATCGTGTTTAGCTACCGATTTTGAGACGGCCTGCATTTTTTGCTGGATATAATTTAATTACAGATTTTTTTATCGGTACAGATTAATAATAATGTATGGATACAGCCATGCTCTAGGTAAATTTTCTATGTTGTTTTTCTTTAGCTCTGCGTTTATGTTTTTTGATCCCAGTTTTGGCTCCAGAGAAGAATGTATTCGAATCTGTAATTCGGTTGTACCCACAACTTCACGACAACGCAGCTTGGGAGAAATGCGTTAACGATGATGCTACTTTTGATAAATCTTTACTTGTTTTACCACGTAAGTTATAGATATATAGTATTAATCTATACTAATATTATAAAGAGGTAACGTTGGTAGCATGTATGTATGTATGTATATTGGGGGTAATCTCCGAAACGATTTCAAAAAATCTTTCAAAATTAGAATGCAACATTCACCTTGAGTAACAGAGGCTACTTTTGATCCCGATATTCCAACGGGATCGGGACTAACGCGGGTGAAACCGCGGGACGCAGCTTTTTACTATAAACTGGCTGTGCTCCGCGGGTTCTTGTGGAGATACTAGAATAAAGGCTACTCACCAATTTTCAGCCAAATTGGTTCAGCCCTTTTTGAGTTATAAATGGTGCAGTACATTCTTCAGTTTTTATAACTTACAGAAACTAAAGACTTTGATATGAAAATATTTTACGAAATCTACGAGTATGAGACTCTACTTGATTCTTCAAACATGAATGAATCCAACTGGATTACTATCGCTGAAGATATAAAGGTAAATACTAAACTAAGTAGCTATTATTACATAGGGACAAAATAACATTATGGGTGATGGGTAATCTTTTATGTAAATCAAGTATAATGTTGACCCAAAAGAACTGCCTTGAGGTACTCCTAGTTTTTATTTGCAAAATGCCTTTTTTATAAGTATTCATTGATTATTTATATTTTTTTTTTAGAGAAATTATGAAAAGTATGATGGATTTGTAATTATTCACGGAACTGACACTTTGTGTTACACAGCATCGGCTCTCTCGTTTATGTTAGAACATCTTGAAAAAGCTGTTGTGCTCACTGGATCTCAGGTTTGATCTATACATAATTATTTTATTACTGATGAACATGATGAAATAAACCCTAGGTGTCCTTCGCGCCGCTGTGGCAGACCAAAGCCGGAAGCTGCTGCTTCCCTATCTGGTAGTGCCATTTTAGGCACAAGGCAGCTTGTCTTTAAGAACCGAATCTAGCATTTGGGGACACGATCTGTCTTAAACTGTCCCTGACGGTTGCTCCTGGGAGTGGCCTGACGGTACAGCGGACCCCTCTTTTTATACCCTCGTTGGTCACAGTTGGGGACGCTATAACATATTATAAGCGTAGGTTTAGAGGACTGGGTCCCGTGCTTCCCTACCTTGTTTATTGTTATGTTGGCAGCTTAGGTTGATTATCGAAAGCTTTCGTTAAGTCATACCCAGTGGAACTCTTATGTTTAAAAAACATAATTACATATTTAGTTAGTAAAACAATTTCAGATACCAATTTTTGAACCTAGAAGTGATGGTGTGGATAATTTTGTATCGTCGCTCTTCATTGCTGGATGCCTCGACATTCCAGAGGTCACGATATTCTTCGCAGGGAAATTGTTTCGAGGAAACAGGTGAGCAAGATTAGGTACAGGAAAAAAGTTTGGAAAATTGATAAAATTATGTAGATAACAGTCCATTATTGTAGGTAGATGAATTCATTTAACAGAAATCATTAACGATGACATTTCACCTAAGATAACTCGACAAAATGAAACGGGTTAATTTATTCATAAACAAAATTTCAATAGATAGATGATTTATTTACTGCATCAACAGGGGTCTGTGCAATACTGTGCATATTCAGAAACATATTCATATACTAGGAAATCTAAAGAAATAAACATTAAACGATATACTAAACACAATCCTATTCCCTATCCCCAAGCACACCCGCCCTGTTACCGGTAGGTAATTAATAAATTAAATAATAGATGGATAAGATTAATAAGATAGCCTGAGTTTGTAAAATTTGGGCAGACGCGACGTTCCGTGTTCTATTTTCTTGTAAAATTAAAACATTCATAAAAAGAAGCTGTGATATTAAGAGGATAGTCTCCATTCTCTTTCTCCATACAAACGTAGTTTACATTTTCCTCCCTGGATAAAGACATTAGAGCAAATATGTTTATGCCATAAAACTTATATCTGTCATGACTATGCATCTACCTTTTTATTTTTTTCATTTTATTATTTTTTTATTTGTTTTATTATTTTAATTAGATAATACAAAAAAATAAAAAGGTAGATGCATTGTCATGACAGATATAGGTTTTATGGCATAAACATATTTGCTCTAATGTCTTTATCCAGGGAGGAAAATGTAAACTACGTTTGTATGGAGAAAAAGAATGGAGACTATCCTCTTAAATTAATATTGCATATATTATGCCATAGACATTTACCTACAGTAGGTAGCCTGGTAGACTTACTAGCTACCCATTCGTTTACACTATGGTTTTCATTTTAAATATTATATCTAAGCTAGCAACAAAATATTTGATTTGCAAATTTTAAACTTTTAGTATTACTGGGTTAATTTTAGTATTTGGAACATTAATATTATGCATATTATCCCCTCCCGCTATTAAATATTAGACTAATAGAATTTGATTGTAGTTATTTTTCTTATCACAGAACCCGTAAAATTTCCCCAAGTAACCTTTACGCTTTCGACTCACCGAACTGTGTGCCTCTCGTTGAAGTGGGCCTCAACATTGAAGTCAACAAAGCTGCGATATTCAAACCCAATGTCATTGAGAAGTTCAATGTGAATACTCAGATGTGCGAGAATGTTGGACTGTTGAGAATCTTTCCAAGTATTAGTACTGCTGTTATTAAAGCTTTTTGTCAGCCACCTATTGAAGGTAACAATTGACCAATTATTTTACTGATATATTTAAAATATACATAAGTAATTTGTGCAAGCAAGAACATATTATTTTCTGACCTTCACTATCGACTTTTTGGTCGCAAATGAAGATAAGAATACGTCAATGAATCAAGATCATTGTGCTTTCATAGAGACTGCATAGAACCTGCTATTATTAAAGGCCTAAGTTTCTTCTTACTACAAAAGTACTACAACTATCATAATAATTTGTCGTATCATGATTTTTCTAGATCATTTTGAAATGAGTAGGTAGGTATCTCACATTTGTAGAAAGTAGGCCGATGCAGAACAACTAATTTCGCCGATTCATCTCGATTAATGATTATATTGACGTATATTTTTTTCTAGGTGTAGTACTAGAAAGTTACGGCGCTGGTAATATACCAACGAATCGTCCAGATCTACTTCAAGTGATTAAAGCAGCAGTTGACCGAGAAGTGATAGTTGTCGTCATCACACAATGTAGCAGTGGTACTTGTTCCGCTATTTATGAAACTGGACAGGTTTGTTTCAATATTTGAAGTACCGAGCGTGCAAGGTGCTGCCGCGTCTTACACGTTCATTACTTTTCTGGGCAACTGCTTAAGTGTGGAATTTTGCACAGTGGGAAGTAACGTGTTTGCGCGCTTCTTATCTATACTACACACTTTTTAAACTTACACGATTTCCGTCCATCATTATTATTAGACACGGGTCTAAATCGCGTTCGCGTTCGCGATCGGGTTCAGTCTTCTCGGGACCACGGCCGGTATAACCTGTTTGCCGAAACTTCGAGGTAAATAAAAACAATAATTAATAATTATCTTTCTTTATTAGAAAGAGGTAAAGTTTGGATAAATGAATATATTATGTTTGTTAGAGGTCATCTTCGTAACTAATAAACCGATTTTGATGGTTTTTGTACAAATCATCTTGGCACAGACCCGGTCCGACCTAGTACGAATCTTCCCTATTTTGCCAATTATAAAAATACCTTAAGAACGAGGCCACTCTTACCATTTTCATACAAACTTAATACCAAAATAAATGTGTGTATCAGGATGGCGGGTGTAGGTCTTAAAATCGTAAAGTTATATACCTGAGAGGAATGTACTAGCAATGTACTGTGTGTGATTCCTGCCTAGCTACTATTCAGCTAAAGGATTTAGGAATTTACTAATTACAAAATGCCGACTAGAAACTGGTAACAAACTGATTTTATTGATTTTAAAACAATATTGTTGAAATATTAACTGTCCTACTGTCTAGGTTGCTTGCCGTCGAAGAAGTGAACGAGCGGGCGGTGGTGAGCCTTGTCGATAGGTACTCTCGCTCATCGCGCCGTGAGCGTGTGTGCGTGTGGCACACATGCTAGGCTTCTACATACTGAATGTACCTAAAATTTGGAGCAATGTACTATTTCAGGGCCAAAGTTATTAAAGAAACAAGGTACACCCGCCAACCTGACGTCAGCTTGGCGGGTGTACTTTTATTTTGAGCCAACCAGACACTTCTGGAAGTGGAATAAACTGCCAAAGTGCTAACGTGTTAAAAAAAGATATTAACCACCGCCCCGTCACTGCCACGTCCGCGCCTATAAGTATTTATTTT
Organism: Idaea biselata; assembly: GCA_958496205.1. Taxonomy (NCBI): domain Eukaryota; kingdom Metazoa; phylum Arthropoda; class Insecta; order Lepidoptera; family Geometridae; genus Idaea; species Idaea biselata. Next base: position 10,492,848 of record OY292402.1, read on the forward strand.
CTTTTGATGATATCTCTGTAACCTTTCGCTATATTGGGTTGGGTTTTTAATACGTGAGAGTACATTCCTCGTACATTTCTTTGGCAGTTTATTCCACTTCCAAAAGTGTCTGGTTGGCTCAAAATAAAAGTACACCCGCCAAGCTGACGTCAGGTTGGTGGGTGTACCTTGTTTCTTTAATAACTTTGGCCCTGAAATAGTACATTGCACCAAATTTTAGGTACATTCAGTACATTGCTAGTACATTCCTCTGAGGTATATAACTTTACGATTTTAAGACCTACACCCGCCATCCTGATACACACAAATAAATTATGAAAAATTTAGTTTTCTACCTTAATATCGATATTATTCGGATTAAGATTTTACTTTTAAAGGGTCCCCATCACAAGGTTTTCCAAAATATTCATTCACATTCAAATAAAACGGAGAAACATTTTTCAATGAAAAAATGTTTCTCCGTTTTATTTCATTTCGAATGAATATTTTAAATACATTCAAATAAAACGGAAAAACATTTTTCAATGAAAAAATGTTTCTCCGTTTTAAGTATTTCATTTCGAATGAATTTAAAAGTAAAATCTTAATCCGAATAATATCGATATTAAGGTAGAAAACTAAATTTTTCATAATTTATTTTGGTATTAAGTTTGTATGAAAGTGGTAAGAGTCGCCTCGTCCTTAAGTAAGTTATTATAATATTTTAGTTGTTGGCCGAATACGGTGTGATATGCGGAGCGGATATGACGCCTGAAGCTGCTTTGACGAAATTATCTTACGTGTTGACGAAGAATGAACTAAGTTACAAGGAAAAATGTGAGGTGAGAGAACTCCGTTATAATTTACTTAATTGAATTTACCAAGAACAATATCCTGAGGTTTATCGTCAATTATTACTCTATTATTCTTTTTTTATTTTAAGTGTGTTTTGTAGACGTATTTTTCTTTTAAAAAATATTTACATTAAGGTACTTATTACTCTGTTACAGATAATGGGCAGTAATATAAGAGGAGAACTGACGAATATGGCTTCTATTGGTTTGGAGGTAAGAAATGATGATGATTCAAGTGATCCAACAAAATTATGGTGTATTTTGACTATTAACGCCATCTAGTGATTGCGAGTAATAGACTTTTGGCGTTGGGCCGGTGTTTATTTTAGGGTTCCGTACCCAATTGTGAATATTGTGATAGTGGTACGGAACCCTTCGTGCGCAAGTCCAACTCGCACTTGGCCGGTTTTTTTATATTAATGAATGAATGAATCTCAGTAGGTACATACTATTGTCCTTATTTATCTTTTTCTTCTCTCTTTTTTTTTTCACGGGGCTAGATGGCGCTGTGTGTTGTTCACAAAATTTATTTATTTATTTTCACAGTAGTATTTTTCTTCTCAAATTCTTCTAGGATCAAACTCTGAAAGAGGCTTTAGCGGTAGGTCTGAATATACAATCGCCGAGGAAATTGACAGAAGTTACAGACAGAGTGGTCACATCTCTACTGCTTTATGGGATACAAATTGAAGATTTGAGAGTCGTACAGAAATTGTTAGGTTTGTATCATCATCATCATCTCAACCTTTATTAGTCCACTGATGAACATAGGCCTCCCCCATACGACGCCACAAACAGCGATCCCGAGCTACCTCCATCCAACGACTCCCCGTGACCCCTACAATGTCGTGGGTCCACCGAGTAGATGGTCTTCCAACACTCCGTTTTGCATTGCATCGTGGAGGTTTGTATGCGAAATGTAAATTGTCCCGATCCAGCACTAATAACGGAATTTGGCTGTTTTATTCCAATAATCCAAATCTACACAAAAGTTGCGTCGTGATCTCGAAGTTTTTCGCGAGGATCAAAATGTTTTCGCTTGATTAGTTCAACTCGATATTATAACATTCATTTGGAATTTAGGTTAAATATCTAGGTTATTTATGCAAAATTTTGTATTTCAGAAATAGGTGACAATGTAAATGCACAAGGTTCAGATGGTAAAACGCCGCTTCATGAGGCAATTTTGAAAGGGAATCTACCTATAGTTGAGTTTTTGCTCAAAAACGGTGCGAACGTCCACATTAAGTCAAGGTAAATACTAAACTAACGACCTGCAATTTGCCTGCAACACACTAGGCGACCTTATCGCTTAGAACTGTCTCTTCCTAACCAGGCAATCTTTGACTAGGAAAATCTTCTTAGGGTACCGTTAAATTATAAGTGTCTCCTGGTAACTTTAAAAAAAAAAGTTATATATTTACCATTTTTCATGTTCTCACCTTTACCAATATTCCATTCATCTAAAGAACTAACACAGAAATCAAACGGCGCAACATATTGGTTGGAGGTACAAGATAATTTCCGGAGATAAAAGCCGGTTTACATTATTCCAGTTCAACAATTCAGTAGCGCTGGACTGATGATTCCAGTCCAGTGCATTCCAGTAGGGCTTTACATCTTTCCAGTAGCAATCCAAAACTGGATTCGGTCGCTGGACTGGAATAATGTAAACCGGCTATAAACAATAACTTTTCCACTAGCTTAGGATTCATCGAACGACAGTAACTATTATGTCCGGTCCTTTTGTCCTTTTTTCTAGTTCCGGCGAAATCCCTCTAATAACAGCGATATACAAAGACTGCCCCGACACAGTTTCACTCTTAACGAAATGTGGTGCTCACTTGGGGCTCTGCAAGCTTCAAATTAGCGAAATGGTCACAATCGCCATTAAAAACTGTTCGTTGAAACGTATGCAAACCTTGAGAATGGCGGGCGCTGAGCTGGATAAAGAAGACGAGCTGTTACAAACCCCTTTACACAAAGTAAGTAAATTGGAGTAGACTCCCGTGGCATTTTACTGTCTAACAGCCGAATATAGAAACGCCACTTAAAATTTAAGGGCAATTTAAATAATTGAGCAACTTCTAAATTTAAATTACTTTAAGAATTTTTGAGTTTGAGATCTGCTTAATTGTTTAAGTAGAACCCAAACTTTGAGTAGCGATTCTGTATTCGGCCGACCTCGGCAAACCCATATAGCTGCGCAAGTAGTGGAGTACCTACGCCCCACGGGCTTGTATGAGCGGTTGCTCTGTAGGATTAATACTCGGTGCCTTTGTAGCGCGACGGGCGGACGGACACTGCAAAGGCGAAGGTTGAAGGTTCGATTCCCGTTAGAAACGACTAGGTATTTATTTATTTATTGAATTTCAGGCCGTTCTCTACAACTGTCCAGACATAGTTCAGTTTTTGACAAGTATCGGAGTCGAGAGGAACAAGAAAGATATCCTAAACAACACGCCTTTGGATTACGCTACTACGTTACAAAGATACGATTTGATTGAAATTTTGAATAAATCTCAGTGATATGTTTAATAAAGTTTGGGTATTGGATAAACTTTAGAGAAACCATACTTCTTCTATTTTTAATTTTAATATTCATTGTATAATCTTAGGTGAGCGCACTTATCCGAGTCGTAAGCGTCGAAGAAATCAAAGGTTTATGTTTGGTTCTGGATTTCCTACAGTTTCGGACGAGTCGATTCGGTTAAATCGATTCGGTGCGAGGTGTCATTCAATTTTGTTTGCGTCGCGGTCGGTGCGTTCGATAAGTGTGCGTTCACCTTAAGGTTCGATTTTTTTTGAAGGACGGAACCCTATGAAACCAAGTAAACTAAATTATTTCCGTAATCTATTGCGTATCCTTAAAATATTAATATTATCTATAGGTGCCCACAAAGAATAATAAAAATACAACGAGTAGTATTTGAAATTACGTCATTTTAATCTCTTCACCTATTTATTATTATGCTCGATTTCGATTACGGTTTTACGTTAGGTACCTACACCTAACGTAAAACTTGGCCTATTTAGGAGGAGATGCGAATATAAAATTTACCTAGATATTCGGCGAATACACCTGCACCATTTTCTCGAGCTCCTACGTGCTTCGGAAGGTACATAAGTTGGTCCCTGTTGTTATTGACAGCAGTCGTTAGGTCAAATTAGAGGCCTCAGGCCGACCTGAAAACTCTAACACCGGGTGAACCCCACCACTGTATACGGAAAGGAGAAAACTAACGGCATTAGTAACTCAAAATTCTCTAAACCAAATCAATAAGCCTTAGTTTTTAAGTAACAGTTATTAGGTACAGCAAAACTCAAAAGTTACCTTGCATATTATTTTCTAACCTACCAAAAAAGAAATGAAAGTCTTTGTGATCTCTCCTACACATAAGCTCTAGAAATTACAGCTAGGTTTTTAATCAGCATAGGTATATGTTCATCTCTGATGAGACAAGGAGTGTAGGTCATACAATCCCGGCCGTTTCTTCCGGACAACATGGCGTCTTCGATAGCAGTCGCGTTTATGAATGAAGACACTATTCTATTGCTGAAACAAAGAAAAATAGTCTTGAAGACCAAAATATTGACTTCCTAAAATGTTGAATCCCGAAAATGTTGAATTTCCAAATAGGTAGGTTTAAAAAATATTATATTACTAGCTGCGCACTGCGGTTTCACCCGCGTAAGTCCCGATTCTGCGGGAATATCGGGATAAACATCCTATGTGTTATTCTAGGTCTCCAGCTATCTATATTCCAAGTTTCATCGCAATCGGTTTAATAGTTTTTGCGTGAAGGAGTAACAAAGTCACATACCTACAGACATACATACATACAATTTTTCGCGTTTATAATATTAGTAGAATAAGTAGGAATTACAAGGAGTAATTTATCATCAAAAATCCTCCCATGACAGGATTCGAACCTGTGCCCCTCGCTTGTCGGGCGAGTGCGCTACCACTGCGCCACATGGGAACCCACGTGACACAGTAAATTAATGATTATACTCTCTCCTTGTTTTGTTTACGGCCGAATACAAAAACGCAACTCAAATCAACTAAGCACCTCTCAAATTCAAAAATTCCCACACTATTTTTAAATTTAGAAGCTGCTCAATTATTTAAGTAAGTACGCCTCAAATGTTAAGTGGCGTTTTTGTATTCGGCTGTTAGAAATACAAACAAAATCACTTACTTTACAAATATTATTATACAACGGGGTATTTACCATGTTTAAAATTGTTTTTATACGGAGCTCGATATTTCGCCAGTAATTTCAACTGGCTTGTTCACTAGACAAGCCACGTCTAAATACCCGGTTGTAAAATAATATTTGTAGTGAAAATACCATGTAATTTTAAAATCGTATCACTTACTTTGCAATAAACTGGATAACTCTCCTCGTATCAGTGAACTGCTGTTTGGCAGACCAGCAGGCTACCCTTAAAGTACAGCCTCTCAGACCTCGTCCATCGCTCAGAGATTTTGCAAAGTTCAGTACCGAATCCATAGTAAAGTCTGCCTTATCTAACACTGAAAAGGAAATATTTGTAAATACAAACGATTCTAAAACCGCTGCCAGTGGCCGTGGAGACGTTAGGGAGTTGGGGGAGTGAGGCTATCACCTTTGTAAGGGAGATGCGGTCGACGGCTTAGGGATCGGGGTTTGGACTGCCGCTCGGGTTCTTTCTGGTGCAGAGGATGGCCGTTGCTATTCAACGAGGAAATGCTGCGTGCGTTTTGGGGTCCTTTGCGCCGGGAACGAATTCGGGTGACCTGTTCGACCGGGACCCGTTCGACTGAATGTCGTTTTAAGTATATTTGTAGTTTATTTGTAGTTTTAAGTTTAATTTTTGTATCCCTATTATACATATAATCAATGTATATTCTAAAACTAACTATAGGTAGGTACTTAGTTTTTTAATTGTAGACTACGATTTGACACATCTTCCTGAAGACAAAATGTCAAATACAATGAACCAAAACGTCAGATCGTAAAATTCTGAAATTAAAAAACGAAGTATAGAGTTTACGCAGCGTCCTACGTGGGCGATCGGATGCGAACGCGATGCGGCGCGGTGCGGCGCGGAAACAAGGAACAGTCGAGAATCGCGCAGCATAGCACTTTACGTGCATTTAGTCACGTAGGACACTTCAATAGCTATCGACTGTTCCTTGTTTCCGCACCGCACCGGATCGGATCGCTTCGCAATCGCGTTCGCATCCAATCGTCCACGTAGTACGCTGCGTTAGATTTTTCTTCTGTTTTCGCGATGATGGAGAGAAGTTAAACTGATTTTTCGGTTTTAAGCGCGTGGTGATATTTCTTTTAGCTTTGTTTCAACGCTCAACGTTTCGAGACGTTAATACAACAGAATGACTTATCAAGTAATCATATCTCAGTCAATCCTGAAGAAGAGACCTGTAAAGGTCTCGAAATGATAAGCATTGAAATAAAGCTGCAAGTAATACTCGACTAGAACCGAAAAATAATTAATTTTCTAACTAGAATTTGTTATGAAATGTAGGTCGAGGATACACACACTTGTTTCACACAGGCTTATACTATGGGTACTAAACAACGGTTATACTACATATTATATACACTTTGTTTTGTAAATACATACCTACATAATAATATGATACATAGAAAACACCCAGAACAGAAACAAATATTTATTTTTAAGCATAAATAGTTGCACCCGGCGGGAATCGAACCCGCAACTTTCTGCACTGCAGTCGGGACATAACCCTCCTTCAGTCGTATAAGAAGAGTCTCTAAAATCCTAAAATCTATATTCTCTTATGTTCGGGCCACACTATCGGGAAATGCCGTTAATTAACGCGATCTTAAACGTTGGCCAGTAGCCACGATTTATCGCGATAGTTTTACAACGACAATAACATTGGCTTTTGGCGTTAGGCGCGATAGTATCCGATGTTATCTCGTGTCTACTGTTCAAGCTCCAAATTAATGTCTAATTAGATTTTAACCTTTAAATACATAAATTAAACTACCATCTTACTTTTCTTTGTTTTTTTTCATCGTATTTTACTCACAATAATAAAAAAATGCATGAAATATGGTATACCGGCGTCAATGTCCATATTGCTCGAAATTCAATTAACATTAACGCCACATTGAATGCCCATTTTATTTTTAATCGACGTCGGCCAGAAAATTAACTCGTTAAAATTATTGCAATAATTATCGCGATGATATTCATTGATGTTTCCCATTACTGTAGCGGTACAGTAACTGCGCCCAGGAACATCAATGAGTAGAAGTGTAATTGTACTTGGGTTAAAACGCTTCATCGTCAAAATGTGCAAACGTAAAGAAGTTCATTAATGAGCAATCGTTATAATGAACAAACGACAAAATATCTATTTGTCAAAATGAACATGGGTCGAAATGTAACTATGCAATAATATACTTGCGACAAAATGTACAATAAAGGAAATCGATAAGTTCATAATAAAATGTATGAGAACTCTTTATTGATAAAAGAACTCCTTGAAATACCACTTGGCAGTTTAGAAATCAAACTTGTCACTGATAAAATGTTAATTACTCTTTTATTTATGTCATTTCCTATAATTTGTTAAAATGGAGGAAAAAACATTAATTTATAGCAAAAATCAAAAAGGAAAAGCAACAGTACTGTACGGTTTGCATCGATTCAACTGGAGACACAAAAATAAAAACGGTACTTCGCTGTGGCAATGTGTTAACCGTGAGTCTTGTGCAGCATCACTTTGTATATGTAAAGATGAACTTGAGGTACTACGAGAAGGGCAGCACACTTGTATGCCGTCCACATCTAATAATAAAAATCATTTGACTTTCCAAAAGTGCAAAATTCAAGTTTGTGCCAGTTATGCCCCAATAAAATAAATTTTTGAAGACTGTTTTGAAAACGAAGAAATTGATACAGATTCCGACTATTGCGACATAAAGCCAACTTTTAGTATGAAAAAAAGAACATTGCAAAGAACAAGAAAACAATATTTAGAAGTCAAGACCACGGCATTTAAAACAATGGAAGAAGTAGTGGTGCCCCAAATATTAAAAGAAAATTTTCTGTTATGGGAGGATGGGAGAGAAGAAAAAATTTTGGTGTTTGGCACAAAATTAGGATTGAAAATATTAAGTGCTTGTGCAAGTGAGCATATGCTGTTTGGGGACGGTACTTTTATGGTGACACCAAGTCCATTCAAACAGTTATTCACTATACACATTGATTATTACAGCACAAGGGAGGAGACAAACATAGTTCCAGTAATATATGCATTGCTTCCTAATAAAAGTACAAATACATATGAGCGACTATTTACGTTTCTACGAGATGAACTAAAAATTACAATTAATACCTATAAATGTGATTTTGAACGAGCACAACATAAGGCTATGAACAGAGTGTTTCCGGAGTGTAACATTACAGGATGCTTTTTTCACTATAATCGTGCGGTATGGATAAAAGGAAAAGATTTGAAATTGGATACCACTAAAGGTGGTATTAAACTTTTGAAAATGGCTTCTTATTTACCATTTTTACCATCAAATTTGATATCTACTGGGTGGACTGAAATCATTAATATGGTTGAACATTCCGAGATAGTGCAAAAGTTTGAAAAGTATTTTGTTAGGCAATGGTTATCAGAATCACTTCTTGCTGAGATCAGCACCTGTAACCAGCGACATCGTACCAACAACAGTCTTGAAGCATGGCACGGTCGCTTAAGAAAGAGGATGCGTGCAAACCCTAGCTTATATCTGTTTATAGATTTACTGCGGAAAGAAAGCAAATACCAGGACTCACGAATTAGAAATTCACTATTTGAAAAACAAAAACGAAAGAAATCGGATATTATTTTTGATACTAAATACAAAAAAGTATTAAAGCAATTGAACGAAAATGAGATTTCTATAAGCCACTTTCTGGAAAGTATTGTGCGACTCCGTGATAGATATAAGTAGAGTCCGACCGAAACTGGTTTTCCGGCCGTAACCGAAACTTTCGGCCGTAGCTTCAGTTTCGGCCGAAACCGAACATTCGGTCGGACACTAGATATATTAAGTAACCTTATTTAAATTATTTTGGATTAGATACATCTGAGTGTAAGTATCTACGTGTTTTGTTATCGAGGTTAAATACTTTTTTTTGTTTTTTTTATTAAATACAAGTTTTAAAACGAATTAAACAACGTATTTTATTTTATATTAATTTACTGTATTTTATTTTACTATGTAGGATTTTTTCTTATTTTTCCCCAAAAGAGATCCCCAAAGATCCTCTAAGGGTCAGTTCACACCGAGACGCGACGCGACGCGACGATGCTTGAAGAGGCCAGTGGTTTCACGATGCGCAGCGCGACGCCGCGAGATTCATCGCGACGTCGCGAGGCATTTCATAGGTTCGTTTTAAGCCGTGAAACAATTTGACTAGTACGCGTTAGGTCGATTGCACATTTTTGCGTTGTCGTAATCTGTCATAGTATCATTTAGTTCGTGAGTACATTATGACTCTAGCATATTGCACATTTTGACGATGAAGCGTTTTAACCCAAGTACAATGGGGTTAGAAACTAAAAGGTCGAGGCAGGTGGCGCTAGTGTGGCACGGCCAGATGCCGACAAACTTCAACTGTGATTGCATGTGTCTTTAGCAATTTTTATGAATTAAAATGTATTCAACGTGGAGTATAATCCAATTAAAAGGGGAGCTGAGAAAAAGGAATGCGTCTACTAGCAGAAAAAAAGCTGCTTTGACTGAAAGGTTAGTAAAAAAGTGCATTTTAGTGTTTGTTTGTTATGTTTTACAAAAAGGCTTTGTACTGATTTATATGTTGAAAATATGTAAAAACCCTTTTGTAAAAAGTACCTACATGTTGAGATAAGTATACGTGCTTATTTTCGGGGTCGTACGACTTGTAATTTTTATGATTTTATTAAAAATAAGTCTTTGTTTACAAATGGTTGACAAGGGTATTTTTTTCATGGATTTTCTATGTTTTTGTTTTAGGCTAGAGGCGTACGACAGAAACAGTATTATTGGAGTCGAAGAGGAACTCGATGACGAAATTCCTGAGTTTCCTGATATAAGTCACTTTGGAGATGTTAACGCTAGCACCAATTTACCACCGCTCGGCTGTCCAAACACCACATCCAAGAGTTTGCGGAGAGGTTTCAAGTACCTACCACCCAAAGGTCGTCTGTTATATGAAAGCAGAAGTTTGGTTACTCTTGGTGTTGCCTTTGAAAGAAACTATGCCTACTTTCATGTGCAATGCAAAGCACAAATGAAGAAACTACTTTACATAGTTTTATTGAAAATAGATTGAAATGGCACTATAGAAGTCAGTTATTGTGAATGTGCCGCTGGAAGTGGTTTGTAGGCACATTGTAAGCACATCTGTTTGTGTAAAGTTTGGTGTAAATCTGTTGCCCGGTCCGGCCTAGCTGACGGACACGATCTAAGCATAGTTAATAATAAATATTAGTCTAACTTTGCTATCTAGAGTCTGTGTACACAGGAACGTTTTGATACCTTTTTTAATTTTAGATTTTGATAAGACAGTAGATTCACAGTAACTTTTTAACACATTAGAATGACAAATCACAAAAACATCTCAGTCAATCCTGAAGAAGAGACATGTAAAGGTCTCAAAACGTTGAGCGTTGAAACAATGCCTTAAGTAATAAAATAAACACCATGTGATTATAACCGAAAAATGTCTTTAATTTATAAGTAAAATTTCCTTCATTTCATAATATTTTCTCTAAAGTTGCAGCATTTATTATTTTCGGTTTGTATTCTGCTAGGTCCAGGTGCTGTATCTAAGCACTGTCTCCTTCTGCTTCTTTCTAGACGTCTGTTTAACCGTTATTGGTCTTCTGGCTTTATTTCGGTAATTACTTTGGTAAAAGAAAATATAGAAGGAACTGCTGTTTTCCTCAATACTTTTTATTTATTTTCATCACCTGAATGAATGAGAAAATGTGGATAAGGTAAGATAAGGACCCTAATTTACACAAAGCTTGGCATGAGAGAAACGTCTGTGATGATCACTGATCGATGATCATTGATGATAGGTGGAAAATACTGTAAAAACTAAGGAATGGTCTATTCCTAAGAGAATATACATTCTCATACAGACTATCGTTACAATAGTAAACTATTATAACCTTCGATCAATAGGTAGGTACCTACACTAGTAGTTTTAAGAAAGGAAACGTTTTACCTGTGTAGGAATTTCTCTCAAAAAAATCATTAGGTTTAAAATGGGGAGCACATAACCTTAAATAGTTACCAGGTCGATTTTTCTCCTCATAGCTTTTATCCACTGTTTTTTTCTTTTGGCATCTTTGGGGAATAAATGATTTGCTATGTTTTTGCAATCCACAGCTGAACAAAGCGTCATTTTGTAAAATTATCTCAAAATAACCATGTTTGTTTACGAAAAAACTATGAAGGTGTCAAATAAAGGCAGACGTGCTACAGTAGCGCCATCTGAAGTGAGCAAATGGCAGTTTTAAACCTCATTAGACTTCTACTCATTGATGTTCCTGGGCGAGTAACTGTACTCGTAGCGGAAGATAGAATACACATTTGTAACAAAAGAGTTTGTAATACTTCAAATTGGAACGAAAACGCAATGGTCATGACATGTGTTTTTTTCCATTTTCAAATGCGACAATGATCCTAATAAAAATGACAGTTGTATAAAAGGCCATGAAATAGAATAGTCTTTTGGGTTACAAAATAAAATTTTCAGTGTCCATAGTAATGTTTTTCGTTTAAACTAGGGCCGAGCTTCAAAACCTACGTAAGTATTTTGTTACGAATATTATTATCACACAACACAACACAATTTTACTGACTTCTGCAATCTGTACAAATACCTGTTATTCCCTGCTGATTTGTCTGGGTAAATCGCGTTTGCCGACATTCTCATTTCCGTGTTTTAATTACTTATTACTACGTTAAAATTATTAAAAAAAATTGTGCCTGTAGTTGCAGTGGAAAAACCTGTGAAGTGATTCTGACACAATATTGAAATCGGCAGGTCATGGAGCAAATGTACCTGGTCGAGATATTCGTTGACAAAGTATCAATATTCTTAACAGAGCAAGATGAGGCAATTACACTCAACAAGAGAATTATAATAAAAGCTAAATTCGGTCCGAATGTCCAGTTTATCATCAAGGAAGGTCAGTTGATCAAAGAGGATATAAAAAATGACACTGTAGAAACTGATGATCAAGGAAAAAAGAAATTTACTCGGACCATCAGAAACGGTAGATCTTTGTTGTTCCCGTCATATCCTGATACAATGCTTATGATACTTGAAAAATTTACACTCGAGATAGAAGTGTGGAACAACGACGAAAAGGATGAACCAATATTTGTGGGCGTCGGAGATATGCGTTGGGATACCCAATTTTTTTTCCTGCTAAAAGAAACTGCGAGTCTTTGTCTGCTTCACGAATCACTATCGATTAAAAAAGATGTAGATGTGTGGAAAGAATGTTGTTGCACCAAAGCTGGTGAAGTTCACATTATTGTGCGTATTTTTCCTTTGGGTGATAGCATCATTACAGAATATCAACAAGTTTTGAAAGACCCTAATACGTTTGTGTACCGAGTAAATAAGTACGACAAACCCAGCATATATGAATGTAAACGAGTTGAGAAAGATGATTCAAAATACATCACGACTGAAAGTCTTTATGAAATTACTAGACAAGATGATCCCGATGTAATTGCCCAAACACAGAAAAAGATAGAGATATGTACGGAGCTTCAAAGCTGTGGGATGGCTCAGAAAGGAACCGATTACATTTGCGAACAACCTAGTGGCTCAGAAAAAATCGAAAAGATGAAGTATCCAGATAAGATTAGAATGGGAGATATATCGGGACCTTGTGGCAATGCCAATTGTGCGTTAGCTCATAAAGTAAAGAATTATATCAGAAGACTGGAAAATTATAAAAAAGTAGCTGGCACTTTGCGTACTAGCGAAGAACATAAAACTAAAAAGGTTTGTGGTACATGTAGTTGTAAAGATGACCGGTATCATAGTGACGCATTACCGGATAAGGTTGAACAACCAGCAGAAAAAGATAAATGTGGTGGCTGTGGAGGTCTCGTTCCACCAGGAGATTCTTGTGAAGATAGGAAAAATAAAATGTTTGGTACTAACTTCACTCCAAGACAAAGTGACACGCACATTAATTAAATGTTCAGCACAACAAACATGCCTACTTTCAAGAAATCTGCATTTGGAAGAAATGTTTAACCGAAAGTACAGAATGTCGCTGCTGTCCTCTATATAAACATATAAAGCAAACTGTCCCTTGACAATGATCGACAAAGAACTTTCCGAACTCAGCGAATATGAAAACGCGGAAGAGGAACCCTTACCTTACGGATGACCGCCAATACAACTCGGTCCCTGTCCAGTAATAGGCAGACCTCGCACATGCCTAGATGGTTTCGCAAGAATGTACAAAACTGCAGCTATGCCTAACTTACCGCTTGGCCGGTAAAGTCTGCTACTCTAAAGAGTTTGAAAGAAAGCAAGCCTTGACAGAATACTTTAAGAATCAAAACGAAAATGATTTCAGATGCATCAATAAGATTAACGTGGACACTGAACGAACATAGGTGTTGTGATAAGGAACAACCAAATGGTTTTCACTGATGGGCAAAGCTTGCTGCGGGTCACACAAAATGGCCATACAGGAGAAGTTCAAAGAAGAAAATGAATTCATTGATATTTTATTTTGTAACCCTAAGTATATTAATCAAAATCTAAATATACTTTATACAACTGAATTCGTGTTAATTTTTTAGTTTACATCATTTATGGAAAGTTTCTTCAAAACTTAAGGGATGCTTTGTCTCTCTCTTGCGGCATTCAGCATCAGTAAAAATTGTAACAAAGCATTGTTTATTCAAGAATAACTGAATATGAATGTTCCTAAAAGCTTGAAACAACATAAATTCTACCTACAGTCATGTACAATTTCCCTTAGTTAAATAAATAAATTCTGTAAAAAACACACAGCGCTAGTTATAGTTAAGCTCCGCTTATTCAGCTGCGTAGATCTTGATCGCAATTGAAAACGACCTTAATTAGAAATATTTCCCAACATACTTAATTATTACGAAAAGAACTTGTTTCTATTTTTCTTATACCTACTGTATGAATACTAAATTTAATACAGTAGGTATAACAAAAATAGTTTCGATTAAACTATGTACCTGCAGTGAAACAAACAGTGAAGTGATTCTGACATAATATTGAAATCGGCAGGTCATGGAGCAAATTTACATGATCGAGATGTTCATAGACAAAGTATCAATAGTCTTATCAGAACAAGATGAGCAAAGTTCAGCCAATAAAAGTCTAACCATTAAAGCAAGATTCGGACCGAAAATCCAGTTCATCATCAAAGAAAATCAGATGGTTAAAAACGAAGGCAAGACAGATGACATTGTTGAATGTGACGAACAAGGAAAAAAGAAATTTAGTCGGACCATCAGGAACGGTAGATCGGTACTGTTTCCATCATATCCTGACACAATTGTGATAATGCTTGATAAATTTCCACTTCAGATAGAAGTGTGGAACGACGACGACAAGGAAGAACCTGCATTTGTTGGCCTCGGAAACATGAAGTGGGACACTTCGTTTTTTTCCATGTTAAAAGAGACCAGTGACCCTTCCAAGATGCACGAACCACTAGCTGTTAAACAAGTAGTAACATTATGGAAAGAATGTTGTTGTTCCATTGCTGGAGAAGTATGTATCTTTGTACGTATTAGTTCATTAGGTGACAGCATCATTACTGAATTTCAACAGGTGAAGACAGATCCTAATACATTTGTGTTTAGGGCAAATAAGGCACCAAGCATGTTTCAATGTAAAAGGCTTGAAGGAGATGAGCTCGATTTTTGCATGATTGGAAGTCTTTATGAAACGACTACTCTGGAAGACCCCGATATACTTGCTAACGCACATAATAAGATAGAAATATGTACCGAGCTTGAAAATTGCGGCATGGGACAGAAAGGTTCCGATTACCTTTGTGAGCACAGTGACGATGATGAAGAGAAAAGTGAAAAGAAAACGTATCCTATTAGTATGGTCAGAATGGGAGATATAACAGGACCGTGTGGCAATGCAAATTGTGCGTTAGCTCAAAAAGTTAAGAAATATATCAGAACACTGGAAAGTTATAAAAAAGAAGCTGGCAATTTACCTACCAGTGATAAAGATAAAACAAAAAAGGTTTGTGGTACATGTGGTTGCAAAGATGACCGTTATCATAGAGACTCATGTCCTGACAAAGTTAAACAACCAAAAGAAAAAGATGAATGTGGGCCTTGCGGAAATCTCGTTCCACCAGGAGAGTCCTGTGAAGATAAAAAAAACAAAATGTTTAATACTAATTTAACTCCAAAACATAGTGACAAGCAAATTAATTATATGTTTAGTAGAACAAGGATGCCTTCACTGAAGCAATCGGCGTATGGAAGAGATTTCATAGAAGAAAATTTAGGCCTTCAATTCAGCAACAATTCACCATTTATGGATACTTCGTGCTGCAGTAACAAATTTGCACGAACCAAAACTGAGCATGCAGCATGTAACACTAACCTCACTTCTTCCGATATAAGCACTGAATGTAATAAAGTATCGAAAAGAAATTTTGGCACTCAACAAATAATTTACAATTTTAGTAGTAACGTTAAACCACTAAAGCCATTATCTGTTTATAATACTAATATAGCTGAATCGCTAAAAGCAGTATCTGTCTACAATTGCACCGAAGTCCCGACGACGTCGCGAGACGACAAAGATTGCAAATGTAACCCACCTAAACCAACACCGCCTTGCAAGACGTTCGATTGCGAATGTTTAACCGAAGTACAGAATATTGCTGCGAGAAAACAACACAAACCGTTCTGTCCTCTGTATAAACATAAAGCAACCTGTCCCGTGACAATGATCGACGAAGAACTTGCCGAACTCAACGAATTTGAAGACGCGGAAGCAGAACCCTTACCTTACGGATTACCGCCAATACAACTCGGCCCCTGTCCAGTTATGGGCAGACCTTGCACATACCCTGACGGTTTCGCAAGAATGTATAAAAATGCAGCCATGCCTAACTTACCGCCGAGCTACGGCGAGGCCGGTAAAGTCTGCTGCTCTAAAGAGTTTGAAAGAATAAAGAAAGCCCTGAAAGAATACTTAAAGAACCAAAAAGAAAACGATTTCAGATGCATCAATAAGTTTAACGTGGACACTGAACGCAGGTGCTGTGATAAGGAACAACAATTGCTTTCATTGATGGGCAAAGCTTGCTGCGGGTCACACAAAATGGCCATACAGGAGAAGTTCAAAGAACATAAATAAATTCATTGATGTTTTATTTTGTAACCCTAAGTATATTAATCAAAATCTAAATATACTTTATACAACTAAACATGTGTTATCGATTTTTTAGTTTCAATCTTATTCGGAAAAGTTTCTAGAGGAGGATATAAGTATATTAACTAGAGAAGAACTTCGAGCATAACATGGAACATTCCCCCTTTTCACGTTTTAATTAATTATTCGAGATTCGCAAAAACGTTCCAAGTAAGCATTTTATCTGTAACATTTAGTTCTAATTCGATTAGGTACTTTCTTTGTTTAAGAAGCCTTTGCTCAATAAAATAGGAATGTATTGTTTTGTTTAAGTGGCATTCAAAGTTAGCAAAAATAAAGCAAGACATTGCAGAGCGCCGCGAGGCGCATCAACTATTAGGTAAACTGTGGCATTGCTAAGTTAAGGTGTCAGTTAGAAATGTTTCGGAGTACGGTTAAAGGTCATAGAATTTAAGGGATCAATCCAGGTTAAACGCATGTTTAGAATATTTAAGGAAAAAAAGTCATTGCTTACAGGTGCATTTATTTGTGTAATTGGTTTTTTTATTAATTAACCATGGCGTCTGAAAATATCGAAGACGAAGCTGGTAAAAAGGACAAGAAGAAAAAGAATTCATCGAAATATAACTATACTTTTGGCGACGTTCATCCAGGTATTTATTATTGACTTCAACCCTCAATTTAATACTTTTGGCGACGTTCATCCAGGTATTTATTATTGACTTCAACCCTCAATTTAAAATTAGATTAGTGTACGATGTTTTAAAATTATATTTCCGTTTTAATCTTTCCCTTTGTCAAATTTGCGACTCGAACTTTGAATATTTAGTAAACTAAAATGGTCAAAATAATTTTATATATCTTAAAATTATTTTGACCATTAACACTTTGATTAATTTATGAAGAGCTTCATTTTATTTTTAGGAACAAATATAGGACACAAGTACTGCAATTTCTTGAAACCCGGCCTACCAGTCCCAGCAGGCATGGGGTGGCTGTGGAATGCTCAAGATGTTCCGGGGATGAAGGTAACTAGTAAAAGTTTGAGTAGATACTTGTTTTACAATAATATTTAAAAATAATTTGACATAATGTTTGATTTTGTTTCAGTATCGACGCGGTTGGGCACCGGGCATAATCGGTAAGAGTGTAGGAAAGATGATGACATTCAAATGCCCAAGAGGCGGTAAAGACAAGGATAAAAACAAGAAAAAGAAAAAGAAAGGCGCGAAGCTTGGTGCTGATCTCGGTGCTGGCGACTCTGAGCCTGACGAACCGCTGGAGCCAAAACCAGCGCTCAAAGTCCAAAGAAAGGGCGACACTTTCACGATACAGGTAACTTTGACAATCTTTTCAGATAGCCATTTGTTAAATGAATAACATTTACAGGTAAAAACTCAAGTAATTCAACCGCTTTCAGGTTAATCCATTGAAAGATCTAACCGAAATAGCCTACAATGAAGATCCATACGTAGATTGCGATCCTCTAGTATTCAAGATCATCAAGAAACGGAGTCCGGAAGAACAGGCGAAAGTCGAAGCACGGAAAATGGTCAAGTTAAAGAAACAAAGAGACGGAGAGATTCGTAAAGCTTTAGCGGAAGCAGTTGAAGATATCTGTAAATGTGCGTATATGGACGTTTATTGTAATGACCTGACTGCTATAGATAAAGTGATAGATTCTTGTCCAGCTTTTAAAGAACCTGACTGTGTGTGCAAGGAGGAATCTTTAAGCTCTCTGTCGAGCAATGCAACTTGGGATATAGAATATACTCCACCTTTTGGGTGCTTCGACCTGGCCCCCCGGAAAAGGAAGGCTTATATCCACGTGGAGACACAGTACATACCAGCAGACGCAGGTATAGTGGAGCCGCCGAAATTCAAATGTGGTCAAAAGAAATCAGCTTCGTTAGTGAGCAAATCAAAGCCAAAACCATCACGAAAGAGTTGCCGGTGTTAAATTATTTTGATAATAATCATAAGTTTTTTTTACAATTTAAGATTTTTAGTAACGTCCCCTAAACAATTTGATAACGTCCAATATACATTTTTTTGTCAGAAGTGCTTTTTGTTTTGTATTAAAAAAGGTTTATGTCTCTAAGGCTTGACTCGACCAAATTAGAATTAGCCATTCTCCGCATAAAAATCGTTGTAGAACAAAATTTGTTCGCCTAGACCTCTACAACAACCCCCTTTCGGCTTAATACCCCCTCCCCGAAACATCGTGTAATATAATTGCAATACTTACCCCTAGAGTATCTATCAGCGTTGTAAGCAGCATAATTCTTCAATATTAAAGGTATCATCACAGTGGTTCCGAGAACAACGGCCCCACCCAACGCTAGAGATGCAGGGTTGATGTTTATCGATGGGAGACCCTTGAAATTGAATATAATATAGGCAAATATTTTAACACAACATTTTATATTGTAAATAACTTACTGTAGATCCAAGAGAATCGACGTTTTTCTTTATAGGAATTGTTATAAAAGGTATTGAGAAGTCGAGGTCGACCTGCAAAACAAATTTTCTTTGGATAATTATAAAATCTCAAATTATTATAGCCACAGTTTAGGGTCATTGGTTAGTAGTTCGCGCGACTACTACTTTTTATTAATAGCCGGTTTACATTATTCCAGTCAAGCAATCCAGTAGCGCTGGACTGAAATGAACTTGAACTGGTGATTCCAGTCCAGTGCATTCCAGTAGAGGTTTACATCTTTCCAATAGTAATCCAGCGCTGGATTCGATCGCTGGACTGAAATAATGTAAACCGGCTATACCTAAGTATTAAAAAATCCTGACAGTTTGAACTCTAATCCAATTATCCGTACGTCTATTAAATGTTTATGAATATGGCGGACAGGTAATTTAATTAAAGACAGAAAGGCCCAAAAAAAGGCCTATGCGTAAATAACGCATTCTAGCTAGGCTTGATTCGACCAAATTAGAATAAGCAATGAATAACAATTATCTGCGTACATCGTCATTTTTTGATTAAACAGCGGGCTGTTCTGTTGATGTTCGGGAACATCAACGGCAATTTATCCTTAGAATTGCTATTACTTACTTAATTCAGTTTGGTCGCTAGTCTAATTGCATTAGGTAGCTTACAGTTAAAATTAAAAAGACATTTTTCATTTTTAATCAAGTGGTGTTTATTACTTTTAGCATTGTTTCAACGCTTTTAACGTTTCGAGAGCGTTCCAGGTCCCTTCTTCAGGATTGATCCTGAATCAATCCTGAAGTCCTGAAGAATCCTGAAGAAAAATGTCTTTAATACAACATCGCGAAAACAGAACATAAATCTAACTTACAGTTATATCGCGATCCTCTAAAAAGTTGAACGAAAATATCTTCGCTTGTCTCTTAGGAACCACCAAAACAACCAAGCAGCAAAACACATACGCTCTCAACAACATTTTAACACATCTTCTTGATTGCAGCCAATTAGGAAACCGATACGGTGGTGTTGCTGCCAAAACTCTTAACCGTTTGCCGCCATTTTTACGGTGCGTTTAAAGAAATAGCTACATGAAATCAATGTGCATGACCAGCGGGTAATGTTCCGCCAGTTTTCCGCGTATTGTTTGAGTAACTGTTCGGATATGAATTGTGAGTTAGCGGTGGCTATTGGATGGAAGATTACAAGGGCTTACAAATCTCGTTGACAGCACAGTAAGAATAGGTACTTGTTGTTACATTTTTTCGGGTCATATAGCGTATTTATAGGGGACTCTCGCGACCCTTCGCGACCAAGACCATTGTAACGGTTAAAACGTCGAGGTAAGAAAATAAATAATAATACGCGATAAAGACCCGGGAAAATGTAACTATGTTAACAAATCGTGTGAATTTATAATGCAATTAATGTGATTGGTTATGCAACGTGTTTCGAGCAGGGGTATTAAGCTGAAAGGGGGTTGGTCTAGGCGTCTAGGTGAACAAATTTTGTTCTACGACTTTTGGGAATATATAATAATAGCAATAGTTGACTATAAATTATTCGTAGTCGAGACTTGATTGATCCGCTGAACCTGGGTTCCAAGTCTGCTCTCACGATCTTGGCTTAATAGAGTGTCGATATGGTAATTGTCATATTTTAAGTGTATTTGACACTCATTTTGGTCGGCAAATATCGTCAAATACACGTCAATTCTAATGACAATCTATTGAGACACGATTGTTAGAGCAGACTTGGGATCAAAAGATTAGGTCATGCATGAGTGTCCTTCTGCGGACTTGAAGATGCAATGTGTCATATAATGCTGTAATCTTATCACTCGGCAACCGACGACGGTATTGACGCGATCTATAATCAACACAATTAATATTTATCGTCGGGCGCCGATAATGATTACATTTCTAAGAATAGCGGATTTCGGTAACCTAATTCGAAAATTAGTCAGCCGATGGATCAATACGTTCCAGCATACAGAAGAGGCGTAAAAAGTAAATTGCATCCGTCAGATTACGCTTTTGTCAGTACGTGATTTTTTGCCTGTTTTGGTTCACATTCGTAATGGACTGACTTTTCACATTCGTCAGTGTGCATGCTGTTTAGTTTAGACACTATTTCGTCAATAGTAGGTAGCTTAAAAAACTCTCTCGAGTTCTCGATCAAACCATAGCCATAGAGGCATTGTGTCCATTCTATTAAAATGTTATTCCTGGAAATGGATTATGATAAAGTGTTACTATGCCTCAATATAATTTATTATGTGCAACTCGATTAATCTATCTTCTAAATTATAAAAAACTAGCTGACCCGGCAAACTTTGTTCCGCCTTAAAGGCAATAAATAAGCATTTTTTTTAATCGAACGGGATAAAAAGTATCCTATGTCCTTCTCCTGGCTCTAAACTACCTCCCTGCCAATTTTCAGCTAAATCGGTTCAGCCGTTCTTGAGTTATAAGTGGAGTAACTAACACGACTTTCTTTTATATATATAGTAGATAGTAGTAGATATATATAGATGAATCGCTGAATGTGTTGCTAAGCGCAAATCTCGAGCAACAATAGCAACCCCGACATTTTTTTTGTAGTGGTTGCTATTGTCAAGAGAAGAATCTTATGAAAGAAAAAAATACTGAACCGATTTTGATGAATGTGGGTATGGAGATAGATACCTATTAGAAAGCCGTATTAGTAGGGTAGGGTAGTAGTAGGGTAGGGCAGTAGTAGGGTAGGGCAGTAGTAGGGTAGGGTAGTAGTAGGGCAGTAGTAGGGTAGGGTAGGGTAGGGTAGAAGTAGTGTAGGTTTGTAGTTTTTTATATAATAACGAGCAGGACAACGTCTGTCGGTTCAGCTAGTCATGAAGTAAAGCTTCCATCAATCTCAATATCAATTTTAATAGGTAATAATATGTACAATTTTATCTGTGCTTTCTTGGTATAACTAATACTTATAAATACCTAACTGATAGGTCGTCGTATACCTACTCGTAGTTAAACAATTCATTTCAAAACAAACAATTAATTAGAATCTCATTAATATCTTATTATAAGCCTATGGTAGGGAGCCCAACGAGATTGGCCAGACGGTGACGGACATTAGCCACGTAAAAAAAAAGATATCATGTAGTTAAGCTGCCCGACTCTAGCTTACATAACAGATAAGTCGGTTGCACTGTATTTAGGACAGCTCAATATTATTGTTTTGTCCTTTTGTTCGAAGTCGGGTTTCGATTTTTTTTATTTTTTTCGATAAAGGCTACTTCTTATAAGCACGCAACACGTTACCCACCGCTGCGCTGTGCTTCTGCTCAGCAACATACTTCCCTGGTCGTCCGTTCAAGCACAGCGATGGGTAGGTAGTCCGAAAAACGCTGACGAAGTCGCGGGCACAGCTAGTAGAAGAATAATTAACTGCATGTATTCGGATATTGTAAATGTTTTGTCAGAGGCCGCGTCATTGTCATGTGAACGTGTGAGGACACGGAGGAGGGGTGGTCATATTGCTGGCTGGAACAGGCACGTAGCGCCTTTACACAGGGAGGCCAGGCTTAGGTTTCTGGCCTGGGTTGATGCCGGTAAACCAAACAATGGGCAAGTATATGATGAGATGTGTAAGAGCAGGAAGTCTTTTAAAAAACGACTCAAATGGTGTCAAAACCAAGAAGAGCAAATTAAGATGGACATGCTTGCCTCGCATCACTCCGCCAAAGACTTCAAGCAGTTTTGGAAGGGGACAAACAGGATGAGTCCTAGGCCTGGCCTGCCTGTGAGCGTGAATGAGGTAAGTGATCATAGAATGATTGCTAACCTATTTAAAGATCACTTTAGGGTAGCGAGGGGGGTTGGGTCAACTGTGTGTGCGGCGGAGGAGTCCGATGATGGGACTGTCGGTCCGCTTCTGGAGCGGACGATACGTTTTAGTGCGAAACAGGTTGCCAAAATTGTTAATGCAATGCAGAGAGGCAAATCTCCCGGACACGACAGTCTCAGCATCGAGCACCTCAAGTTTTCAGGAGTTCATCTTTCGCGCGTACTCTCCATGTTTTACAACTTGTGTTTGTGTCATGGGTATCTGCCTGATGATCTTACTAAAACGATAATAGTTCCCATCATCAAGTGTAAGACTGGAGACTCGTCGAATAAGAGCAATTACCGTCCTATTTCCCTAGCAACTGTAATTGCCAAGGTTCTTGACAGCTTGCTTAACGATGTGTTGCTAGAGCACGTTGAACTGCATGATGCTCAGTTCGGATTTCGGACTGGACTATCAACAGAGAGTGCGATACTGTGCCTTAAGCAGGCTGTCAGGTACTACACGGATAGGGGGACGCCAATTTATGCCTGCTTCCTCGACTTGTCCAGGGCTTTTGATACCGTAAGCTATGATAAGCTGTGGAACAAGGTGTGGGGAGCGGGTGTACCGCCGGAGGTGGTTTCTCTGCTAAGAGCCTGGTATGGTGGTCAGCAAAATCAGGTCCGGTGGGCGGGTGAGCTCTCAGATGCGTTTGGCATGGAATGTGGGGTACGGCAGGGCGGGATCACCTCTCCTCTGCTGTTTAATCTATATGTGAACGACCTCATCGGCGAGCTCAGCAGCACACATACGGGATGCATCATAGATGGCGTGAGTGTCAATAACATTAGTTACGCGGATGATATGGTGCTGCTGGGACCGTCGGTCGGGTCGATACGTTAGCTAGTTGCAATTTGTGAGGCGTATGCTGCGGACCATGGACCAAGTTACAACTCAAAAAAGAGTGAATTACTCATATTTAAAAGTGGGAAAGCAGAACCAGTCCATGTTCCGCCTATTATGCTAAATGGTGCGGCCTTAAATAGGGTAAGTAGTTTTAAGTATTTGGGACATATTGTCAGTGAGGCTTTTCATGATGATCAAGACATTGAGAGGGAACGTAGAGCGCTGGCAGTCCGGGGAAATATGATCGCGGGAAGGTTTGCACGCTGCTCGAGAGAAGTGAAAATCACTCTTTTTAAGGCTTACTGCCAGTCCTTCTACACGAGCAGCCTTTGGCTAAACCACACTCGCCGGGCTGCCAGGGATCTACGGATCCAGTACAACGATATTTTCAGGATGCTGATGCGATTGCCTCGCTTTTGAAGAGCATCGCCGATGTTTGCTGAAGCGCACACGAGTGACTTTCATGCAATCGTGCGTATGAAAGTCGCTTCGTTACTACAGCGGACGCGCGGCGGCTGCAACGGCATCCTGCAGATGATTGTTGCCCGGTATGATTGCCCCATACAAAATCGGTGGATGAGGGTAATGATGGGTGAGAAACTATAGGAAATTTTACGTTTTAATTTAGTTTTATTATAATTTGGTTTTAATCTAATCTAATTTAATTTCGATTGTGACATATGGATTTTATCTGAAATAAATCTATATATATAAAAGAAAGTCGTGTTAGTTACTCCACTTATAACTCAAGAACGGCTGAACCGATTTAGCTGAAAATTGGCAGGGAGGTAGTTTAGAGCCAGGAGAAGGACATAGGATACTTTTTATCCCGTTCGATTAAAAAAAATGCTTATTTATTGCCTTTAAGCCGGAACAAAGTTCGCCGGGTCAGCTAGTATAATATATCTATTCTACGAATTGTCAACTCTATGTTGCAGCAATTTGTAGTGTTTTCACACGTTGTGAACTTTATGATTTTTTTAAAATAATAATATAGCTGTGCACCTGTCACCTACGACGTTGATGAACTCCGTGACGCGACGACGGGCGAAAACTCGCTTTCGGTGCAGAAAGTTGCGGGTTCGATTTCCACCGGGAACAAGTATTTAATAAATAAATATTGCCCGACGTTACACACAGCATAATCTAGCCCCAAACTAAGCACTAGGCTTGTACTATGGGTACTAGACAACGGATATACCACATTA
This sequence comes from Idaea biselata, assembly GCA_958496205.1. Lineage (NCBI taxonomy): Eukaryota > Metazoa > Arthropoda > Insecta > Lepidoptera > Geometridae > Idaea > Idaea biselata. The sequence goes on from OY292402.1 coordinate 10,517,498, forward strand.
TTATCCTTTTTTTTCTGTAATTACATGCATAAAATACATAGAAAACACCCAGACCGGAAACAAATAAGTATTTATTTTTAAGCCTAAATACTTGCACCCGGCGGGAATCAAACCTCCAACCTTATGCATTGCAGTCGGGCCTTTACCCGACGCGCCCCTGAGGTCGTCATTTAGGCCAACTATACGGGGTTCTTGGTTTCCAATCCATAAACGTGCAGGGGGTCTCCACATCAAAACGAATAGGTATCTTTTCTTCTGTGACTTTTACGGCCGAATACAGAAACGCAACTCAAAATTTAGAGTTCTACTTAAACAAGTAAGCACCTCTCAAATTCAAAGATTCCCATACTATTTTTAAATTTAGAAGCTGTTCAATTATTGAAGTAAGTACGCCTCAAATTTTAAGTGGCGTTTCTGTATTCGGCTGTAAACTAAATCAACGGATACCTCAAGATCAATGAACTTTAAAAAACCCTAAAAACAGGTGATTTTCAAATAAACTTTAAACGCAAAATTATCGAAAACTACAGTTTCAAACAAAAGTTGACCTAGATTCGCTTATTAATGAATTAAATAAATTTTTTATTGTAGCTACACAACATAAAATATTGTAACAATCACAATAGGTACAAAGAAAACATACACAACTACACAACTTAGAACAAGGTGGCACAATGGGCGGCCTTATCGCTAAAAGTGATCTCTTCCAGGCAATTGTCACATAACGATACACCTCAAAAAAGTCTAACTTCACCGACTAGGTAAGAAAGTAAGTATTTTAATAAGGAAAATGAGGAGCTCACTAGCTGTTTCTGCCGATCTCAAATGGTCGTGCGGGTTAAGCAACGCTCGGCGCGGTCATTACTTGGATGGGTGACCGATAATTTGTGTAGCTAAAAATCGTTTTCACGAGCTCCTCGGAGCTTCGTAAGGCACGTTAAGTTAAGCCCACCTGCTTCCCGGTTGTTATATCTGATAGCAGTCGTTAGATCAAGTTGGAGGCCTTAGGGCGACCTGAAAACTCCAACTATAGGTGAGCCACACCACTATACGAAAAGAAGAACAAGATCATGATAAATTATTATTTGTCCAAACAAATACCGTCTATCTGCTGCTTATGAATGTCTCAAATATGTTGTTTAACACACCGTGACTAACTTGTCACGATCGACATTGCAAGCTCACCTCACATTATCTAGCTAGAACAATAGAAGGTACGTAAGGTTTGCCGTATAGGCTCGGCAGAATGGGGTTACCCCATCTCTTCCCGTGGGTGTCGTAAAAGGCGACTAAGGCATCTGAGGGAGATTAGCAAACCTTGAGTTCTCCCCGCGCAGTGGCGGATAAGCTGCTTGTCCCTAGGAGAGTGTCAGGTAGGCGGAAGGTAAAAATATTACCATATTTACTTGCAGAAGGTGTGGTCAATGATAAATTACCTACTGCGCGGATCCTAAATAATTTGGGTTAAGTGGACCCTGCGGGCTCTCGAGTAACCGAGAGGGATGCAACCGGAAACATCGCTCAGATGAGAAATAATAGATGGTATGTAACATAAGGTACCTTGGTAAGGTAACTTACGTTCCTACAGTTGCTGTTACCTGTTGCTCTACATTACGTTCGGAAATGGTAGTTTGGGGACAGTCTACCTACTCTTTTCTCAAAACAAACTTCACAAACCTAGTCGACTGTTTCCTCCCTGGATGAAGTTATTAGAAAAAAATATATGACATAAGTCCTACATCAGCCATGACCCACGTTATGATTTTTTTCATTTTCTAATTTTTCTTAATTTTGTTTTTAAGTATTCTAATTAGAAAATGATTAAAACCAAAACGTAGGGGCATGGTCATGGCCTGGCAGATATAGGTTTATGGCATAAACAATATTTGCTCTAATGTCTCTAATCCAGGAAGGAAACAGTCGACTACGTTTGTATGGAGAAAGTGTAACATCTGGAGAGATAGTGGCCTAACGCTCACCTTTATACCAAAATTTAAAAAGTAGATACCCACCGACTACCGCAGATTTTCCCCTCAAGGTTTTCATTGCAATAATGTGCAATAATGAAAATTACTGTATGAATGTTTCTCACAAAGAGTTATGAAAGATAACAACAAAGGTCTTTGGTGACATTTGAATACATGCGCTCATCGTCACCCTGGTTTTTACGCTCCAAATATGCTGGCGAATGGAATTATAATGTCTACTGACTTTATATAATTTACAAGAATTGTCACGCTAAATTCTACTAATAGGTAGGTACACCTACCTACTTTAAATGCGAAAGTTTGTCTGGTCATGGTATTGATGTCGCGATGGCAATAGCTGAAGTCGGGCAGTTTTACTGGATAGATCCAGATTGTATGTAGTTTAGCTGCCCGACTTAAACTACATAACAGATAAGTCGGTTCATTGCACTGTAGATATGTAGCGGAGGAAATTTTGTCCTTTTTTGAAGTCGGGGTTTGAATATATTAAATAATTTTTATATCATTAAAAAAATAAAAACATTTAAAAAATGTACCACTATACAATTAAATGAAACAATCAAAATTATCATAACTAAACAAACTAAACAAAAAAAAATACCCTTGACCTAAAATAAACCATCCCCAAGCCTTCCCGATGCAAAGCTGCCTAAAATGCTACCAGCATTCCCGCGTTGAACCACAATGGACAACCTTTGCAGCAGGAACGCTGCGGAACGGACATCATGCCGCATCATGCATTTTTCACTATACAACGATACTTAGGACATTCTGATACAGTGAAATTTATGAGATTAAGCCTGGCCGCACACGTACGTGTTCCGTATACGTATTCCGAATACGTTTTTTTTTCATTCAGTCAGTATATTTTTCGTTCGGAAACAAAACTGATGTGTGCGGTAATCAAGACATTTTATATGGATTTGAAGCATTCAGGAATCCCGAATACGGAAAATGAATTCGGAAAACGTATACGGAACACGTAGGTACGTGTGCGACCAGGCAAAATGTTAATGATAATGTCAGTCTATACAAAGTTATGCCAGGGCATTGCAATTTGGTGCCATCAAATCACCCATTGAACAGCTGATCAATCTTGTACAAGAATAACATCATCCGATGTTATTCTTGTACAAGATTGATCCAGTATGTGATGGTTACGGTTTAGCTACACTAAAAATGGAAGCTGCTATTAATCTTCGTAATGCTCCGTACATTAGCGTCTAGTCTATCTAATGGCAGATTAGAGCAGTTAAAAGCAGTGGAGCAGTAGGTAACACACAAACATGGAATACTTAAAATAAACTTAGCTTGCTATGCTAGTTACCTCGTTCTAACGTTCTAACTTTTTGAGGATGTCGTCTGACCACCAATTCCTGCCCTAATTTTTCGATTGTGTACATTATTAGGAGGAGGGAAAAGTCTACGTTATACGGAGAATGAGTTTACTTTCCACTTAACTTCGTTATAAGATCGTTAAAATTACACAGTAAGTTTTTTTTCATCCCATCTATTCGAAAAGTGTCGCTTTGGTCCTCTATAAGTGCGACCAAAGTAGCTCTTTTCTGTTAAGATAAACAGCCGGGAGCAAAGTAAAACAGCCGGGAGCAAAATAAAACAGCCGGGAGCAAAGTAAATTTGAATTTGGAACATATGTATCATTCATAGAAATCAAACGTAAATTATATGAATTACTGGCTTACCACGGGGCTAGATGGCGCTGTGTGTTGTTCACAGAATTTATTTATTTTATTAGTTTCATTAGTGTCATTAGTTTCAGTTTCATTAGTGTCATTAGTTTCATTTGCTTCATTAGTTTCATTAGTTACATTTGTTTCATCAGGTTCATTAGTTTCATTAATTTCATTAGTTTCATTAGGTTCATTAGTTTCATTAGTTTCATTAGTTTCATGAGTTTCATTAGTTTCATTGGTTTCGTTTGTTTCATTAGTTTCATGAGTTTCATTTGTTTCATTAGTTCATTAGTTTCATTAGTTCATTAGTTTCGTTAGTTTCGCTAATTTTGTTAGTTTCGTTAGTTTCGTTAGTTTCGTTAGTTTCATTAGTTTCACGAGTTTCATGAGTTTCATGAGTTTCATGAGTTTCATTAGTTTCTTTAGTTTCATTAGATTCATTAGTTTCATTTGTTTCATTTGTTTCATTTGTTTCATGAGTTTCATTAGTTTCATTAGTTTCATTAGGATCATTAGTTTTATTAGTTTTATGAGTTTCATTAGTTTCATTAGTTCATTAGTTTCGTTAGTTTCGTTAGTTCCGTTAGTTTCGTTAGTTCCGTTAGTTTCGTTAGTTTCGTTAGTTTCGTTAGTTTCATTAGTTTTATTTATTTTGCTTATTTTTTTAGTAATTATATGAAATTTTCACAGATGATGTATTTCTGTAGCCGCTATAACAACCAACAAATATTTATAGAGGGCTTCTGTATAATAAACGTGATATTAAAATTTTATACCCAACATTTTTGTTTAAGTAAATAGGTATATTCACGAATTACATAACACCATATCTTATTTATTTTCTCATAGAAGGGGATGAAAAGTAGAGTATATGACTCGAGAGCAAATTATTTTTGCCTCGGGCGATGTATACTTTGAATCCCTCGCTGCGCTCAGAATTCTACGTTAGAATCCCTCGCTACGCTCGTGATTCTATTCTAGAATTCCTCGCTTTGCTCGTGATTCAAAGTAACGCCCTCGCCGTAAAAATACTATTTTGCTCCCTTGTTATACAATCTACTAATTTGCATGAGACGTTACAGACAGCGCAATCTAGCCCCAAAGTAAGCACTAGGCTTGTACTATGGGTACTAGACATACCGAGTAGATACTCGGTAGACTATACCTACCCGGTAGACCAAAGCGAAGATAGCGTGACGAGAACGACAACCTTCTGCATTGCAGTCGGGCTCTCACCCAACGCGCCACAAAGGCCGTCAGAGTAGGTCCAACTAATGATTATCCATTTCAAGCTATCGCAAAACAATAAAACGTCCTACTTCCCTACCAACGGATCCTATATTTCCTTCCTACTTCGATAAGATCTTACCACAATAACCAAGTAAAAGTATTATGCAATACCAACGACATTTTCATGCAATTTCCACATACGATTGTTTTGGACCAAGCTATGGAACGACAAGTATAAAGCATAATGCGTATGAGGAACTCGGCAGTGGCACGCAAGCCTCCAAGATGACCAAAATAGAAGTGTTCTTGTGTGTCCTGGCTTGGAGTGTGGTCAGTGCTGAGTATCGAGATGATGGGTGAGTAATCGGTTTATTCCATTAGTGTCTTTCAGTCAGGTCAAACTTAAGCCTCAGTGACCTTTATTCAAAATGTTTGTGTAGGTAGGTACCACGTATAAAATAGCTTCTCAAGTTTAACAAGTACTTAAATAAATCATATTTATTTTACATATGGTTCTAGTTAATTAAATCATGCTAAAATAAAAATTACTAAAACTAACTAAAACTAAACAATAAAATATAAAACTAGTAAAATTCAGCCAAACAGTTCGTCCCCCAACGTTCCCGACACAAAGCTGCCAAGCAAACTAGCCGCGTTGCCACGCTGGATGGCAACAGACAGCCTCTGCACCAGGAACGCCCCGGAGCGTTTAATGTACTTAAATAATCAGTTACTTATGTTATGGTGTTAAGCAGTTGGTCCCGGTTGTTGTCTCGGTTAGCAGTTGTTAGGTCAAGTTAGAGGCCTTAGGGCGATCTGAAAAGTCTAATACTAGGTGAGCCACACCACTACACGAAAAGAAGAAGTTAGTTATGTAGTAAAACCACAAAACCACTGTTTACTTACAAGTTGTGCGCTTCGGCACTACCTACGTAAAATCTTAGACTCTAGCATTAACTTTTAAGAACGTGGCGACTGTTACCATTTCCATACAAACTTAATACCAAAATAAATTATGAAAAATTTAGTTTTCTACCTTAATATCGATATTATTCGGATTAAGATTTTACTTTTAAAGGGTCCCCACCGCAAGGTTTTCCAAAATATTCATTCGAAATGAAATAAAACGGAGAAACATTTTTTCATTGAAAAAGGTTTCTTCGTTTTATTTAAATGTCTCGTGTTATGTTTTCATAATTTATTTTGGTATCAAGTTTGTATGGAAATGGTAACAGTCGCCACGTTCTTAATGTGAAGTGAAAATACGTTGCTAGACATCTAAGTACTAGTCTAATAATAATAAGGCCAGATTTCAAGTAGGTACGTTTTGAGTTCTAATTCTAAGTGATCTTCCCCAATAATTTCAGTACAATAACCGATTTCAGTTTCGATTTTAGAGGGTTTATGCCGAGTTACCAGCGGACGGAAGATCAGCTCGCTGAACCTTCTGCCAGGATCGACAAGTCGCGAGACGAAAGAGACAGCCAGGAAAGAACACAGCGGTTTGGGATATCTGCTTATGGGGGAAGTGGACAGGTGAGATAAAATCGACTTATTTGGTCTGAAATCAAGTATTTTTCTTCGAAAATTACGTGATCCCGTTACTTTGAATTAAGAAAGCAACCGTTATTACCTACTGCAATGTTTTTATTTTTTAGTGTTAGTGTTTGTATAAAAATTAAATTATATCCTTTTTGTTACAAAACCCAATGCTACCTGCGGGACTAACTCACGACCTCCCCTTAATTAGTAGAGTAGGGCGTAGAATTACCAAACTCAGCTCTCCAGAATCACCACATGAGAGCTCTACTTAAAACAGAAATTAAGGCCACTCTGGCGCGTCGAGCGAAGGCCTGACTGCAATGCAGAAGGTTACGGGTTCGAATCCCGCCGGGTTCAAGTATTTATTTATGCTTAAAAATATATGTTTATTTCTGGTCTGGGTGTTTTCTATGAAACATAATATGTAGGTACCTACCTATGTATTTACAAACATTAGGTATTTAATTTACTTAGTATATGCTATAGTAGCAGCCTAGTGCTTTTGTAGTTTGATGACGCGCTGTATGTAACGTCGTGCAATATTTATTCATTAACCATAGGTAAATGAAAAAACAATTCTGTAGCTGCCCAGTGTTCGAGTTTTCTAATCTGCTAATATTTCAGGGAGGCTACGGCACTACAGGCACTGGGCTCTACGGCCCAGTCAAGATCGACCTAGGCGGTGTTCTCATAGGCACTGTTCTTGGTTTCGGAGCTGTCGTCATATTGCCGAAGCTAATTCACGCCCTATCCTACAGCTATGGAGGCGGTTATGGAAGAAGTAAGTTTTAATCAACCTTAGGGTCATAGGAACTGGACTGGTCTCTATTAGAGACTAGAAGGAGAAAGGTTGCCTGATAGTGATCCATTTCAAACTCGTCTCTGACGGACGAGCTTCACCAGTTCCAGGAGGGTTACTGCGGTTCGTTTCGATACGACATCGATACTGTCATACGATGATTCTACTGTCACATTCTGATAGTAGGGTGACAGTAGAACCATCGTTGTCGTATCGAAACGAACCGAAGTAACCCTCCTGAGTCAAACTGTGCGGGAAATTACTTACGCGCCTTTAAAAAAGATGCCTTTCATAATTCGAACGTACCCACCATCTAGGTAATCTACTTAAGTTGCAAATATTATCAAATATTTGACTCTGGCTAATTCCCAAATGGCCATTATTGGTTCAATCCGAGAAGAAAATAAAAAGAACAATGGTACAGGTCCCGGCAAACAACTTGAAAATGTTGACGTGGAAGGGGTAAGTTGGCGCAGTACATTTTACAAGCGACTTCTATGAGAAATCGACTTCCCCATTTTATTTCTAGATGTTTGCCAGGACCTGTACAGGATTTTGCCCTGCGGTGTTGGAATACGTATAGAATATACTAATGGCCTGTTCATTTCCTTCCAGGTCTAGAACCAGACTTCAGCCAGATGTCAGATTGGTTCAACAAGCTAGATGAGACCCTGAACCGCTACAATGTAGACTCATCAGCTTGCATGCAAAGACTTACCTGCTCCTACGTGCAATTGGCAAATGAAAACGTTATTACGGGAAACGCTACCGATTTTGATGGCATGTTGTCTTCACTGTCTAGGTAAGTGAATAGTTACCATCTTGAGTTGGTCGCCTAGCAAGAATAATTTTATGCCTACAAGCCCCGACATACTCGTAGAGTCATCTATACTAATATTATAAAGAGAGAAGTTTTATTTGTTTGTTTGTAACACATAGGCTCCGAAACTGCTGAACCGATTTCAAAAATGATTTTACCAATAGAAAGCTACATTATCGAGGTCCACTTCACTTTTTATCCAGATATTCCCGCGGGACGGGACATACGCGGGCGGAACCACACAGGATGCTGCTGGCACTTACGAGTCATAAAATGACTTGGGTGTTAACAGGCAATTAATAAGGGCGGCTAGCAAACCTACTCCCCGCGCGGTAGCAAGTAACTTGGTCTCTAGGAGGGTTGGTCAGGCAGGCGGCCGACCGTAGAATATTGCCAAATCTGCAGTAAAATTGCAGTAGGTATGGTCAATGATGACTTGCCTACTGTGCCAACCCCAAATGGGGGCTGCCGAAAAGGGATGCAACCAGGAATATCGCTCAGATGAAAAGGATCTGTGTTCCAATCCTACTAATATTATAAAGACGAAAATTTATTTTATGTTGTTAAATAAACGAGTATATTTGTTAGGTACTCTTTCACGCAAAAACTGACGAACCGATAGCGTTGAAACTTGGTATGCAGAAAGATCTCTACTGACACATTATGAAAGGCTACTTTATATCACGATATCCCGGCGGGGTCGGGACTACACGGGTGAAACCGCAGAGTGCAGCTAGTTATTTATATTTATTTTCAGTAACTCGATAGTCCGGCGCATGCTTTCCGGGACTTCAGTCTACGATGCTGTATCAGCGGGCGGGTCTTCGGATACGGACTGTCAACTACTCTATTCAAAATGTAAACTTGATAAGAAAACTGTAGTCAAAGTCCTGAGCCAGCTTGTGCCTTCGTAGTTAAATGAATTAAATGTTTAGTTTAGATATTTTGTGTTTTATTCTATTAAAAGAACGAAATACGATTGGTAAATCAAAACTTAGGACTTATATACGCTGATATAGGACTTATAGAATAAACATATTTTTTGTAATATCTTTATCCAGGGAGGAAAGTCGACTACGTTTGTAAATTTTGTTGCCCCAGCATATGAAATCGTTTAAAATTTTTTTAATTGATGTTACTGTGAAATTCTATACTTACCTACCTACAGTTAATTTCGACCGTTACAGTGCATATTACAAACTAGGGCATGAATCCCGGGATCCCGGGATATCGTAATCCCGGGATCTCGGACGCAAAAGTTCGATATTATAATCCCGGGATTGAGTGATCCGATATCGAGATTTGAGCAATTTACTATTTGGGTATAAATTAAGGTTTTTAGCTATATTTTTCCTCATGGAATGATTGAATGGAACTATTAAAATTAAACCCAAATTAGTCTACCCCTGAGGAAGAGATCTGTAAAGGTTTAGAAGCGTAGGGAATTGGTAAAATGTTTAAAACATTGAAAGTAACGTGATTCATTGCAATTTTTCAGACAAGTATTTTTTATACAAGCTCACATGCAAAATTTTTCTGCTAACATCATTTTAGTGGTGCGCCTAGAATTTGGCGCGAAAGTTTAGACACTTTCGGGTTTAGGCTATTTGTCCGCCATATTTCCAAAATGATGGGGTGGACGGCCCTCGGGGTAACTTATTTACGTAATGAAACCACTAGAGTCTTAAATATATTAAATATTTTATATTTAACACATTTTATTGTAATAAATTCGCCTTTTTAACGATATCTAAAATCCCAGTATCAATCCCGGGATCCCGGGATTGAGCTCTTAATATCGATATCGCCCCGGGATTGAAAACCTTCCGATATTGCATGCCCTATTACAAACTGCTTCAAATTCTGGACTCTGAATACTCTGATACCCATTATACTCAAATTTATCAGCATTACATTTCAACATCATTATAATTGCAAACAATACCTTCAAATATTTTCTCGAGCATCTCCGTGCTTCGGAAATGGTCCCGGTTTTTATCACTGTTAAAATAGTCGTTTACGTCAAGTTAGGGCGGCCTGAAAACTCTAAAAATAGATGAGCCACACCACTGTACGAAAATAAGATAAATACGGGATCTTCTTCGTCGTGTCGATGGCACATTTTTTGACCATGTTAGATTCGCCCACTCCAGCATACTGCGAGGCTCCTGGCTTTGCCGTTCGCTGCCATCAAATCAGCCAGCGTACAGTTGTTAGGGCTAGAGGGGCAGGTCAAAAGATGTTGCATGTCGTTGTTGCAATACGGGATCAACTTATATCTGACGATAGAACAAATACCAAGTGTAAAATTTAACAATTTATTTAAGTTCAACACCAAACCCTATCTACAACCTGATATGCTTGGCATTCAAACCTCAGCACTCATTCATTCGAATTCATATAAATTACAATGTACTTGGTATTTACTAACATAATTCATTTAAACTAGGTACACAAACAGGGTTACTAAAGAAATACTGCATTTGGCTCACAGGGTGATATACATTTCAGTCAAATAAGCCATTATATATAAAACTATGGAGTAAATTTTGGGGATTCGAACGTCTTTTAGGGTTCAGTACCCAAACGGAACCCTATTTCTGAGACTGCGCGGTCTATCTGTCTGTCTATTACCAACCTTCCCAATCAATCACGGCCGGCATTGAGGTTAAGAATCGTAGTCAGCTTTACACCCTCGATCTCTAGAAACTCACCCAAGTTGGTCATAGTTGGGGACGCTATAACATATATTCATAGATTAGTCGTCCAGGGGTTCCGTATCTCTAAGAAACGGTTGATTTTCAAGTAAACAATAGTTAGGTTACGTTAGTAGCCTGAGTTAGGCTCACTGATTTGTACCACCACTCTGAGAGCCAAATGCAGTTTTTTTTTTCAAAAACTTAGTATTGTATAGGTACTGAAACGATGGTGGAGCATAACATAGCGATTTTCTGCTGCTTAGATACGGTGCAAACGGTAAACACATAATAATGTGTTAGCCAGACAATTAATTACGTATATAAGCCTATTTCTTTTCGTATAGGTACCTAGGTTAGCGATTTAAAAAATTGATTGTAAAACATTTATACAACTTAGATATGTATAATTATAAATAACACACAGTCTTCTATACATATCAGTGCCCTGTTTATTAAATCTTACAAGACTTGTAAGCATTTTGTAAGGATGAATGTTGCAAGTTCACATGTTCACAACACAACTCACAAGTTTCACAAGAATTTCACAATTTGTGCGCACAAATAACCTTAAAACTTGTAAGGTTATTGACAGGCTTAGTTCTACTACCGTCTTAGTATCTTCTAAATGAGCGTGCTACATCTTGGACCATATCATCAATTACCATCAGGTAAGATAGTGATAAATCGCTCATTTATCGTTTATTAAAAAAAACACGACTTATCTGCCCGCCGACTCTCCATTCCAACTTACAAGTTTCAAAAATGTTCCTTAAGCCGCAACACGACATCGCGAGGCAAGCGTTGCTAATAGTTCGCCTTGCATGCCTCGGGCTTTGTGGACGTGTGTGCTAACAGTGAGCATTCGTGTCATACGATCGTTGCGAACGCCGCCTCAGTGTGGCCGTGCGTTCCCTGTGGACGGACGGGTGTATTTCTATTGTTCTACTGACGAACTCTGTGCGTGATTGTTTGCGTGCTCAGCTTGAGCATGTATCGTGTGGGACGAATGCATAAATGTAATCACACATGCCTCAGGTTGAGGCATGCGTGACGAGCCATTCGCGAAGCTTGCTTCGCGATGTCTGGTTGCGGCTTTAGAAATTTTGGGATTACGGCACGGACTGAACCAATATCTGAACGATTTAAACATATAGCCTTGTAAGTTTTGATAAACAGGGCACAAACCATCATAAGTATACGATAAGGCCAAACTGAACAGACAAACCTGTGCCAGTCCGGACTGAACCGATCTCAAGTTACTTAAATCACTTACAGCCGAATACACAAACGCCACTTAAAATTTGAGGCGTACTTAAATAATTAAGAAGCTTCTAAATTTAAAAATAAAATGGGAATTTTTGAATTTGAGAGTTGCTTAGTTGTTTAAGTAGAACTCGAATTTTGAGTTGCGTTTCTGTATTCGGCCGTAACACACCGTATCTAAGCACTCTTTTATTATTTGGCAATGAGCTCAGGTCTATTGTGTGAACATTTTTTTTAAGTATAAACAGTGCTTTTTTTTAAAGCGGGGGCAAGTGTTGCCAAGTTTTTGTAAAAAGATATTGATTACTCCAGTGTAGTGTTGATGGAATTGTAAAGCTTGAATTCCAATTTTGTTCATTAGAGTAATATTGTGTTGCCAGATTATAATAGGTACAAAATTAAGAGCCTACTTAACTTATTTTGTAACACATTATGAATTAGCGATTTTCAATGTAAGAACGGGGTAAGTATTTACCATGTTTTAATTTGAAATTACTGGCGAAATATCGAACTCCGTAAAAAACCATAGTAAACTGAAAACCCCGTTTTAAAATAATCTTTGTACAATAAGAAAGAAAGAAGAAGTCAAACAAAAATAACCGATAGTGTCATTAGTTAGCGACTGTCCCTTTCGGTTTCTGTATTAACTAAAGGCAGAATTAGACAGTTCACTTTTGCCGTTCAATTTGAATGAAGCAACCAAAATTGAACTGTATAAACATAAAAGCGAATCATTCAATCAGATTGAATTCAATGTGGTTGAACCGTGTAATTCTGCCTTAAGATAAAAAGATAATCTGTAATTTTTGTCGTTAAAAAAGATGCTTAAAAATGACCTGCAGTATTTTATTTCAGACCGTTAGCTACAATATAATAATTGTTTGTAAATAAACACAAATAAATTTTAATTAAAAATTATTTACAATCTATTTTTACCAATTATTGTACACATTTTATAGTAACTATTCGATTGGTCGATAAATTCTATACCGTTATTGCATCAAGTAGGTATCTATTAATAAAAGCAAATTAAATGCTATAAGTTTTCAAAGATAACTGAAAAGGGGGTAATTCTTGTATTACAATAGTGAAATTTTAAACAATTCTATTACGCGAATTACCCATCTGAAGAACGGAATTAAAAAAAGGTAATCTATTTAAAACACTGGTAACTCAGCAATCCAAATGTAAATGCAATTTACGTTATTAATAATATTATTTGTTCAACAGTAAGTAAATAAAATTAAAATTTCATATACCTAATAATTATATTCATATTGATGCTTTTATAAGTATGTACCTTAATACAAAATCCAATTCTTAGCATTCCGGCTAATTCAATATCTCAGAATGTAAATGTAAACATTACCTCCTTTAATTAAGGGGACAGTCTCTACCTACTCTTTTCTCCATACAAACTTTACAAACGTAGTCGACTTTTTCCTCTCTGGATAAAGATTTGAGAAAATATATTATGCCATAAGTCCTATATGGCCCTACGTTTTTTTTTCTAATTTTTCTGAATTTTATTTCTATTCTAATTAAAAAATAAACGTAGGGGCATTGTCATGGCAGATGTAGGTTTTATGGCATAAACATATTTGCTCTAATGTCTTTATCCAGGGAGGAAATAGTCGACTACGTTTGTATGGAGAAAGAGTAGGTAGACTGCCCTTTTAGCGATGATTAACAGATGACTAAGTTATGGAACATTTGTTTCTGTCTCTCACACTTTAATTATACACGTTAATCATCGTTTATAAGCAACGGCGTTAATTTTCTTTTGGGGCCTTTTCTTTAAGCTCTAAACCAGCAGAGACAATAAATATATATACTTAGAAAATTTATTTACAAGGAAAAATAGCATTCAAAAATTTTCACTTGCGGCGAAATTTTCACCCAAAGACGCGAGTTCAAGCCTCGCCGCAAGTGAAAATTTTTGAATGCTATTTTTCCTTGTAAATAAATTTTCTAAACAAAATAGCCTTGAGCTACATACAAAAATTAATAGAAATTTTTAATATTTTTACTTTCAATTTTAGGCAACACTAGGTACCTTTACAAATTGATTATTGCAGCTCAAAGGAACTTTGAGGTATCGTAAAAATGTTTAGGGTATCATTTAGTCTAAGACAGTATAAAAATATTACAAAAATTAGAAGACTGTAAAAGCTATTTAAAGCTTAATAGCATCCTATGAGCTTAAATGTAAGCTTTCCTAAGCTATAAAAAGGCCCCTTTTACACGGTGCTCCGAGGAGGGGGTATTAAGCCGAAAGGGGGTTGTTCTAGAGGTCTAGGCGAACAACTTTTGTTCTACAAGTTTTGGAAATTCGAAGTAGTTTTCGCTATCAGAGAAAGCAACAGAATCATTGTTAAATACAAACTAGTTATCAATAAACAAATCCCATGATTTTAGTAAAGCAGTGTTACATTTTAATGATCGTAAGTCGATTTATAAAGTTGAATTTTGATTCAAACAATTCGATTTTGAAAAATAAATTACTAATTTAAAAAAAACATACAATATTTATAGTAAAATCAACTTTGATTTGAAAATGAAAATATAATTCTGCCTATTTTTTTCTAGGATTTCCGGGACTTATTTGATGACTATAATATATGTATATTATTGGGAATGAAAAGCTCATTTAAAAATTGTAACAATCCATTTGGTTAAAGTAAGAAAATAGCCGTACAATCAATCATAAAATTGTTTAACATATTTCCTTATTTAATCGCGTGGTGTTTATTGCTTTTAGCATTGTTTCAATGCTCAACGTTTCGAGACCTTTACAGGTGTCTTCTTCAAAATTGACTTCTTTAGGAATGAGTTTTATTTCAATCCAACATAGCGATTATTTAGTAGGTGTACAAAAGAACATAATTTCAATACATTATCGCACAAAATAATCGCTAAAATGCTCTTATTTGTTTAAATCAATTAAACTACGTAAAGCTAAATAATAACAAACAGGTCTCGATGAATAAAAATCTAGAATTAGCAATTAAATTATGGCTGAAAATTCTATGAAAAAAAGCATTGAGTTACAATACCTATAGAGCCACAATCTCTAACTGACAACACTCAAAAAATGCTTGTTTTAAAATGACATTTGCTCGAATTTGACTTTATCTTACGTGTATAACGTTCAAAGTCGCTCGAACTAAGTAAACAAAAACTCTGCGCACGTGACAGCGTGCCCCGAGTTTAGGCGCGGTATTTTTTTTTTAGTTTGTGACTCTATAGGTATTGTAACTCAATGGAAAAAAGACAAATAATAACTTTTAAATAATTACAAAAACCAGCATTGTTACTTTTAAGTTCATAGTGAAAAACACATTTCGTTGATAGATAGCGAGATCTCATTGCAATACGGAGCCATGTTTAGACTGAATACATTAAACTTTTAGCGTTGTTTACATTATGACACTAGTGGCATGTTTAAGGGGACAGTCTACCTACTCTTTATCTCCCTACAAACTTTACAAACGTAGTCGAAATAAAAAAAAAAACAAAACGTAGGTGCACAGTCATGGCAGATATAGGTTTCATGGCATGAACATATTTGCTCTAATGTCTTTATCCAGGGAGAAAACAGTCGACTATGTTTGTATGGAGAAAGAGTAGGTAGACTGTCCTCTTAATAGAGTCAACTAGCTGCGCCCCGCGGTTCTACCCGCGTAAGTCCCGCAGTAATATTGGGATCAAACATACTCATTGACTTACTAACGTTGACTTTGACTTATAAACGATGATTAATAGATCACTAACTAAACTGCATGCTTCTAGTGTCGTAATGTAAGCCCCGCTTTATAATCCCAAAATTCCAAACAGTACAAAAAAAATCCGATCCATAGACATAAATAATAAAGAAAAGAAAGAAACAAACCTACAAGAACCGAAACGGTCTATCGTTCCCAATTTAACATAACATGTTGAACAGATTATTGGCATATGCCATAGGCTTCACGCCTGGGTGCGGCTGAAAGAAAATATTGACTTTTTCAACAACCTTATCGACCTTATAACCTTTCGATAGTTAGAATATCTTTTTTGTCAATCATAGTACTAAAACATTAAGTAAAAGATTTAGGGGCTTGATATAGAAAGCGTCTAAGGTGGCGAGGCCAGGGGCCGTATTTTTGAACCATTGGAATTGCGTTCACATGAGAAAGTTCGAATTCCGCATGCTTGCTTTCGCTCGTTTTATGTGCATGAGCAAGACCGCGCAGCCTTTCGCATACGAAAGAGTTTCGGTTCAAAAATACCACTCCAGGGAGCTGTAAAGCTAAAATGCACGGTGCTCGCGCTGAGAAGATAACTCAGCTGCGCACTCGTAACGTTTTATTAACAGGTCCATACACAAACGTGGCTTTATGCTTTGTCTTGCTCTTATGTGTGACAATCAATGTAAGCGAAAATGTGATAAAACTAAGTCCACGAATAGGTTTGTTTGAGATACGGCTGTTAGTTTTTTTGTTAAGTGTCTGCATTTTATCGTCACTCTGGCCGCTCACCTGTGGCGCTTTCTATAGCAAGTCCCTCAAGTCCACGCATAGGGTTCTTTGTGATACGTCTGTTATGAACCGACTGCCGAAGGAGGGTTAAGTTTTTTGTTAAGTGTCTGCATTTTATATTCACTCTGGCCGCCAACCTGGGGCACTTTCTATAGCAAGTCCCATTATCTTATGTCATAAAATGTAAACATAATTTTGTGATGATATTATTGTTTGTCTAAGGTTCAGACCACAGAAGAGACAACAAGGGAACGCAAACGAATTGAAAAGAGCGTTAGGTGACGCACGCGTTCTTTTATTTCGCTGTGACGAATACACTGCT
Source organism: Idaea biselata (assembly GCA_958496205.1). Taxonomy (NCBI): domain Eukaryota; kingdom Metazoa; phylum Arthropoda; class Insecta; order Lepidoptera; family Geometridae; genus Idaea; species Idaea biselata. The sequence continues at coordinate 10,534,375 of OY292402.1, forward strand.
TCGTTCTCTTTCGTTCGTTAGCCTTCGCTTGCTTTTGCTTGTTTGGTCTGGGTTTTTATAAGTACTAGTTGACCCGAGACGGGACTTATATTTTTTGCCATGAATATTTGTAGTTATTTTTTCAGGGGCATGATTATGGGGTTATGGCGTAAACATACTTCCTCTAATGTCTTTATCCGGGGAGAAACAGTAGACTAGATTTGTAAGGAGAAAGAGTAGGTACACTTTCCTATTAAGTTACCGACTGTATAAGTTAACTGTCGATAAAATCTATAGAATTAAACAATGGCCTTTTGCAATGATTTTGAATGAAATGCAATTGCAATTAAATATTGAATGTTAATTAATGCAGTGGTTAATTTAAAAAACTATAATAATGTTTTATACTAAAACAACCTTATTAAGAAGCGTGGAGTAAGGTCGGACTATTGAGAACATATTTTGTCTTTTTCAGTGACAAGAACTTTCAAAGTTGACAGACAGAAACATAGAGTGGTAAAATTATTCCGACCTTATTCCACGTTTATTAATAAGGCTATACAAGTCTATAAAAGACACTAACTATCGCAAGGTATTTTTAAATAATGAGGTCAAGTCTATACGTATTTAGGTCTATTCATGTATTTATTTATATGTTTAGCCAATTTGGTGCGTACGCCATTGGTCTGACGTCAGGGTGAGGCTGTGAAAAGAGAAAAAATAGCTCAAAAAAAAAAGTATTAATAAACCTTCATCTTACTTATAAACGATGATTAACAGATGAATAAGCTATTTATTGTTTGTTTAATAAGCTATTTATTTTACATTACCTTGAAGTTTTAAAAAGTTGGCAGAGATAAATAAACGTTGCATAATTTATCCATCTACTAATCACCGGTTATTATTTAATTAAATAAGCAAATTAAAGCAAAAAGTTAGTACTTGCCAAAGTTTTTTCAATGATCGATGATTTTTTTAATTCTACCTACCTACTGTGCCGCCCCAAATAATTTGGGACAGGAAAAGGAAGATCAATGAAATTTTTAATCCTATTTCAATCCATGTTAATGACATATTAAAGCATTCCTATTTTAACTCATATTTGTTTTTGCCTTTCATATGCGAAATTTGGGATTTAAGATAAGTTGTTGAGTCTGGGTCGATTCAAAGAAAAATAACTTGGTTTCGATTTCGAACCCTTGGCCTTTTTTAACCCTAGAACCCTAAACCGAACCCGAACCCTAGAGATTTTTATAAAACAGTTAACGTTTTTTTTTTCAATTATAGGAATTAACGAGTTTATAGACATGTTTTTGTGTATAAAGTCACCCCTCAGGTGCATTTTTACCGTAAAAACGCATGCGGTTATAACTAATAAATAACGCATGCATTTTTGCAATAATGCGGTAATGTCGCAGCAATGTATTTATTTACTTATTTTATTTTATGTGTAACTTAGTTGCGGATTTGTGGTCCTCATAGAAATGTACTAAAACCGTAAACCATTTTTGTTGTCTTATTGGGAAGTATCTGGTATTTATTGATAGTGAAATTGGTGGCCTAAATTCGGCTAATAACATCCTAAATAATTTGCAAACGCAGAAAGCAGCCATTAAAAACTGATATTAAAATCATAGCCGCGTACAGACATCGCGAGGCATGCGCTACGTATGGATATCATCACGCATGCCTCGAACTGTCTCGACGTTTATGTCTCTGCGAGCATTCGCCGCAAACACCTAACTGCGAGAAGGCGCTTTGTTGCGAGCTCAGCTTAAACATTGTGTCAAACAGTCGCGGTCGTTTGCCTCGGTCTAAAGCATTCGTAACACATGCCTCGCGATGTCTGTACGCGACTTAAAACTGGGAATATTAAATGTGACTTACCACTGCTTCATATGTGGTGAAATGGGGCGTCAAGTCTTTGCCGTTCATCGTGATGAAAGCACCGAGGTTACCCATTGTGTCGCTGTAATTTACAACCAAGGAGTTATTAGTTATTATATATTTTGCATTATATATATCATTTTTTTCCAGACCCTATGTTCACATCTCAGTCTACTCGTGAACAGGAGGTCTAGAAGACCTCGAAACGTCGGGCGTTACAAACTATTGTAATTAAATATTACTCATGGACCAAATATTGGCCTAAGCCAAGCGGCCTAGTCCATCTGCCAATACTGAATCCGGTATCGTCACTATTCGGATCTCGATCTTCTACCATCTTCTTAATGGCTACACCGGCCATTCATATTATCTATTAGTTTTTATTTTTTATAAATGTTCTTAAGAGAAATCGGTTTTTCCTCATCGTGCATGACCTCGAAACGCTTTATCAATTACTTGTTCGAGGAATGTCCGGATTGAATTTGCAACCCACGCCGCGTTTAGGTGGCAACCCACGCCTCGTTTAGAACCAAGCCGGTCCATGCCAACAAAAATGATCTATTTAAATTTACCAATAATTGGGCGTTAAGAACCCAGTGAATTTCCCATTGTGCATGATCTCATATCCTTCGTTCTTGACTCCGTATATCGTAGTCGAGGTTGCTACGTTCGAGGAAGGCGACTGTCCGTCCGGAGCGAACTGGCAACCAACGCCACATTTAGAGGGAAACCCACGCCGTGTTTGGATAACAATCCACGCCGCGTTTAGATGGCAACCCACGCCGTGTTTAGATGGCAACCCACGCCGCGTTTAGAACCATGCCCCCATCAAAAGTGATAATACATTAATATTTACCAGTAATTAGGCGCTGAGAACACAGTGATACACTTTCCATCGTTCGTTCGTTCTTGACCTCGTGACTCCTTATAACGTAGTCGAGCTTGTTACGTTCGAGGAAGGTAGCTGTCACGTCCGGACCGAACTGGCAACCCACGCCGTGTTTAGATGGCAACCCACGCCGTGTTTAGATGGCAACCCACGCCGCGTTTAGATGGCAACTCACGCCGTGTTTAGATGGCAACCCACGCCGTTTCAAAATTGCAACCTACGCCGCGTTTAGAACCATGCCACCCTCAAAAGTGACAATATATTCATATTTACCAGTAATTAGGCGCTGAGAACACAGTGATACACTTCCCATCGTGCATGATCTCGTAACCTTCGTTCTTGACCTCGTGACTCCGTATCACGTAGTCGAGCTTGTTACGTTCGAGGAAGGTCGCTGTCACGTCCGGACCGAACTGGCAACCCACGCCGCGTTTAGACGGCGACCGACCGACCATGTGTTGGGGATCGGACCAGAGGAGTTCGCACATTATGCCTGGAATGTGCAATGTGTAAATATTAGTAAGATGTTGCAATTTAGAGCCTTCTTATCCTAAATATAGTCTACTTTGGTGGTGTTAGAAAGATCTTGCAATTTAAGGAGTTCTAATGCTAAATATAATCTAATTTGGTTGTGATATAGGTATTAAAAAAAGAATAGAGAACATTATGTTTTTCCTTTTGTTTATTAATATATCTACTTATTTGGAAAGGAAAGATTTGTTTATTTGTAACGAATAGGCTCCGAAACTATTACCAATAGAAAGCTACATTATCGAAGAGTAATAGGCTACTTTTGGTTTCAATTTTTCACGGGATCGGGACTAACGAAGGTAAAACCGCGGGCGGCATCTAGTAATTTAATAAGAGTTACACCCAGTTCCTTCACTTTCAATTATTTTACAATAAATATCACACAGCGCCATCAAGACCCACTCTCTTGTTGATACAGTGGGCTAGAGGCAGCCAGTTGTACACTTGCCATCCTCAGGCGACTGTTTATTTCGATCGACGTTCCTGATGTCCTCCAAAGTGACGTCATCTTTAGAGAACAATCCGGCGTGCATCACCAAAACTCTCTTGTTGATACAGTGGGCCAGAGGCAGCCAGTTGTACACTTACCATCCTCGGGTGGCTGTTTATTTCGATCGACGTTCCTGATGTCCTCCAAAGTGACGTCATCCTTTGAGAACAATCCGCCGTGCATTACCAAAACTCTCTTGTTGATACAGTGGGCTAGAGGCAGCCAGTTGTACACTTACCATCCTCAGGTGGCTGTTTATTTCGATCGACCTTCCTGATGTCCTCCAAAGTGACGTCATCCTTTGAGAACAATCCGCCGTGCATCACCAAAACTCTCTTGTTGATACAGTGGGCTAGAGGCAGCCAGTTATACACTTATCATCCTCAGGTGGCTGTTTATTTCGATCGACGTTCCTGATGTCCTCCAAAGTGACGTCATCTTTAGAGAACAATCCGGCGTGCATCACCAAACTCTCCTGTTGATACAGTGGGCCAGAGGCAGCCAGTTGTACACTTACCATACTCAGGTGGCTGTTTATTTCGATCGACGTTCCTGATGTCCTCGAAAGTGACGTCATCCTTTGAGAACAATCCGCCGTGCATTCCCAAAACTCCCTTGTTGATACAGTGGGCTAGAGGCAGCCAGTTGTACACTTACCATCCTCAGGTGGCTGTTTATATCGATCGACGTTCCTGATGTCCTCCAAAGTGACGTCATCCTTTGAGAACAATCCGCCGTGCATCACCAAAACTCTCTTGTTGATACAGTGGGCTAGAGGCAGCCAGTTATACACTTACCATCCTCAGGTGGCTGTTTATTTCGATCGACGTTCCTGATGTCCTCCAAAGTGACGTCATCCTTTGAGAACAATCCGCCGTGCATCACCAAAACTCTCTTGTTGATACAGTGGGCTAGAGGCAGCCAGTTATACACTTCAGTGAATAGATCGGCCATTTGGGATGAGTATTTTGAAGTGACTTCCCCTCGGAATCCGTACATACGATTCATGTCGATTGTTTCGTGGTTACCTGGAAATGGGGAACAAAAAAAAACGTTGTAGGACTTTGCACACAGCGCCATCTAGCCGTAAACCATGCGAAACGGCACACTGACACAAACATGCGAATCGACGTGATCCCTAAGCGGTCACATTTATGGTCAGCAAAAACACTTGCCCTCGTGGGAATCGAGCCCTCTACCTTTTGCGTTCGCCTAATGCAATATAGATAGATAATGAATGAATGAATAAATTATTTATTGTACACACCATGATGATGGCTTTTTAAAGCCGAAATGCGTCGAAGCATGGTTAACGATTGGTGTCACTAACACTAACACTAAAGCATATTTCTGCCGCATGCAAAGAGCGGTGGGAGGGTGGTGCTCTTTGCAAGCTGCACACTGCACGCTGTGTTATAACACTAGTCAGGTGTCGGGACTAAAAACTAAATATTATTCTTTTACAGAGTAGTTATGAAGTTCCGAAAAGTAACGCCGAATACAATCAATTATCTTGTACACACCATATAAATTACATTAGGTACAATAAAAACCTACATACGTCATACGTCTTTGCACATTTTTTACTACCTACTGTACTAAAACTAGGTACTAAGTGAAAGGTAGGGTGTTTACACATTATGAGTATAGATAAAAAAAACTCACCTCTAGACATATAAAAATGATTAGGATACAGCAGTTTAAAGCTGAACAGAGTAAATATACACTCGACACTGAAGGATCCTCTATCGACAAAGTCTCCGTTGAACAAGTAGGGGTTGGTTTCAGAAGGCAGGCCGTTCATTTTGAAGATGTTCATAAGGTCGAAGTATTGGCCGTGAATGTCTCCGCAGACTGTGAACTTGGATTCTTCGCCGACTGTGATGTCTATCAGAGAAGGTTGTGTTTGTAGGTACGCTTTTACGTCTATTAGGATCTGTGGAGAATAATAACAAATTTAAGTCGCCAGGAAGCCTGCTTTGTTTGTCTGGAAAAAATCGCTTTGAGCGATGAGGCCGCCGATTTCTACAACATTTATTTAGTTTTTTTTTTAATGTAATACCACAGAATACATAAATAGTACAAGTACAGAAGCTACACTGTTGATCGTCATTTCAATAATAGTGATCCTTGCAAAGACACAATAAAGCGCAATTCAGATCACCAAGCAATACCTGTGTTCTGAACACGGGCTTTAATAATTCTAAATTCAAATAAGTGTCAAATTTCGCGATAGGGTTGTCTATTTAAAGTTTTTTTACCCGAATACGGCAAAAAGGAGGGTATGGCAAGGGGTAAAAACGGAACCCTATTACTGAGTCTTCGCTGTCCGGCCGTCGGTCATCAGGATATATCTCATAAACCGTAATAGCTAGACGGTTGTAATTTTTCAAGATAATTGTATTTCCGTTTGCGCTATAACAACAAATACTAAAAAAAACAAATATGTGTCCCATACAACAAACGTGATTTTTGACATTAAAACGCAACGATACCGCGATATATTTTTACCACTAACGCCATCTAGTGATGGAGTGATAGACTTAACGTTCGTGTTGCGAACGTTAATTCTATCACTAAAATGAAATGAACACTATGGCCTAGTGTTCATTTTAAAAATGAACACTAGACCAATGCATGAGCATTGGTTGGTCTAGTGTTCATTTTAGGGTTCCGTATCAAATGACCACTTTTAATTTTTCCGTACCATCATCACGTGGTACGGAAACGGCACCCATCGTGCGCGAGTCCGACTCGCACTTGGCCGGTTTTTCATAATAGACGTGACATACGATTTTTTTTTAATTACGTCAAACAGCCCGAAAGCTCCGGTACACTAGCGAGGCGAGCTTGACAACCGGCGTACATGCACTTCGCTTTGTGCAGTTCATGACAGATCGGGGGAGTGGCATAGGCCTGGTAATACACTAATTTGTTATGTGAAATTGATCAAATAAAGTGTTAATCTATCTATCTATAAGTCGCTAATTTACGATTATTAAGAACGCGGCGACTGTTACCATTTCCATACAAACTTAGTACCAAAATAAATTATGAAAAATTTAATTTTCTACCTTAATATCGACACCACAAGGTTTTCCAAAATATTCATTCGAAATCAAATAAAACGGAGAAACATTTTTTTTTCATTTTTACAGCGTAAATTACTTTTTATTGGGAATAATATAAAACAAATGAGATGTAAACTAGTAATTTACGCTGGATCTTAATCCGAATAATATCGATATTGAGGTAGAAAACTAAATTTTTCATAATTTATTTTGGTATTAAGTTTGTAAGTAAGTACAGTCGCCACGTTCTTAAGATCTGTGAAAAATATTAAGAACAAATAACAAACAGCGTCCTGCATAAGTCCCGATCCTGTGTCTTTATCAAATGTCCCATCTATGTCTATACCAAAATTCATCAAAATCGGTTCAGCGGGTTAGGCGCGAAAATGTTACAAACAGACAAGAGTTTGTTTGAAAAAAAAATCAAAAATAAAAAAAAATCTAAGTACGTTTATTCATTCGGATATTAGCAAGATATCTCTTTGACATGTCATTTTTTTATTTTTATTTAATCTACTCTACTATGTCTTCGGATCGCGACCTCCATGACATGAGAAGAAGACACAAGAAACTCATGGGGTTTTTTTTTTGTGTATTTTTTTTGCAGTAATCATGTGATTTACATTGTCGCATATATAATATTATTGAAGAAAAGTGGAACTGGAGCAATAATCCACACTTGCTATAATAATCCTTACTAGCATTACAAGAGCGAAAGTAACTCTGTCTGTCTGTCTATCTGTTCAAATAAGTTATAATATACAAAATAATAAACATAAAAAAAATTATTTACTTAAAACACTATCTCATCCACAAACACACAACCCGCCCAACATTTATAATATTTGGCATTTATAATATACTAGCTGCGTCCCGCGGTTTCACCCGCGTAAGTCCCGATACTGTGGGAATATCGGGACAAAAAGTACTCCTTGATAATGTAGCTTTCTTTTGGTGAAAGAATTTTTGAAATCGGTCCAGTGGTTTCAGAGATTACCCGGAAAATACGTACATGTCACCAACGTTACCTCTATAATATTTATATAGAAGTATAGATTTCTTTAAAATTTACCTTGTAAGCATATTTCTTGTGAAGTTTCTTCTGTTGTTTATAATGTTCCATAAGTTTCTTGACGAAATCCAATGACACCTTCTCATTTTCCAACTCTGGCCCGTCATACTCATCTTCAATGCCTGGAAACATAAGAAACAATATTGTAAACAAGTACATAATAAATATAATAATGCAATACGTTTTTCTTTCAACTCTGAACATTTTTCTTTAGCTTATGTCTACTTTTGATTGGTGTTTTGTTTGCTATTTCTATGTTTATTCAGCTGTGTGCTGTTTTATAAATAATTAAGCGAATCGCCCGGGTTTGCACGTGTATAAAAACATTATCTGAGAATATTATTAAGAGGATAAAAAAATAAAAAGGTATTTTTTATTATTATTTTAATTAGAAAATAAAAAAATTAAAAAGGTAGACGCATTGTCATGACAGATATAGGTTTTATGGCATAAACATATTTGCTCTAATGTCTTTATCCAGGGAGGAAAATGTTAACTACGTTTGTATGGAGAAAGAGAATGGAGTCTATCCTCTAACGCGAAGGCTTTTCGAAGGTAAATTCAGGCCGAATTTTAATATTTTTATTTATTCATTTTATTAACTCAAGCAACAGTCAATATAATACATTGTTATTAAAATTAAAGACATTTTTCGGTTTGAATCGCGTGGTTTTTATTACTTTACGCATTGTTACAACGCTCAACGTTTCGAGACCTTTCCAGGTCTCTTCTTCAGGATGAAAAATGTCTTTAATTTCAATACAACATCGCGAAAACAGAAGAAGAATCTACATTGTTATTAGTTATTAGTTATTAGAGATGGGCCGACAATAGTTTTTGCATACTAGCCGACTGCAAATCATTATAATTCGGTGATATTCGGGTTAGTTGTCATTAAAACTTCCAAAAATGGTAGAACCGTTTTCAACAGAGCTAATACATGTTGAAACATTTAAGATGCGCCCTGGTTTTGACGTGATTGTTTACGTTTTTCTGACTATCTTCCTTCTAACTGTACCTACTACTAATGCAATAAATAAATTGTGACGACTAGTCGGCACACGGTCACGTTCTACAAAAACCGCCTAGTTACGTGGGGAACAAATGTCTTGCCATGGCGCATCCGCCCGGCCGCGGCAGATTGGGAAGACCCAAGAAGTGCTGGCTTGACGTCGTAAGATCGGATATGCGTGCAAATGGCCTAACTACGCGGGATGCCGAAGATCATGCGAAATGCGAAACGTAAAAGTAGGAAAGCGGACCCCGGGCTCTCGAGAGGGATTCAACTGGGAACATCGCTCGGATGATGAAGAGTCGGCCCGTCACTAATTTCCCCCCATCAAAAACTGATCGATGCATGCAATGCATGATCGAGGCGAAGTTAATAAATAAACAGACAGAAATACGTGGAAAGCGACCCTCTTACTTATGCAAAGATCAATAAAATTGTAAGTCATGGTGTGTACATGTGTGTGTTTGTTACTTATTTATGCAAAATACTAACTGCAATGAACAATTGGTATGAAAGTATGGTGATAATATGATAATCAGTGTATTGAAGGACTAACGACTGAATACAGAAACGCATCTCAAAATTTGAGTTCTACTTAATCAACTAAGCACCTCTCAAATTCAAAAAATCCCATACTGTTTTTAAATTTCGAAGCTGCTCAATTATTTAAGTATGCCTCACATTTTTAATTGGCGTTTCTGTATTCGGCTGTATACCTTTGTTTCATAAAACCCGATAGATGTGCGTTTGACCACTATCTCACCTATTGGTAAGTGATTATTATGGTCTATGATATAGCACTTATCTAGAAGAAGATGGCAGTGGAACAAGATCTGACCCGTCTTTGGTGGCTGCACCAGTCTATGTATCGGAACACGGATGAGTATGCTTGGCGCTACTATTGATTTATTTACTTTTATTATAATGATTAGGTACAATCAATTAAAATAATTTGACAATTTAATATTACTGGCCATATTAATTTAAATCATAGATAACCCTAACAATCTCTATTATTATAAAGCTGAAGAGTTTGTTAGTTTGTTTGTTTGAACGCGCTAATCTCAGGAACCGCTGGTCCGATTTGAAAAATTCTTTCAGTGTTGGATAGTCCATTTATTGAGGAAGGCTACAGGCTATATTATAAATTCAAAAAAATAGGCGGACGAATTCGCGGGCACTGCTAGTACGACAATATGCTACGAATTAGACTAGATGGTAACAAACGATGACGGCCGAAGCCTCCCACCAAGGAACTCCTTTTGGTCGCCATTGACGACGTAGTCATATTGCCCAGAATGCCATTTATAGTTTGTAATTGAAATTAAATTAATATAATCGCGTCGTGTTTATTAATTTTAGCATTGTTTTAATGTTCAACGTTTCGAGACCTTGAGAGGTCTCTTCGTCAAGATTGTCTGAAGAATCAATCCTAGTCAATTCTGAAAAAGAGACCTGTTAAGGTCTCGAGACGTTAAGCATTGAAACAATGCTAAAAGTAAAAACACCACGCGATAAAAACCAAAAAAATAGTAGAATTCCAATCCAACATCCCGAAAACAAAAGAAAAATCTAGTTAGTAATTGAATTAAAGACATTTTTCGGTTAAAATTGCGAGGTGTTTATTAATCTCAGCATAGTTTCGACGCTCAACATTTCGAGACCTTATACAGGTCTCTTTGTCAGGATTGACTAGGATTGATTCTTAAGTCAATCGTGAAGAAGTTATAAACAAAAATTGACCTGTTTTCCCTCCTCCTTTACCAGAACAAAAGATATTACTTAAAAACTTATACACCATTGTTAAAAGCACTACACAAAATAAACGAAATAACAATACTGATTGATAACGCATTTTTATATCGCTATAGGTATTTGTATATTTAATCTTAATTATTTTATACCTACCCATTTAGGCGTAAGATAAGATGATTAGATAGATCTAGATTTCGCAAGATTCAATGAAATGATTATTATAAATATCAGGAAGTATTGTTTGTAATTGTATGCATAATTAGCTTTGTCTGGCGGTTTCACCCCCTTTCACCGTTTTAGGCCGGGCGCATTTTGGATACGTTTTTGTCCGAATTTCATTCGTTCGTACGCGTCCTACGGAGTCGTACGAACAGTGCCTTGCTTCCAAATACAAATACAATCTACACATTCTCCAAGTTTCACATTTCTAGGACCAGTGGTTTAGGCTGTGCGTTGATATGGTATAAGTATTTGAGTCAGTGAGTCAGAATTTTGAATTTTAGACATTAATTTGAAACACGGGTCTAGATCGCGTTGTAGATAATCCTTGTTTATTTGTTGTTAATGTTGTTAATTAATTACCTTGACATTTCGGCAAACGGGTCACTCCAGCCGTGGTCGCGATAAGACCCTTGTTTCTAATAATAATGATGGACGGAAATCGTGTAAGTTTAAGAAGTGGGTTTATACATATAGATAGATTAATAACCATTTATCCTCAATAACAAGTGTGTATTTTAAACTTTGGTAGCTTTAATAATTACGCAGTAACAACAGTCACAGATAAAGGTTGATAACCGAAATTCTTTATGCAAAGCAACCAAAGTGCAGCTTTAAAGTCTCTGACGACCTCTGGCGCGTCGGGCGAATACCCGACTGCAATGCAGAAGGTAAGTAGGTATACCTCTCAGTACCTCAGTATGGTCTTATTATTATGTATGACAATGATCTCAACCTTAACAGAAGATATGACATCAGAAGGACAGTTGTAAACAGCCACTGGGGTAAGCTTGTTACCTCAATGATCCTCAGTTAAATAAACATTAAACCAAAATTTAGGTTTAGGGATGGTTTATTACACCCAGCTATCAAATTTAGATTTAGATACACCATTATTAGGGAAAAATGTAACAGAAAAAAAAAATTGCTGTTTAAACTGTGGATTGGATCCATAATGTGGCGAAAAGTAGGAATTTTCTAAATTTCACAAAAAATGCCTAGAGCTTGAACAGTTTGGAATAGAAAACTGAAATTCTGGGGGTTGAGCCATGCCTTGCCCCCGCATACGCACATGCAGAATTATCTACTCATTACGGGACACCCTGTATACCATCAGTATTAGTGATGAGCCGACTAGTCGGCAGATTTACCAACTAGTCGGTAGGTGAGGTGCCGACTATTGTTATTGTAAGTTGACAACTAGTTAGCAAATTGTTCCATCTAACAATCATAAAATACAACCATATTGTATTAGTTGTTTTTTATTTTTTTTAAACCCATTCAAACAATTTTTTTGGAAGTTTAAATGACGACTACCCGAATATCTCCAAATTATAATGATCTCCGACTAGTCAGCTAGTCTGCCATTACACAGCCCATCTCTAATCAGTATCTTCTACATTACTTACTCATAGATTCCAAATTGATTGTATCAGCAATGTTAACTTCTTTTTGTTCGACGGCAATTGCTTTTTCAAAGGCAATCTTTCTCACAATCTTGTTGCATTCGTTGTACTTGAGCTTTGCATCTTGATCGTTTGGCCTTACTTTTGTGACCTGTTGATATTAAGACAAGATTGATTATTAGGCTGGGGTAAATCTAATCAGTGGAATCTTATTTTTAACCGACTTCAGGAGCTTCTCAATTCGTGGGGTTTTTTTTTTATACTTATGTTTTTTTAAGGATATGCTGTGTATAAGTAGCTACCTATAATCAGCTTTTTATATTTATTTGGCGTGAAAGGACTATATTATAGTTGTTACATAAATACATCATCTGTTAAAATTTCAACAGTCTAGCTGTTCATAAGTTGACGGTTCGTAAGATACAGCCTGACAGACGGATAGACAGACAGCAGTCACAGTAATAAGGGGGTAAGGAACCCTAAAAGCAGGTACAGCTACCGGCAAACATCTAAAAATAAAATGGTTGATTTTTCATAGAAGTCGCATGTAAAATGTACTGCCTGAACTTTCCCCTAACTCGTCAAAATTTTCCAACTTGTTTGCTGGGTACTGTACTTGGCGCTAAAGTAATAAAATACTCAAGTCAATGTTCTGCAGTCTTACCTGCATTAGTATTAGGTAATTCTTCAGTAAATTATTTCAATTGAGTCACTAGTTTTATTTCACAACAAATCAACTCTGTAGTTTTTCACTAACAAACATCTTTTTATTACTTAGAAATAGATAAAGGTTATCATTAAATAAATACCACATTTTGGGACTCTATAGCTAACAGATGTACCACCATGCTTGGTATTTTCTACTAGCTGCACCTTCTGTTTTACTCATATTTGACGTTTATGTCCTTATCCACACTATTTGAAACTTTTGGTTTTAGCATTTACGGATATACAATATGATAGTTACAGTTGCTAGTTTTATTCGTAATAACAATTTGTTGGCGACTAAATGAAGTGTGAATAATTAGGTACTATGTATAATCAAGAATTTCAATCCACATGTTTTAGCAATACCTAAAGTTACAAAATAAGGGCCTTGTACAATATATCAGCTGATTTTTGTTTCACTAGGAAGACAAAGGAACTTAGGAGTTTAAAACGGACATAAAATTCGGTTTTATAAGCACAATACTTACATATTCAAAATCTTTTAAAGCTTGTTTATATTTTCCAAGGGACATATGGGCAGCCGCCCGCCTGTAATACGCCTTTGTATAAGTCTTATCAATTTCAATTGACTTTGATGCATCAGTCAAGGCATAGCCAAAATTCTCCAATCTCAAGTTAGCTATGCTTCGGTTTGCGAAGTAAACAGCATTGCTAGGGTTCTTGGCTATAGCTTCTGAGTATAATTCAATAGCCCGAATGTACTCCTGGTCTGAAATTATGAAACAATCGGTATGTAATCTATGAAAGATGAGAGGTTATGTTTTCACATTGTATTTTTTTTTCTTTAAAAAAAGAGTTGGTTTAGACTGCTAGTTTTATGGGATAATTATGGCTTACTTTTGAAGCAATTGTTTGCTTGATTCTTCAAATCATCAGCTGCTTCCATTTCCTCAGGAGTAGGATGCCCGTTCACTTCCACCGAATCGTGTGCAGAGTCACCCATCGCTAAGTGTTACGTTTATTCTATTTACTACTAACTTTTTACTTAAATAAACTTGGTAAATATCACGTGTAGAATCTTTAAACCTAGGTATTTGTTACAAAAAACCTTGGTTTTTACATCTACAATGCTTGCAATCCGCAAATCATGAATGAACTTTTTTGACAGATAACTGACAGATAACGTTTGACAGATAAACTGACGGCTAGACACACGTGCAGGCAGATTAGGGACAGAAAATTGTCTACGGTAATCAGTGCTGCCAACTTCAGCATTAATTTGGTTTATCTCTGATAGAGTAAGATCCCAGGGCCGGCAGACATCACGTATTTTCTGACGAACGAAATGTGGTCGATTGAGTAGTACCTCACCTTACCTCACGTTAATTCTCCACACTGTTTTTCACGTAGGTATAATTTAGGCAATCTAGTTTATAATAAGTTGCTAATACTCCAAGAAACTTTCCGTCGGCCGTATTACTCCCAAAATAATTACTTCACTCCACCGTCTGTCTGTCTGTCCGTCTGTCACCAGGGTGTATGTACGGAACCCTTCGTGCGCGAGTCCGACTCGCACTTCGCTGGTTCTCACTCTCTATTCGTGAAAAATAATCATAATCGGTTTAGTAATTCTGAATATGTTAATGACCAGAGATGAATAAAGGTCATAGCTTACACGACTCTGCTCCCACCCGGCAAAAATAATATAATTCAAATATGGGCTTTAAAAATTGCTCTTTAGATATATTTTACACTGACTAACGAGCAGTCTGACGGCGGTAAGCTCGCTGAAAGCGAGCTGTCTGCTAATTTAAGATGCCAATGTAAAATATATCTAAAGCGCAATATTTAAGCCCATATTTGAATTATATTATTTTTGCCGGGTGGGAGCAGAGTCGTGTAAGTGGGCTATGACCTTAAACCGTATCATTATCTTTTTTTAAGCTTTAAAATGTTGTTGAAATCGTTATCAATAGATGGCGTTAACTAGCCTTTATCTAGATCGCACTATCGATGTGTTTCCATCAAAACCAAACCTCCTCTAGGAATGAACCATGACATGCGGTTGAGTGTCATTTAAGAATAGTTCGGAAGCAAGTAGTTGAGTGATAGATTAAATAGCTGCGCCCGGGGTTCGTGGTTCACCAATGAAGTGTAAGTGCATAAGAAGATTCCACGAGGGGCTGCCAGCCAGCGGCCGCTGGCTCAGTCTTTCGTAAATATTCTTCTCGGGTTCTCACTTTACTCTACTAGCCTTATTAGTAAACGTGGAGTAGGACTGTAGTAATTTGGCACTTTTTGTTCCCGTCTGTCAACTTTGAAACTTGCTGTCACGGAAAAAGACAAAGCATGTTCTAACTACTACCCGACCCTACTGCACGTTTATTAATAAGGCTATATGCACATTGACGTGCAAGTTCCACCCGGCCAGACAAGTGTTCACTTAAGTGTTCACATATACCTACTAATAAATTGTAAAATCACGAGACAATATGACATCGACGTTTGGCAAAAGTATTAAGTAAAAACCGATGAAGCCTCGTCCGGCATTGTGTAAGTACATGAAGAAGTAGGTAGGTTAGGTATGAAGTTAATTGATAAACACCACGTTAAGCTATCACATTTTATTTGTTAGGTGTTGATAGATTATGTATTTTTTATCGTAAAAATAATTTAACAATATTTACAATAAAATAAAACTGTACCAACCTACATTACAAAGAAAATACCTACCTATATAAAAATCTTAAATCTAGTAGCACAAGGGACGGTCTTATCGCTGAAAAGCGATACGTTTACATGAAATGCTGTAATAATAAGCCTAGTACTATGACAATAATACTACTCTTAACAAATACTCCGCTGCTAGGATCTTGACATTCGTCGTTCTGTTCTACACTTATGAAGTAGTCTTGTCTGAGTTCTGGTCTGTCGGCTATGATGGTGTTAATGTTGTTATTGGCTTCGGCAATCAGCGAACGTGTTCGGCTGAGTTTCCACGCTGCAACTGTAAAAAGAAATGATCAGAAAGGATTTTAAAATGGAGTAATTTTGAACCGGAAGCTTTCGTTAGCTTGACGTCAGCAAAATTCAAAAAAAAAACAATTAAGCATCAACATTATTTGAATGCACCTAGTATGAAGCCGGTGCTCTACATAAGTGCACATGTGTGAACATTGATTGAACAAATGGTAAACGTAAACACATAAAGTGTTTAAGGCGGCACTTACTTGATCGCATATTTCCTTCAAGATTCGAACAGCTGTACGCCAAGGAATATGTATCGTAATCCGTTTTAAGGATGTAAAGCGATGAAGTTCTTGTGCCTGTAAAAAAAAAGTGTTGTTTAAAAATAATAAGATGCTTGTTTAAATTGCAACTTAAAATCATTCCCAGTTATTCGGGCCGTTTTCACTTACCATTGCCACCGACAATAGGCAGCTCCACATTCAGCTTAGCACTGCCATCAGTAGAAGCCAGCGTGGCCGTACCCTCGAGGTACAGAAGCTCATCATCCACTACTTCCCAGTTGATCAAGTTCACAACTCCGGCATCTTCGTCGAACGTGTAACGTGCGCCGACGCAGTTACTGTTTGCATTTTCGTAAGGCTGAGGGTACCTTTCAATTTGGTACCAGGTGCCTTCATACTAAAAATAAAACAGGAGCTTACTTTTTTTGTCATACCTACTACTTACTTCAGATTTACTTCTCAGATTTATGGGATTAAAACACAAAATTATAGCCGAGAAATTAAATTAAAATGGTCTCGTAGGCGACAGTAGGTAGTCATAACAAAAAATCGCAAGAGGATAGTTTTAGTGGGAAATATCTAGGTAACCAACAATCCAAACAGCATGTTTTAGCGTAGGTATCTAACTTACCCGTGAAATATCGAAATTCTGTTCAACCGGGATAGTTTCGTCACATTGCCCTGGCAGCACTACCGGGCTGCCGTCCGGTACTGGATAGTAGAAACAGCCCTCGTCAGTTCGATCAACCGTTTTGTAATAACGTTGGTCGAGCACTTGTACTCTGTCTAGTACGGCGTTCACAGCTGCTGTGTTCTCTATCACGTTTGATCTGCTTAATTTCCAGCTGAATACTGAAATAATAATGAGAATCGTTTATAGTGTGGGTTCTTAGCATGAAAATAGTTCACATTGTGATACCAGCACCAAATTTTAGTATGTTGTTAAACATGTCATTTTATCTTAAAAACCGTCGGGACCCCATCTGTAAAGTGTCTGAATCTAGAGATATTACGTCATCAAAATGGCGGCTACCGGATTTTGAAAATTGTGAATTATTCTAATTCTATGAATCCTACATACATCTGTGAGGTATGAAATGAAAGGGAATTAAGTGATCTACATTGCTGTAATACACAACATCAGCCGAATAGTAACAGTTTCAAAAATATTTAAAGTTATATTGAAAACACGTCCATAAAAAATCTATATTTTCAATTACAGCATCGGAAGTATAACCAACAGTCAAAAACTATGTACTACAGACATAACGAACAATATTCATCAGCTATCCAATAAAAAAATCAACCTCGATCGGATGAAAAATTTCTAAGTTACGCCGTTGTTAGTATTCATATTTAGGGCAAAATGGGAGTCCAATTTTATTTTTTTGTGTGTATTTTACCGGATATCTCAGCCGTTGGAGATCTTTTCGCAATGGTTTTTTTTGTATTAGAAAAGGTATTAGCTTAAAAAGTATAATATGTAGTATATGTATATCCGTTGTCTAGTACCCATAGTACAAGCCTAGTGCTCAGTTTGGGGCTAGATTGCGCTGTGTGTAACGTCGTGCAATATATATGTCGTAGAAAGCATAGATGGGGTTGATATTGGCAGGCTTAGTGGGCGTCATTAGGGTAAGATGCGAGCACAAAACACGGGATTTTAAGTTCACACTCTTTTAATTAGATTTACAACACTAGTAATTTTATAATCTAATCACGTTACAATTTACAAGACCGAGCAGCGGGTTCGAGGCACCGATCTTACTTTAGCTTAATTCGATCTAACTCAATCGATTGCCATCGCTCCAGTCTCCTTTTTCCATTACAGTTTTCACCACTAAAACAAGATGGCGCCTCGACCCCGCTCGAGGCACGTGCTCTGCTCTGATTGGTCGCTACTTAGGAAGTATGTTTGATCAAACTATTACTTTTATCACATTAAAAGGATTTTAATTTGTAAGAAGAATGTAACAAATCAAATTAAATTAAATTAAGATTTTTAAAAGTAGTTTTAACTTAAACTAAAAAAATAACAACAATCAACTTATAGCTTCCTCCAACACTTCCTCCGACATATATATTTTTTTAAATTTCCTCTGAAGTATAAATAGGTTTGATAAATGGGGTACCTATATTAATAAAATTGTTTACAATTATAATTATGAGATTTTAAGAGAGTAATTTTAATAATTTCTATTTGTGGTTTTTATACGTTTTGAATTAGAGTTCTGCTGCGTGGATGAGTAGGTAAATCATAAAATAAATAATTTGTAATATTTTTGCCACAGGTTATATGTGAAAATAATGAACACATGGTTGAACACAATTTGTTTCATTAAACTTCCCGTGTGAACCACATATTCTGTCCACCTAATGGTTATGCTCAAACATTTTTGTGTGCAAATATTTGTTGACAGGAAAAGCGCCACCATAATAGTAGTGGATTTTAGTATTTATTTATTTATGTATCTTACCATTTCTTCTGTTGTTTTCAAGGTTAACACAGCTGTAGACTATTGAGTAGCTATTGTAATCGGTGTCCAAAACCCAATACTCAATAGGGGCCGGTGCTGAAAATTATAATATTTAGTAGTTAGTCACGTATTATGGGTACCTAGTTATTAAATCACATGAAGTCTCCTTTCTTTCCTTTATCCATGTGTTTCTTGAAAACTAGCGGAAAATCACTAAATTTCATATAAGTTTAGCCGCCATCCATACTTTTAAATAATATTAAAAACAATGGAAAAAAAATCGAAGTTCGATTTAGAATATTTCGCTTCTGTTTTCAGATAGTCTTAGCGAAGCGAAGTACCGAAAAGAAAGCTTCAACGACATCGACCGTTAACTTTGATTAGCGACACCAAGTATTGTTTGCCGATTCGTAGATGCTTTACACAACCAACTTTCGGCTTACATTACCATCTTCAAAACAAGTAGGTATAACTTAGATGTAAGTAATCTACTTACCATCAGGGAAAGTGACTTCCAGTTTCCCATTGCCAATGACAACAGCTCTACCAGTATCCACAGCTAACGCTTGGTCGCGAACTTCCCTGTTCACTACAGTGACTGACCCATCGTTTGCTGACGAATAAGTGGCGTCTGCGCATGTACCCTGCTGGAAGGCTGACGGGTAGTTCTCTATGAGATTCCATGTGCCTAGATACTGGAAATAAGAATGATGTAAGCATTTGTCTTTTCATAATAAAAATCAATAACGAGTACTTCTGCAAACAGTAGATCTCGCGAGCATTTATTAGAATAACCTATTTATGTATTTTAATCACGTCCAAAAAAGCAGCTCGTGATGAAAAAGTGATTCAAGGAGAGCGTCATCTATGCAGTACTTTGTAGATAAAGGGCCTTTTCTAAAGGTAGAAATCCACTCATTATCTCTTTAGATATTCACTATTTTTTTGGAAGACTTTAAAGTTACTACCTTGTACGGAGATATCAAGTAGCCTACTTTGTGGGTGAAAGAGGGACACCACCAATCAAAAATCCCCTACGACTAAAAAAGTCTACATGCTCATTGAACTTGCATGCCAAGTTTCATCAAAGTCGGTTAGAAAATGCGATCTATAGTGAAGAACGAACAAACATACCGACAGACGAAAGCAGTTTTACTAGAATTGAAGCAGAGACGCTTCGCTTGTTTCGCTCGCTTAGTGAATAGTTGGCCACTTTCATTTAGTTTTTAGATGTATCATTTAATTACCCTTGCAGCATCAAAGTTCGGAACAACAGCAACATTCGGGTCGCAGGATCCACGGAAAACCGTCGGGTTATCACTTGGCGCGGGATAGTAGAAGCAACCTTCATCAGTACGGTCAACCTCCAGGTAGAAACGTTGATTTAATACGTTGACGCGACTCAATACGGCACCAATGGCGGTATTAGCATTAGGTGTTAGACTCTGTGATCTACTCAACTTCCAACTGTAGACTGTGGGTGGGATAAATAATGGTGTTAGAAAAGTTATAATGTAAGCCCGCTTAATTGCCTCACTGTAAATCAAGGCCCTCCTCTTAGAGGAGTAGGCAGTAAAGACCCTACGAGATCCTGTTCCAGATAGGGAAATGTTCGATGCCTTTGGACCGTAGTGAGTCCTAGGACATGCCGGTTACCTCACGATGTTTTCCTTCAGCATCAGAGCGATGTGATAGCGCATTTTTTTTTTCTTAAAGAAAATTACAGTTTCGTCGGTTATGATTCGAATCCAAAACCTTTAGAAAGAAAGTCGGAATCTACTATAGAAATAACACTAACGACCAACATACAAAAGTTTTAGACGTATAGATCAAAGTAAATAACTATACTTGCGTTCAAAGCTAAGAAGCTAGTCAATTCTCAAAATTTGCATGCGTAAGTTCCAGTGTACTATGACATATTTGACTGTTTTCAATAAATGCTTACCTCTCCGTTGCTCTGGATTAATGTTAACACAGCTATAGACGATGGAATATGAGTCGTAATCTGTATCCATAATCCAGTACTCAATTGGTTGTGCTGGAACAAAGAATAATAATAATAATAAATAATTTCTCCAAGATTTGCTTACACAACATTGTATAGGTATGGACATTTTTGACATTGTAGGGTGTAAGTTCTGCCTTAACCAAGTGTAAACTGTGCCCTCTCGTCGTGCGTCCACCTTGCCGTGGTGAGAGGGCTCAGTAACCGCCCACCATGGCAATCCAGCCATGTTGGGCGGTGAAGCGAAGAGGCGCACCGGGCGGGTATACTTCGCACACACTCTTTTGGTGTGTGCGGAGTATACCCGCCCTAATTGGAGGTGGGTGCCTTGCCTTTATTGGCTGGGCACGTGGGAGGAGACTCCTCGCGTAACCCGCGTGGAGTGGTGGGGCCTTGCCTTAACCGGCCGGGCCCACCCGAGGAGGAGCCGCTCGCGGCTGTTTGGAGGTGGGTGCCTTGCCTTCATTGGCCGGGCACCTGGTTGTGGGGCTCCCGCGCGACCCGCGGTGGGTGTTGGGGGCCTTGCCTTTGCCGGCCGGGCCCGGCAGAGCACACTGCCTCACCAAAGCGGCAGAGCACACTGCCTGAACAAAGCGGCAGAGGACACTGCCTTACGAAACCAGAGAGGGGGAACGGGCCCGCGAGTTGCTCCCCGGCACTCAAGGGCCCAGTTCCACATACCGGGCGGGCAACGCTGGTTGCCGCCCAAACCCGGCTCTTGGCGGCTGACTCGGGGGGGTCAGTCGCCAACCAATGAGCCCGAGATGGCGGCGGCGTGTCAACGCCGCCTCTCGAGAGGGTTGGCCCTTTTAAGGGCCAGAGAGGAGGCCGAAGAGGCCAACCGCGTGGGGCGGTACGGAATTTTTGCGAGAGCAGTTACCGTCCGCCCCACACTTCGCGGAGCGCAGGACACCGTGGGTTTTTAGTGGGTATACCCCGGCCACCCCCACCCCGGCCGGGGGGACCCCCACTCACCGGGCCGCTCTCCCCCGAGAGCGGCCTGATGGTCTTAATCAGATTTTCCCACATAAAAAAAAAAAAAAAAAAGTGTAAACTGTGACCCTCTCGTCGTGCGTCCACCTTGCCGTGGTGAGAGGGCTCAGTAACCGCCCACCATAGCAATCCAGCTATGTTGGGCGGTGAAGCGAAGAGGCGCACCGGGCGGGTATACTTCGCACACACTCTTTTGGTGTGTGCGGAGTATACCCGCCCTAATTGGAGGTGGGTGCCTTGCCTTAATTGGCCGGGCACGTGGGTGGAGGACTCCCGCGCGACCCGCGGTGGGTGATGGGGGCCTTGCCTTTACCGGCCGGGCCCGGCAGAGCACACTGCCTCACCAAAGCGGCAGAGCACACTGCCTGACCAAAGTGGCAGAGGACACTGCCTTACCAAACCTGAGAGGGGGAACGGGCCCGCGAGTTGCTCCCCGGCACTCATGGGCCCAGATTCCACAAAACGGGCGGGCAACGGAGGTTGCCGCCCCAACCCGGCTCTTGGCGGCTGACTCGGGGGGGTCAGTCGCCAACCAATGAGCCCGAGATGGCGGCGGCGTGTCAACGTCGCCTCTCGAGAGGGTTGGCCCTTTTAAGGGCCAGAGAGGAGGCCGGACGAGGCCACCCGCAGTTGGGGCTGACGGACTTTTGCTAACGCAGTTACCGTTGGCCCCGACACATTGCGGTAGTGTTGGACACCGTGGAGTTTAGTGGGTATACCCTGGCCACTCTTCGGCCAGGGGGACCCCCACACACCGGGCCGCTCTCCCCCGGGAGCGGCCTGACGGTCTTAAGGCGATTCTCCACGTAAAAAAAAAAAAAAAAAAAGTGTAAACTGTGAACCAAGTGAAAACTGACTTGCAGTTAGGGCTAAGATGAACACAATGTTTATTAACAAAATGTATATAGAGAAAATAAAACTAGTAGGTACTTACAATCAGGGAAGGTGACAGACAACTTTCCATCTCCAATAATAACAGCATTACCGGTCATAGTGCTAAGAGTTTCATTGATAACTTCGGTGTTTTGCACTAAAATATCGATATTACCAATCACAATCGGAACGTAAGTTGCGTCTGCACATGTACCGATTTGGAAGTCTGATGGATAGGTCTCAATGAGATTCCACGTGCCTAGATACTAAAATGGTGAAAAAAAGACAACATTATTTACAAAATTTGTATCATGTTCAAATGACCTACTTGTAAGAATCATTGTAAATAAATCTTTTATCAAACATTAAATGTTAGCAACGATAGGAAATCTATAATTATTATTGGTGAGAACCTATAGTATCTTATTTTATAGGCCTATCAAGAGTCATGCATGACTGAGGATCGTGGTCATGATTGGGTACACTGCATTTGAATCTGTCGCTATCGGCTTGAGAACCCATAATTTTTTTCTTAAACATCTCCATCACGACATGGCTGATCATATGACTAGGAATACTTAATTTCAGCACTTACCCTAAAAGCATCAAAATTCGCAACTACTGGTAAATTGGGGTCACACTGTCCCCCAAAGATGACTGGATCACCTAGAGCCAAGTCGACAGGAATATTGAAGCAACCATCGTCAGTATGATCAACAATTTCAAAGAACCGATTGTCAAGGACGTCATTGTCGGACATTGCATTGTCGATAGCCTGGCTCACACTCAGTGATAACTGCCTGGTTCTGCTTAGTTTCCAACTGTACACTAAAACAAAATATTTTTTTTAGAAGAGTGGTTCAGTGTCAGGTTGTTGTCAAGCTTTTCAATAAAATAAGTGTTTTTTCCGTAATTTGATTTTTTAATGCTGTAGGTATATCTACTAGAAATATTTTTGAGGAAAAATTCATCTTCAAAAATTCGCGGCGAGCGAGCCTCGAACTCGCGTCTCTGGGTCTGTACCCCAGAGACCCAGATCCAGCCCAGAAGGCCAAAGTCAAGCCGTATAAAACTATAAATTTCTATTAATTTTTGTATGTAGCTCAAGGCTATTTTGTTTAGAAAATTTATTTTCAAGGAAAAATAGTATTCAAAAATTTTCACTTGCGGCGAGGCTTGAACTCGCGTCTTTGGGTCAGTACCCCAACGTCCTTACCAACTAGACCACGCAAGCTCACGTCTCGTGCCGTGAAAACTTCCAATTCTATATTCTCCTTTGATTGTTTACGATTAAGGCTCGTTAGAGCGCCATCTATCTAACGCTACAGGAACAACTTTCCAGTTGTTTATACCTGCGTCGTAATGGTTAACTTTACAGTTAACTCATTAAACGTAAGATGTCGCTTTTTCCATTACTATAAATTTCTATTAATTTTTGTATGTAGCTCAAGGCTATTTTGTTTAGAAAATTTATTTTCAAGGAAAAATAGCATTCAAAAATTTTCACTTGCGGCGAGGCTTGAACTCGCGTCTTTGGGTCAGTACCCCAACGTCCTTACCAACTAGACCACGCAAGCTCACGTCTCGTGCCGTGAAAACTTCCAATGCTATATTCTCCTTTGATTGTTTACGATTAAGGCTCGTTAGAGCGCCATCTATCTAACGCTACAGGAACAACTTTCCAGTTGTTCACACCTGCGTCATAATGGTTAACTTTACAGTTAACTCATTAAACGTAAGATGTCGCTTTTTCCATTACTATAAATTTCTATTAATTTTTGTATGTAGCTCAAGGCTATTTTGTTTAGAAAATTGAAGTTGTTCCTGTAGCGTTAGATAGATGGCGCTCTAACGAGCCTTAATCGTAAACAATCAAAGGAGAATATAGCATTGGAAGTTTTCACGGCACGAGACGTGAGCTTGCGTGGTCTAGTTGGTAAGGACGTTGGGGTACTGACCCAAAGACGCGAGTTCAAGCCTCACCGCAAGTGAAAATTTTTGAATGCTATTTTTCCTTGAAAATAAATTTTCCGTATAAAACTTTCAGTCGTATTAACAAGCTTTGGTGGCATCCTATGATGGCCGTTTAGCTGGCTTCGAGATGAATTGGGTATTGGTCTTGGTAAAATAGGAAGTTTGATAAGAAATGAAAATAATAAAAATTTAATTTATACCAGTTCTCATATCGATGCCTCTTTCATCGACAAAATCAACACAACTGTAAGCAAGGGCGTAGTTGTCGTAGTCCGTGGCAGAAATCCAATATGGGATTTCAATGTCTGTAAATAAAAATAATGTTACGTTAAATCTTACGCAAGTAATTTTCACACCCTAATTTTTCAGTTGTTAAACCCTCGCATGAACCAAAGTAGGTGATAAGTTTGAGACCCCGCGTTTTTAGATTGCCCCTGAATAAAGGATTGCAACAGGTTTAACATTAAATAGTTAGGATAGTTGCATTGTAAAGTAAGTACCTATATAGAAAAAAAATAGCTCGTCTAGTATATTAGGGACTTGGTATACAAAATTTCAGTCATGGTTTCAGCTTAGGAGACTTGTATTCTGTTACTCACTCGAACCGTTGACTTGAATAGTTATTATAAATCTTGCGCTATTGTCTTCAGAAGTAAAGGTTACAACTCCGTTGGATACATCGATAGCCTCGTTCTGAACGCTAAACGTCTGCAGTTGAAATGAATTCCCAGTAACTGTGAACTCGTGGCTGAGGCATTCGCCCGTTTGTTGCTCTTTGGGATACGTTTCGAGTTCGTGCCATCTGCCTTGGAACTGGAAAATAAAGTGTGTTATGATATGTCTCCCTTAGGTTAAAAAGCTTTTTTACTTTGTAGCAAAATGCCCAAAACGAATATTGATAAATAAAATAAATAAATTCTCTGAACAACACACAGCGCCATCTAGCCCCGTGGTAAGCTACTAAGCTTTCTTGATAAGGTGTAATGCCTAATTATGAGTGTTATACCTTGATTCTTTTCAATTTGTGAACTGAAACTGTTTAAGATTTATGTACTAAGGTAGTCAAATAAAATTTAAAAAAAAAGGCAGTTGATCCAACTCAACGTCGAATATTGCTAGGTGTGTTTAATAATAATGTGGTTCTTCGAGCCGGATCAAAAAGTTAATCTCATTGTTTGCTATATTAATCAAAAATAAATCATTCTATTCTTTGAATGTAGGTACAATGAATATATCAATGAACATGTTTTCTATTATTAACTTGTATTGAATATGTATGTATTTCTTACTCTATTCAAATTAAAGTTCTGCACTACTGTAGCATTTACGTCACATCTTCCAGGGAACTCTACTGGTCTTCCTGATATCACTTCAGGAAAGTAGAAACATTCATCGTCACTTTGATCCCTTTCGAGGTAGTATTGGTCATTAAGAACGGATATTGATTCGATTACAGAATTTATTTCTGCTGTAGCGTTAATGGTCAATTCCTTCGTTCTGCTCAATTTCCAACTGAATACTGAAATTAAATATAAACTTATTAGAATAGGATACCTACTTATTGGTTAATTGAACATTTTATTGATGGCATTGTAATCAATAACCTGAGTCAATAACTTACCTTGCATGTATTCATCGTCAATATTGAAGCAAGAATAGACAAAGGCGTACGACGAGTAATCAGTTGACAACACCCAGTAGTTTGAATAGACTAAAATCAAATAAAAAGTTTATAAAAACCAATAAAAAGCGATTTTGAATTGATACATTCTAATAATTTTAATATTCTTCGAATTGATACATTCTCTTCGAAAGATTTCACACCAAAATGATAAAACGGCAATTAAGAAGACCGTTCAAGAGAGAACGACGACGATGACTCCCGCTCTCGATCGTTCCTGGTGCAGAGGCTGGCCATCGCCATTCAGCGTGGCAATGCTACTATCGTTATGAGAACCTTTGCACCTGGAACGATGTTGTTGAATGTTTGTTAGTTAAATATTATGTAAATAAATAACTTACAAGGTCCAATAGTAGGGAAGTTCACCAAAAGCTTAGCTTCATCACTGCTAGCGTTCGCAAGGATAGCCACGCCTCTGATGGTATCTAACGTCTGATTGATGACTTGAGTATTGAATACGTCTACGCCATTGTCTCCTAAAGTGTAGAAGGCGTTAGGGCATTCTCCGTTCTGGTCTACTAGGGGATATGAAGCAAGATCATACCATAAACCACCATACTGAAACAAAAAAAACATCGATAGGTTAATAAATACTTAAATACAATTTAAAATTATAGGTACGTTGTTTATTTACGCTTTTTACGATATAACTACATTTTCTACTCGACAAAGAAAAAGTTAACACATAGGCACTTAATTATTATCTTCTTTTTATTTTAATCATTCTTTAATGGAACAATAAATAATTTTAAAAGTAGGTTATTTTACTTACTAGTTCAGGATCAAAACCAGTCACAACTGGTATGCTTTCATCACACTGAGCCCTGAACCTAACGGGTCTACCATCAGGTACAGGGAAATAAAAGCAACTTGCTGGAGTCCGATCTACATCCACGTAGTATCGTTGATCTAAAACGTTGACGCGATCTAGCACAGCGTTAATGGATGCCGTCGCACCCTCAGTGAAATTGTCTGTTTTACTTAACTTCCAACTGAAAACTGTCAAAAAAATGTTTAATAACCCCTTTTAAGTCAGTCTCGCAACAGAAACAACCTTATCGAAGCTGTCGCACAGAGGAAACTTGCAAAAGAATTTAGGATAGTAAAAGTAGAGTACCCATGTAAAGTTATGTAGGAACAAAGACTTACCTCTTCGTTCTTCCAAGTCAATATTGAGACAGCTGTAAACAATTGAGTAAGAGTCGTAGTCTGTATCCAAGACCCATAGTTCAATAGGTTCAGGCGCTAAAAAAATATTAAATAAGTAGGTATAAGTATTTAAATATAAATATTTGACAAGAATCATGACAAAACGTCAGTCAATCGTGAAAAAAGGGAAAAGAGTGACTGTGACACACGGACGAACAGACAGACAGACACGACGAATCTATAAGGGTTTCGTTTTTTGCCTTTTGGCTACGGAACCCTTAAAATGACAAACATGACATAATTACGTGCTGACTATATTTTTTGTATGAAAGGTATTAATTGTAAACATTTTACCATTAGGAAATTGAACAAGTAGTTTTCCATTAGCTATAATTTCAGCAACACCAATGTCGACACTGAGAGTTTCATTGATGACTTCTGTGTTGCGGACGATAATTTCATTGCTACTGCCTAAGGAATATTCTGCTTCTCCGCAAGTACCAATTTGGAAGTCTGAAGGGTAATTCTCAATGAGTTTCCATCTGCCAAGATACTGTAACAAAATAACATGTTCACATTTGAATTTTTAATGTTAATAAAATAAATAATAAATATTGCACGACGTTACACACAGCGCAATCTAGCCCCAAACTAAGCACTAGGCTTGTAATATGGGTACTAGACAACGGATATTCTACATATTATACTTTTTTTTTTGTAAATACATACATATGATACATAGAAAACACTGAATATCCCATGTCTTTGGACCGTGCGCGTGGTGAGTCCTAGGACATGTTGGTTTCCTCACGATGTTTTTCCTTCACCGTAAGAGCGATGTTATTAGCGCACATAACTTTTTCTTAAAGAAAAAGACATTGGTGCGCGGTCGGTCTGGATTCGAACCCACGACTCTAATTGTGATGTTAATCATCTTTTGTCTTCTTGAATGACAACTCTTGTCACTTAAATCTTTAAGTAAAAATTATATAATTTCATCAGCACTCCACTCTTTAGTTTTGATCCGAAGTAAATGCACAAACATACACTTAGATTATTGATTAAATGAGAACATTCTATTCCACCAATCAAATTGATTTAAAATACCAATTATTTTCTTCTTCGATCATTCAATATTGTACTTACTCTGCTAGCGTCAAAGTTAGGTACAACAGTAATGTTGCCATCGCATAGTCCTGGGAATACTACAGGTTCTCCTGGCGCCAGATCAGGTAAAAAGAAGCAAGCTTCGTCGTTTTGATCAATTCTTTCAAAGTACCTCTGGTCAATGACATCAATGTCTGCCATGGCTTCTTCGATTCTTTGGTCGTAAATTTGTGGTAAATCTTTTGTTTTACTGAGTTTCCAACTAAACACTGAAATCAAGATTAATTTTGATATTAAAACATTAAACTTTTATTTTTATCGTTCCAAATAAGCCTATCACACCATTTTTAGCAGGGATAACGAAAATAAATTAAATTAACTTACCGCCTCGATAGTCAATATCGTCCCTATTGACACAGCTGTAAGCCAACGCGTAGTTATCGTAATCGGTGTCTATGATCCAGTATGGAATTGAAAAAGCTGTAAGAAGAAAGTTCAACATAACTACTCCATCTAATAATTCACAAAATAATTATAAACGTAGGTATATTAAAGTAAATATAAATAAACTCAAGTAGGATACTCGGATATAATAATGTTAGAGGGATGTTAGAGGTACGGTTACTTACTAGTGGAATTGGTTGTGAAAGTGATTGTGAACTTGGCACTATTATCGTTACCGCTGAAGGTGACAATGCCATTGGTAATGCCAAGAGATTCAGCTATCACATTGAAGGATTGAAGACTAAAACTGTTATTTGTAGGTTGAGAAACGGTGAATTCATGTCGGATGCAGTCACCTTGCTGCTGATCTTTAGGGTAAGCCTCGATTTCATGCCAAACACCTTCAAACTACAACAAATTATAAAAATCAAAATTGTAAAAGTGCAGTCTTTATAGATTCGATTCAATTTCAGCTTTGTTTAGTCTCTTACCCGTTGCTTGGATATATGTATTATAATGTGTATTTATTGCATTCTTTTTATTTTGTAACTAAAAAAAATTAAAACAGCTTAATTGTATAAAACTGACTTACTCTTTGTAAATCAAAGTTTGGAACCGCAGGAATATTTAAGTCACATTCTCCAGAGAACTCTACAGGAATCCCTAGTTCAGGATCGGGGAAGTAGAAACATCCTTCTGGGGTTTGATCCCTTTCAATATAGTACTGATCATCCAAAACAGGTATTGTGTCGATTATAGTTTTCAAAGCGTTTTCAGCATCGGTTGACAAGGATTTGCTTCTACTCAATTTCCAGCTGGAAACTATAATATGTATGTTTAGCATCAACATGAAAAATTTAAAAAAAAAGTACCTAAATATCTCTGGGATTAAGGACTAACTTACTTTGTCTGCGTTCTTCCCCTAGATTTTGACAAGAATAAACGAGAGCGTAGTCTGTGTAATTTGTAGTTAGGACCCAGTAGTTTGATACAACTGCAAATAAAACATAAGTCATTTCTTAGCCTACATAAACTGAAATGTATTTTATGCAACTGGCATTTTGATATTACGAGTATATACTTACAGTTTCCAATAGAAGGAAAGCTAACAATAAGTTTAGCTTCATCGCTGCTTGCGTTTGCTTGGAAGGCTAAACCGTTAATGGTGTCCAAAGTTTGGTTGATGACCTGCGTGTTGTATACTTCTACACCCTGAATTCCCAGTGTATAACGCGCGTTGGGACAGTCCCCGTTTTGGAACGGCAAGGGGTAGGAGCCAACGTCGTACCATAAGCCCATGTACTGTAAATGTTATAGATAAATATTTTATAGGTCATAAAAAAATCATACCTAAAGTTAGATTGTGGTGCTCATTATGCACGCACTTTTGCATATTGAATGATTTTCATGGATACCTCTGATAGCACGCGAATGTAGCTAATCTCTGGCTCACAAACATTAAGAACATACCATTAACAAATACCTTCGTTAGGAAAAAGTGTGTGGTTGGTTAATTCCTAATTTGTGTTGACAAAATATGTTTTCCCTAATTTGAATCAACCCTGATGGCTTTGTTCCGTAATAGTTTTTCGGAAAATACCTTTTACAAAATGAAAATTATTGTAAAGTTGTAACTTACATCAGTTAAAACAAATGGAGCGACTACAGGTATAGTTTCATCGCATTGTCCACGGAATATTACTACATTACCGTCCGGAATAGGGAAGTAGAAACATCCCGCATCACTTCGGTCGTCAGCTTGATAGTAACGTTGGTGCAAAACGTCAACTCTATCCAATACAGCGTCAATAGCTGCTGTTGCATTTAAGTCTAGACTGTTGGTTTTACTTAGCTTCCAACTGAAAACTAGAACGAAAATAACGTTAATCAATTACTGTAAGTTTTTTAGTGTTTTAAATTTCAATAAGATTCAAATCAATATTATTATTGTTTAACTGACTTCAACTTAAAACCTCATTTTGTTACAACATTTTTATATAAGTTTAACTATACTAATATTAACAAATAAGTTAATCTCTTCACCTCTCATCAAAGTTCTTAGCAATGGTATTGTTTTATTCTGATTACTTACTCTGCCTTTCATCTGGGTTGATATCCACACAACTGTACACAATTGAATATGAATCATAGTCTGTGTCCAGAACCCAATATTCAATCGGCGTTGGAGCTGAAAAAGCAAATATTAGCTGTTTGAAAATAAAATTTCATCAACGCAATAAAAAAACAACTCAAGCACAACTATTAGGTTCGAAACTACGAAAACATGAAAAATTTGATTGCTGATTAAATGAAGTTTGCTCACGTAATAAAATGATATCGAATTGACTCGGACTTCGACCTATTTTGCTTATTTATTTTTCAATTTGCTAAAATACTTACCATCAGGGAAAGTCACCAGTAGTTTGCCATTGCCTATTATTACAGCTTGACCGGTAATAGTATTCAGGGTCAGATTGACGACCTCTGTATTAACAACTATGATAGTTTCGTTGTCTAATGTGTAGGTGGTATCACCACATGTACCAATTTGAAATGCTGACGGATAGGATTCGATTAGTCTCCATTCACCAAGATACTAAAAATAGAAGATTACACTTTATTGAATTTTTTTGCTAATTTTACGATAATTTGGATCCATAACGTAGGCTTTTAAACTGACTTTATAAACAAGAGGTACTGACCACTGACAAGAGCGAGACAAGTGCATTACTAAACTAAAGTAATTACTTGACTTATCTTTAAATATGGGGGTTAGAGTTAATGAATTACATACATTAAAATCATTGTTCCAATTTAATTGACCAAAATCATAGACAAAGATTAACAATTGATTCCTGGGTCTCAAACTCGTCTAAAATTAACTCAAAATTGATGACATTAATTGTAGTAAAAATTTAACTTACTCTGCCAGCATCAAAGTTCGGAACAACAGTAATGTTAGGATCACATGAGCCAGGGAATATCACGGGTTCACCTGGCTGCAAATCAGGCAAATAGAAGCAAGCGTTATCTGTCTGATTAATTTCTTCGTAGTATCTCTCATCCAGTACAATGATATCTGCTGTTGCATTACGAATCTGCTCATGATGAATAGGTAGCAGCTCTCTCGTTCTGCTGAGTTTCCAACTAAATACTGGAAAATAGAAAATTGCAATGACAGTGCCTTAATCAAATTAAGATTCAATAGTGTTTGTCAAATTCAAATTCAAAATTCATTTATTCATTTAGAACGTATATATAAACGTACGTTTTGAAACGTCAGCTGTATCTACTTACCATTTTTGAAATCGACTTCTTCATTATTAATACAACTGTAAGCCAGAGCGTAATTATTATAATCGGTGTCTATGATCCAGTATGGGATTTCGTAACCTTAAAATATAAAACAAAAATTAATTAAAATGAATTTAAAATAAGATTTAATAATAATCCCAAAATACATAAAAGTTAAACTTACTGGTGCCATTGGAAGTAAAAGTGATAGTAAATTTGGCACTAGTATCGTTATTACTGAATTCGACAACACCATCAGTGATGCCAAGAGATTCCGCAACCACGTTTAAAGATTGAAGATTAAAGCTGTTGTTTGCCGGCTGTTGAATAGTGAAGTCATGTCTAATGCAGTCACCTTGCTGCTGTATCTTGGGATAAGATTCTATTTCATGCCAAACTCCTTCAAACTGTAAGAAAATAAATAAAATCAAAATGGCGATGAACGTGAAATTACCCATTTTTTTAATAAGTACTTAATCAGGCTTACCCTTTGTAAATCGAAGTCTGGAACTGCAGTAATATTCATATCACATTCTCCAGGGAACTCCACAGGCTTTCCAGGCTCAGGATCGGGGAAGTAGAAACATCCTTCTGAAGACTGATCCCTCCAAATATAGTACTGATCATTCAGAACAGGTATCGTATTGATAATGTTACCTATAACGTCCTCAGCTGCCGTTGATAAGGATTTGCTTCTACTCAGTATCCAACTGGAAACTAAATGATATAACCTTAGAATTCAGGACTCTATGCTGAACTTTATTATAAGGTTTAAATCTGATTGACCTTACCTTGCCTGTGCTCTTCACCGATATTTTCACACGCATAAACAAAAGCGTAATCTTCATAATCTGTTGCTAAGACCCAATAATTTGATGTCACTAAAACAAAAATTAAAAAAAAACGTTACAATTTCAATCACTATTTTTACTCATATCTTCATGAAATTAAATATAACTTACGATTTCCAATGCTAGGGAAGCTAACTAACAGCTTAGCTTCAGTGCTGGTATCATTTGCAAGGACAGCAATACCTCTTATTGTGTCTACACGTTGATCTATAACTTGTGTATTAAAGACGTCCACACCTTCATCTCCCAGTGAGTAGAATGCATTAGGACAATCTCCATTTTGGAATGGCAATGGGTAAGATGCGACATCATGCCACAAATTCAAGTACTAAAATTTAAAAAAAAATACCATAATAATCACAAATTAATTTACCGTGGGTATAGAATTTTGTACATTTTATTCTCATTTCAAGGGAGGTTAGGTTAGGGAGGGAGATGACCCCTCTCGTCGTGCGTCCACCTTGCCGTGGTGAGAGGGCTCAGTAACCGCCCACCATAGCAATCCAGCTATGTTGGGCGGTGAAGCGAAGAGGCGCACCGGGCGGGTATACTTCGCACACACTCTTTTGGTGTGTGCGGAGTATACCCGCCCTAATTGGAGGTGGGTGCCTTGCCTTCATTGGCCGGGCACGTAGGTGGAGGGCTCCCGCGCGACCCGCGGTGGGTGATGGGGGCCTTGCCTTTACCGGCCGGGCCCGGCAGAGCACACTGCCTCACCAAAGCGGCAGAGCACACTGCCTGACCAAAGCGGCAGAGGACACTGCCTTACCAAACCAGAGAGGGGGAACGGGCCCGCGAGTTGCTCCCCGGCACTCATGGGCCCAAAAGTTCCACATAACGGGCGGGCAACGTAGGTTGCCGCCCTAACCCGGCTCTTGGCGGCTGACTCGGGGGGGTCAGTCGCCAACCAATGAGCCCGAGATGGCGGCGGCTTGTCAACGCCGCCTCTCGCGAGGGTTGGCCCTTTTAAGGGCCAGAGAGGAGGCCTGAAAAGGCCGCCCGCAGTTGGGGCTGACGGAATTTTTGCTAGCGCAGTTACCGTTGGCCCCGACACTTTGCGGAGCGTAGGACACCGTTGGTTTTTAGTGGGTATACCCCGGCCACCCCCACCTCGGCCGGGGGGACCCCACTCACCGGGCCGCTCTCCCCCGAGGGCGGCCTGATAACTACGAACAATGAGGAGTTCAGTCCATGGATGGGTGTTTCAGTTTCCTAACTCTGTTTTAATTTAATTTAATGTACAAACAATAAAATTGAATATGTACTTACAGCAGTGACATTAAAGTCAGGAACAACAGGTATTGTCTCATCACATTGCCCCGGGAAGACAACAAAAGGTGCACCAGGTGGCGGCAAATAGAAACAACCATCATCAGAATGATCATTAAGTACATAGTAGCGATTATTTAAGACTTTTATAGTGTCAACTACAGCTGCAATAGCATTCACTGCTTCGGGTACGAGAGAATTTGATCGGCTCATTTTCCAACTGAACACTGTAATAATAAAAATGTTGTGAATTCGGTGGCTCTAAATATTTAAAGAAGTATTTGTAAGAGATGCCAGCTACCACAACGGCGTTCGAATGGCAAAAAGTATAAATGACCTTACCTCTTGAAGTAAGAGGGCTTAAATTCAAGTTTATACATGCGTGGACAAGAGAATAAGTTTGATAGTCAGTATCCAATACGTACAACAAGACAGGTTCAGGTGCTGAAACAAGGAAAATAAAATTACCAAAAAAAACTTTCTAGGTGAATTTTGTGTTTGATAGTGAAACTTACCTCCCGGGAAGGTTACAGAAAGCAGTCCTACAGTTGCATTTTCTAAAACAGCGATTCCTATATCCTGTGATAGGGTTTGGTTGCGAACTTCTGAATTTTGAACAATGATCTCTGTCCCATTTAGTTCGTAATAAGCTTCGTTACAGCTTCCCAGTTGATTGTCAGATGGATAACTTTCTATGAGACGCCATCTACCCAAGTACTGAAATTAAAATAAAAATTATTTGACCCTGTAATAGGGAAAGATATGAGACATAGTTGATAGCTTCCTGAATAAAGGTTAGGCATAATGAGGAGTGGTTATTAATTGTGATAAGTTATTTATCTTTGACGATTTAAATAACATGAACATTAAAATATTCCTAAATTATACTTACACGTCCAGCATCAAAATTTTGCATGACTGGAACATCGACACTGCATTCTTCACCTAAAATGACTGGGTCTCCGTTATTAAGGTTTAAAGGGAAGAAGTAACAAGCGTAATCAGTATGAAGGGTTGGTTCAAAGTATTCCTCTCTGATGACGTCAATGTCAGCAGCAGCAGTGGCTATGGCTTCTTCGTGTTCGGCAGAAAGTTCGTTGACTCTGCCGAGTTTCCAGGCGTAAACTGTGGAAATATGCTGTATTATTTTATCACGTTTTGGTAAATGTTATTCTAGATTATTCTTTATTTCTTGAACCATAGTTTAAAAATTAGAATTCAAATCAAACCAGACCTTAACCTACTTCCATTAAAAAATACAAAATAAAAAATTAAAGTTATTTATTTTAACAGCAATATCTAAATTAAACTTACTATTTTTGAAATAATCGCCATCGTTAACACAACTGTAAGCTAAAGTGTAATTGTCATAATTCGTGGCGATGATGTAGTACGGGAAGGATACTGGCGCTGAAAAAAGAAGCAATTTTGTACAACCTTAACATACCTACTCGTAGATCGTAACAACTATTTATTACAATTTTACCTGTAATATTATATAAACATAAAATTAAAACAAGAAATTTATTCTAAGGAAGAAAGACGGGTTGGATCTTATTCACTGCCGTCTGCTTTCTTCTAGATGAGCATGCTTCATCTTAGACCATATCAACACTTACCTACCATTAAAAACGGCCAAACCCTCATCTATCGTGTTAAAAAAAACAAGGCTAAAACCTTCTGCCAAAATTGTTACGATGAATGGCAATAACCTAAATAAAGGCAAGAATATAAATCTGGTGTCGCGTATCTATAACAGAAACAATCCTACTCTGTCAAAATTATAGGTACTACTCACGATTTGGTCCCAGAATAGTAAGATCAAAAGCTGCATCATTAGACGTCGCATTTATCCGCGAAAGCTGTGCCTGACTGAGGACAATCAGCTGATCATTGATGCTTGATGTGGCGATCACCAAACCGGTACCAGTTGATACGATTTGATGACTGATGCATTGCCCTTGGTGGTCGCCTTTAGGGTAAGATTGGACTTCATACCATTCCCCGGCAAACTGTGAATGAAGATTTTTTAAACTCTTCTAAATTATTGAGTTAAGTAATTGTGAGTGTTTATTTTATGATCATCTATTTATAAAACTGATTTTACGTTACTTTATAACGGGTAATGAAAAGCCATAATCGTTATGATTTTTAAAATGTTATTTATTCGTACCCTTGTTAAGTCAAAGTCTTCAACCACTGGAACATTGTCGTCTTCGCACTGTCCCGGGAATCTGACAACTTCTCCCGTGGGTTCAGGGATGAAGAAGCAGCCTCCAGGGGTCTGATCCGTCTCTTCAAAGAACTGTTGATCGATGACGGGTACTTGAGCCATGGCATTATCAATATCTGATTGGTTTATCAGAGATTTTGATCGGCCAAGTTTCCATACTGTCACTGAAAAGAACAATATTAAAATTAGGATTTTATGTTTAAGTTAAGGTTAAAAAATTAATCAGAAGAAATTATAGTTCTCATATTACTCGTACTTAGCCGTTTTCACTGAAAAACGTACCTTGTTGTTGATAATCATTAATATTGGAGCAGGAGTACACAAGAGAGTAGCTATTGTAGTCAGTGGCGATCACCCAATAGTCGGTGTTGGTGGTTACTGAAAAAAAAAACCATAAAAATAATAAAGCATAAATTATCGTCCACATGATTCCCAAATAATACCGATATCTTGAAAAAAAATGTGATAAATGCCGTCAATATTTTTAATTCAGAAGGTTGGCTATCTATTAATTTACCAAGATGTTTCATAGCTACCCAGACAAACTCAAATAGGTATGTACCCAAAATAAAACTCACCATTGGTACCAACAATAGGAAAAGTGACAACCAACTTGGCATCACTTCCAACTTGGACAGCAGTTCCATAGATTTCATCTAACGTCTGGTTGACTACTTGAGTGTTGTAAACGATTACCACACCGTCCCCAAGGGAATACTCTGCCGTTGCACAGGTTCCACCTTGGAAGGGGTTAGGGTATGATTCTATGTCGTGCCATACTCCTAGATACTGGAAAAGTAATCTCATGTAAATAGAACAAAATAAAGCTAACTTAGAAGCTAGAAGTTAGGTTCTACCCAGTAGATTGTTTACAAATCAAATCTCCGTAGAAACTAAAAAACTAATCCAAAAAAGAAGTTTTTTAAAGGTGATCTTCGGAATGAAGACACTGCTACCGTGCCCGGTATATAAAATATGTTACATGGTTCAAAGTAATTCAAATATGTCTTTTGTCGATTTTATATTTAAAGAATAATGAAATAACTTTCAAACTTACCTGTGTGGCATTAAAATCAGATACTACAGTTATATTCTGGTCACATTGACCACCAAACACGACGGGTTGATTCAACACCGGAGTTGGCACGTAAAAGCATCCTGTCTGTGACTGATCAGTAGACTGATAATACTGATCGTTTAGCTCTATATAAGAGCTAATGACTTGGTTCACTTGGGCTTCCGCTGGTCCAGTGAGATCGCGAGTTCTGCTCAAGATCCAACTGAAAACTGATAACGTCGATTCTTAGAAGTTGTTTTCTTAAAAATATGAGTTGGTTTCGGTTTGGACTGATGGAATTATATTGTAGTCCCGTATTACAAATAACTCACATCGAAATTGTTACGTGGTTTAGGAGCATGAGATTAGTAATGAAATCCTATTCAAATATAGCGTTATGGCGCGAAGTTCTATGCAGCCATAATTCAAAACCCTTGTGATTTATAAATCAAAAATTAAATTCATCATGCACATTGTACCTATCAAACGTTACATTATACTTACTTTGTCTGCTGTTCTCTCCTACATCAATGCAAGTATATGAGACTGCCCAATTCAGGTAATCAGTTGCCAAAACTTTGAGTTCGGAATCCACAAACACTGAAAAAAAAATATGTAGGGGGTTTATACGTTAGATCAACACAACACGACAATAGTTAAAAAATTCTAGATCAGCAACATTTGATCAACAGCTTCATAATATGTTAGCAGTTTTCTATATAGATAGAGTTAGAGGTTAAACCTTAAATTGACCGTTATTTAGTTTGGACACAGTTCACCAAATAGTTGGTGCGCCGTTTGTGTTTGCGTTGGGTTTTCTCTACTTTTATTTGGACTACTACTATTCAAGAACGTTAATGTTTTATCTGATCGAGGCAGTCCTAAAAAAATGATGAAAACGTTTACTTACCTCCTGGAAAAACTTCAAGAGTAACGTTAAGATGTCCAGTATTACCGGTTCCTATAACAGTCGCTGAACCTGATATAGTCTGTAATTCCTGGTTTACGATTTGACTG
Organism: Idaea biselata; assembly: GCA_958496205.1. Taxonomy (NCBI): domain Eukaryota; kingdom Metazoa; phylum Arthropoda; class Insecta; order Lepidoptera; family Geometridae; genus Idaea; species Idaea biselata. Next base: position 10,573,030 of record OY292402.1, read on the forward strand.
TTCACAACATTGACCACTCCTTCGCCGTCAGAGTATTGAGCTCTATTGCAGGTACCATTTGCGTTTTCCGATTGGTAAGCAGATATCTGGTGCCATACTCCGAGAAACTGTAGATAAAAGTTATTTATTGTCCATTAATATAGACTTTTTGTGGAAACGTGTTTAAAGTTTATCAGCGCTGCTCCATCGATACCTTAGAAACTCCAAAAATGTTTTTTAGATACGGATCCGCCGGAAGGTTAGCATTTTTTTTATAATCGGCCATTTGATTGGCTTTTGACACTTACAATTATTATCAATTATTGTGACCATCTTATAGATCACTGGTCACCCACTGGATTGATTTCCAACCCGTCTTCTTTAGTGGCAAGAGTTCCATTAGTCTACGTTTCGAAACTCGAACAAGTTCACTTGACGATTAGTAAAGACTTATCACCAAAGACCAAAGGGCCAAACCAAACCAAAGGGCCCAAGTTCATAAACTTCGACCAAAGGGTCGAAGTTTATGGAAATAGTATAAACATATACAACTTACTCCAGACACATCAAAATTAGCAACGCCAGTAATATTTTCATTGCAACGTCCTGATAAAATGACTGGCTCGCCGGGTTCGATTACAGGTAGAATGAAACATCCATCTTCTTCATGACTTGTGTCTCGTAGGTCATCATTTGTCAGAGACAATAGTTCCGTCAAGGCCGTGTTTAACATATCACTTATCAGAGGAAAAATAAATTCCGGTTCTCGACTAAGTTGCCAGACGAATACTGTGAATTTTTTTACGTAAAGTAAATAAACAATGCTTGACTTATATACCCAGCCTTAAATTATACTACGAGTATACTAGACAATGAAAATACTACAATTTTTTTTTGAAGTTATAACACACACAGACCCAGAAATAAAAAGGTCCAATTCTAACCGTCTAGGTTAGAATCGTCTGGGTGTTTTAGTACCTATCCTCAAGGTTCGAATTGTATGACCCGTCAGGTGCGATCATGATCTTCAAAATGCAGAAGGATACAATGCTACTATGAGCATTGAAGCACTCTGCCAAACAAAATGGAGCCAATAAAATGTAGAAAAGTTACTCTACCATTTCTCTGCGCAGTTCCAACATTTTCACATCCATAAGCTAGGGCGTAATTGTTATAGACCGTTTCGATCACCCAAAAATCGATATCTGAAAAACAAGTAACATTGAAAGTGTAGGTAATTAAAATAATGGCGTAAAATATTTAGTTTTCAAAACACTGAACAAAGCGTATCGCAAAAGGCGACTAAGATATCTGGGGAAAATATCCCTGCGCGGTGGCGGCCACTGTGCAAATCCCATTTGGTCCTAATGAGTATAATATTACAAATGTGAAAGTTTGTGTTGTGTGTAATTAAACAAGTAACTCCTTCACGCAAAATCTGTGAGATATGGATTAACATATAGGCCACTTTTTATCCCGATATCCCCCCGGGATCGGGACTTACGCGGATGAAACCACGAGGCGTATCTAGTTTGTTAAGAAAATTAATCCTACCCAAAGTAGGTACTTACCGCTACTAGACCACTGAGGAATAGTCAAGCTTAATCTCGCCGTATTTGGGATCAAGGTGCCAGTCCCAGACACTTGCTGCAAAAAGTTTTGCCTGACTGTGCTGTGAGTGACCGCAATAGCTCCTGTGTCGAAGGTTTGGAACTCGAAGAAGGCGCAGTCGCCACTCCAGGACGTTTCTGCGCTTCTGATATCGTACCATGTTCCCGCAAACTGCAAATGCATAAAGGCAGTAGAATAAAGGTTTTGTGACAGCAAAACCAAAGGACAAAGGTTCATAAGCGTCACTGAGAATAAAATTGTTCCAATTGATGGCCTTCATTGGGAAGGTCGGTAGTTTGCTGAGGGATAGAGGGTGCAACATCCTTTCTGTAGTTTTGCTGCTGCAGAGATTGACCATTGCGTGGGAATGCGGTTAGCATTTTGGGCAGCTTTGGGATGGGTTTGAAGAGACTGTAATGAAATTAGTTTAATTTCAATCCAACATCGCGAAAACAGAATAAAAGTGATTTTACATAGTTATATACCGCAATAACAAATGTTTGATTGATTTTTTTACATTAAAGAAGCCGACTTATTTGTAATTAACTTACTAATATGTTGATAATAATTGATAAACCAAGGCTGAAGCGATAATAAATATTTATACACTCATAAAAATGTTTGATAATATTTTGTTAGTAATCGTGATTGTATTTTAGTCATTTTTTGCGAAGAAATTAGGTGATATTATTTTAAAGGGAATTTAAAAAAATGCCCTAGAGCCTTTCTCTTAGCTCAAAATCGCAGGAGCTAACGGGCACTTATTTAAATCTGGAAAATTAAAATACCTATCTAAAAAGCAGTATTTCCTAAGTGTGGATTAACACCAAGAAATAATGTTTACAAAGTTTAAAATTAAATGTCAAAGTACAAAACATCGAAAAATTAAAATATCGAACGGCCCTATAATAGAATATTAAAATATCGAAAGTTTATATTTTCGAATATGTAGTTTTAGGTTGGGGATAGTTGTGCCATTGTTGCTGGGTGCGGTTGTGACCAAATTTAAGCTTGTTATTTTTATATTTGGTGCCCAGAAAGTGTACGAGCAAAACCGATTGAGACAAGGCTAAGGCTATACTCGCATTTATCAGTCGTGGTCAAAGCGTTTGTCGTCTCATCCCAAAATTCCGTCGACATAACCATAGAATAAGTGACCGTCACAGTAAAATTCGCGACGTTACGACAATGCGCCTCTGCCACAACTTATCGGTGCTCGAATAGCCTAACATAAGCGAGCATCAGGACACATACATACATGTAAAAAGCATCACTTCATTGCGCAGTGTTGTTACCAAGATAATCGAATAGCCTTATCAAGGTACATCTGAACATGCGATGAACCTGGCGCGAACATTAGATAATTTAGATTAAAGGCAGATTATCTAACATTAAAACCAACTTGAAATCATTTTGGTGTTTTTTTGTACCTGTCACAATCATGTCCTTGGGGTGGGGTCGATTGTGGAATTTTTCTTTTTTTTTAACTTGCTCCTGTGAGCTAACCGTTGGACTGAGGAACACAATTTAGTGTCCAGGTATAGCCAAATGTTTAAATCTTACTAATATTATAAATGCGAAAGTAACTCTGTCTGTCTGGCTGTCTGGACCTTGGAGAAGGACATAGGCTACTTTTGATCCCGGAAATCCAGCGGGATCAGGACTTACGCGGGTGAAACCGCGACACGCAGCTAGTTATTATATAAACGTTACTTAATTTAGCTAAGTATGATACTTAGCTAAATTAAGTCACCCTACCCTAATCGTGTGGGTAAAGCAAAATCTAAAGCTGTCTTTACTTGGATGTGTGACCGATCATTTAATTTTGTGTTTCGAACTCCTCCGTGCTTCAGAAGGCATGTTAAGCAGTTGGTTCCCGTTGTTATTCTGATATCAGTCATGAGGTCAAGTTAGAGGCCTTAGCACTCTAACACTAGGTGAGCCCTACCACTACCCAAAAATAAGTCACCACTATCCATTATGTTTATAAATTAAATAAATAAAATTATCTTGCTCATTGTCGGGCAGGGCAAGGGGCTCCTCTTGTCTTAGAACACCATGGGAGCCTACTTCGGATTGTCGAATATTCCATGTCTGCGGACTGCGGTACGAGTCCAATCCTATGACATGTCAGTTTCCTTACTATATTTTCTTTCACAGTAAGAGCGATCTAATGCACATAAATAATTTGAAATATTTTTAAAGAAAAATACATTTCCAAATTTCAACTTGCGGCGAGGCGCGATCTCGCGTTTTTACGTCTCCATCGCAGCGTGGTAAAATAACATAAAATAATTAAGTTTTTGTAATAACTTACGTTATCCATATTAAAATTATTTTGTAAAGGAATGTCATTGTCGCACTGCCCTGCTTGCAATATTTGTCCATGAACACTAGAATCAGCCAAAAGGCCGATCACTACCACTAATTTCCACATATTTCTATGAGATCATTATCCACTGCGGTGTCAAATCTAACTAACAGCTACTAACACTAATAATTATTAAATGTTCAATTATCTTTAAATAAATCTCTTTTATATTAACATTCTTATCTTTAGTTCTTCCTAATCGCCAATTGCCTTAATTTAGTTTAAAGATATGAAAATCGGGTTAGTCATTTTTGATTTTTTGCGACGCCTAAAGCGGATTTTGGGCCAAATTATAAATATTATATTTTATTTTTAAGTGCTTAAGCCTGCACTGGGCTTTCTTAGAAATATTTTAAAGGAACAATATTTCTGCAAAAACACAACGCATGATCGACGGAGAGCGGGATTCGAACCCCCAACGCATCTTTACTCAATCCAGGAGCACTAACTTGACCAATTAGTCTACCTGCGTCGGTGGTAGACTTACTTATGTGCGACTTTTATGAAAATCAACCTCTGCAGATCCGTCATTTTTTCAAGATGATGGCCGGCACCTGTACTAACTTTTCTATTGTATATTACCCTTAGAAACGAGTACTTTATCGCTCACTATTTCTTCCCAATATTGCATCGTGTCAACTAAATAATTAAATACTTATACTTATTTAAAATAAAATGATAATTGCCTTTGCAAGGGAATTGGGAGGTCGAGGGCTTGACAACTCCGGATCTTATTTGGCTATTAACTATCGCCATAGGTATAAAGAGGCAATGCTGCCAGCATCCTTGGCTCCTTTGAGCCGGGTACGATCAGAGGCGGTTTATTTGATTGACTGTGATTATTGTGTTTGTATGACTTCTATGGATTTAATAAAATTTGTTTAATATATCGATAAAATAGTAGGTCTGTACAATGAGCTAAATTTTATAATTATTTTTTTTGTGGTTTCTACAGTGTTTTTAAAATATAATGATATTGTCTTAAAATTACTATTGACATGCGGTAAAAATGTTCAATCTATAACTATAAAATTCTTTGTCCTGAGTAACTGATTGATTGATCTATCAACGCACAGCCGAAACTGCTGATAGTAGAGAGCTGAAATTTGGACAGTGTGTTCTTTATAAATTGGAGGCATCAGATAAGAAAGGATTTTTCGAAATCCCCACGGGATGCGGGAATTACGTAGGTGAAACCGCGGGACACAGCTAGTTGACCATATTAGAGAAACTTCTACTTAAACTTAACATTGTAAGTAATTTACCTACTTATTTGTTGTACCTACTTATAATCGTTATTGTAATGAAGAAATGAGAAAAACTATATCCCATATTTTCTACACATATTCTTAACATATGCCAACAAAATCAAAACCGTTTAGGGATTTAGTGCATTACTTGTCATTGGAATTTAAATGTTTATCAAATTCTTAAAATAACGTCGATTAAGAGATTATTCGATGTTATTCGTGCGTGTGTATTATATCATACTTAACATAATTTGAGGAAATTTTACTTACAAATATTTTGCATATTTTCCGGGTGCAAAGTTTTGCATACACGGGCGTACGCGGCGCGGGTCGGGCCTTGTTCTACTGTCATGTCGTGTTTCAATCTTCTAGGTAAGCGTGCTTCATGCGCATGATTTTATTCGAAAGAACCTGATGAATAAAATATAAGTAGGTAAGTACATAAAAATATCTAATGCATCTAATAAACACAAATTGTTAAACATGAGAACCACTGTCAATCATTACTCATGACTCATGACTTAAACATATTTTAACTTTAGCTTTATCTAACGTAGGTATTTTATTGTATCTAGAATATTTTATCAAAATTTTACTCACATAGGTACCTATGAGCACTTTCCAACATTATTTTGTGATAACTTTACTTACCTACCTATCTATCTGCTTACGTCAAGATTGATTTAGTTTCTGGAAAATGCTTTAGATGAGTCTTCTTCTTCTTTTCGTGTAGCGGTCTAGCTCACCTAGTGTTAGAGTTTTCAGATCGCCCTAAGTCCTCTAACTTTACCTAACGACTGCTATCCGAGACAACAACCGGTACCAACTGCTTAACGTGCCTTCCGAAGCACGGAGGAGCTCGAGAAAATAATTTTTTGCCATACAAATTATCGGTCACCCATCCAAGTAATGACCGCGCCAAGCGTTGCTTAACCCGGACGACCGTTCAAGATCGGCAAGTACAGCTAGTGATGTGTGGATGGATGAGTGAAAATGCTCACGTGGCCCTGGGTATGGTGAAGAGCAATAAATAGCTTTGGTTTCGGCTGTTACCACGCCCCACAACAGCCGATTTACATCCACTTTAAGTTAAATGAAGTTCACTTGGAACTTATAGCGGTATTTTTAAGGATAGAGCATAATATCGAAAGTCACTACATAGAAAACGTCCTATCGAAAGGTTACTGTAGCGAAAGTACGCCATATCGATGGTACGCTACTTCGACAGGAAATCGTATTGATGGTACACTGAATCGTAAGTTCACTATACCGAGGTACACTACATCGAAAGGACATCTTATCGATGGTACACTGCATTGACAGTGTACAATGTCGAAAGTACACTACATTGAAAGCCCAATTAAGGCAATACTTAATTACAAAAAGGCAACATTTAATCTATTATACTTTTATAAAGCGGAAGAGTTTGTTTGTTTGAACGCGCTAATCTCAGGAACCACTGGTCCGATTTGAAAAATTCTTTCGGTGTTGGATAGTCCATTTATTGAGGAAGGCTATAGGCTTGTTCTACAAGTTTTTGATCCCGATATTCCCACGGGATCGGAACCTATGCTGGTGAAACCGCGGGGAGCTGCTAGTGTATATAAACCCAAGTTTTTAGGGTTTTGTTATAAAATCACAAAACATAATATTTTGTACTCACACGATATTATTATATGCTCTTCACCCATCTTTAAGAGTTGCAAATGAAGGTAAGAAGACAGTTACTTGTAGTATGAGATGGGCTTTCTCATTGAGAGTCAATACTCAAATTCAGGATTACAAATCCCTTGAATTTCCTGTAAATTGTGACCAAAATAAAATTATCAAATTGAAGTTTTTACAATGCAGACTCTCAGAGCTCAGAGCATTTACCATCATTTTAGATGGTCAAAAATTAGACTAGATTCACTGATGTTCACAAGCAACCCCGGTTATTATCTCCGGTAGCAGTCGTTAGGTCAAGTTAGAGGCCTTAGGGCGACCTGAAAACTCTAACACTAGGTGAGCCACACCACTATACGGAAATAAAAAAAAACCCGGCCAAGTGCGAAATTCCCGCACGAAGGGTTCCGTACCACTATCACAATTGGGTACGGAACCCTAAAATTGTTTACAACAATCAATTTTTAAATTTGATAGGAACATGTGAAATATTTAGCTTCGATTCTTACTCCCACCAAACGACCGCAACTCCCAAAAAAAAAAAAGAAAAAAAAACGTTGGCACTAAGAAAATCTGAAACTTATAAAAACTCTTTGGTTATTGAAGGCAGACTGGTATATTTGACAGACAGGGCAGCCATTTTGAATTTCATAACCTACTCGATTCCACTCTGACCAATCAGAAGCGACCTCACATTCACATTCGCGACAGACGGACAGACAGCGAAGTCTCAGTAATAGGGTCCCGTTTTTACCCTTTGGGTACGGAACCCTAAAAATAAAAAAAAAGACAAGCAATCCCAAGTAAACAGAACATAGGTATCTGACATCTTTTATTATTTGTAACTGATTCAGCCAACTGCAGTTACTAAGCAATTTTTTTGTTTATAAAGTGACTTGATAATCGGATCCGATGTGGTGTAGTGGAAAGTTTGAAGGAAGGGAGTGATTCACCAATTTATTTGGCTAACCAGTCAATTGGCGATAGGCAGGGCAGGGTACCGAGCGACCACTTGCCGACCACTCTTTATGCTGCAAATAACTAGGTACCTAGGTATATTGGTTAAGTAATCTTATTACCACAAGTAGGTATAAGGAAAAACTACTATGTAGTACATAGTTTAGTAGTAAAACTATGTAATCTATACTAATATTATTAAGAGGTGACGTTGGTAACATGTATGTATGTATGTATATTGGGAGTAATCTTCGAAACTACTGGACCGATTTGAAAAATTCTTTCAGCATTAGAAAGCTACATTCACCCTGAGTAACATAGGCTACTTTTGATCCCGATATTCCCACGGGATCGGAACTTACGCGGGTGAAACCGCGGGAATCTGCTAGTGTAGTATATAGTTTTAAAGTCATTGAGTTTTTAGGCTGTGCTTATTAAAATTATAACGATAATTTATTAGATGTTCACGGTTGATTTATTGTCCTTTGTGGTTTTAAACGATAAGAATGCAAAATATAGGTAAGTATACAAAAACCAAGGTAAACTTTTTAGTGATTTATTGATTGAAAATTCATTGTTTTGTACTTATTACATTGTAGGTAAATTGTTTGCTTCGTCATATCAGTCACAGGCCTCAATCTCAATTGCTCTAAAAAAGCCTACGATTTCTCACATCTCCGTCAAGAAAAAATATCAAATAGGCTACCAAGAGCCAAAACGTCAGATTATAGACTGAAAATAAAAAACGAACTACTTATAACAAAATGGTGACTCGATTTTGGCATTAATAATTTGATAAGTATCTTTAATTGGTGATAGTTAATTGGCCGTTTCATTTATTTTTTTAGATGATTTATACAGCGCAAGCAAATTTAAATTCATGCTATTTATGGCGGTGTAGTGCCCGGGACATTGTTAGTTAAAGTAAATAGTAGGTTAACGTATCTGAGTGGCGAGGGAACGAGGGTTATGTTTTTCGAGCGTTTTTATGTATGTACTCGTATCTAATTTTAGTTTGCCACTTTCTGTAGCCTGAACGGTTCGAAGGAGAGTTTGATAAAACAAAATTTGTATGAAACTGATTTTTTGTGAAACGGGAACAGTATGAAAACGAAATTGTATGAAATGGGAATTTGATATTAAATTAACTTGGATTTATACAGGACTTGTACATAATGGTCCGGATCGATGGATTTTACCATATGAGCAAAACTCCAAGAAGGCACATCTGAAACTGCTTGTATTATGTCACATATCATTAAGGTCTCCCCATATAGCCTTATTAATAAACGTGGAGTAGGGTCGGAGAAGGAATAACACGCTTTGTCTTTTTCCGTGACAAGAGCTTTCAAAGTTGACAGACAGAGACAAAACTTAGTAAACCTCCTTCAACGTTATTCTACTTTTATTAATAAGGCTAATAGAGTTTAAGAGTGCTTTTGCATGCGCTCTACATTCAGCGCCAGCGACTCCTCGTTACTTTAAGTCTTTACTAAGATACCTATGATTATTAAACCTACACGTTTTGTGTGTTATCGGTTTTGAGATAAGTACTGATGTCAAAATGTCTTATTATCACATGAGATGTAGAACCTATCTATCTCTTCTGATATCTATAACTTGTTATTGAAAAATATGTTGAGGTAATATTGATTTTTGTTTTGCCACCACCTGTGTTTTACCACCACCGGTTTTATCTGTTACGCGCGTATGCAATGATCCTGTGGGAATTTTCAAAAATCCTTTCTTAGTACAAACCTAGGGGTAGTATTTACTATCTGTTTGCCAATCAATTGCTTTGAGATGTGTTTAAGTTAGTCAGACAGAATAAACGCTTTTTTTGACCTAGCGAAACGTCCCTTCTTCAAGTCTGGCCGTCTCAGTGGGTTGTTATAAAACGACACAGAAACAATAACAACCCACTGAGACTGTTCAATATTATTATTGAACCATGTATATTCGTCGAACGTCGATCTTGACGAAACATGATTGACACTTTTAGGCCTATTATGAACTGAAGTAAGGTCGGAGTAGTGATAACATGCTTAGCTTTTTTCTGTGACTGTCAGCTTTCAAAGTTGACAGAAACAAAATGTGGCAAAATTACTCCGACCTTACTCCACGTTTATTAATAAGGCTATATGCTAAGGTATTAGATACATAGAAACATTTTATTGATTTGAGATATATTTCTTATAGTGATGATCTCATGAGGATTATGTTCTCATTCTTAAGTTTCTGTCTATAGAATTGGCCTTTTTATTAACTAGGTACAAGTTTTTGGTGCAACTGGAATCAGCTATTCGTCAAAAAAACTTCTTAAATTGTAATGTGCCTGGTCGAAATTAGGAAGTTTGTCCACGTGTGAACGCAAGGTGCTCGCGAGGTCTACTGTTCGCAGAAATACTAATAAATAAAATACCTAAGCTTCTAAATCTTGTGTTGAAGTAAGAAGTTACCTATATTACGTTCCGAAGAAAAACGTAGGTATAAAAGTGGCAAATTTGACGAGTAAATATCGAATAGTAAAATATTCTATAAACGGAGTTTGGGCCTCTGTTAATTATAAAACAAATGGTAGGTATGTTAAATTGTTGTTGTCGTAAAATTTTACCAATAATTTTAATACTAACCGACATAACAATTGCAATTGCACTAAAAATACCATTTGAGTACTTCGACTTTCTAATTCAAACCCCCATGTAGGGTTTGAATTATCTTCTGGAGGTCGTGGGTTTGAATCCGGACTGCACCAATTTCCTTTTTTCTACGAAAACTTAATTATATGGGCTTTAGTTAATCTATTCTATAGGTACTAATATTATAAAGAGCTATCGTTAGTAACATGTTTGTATGTATGTAAGTAAGATTGGGGGTAATCTCCAAAACTACTAGACCGATTTATAATTATTTCACTAATATAAAACTACATTATCCAGGAGTAACATAGAATACATTTGATCCCGATATTCTTACGGGATTGGGATTTATAATATAGAAAATCATTTTGACTCTCTTTTGTGTATGGTCGACATAGCTAAGAGGATGATGTAGGGGATGAATATGCCTATAGCACTATATAAATTAATGATATTATTTATCTCTATCACCACATGAGCAAGTGCCAAGACTATAGCCAAACAAATAAGAAAAAAAAGGCTGAGTCAACCGGCCTTCTAGAACCAAGAACTTCCAACGAGTTCTCGAAGGATTCCAACAATTTTCGTTCGATTAAATAATCCAACAACTAAAAATTGAACCCATTAGCCGTGACCCCCAAGACTGACACTATATAAGAGTGTGCTCATCTCAAACTATTCAGTTTGTATTTGACTGCTGAAGAGTGCAGAAGGTGCAGAGGCTTTGTCAATTTAATAATGAAATCTGTCTTCGTTGTTGTGGCTGCGCTTGCGGTGGCGAGCGCGACTGATGGTCCTTGCCCAGATTTGAAGCCAGTTGAAAACTTCGATGTAAATGCTGTAAGTTCTATGTCTTAAGAATTGTATTATTTATACCAACTATGAGTATGAAATCTTGTTCTATTGCTCTCTCTAGAATTTATTTTTTATTTTTTCTAATGCGGTTCTTTGGTTTACATTTGAAACCTTAAAATTTTTGAATGCTATTTTTCCTTTAAAACAAATTTTCTATTTCTTACAAATGAATAATTTACATATTGTTAGACTATTTGAGTATGGTCGTTAATTTTATTTATTATTATATCTATGAAAAGTAAGTGGGCATATAAAGAAGAAAATCTTTGCATATTTTTAAATAAATCTGTTTTAATAGGTTTGTAAAATAATTGATTAAATTAGGCGTTCCTTTTCGGAACTCTATAATTACTCACTAACTATTGTAAGTTAAAATTTCTATTTACGGCCAGAAGTGCCCATTATGCTAGGTTCATTTTCCCGCTGAATGTCCAAGAGAACACGCTGATACATTTTGTTTAGGTGTTATTCAAGCTATTATCTAGATATTTTATCTAATCCGATAAAATATTGGGAGCAAATATTGTATTTTTGCAGATTTAAATAATGAGTCAGATAATAAAATGTTTGTGACAATTTCTATAACAACATTTTGATAAAGTTACATTAATATTTTTTACGATGATATCCAATGAAAGTTTTCTTACTTGTTCAAAATTACAATCTGTAAAAGTTAAACGAGTATCTGTTAATCGAATCTAATTATGATTAGATTTCGTTATTACATTTCTTTTGATTGCAATTGATTTAATTGTATCTATGGGTAGGGTAATATTTATTTAAAGGACTAAATCAGCACATCTATTAAGTATTGGCAATATTTTTATGACCGGCCGTCTGACTCCAACTCTCCTTGAGACCAAGTGTAGTTAACACACTATCGCGCGGGGATAACTCCAGATTCGCTAGTCACTCCAGGGGTCCTCTTCGTCAGTGGTTAAGTCAAGTTAAGCCATAGGAAAACTCTAACCCTAGGTGAGCTTCACCGTAAGTAGAAGAAGAGTCCAAGATTGCTGTCTACTTTTACGACTCCCACGGGAACAGCCATCTGTTAAAAAATGAAACATATTATTCTCCATAGAAACCTTATCCTATGCTGGGGAAACACGGCTCCTATCTTCTATATGAGCTTGCCGTATCTTTGACATCACATCATTACTTGCTATATAATGAGAAAATAATAATTATCGATTTTGTTCATATTATCGAAAATACGATTTCATAGTACTACGGTTATTCCTATGTAGTTACATTATTCCGGGTCTTCATCGCGTATTATCATAAATTTATCTTCTTACCTCGACGTTTCAACCATGTTACAATGGTCTTGGTCGCGAGGGGACGTAAAAAGAATAATATTACACGATTAATAGCCGAAGATAGAAACGCCACTTAAAATTTGAGGCCTACTCAAACAATTGAGCAGCTTCTAAATTAAAAAAAATAGTATGGGAATTTTTGAGAGGTGCTTAGTTGTTTAAGAAGAACTCAAATTTTGAGTTGCGTTTCTGTATTCGGGCGTAAGACCCTGAAAAACCGGTAACTGTAACTATGTTAACAAATCGTGTGAATTTTAAAAGTTTACCTTTTATTAAGTACCTACCATATACCTAGTTCAAAAACACGTACGTATCACTTGATAATTCGCAATTCATTTTCTAATTAGCTAATCAATTTGCAAAGCAATCTTTCAATTGCTCACGTCGATTAGACGAATCAATTGTGAATGAACATTATTGAATCGATAGTGAATCAGCCGATCCGTGAAGGCTAATCGATCATAGACAAGTTTATTGTCATCTATTGAACCATGACCGACCATGCCCACTATTACTTTTTATTTGGATCTGAATCATTGATGATTGATGGTAGGTAGGTTTTATTATAAACCACTGAAATAAAACTGTACCTACAAGTAAGCTAAATAGTTGTAGACAGGGATGCGATAGTCGGTAATTCTTTTATCCCATTGTCGTTATTTGAGAGGATCATTTTCTGCATTATGTATATAATAATATCTTTTGAAGTTACGACTTAAGATTAATTAGTAGGTATGTCTAAAGAGAAAAGATAAACTTTTTAAACTTACACGATTTGTAGTAGTATTACTAGTTATAATGATCACTAATATATTCACTACAAAAGAAAATCACACAACAAATAAAACAATCAAATACCTGGCTTATTACGGCCAAAAGTGCCCAATATGCTGGCGGCATTCCCCCGCTGAATGGCCAAAGACACATTCTGCACCAAATATTCCCCAGACCGAGGGCCATAGCCCCTCTCTCTGAGGCGGCGCCCAAGCTCAGCAACAAAACCCTTGGCGCCAGAACCCCACGACCCAGAAGTCTCAACGGCAAACGGAACAAAAACATACGCCGACTCCAGGCAAGCGTATTTGAGTCGCTTGGCCCGAGCTGCCGCTTCGGCATACGCCCCTGCCACCCGCTGAGTTGCAGAAATGTGACAAGCGGCGAAAGTACTTACGCAAGTAGCATCCCAGACCATGCAGCGCCCCTTATTCCAAGGAATCAGCGTAAGACCATCCGGGCGTTTACCGTCGGAACGAGATAGACCGGGGGGCTCCAACACCGAAGGCACCTCGGCCCGAATCAGGGCTCGCCGAATTAATTCGTTGAGCGCGTGATGCCTAGGCCTCCGACCCAGACACTTCACGCAGCTCAAACCATGGTGGCCCAAAGATTCCACCCACGCACCGCAACCCGCACATGGAGGAGCGTACCCATGTGAGGAGATGGAAGGGCGTGTAACCAAGCCCCTGACTCAGTCTTTAAGGCTGCATTTAGGCGGGCCAACTAGTATTTAGATTTTTTGCGGGTTTAATTCGCGTATTGTTATTTTCAAATTCTCTTATTGACGTTTTGACTATGTCACATTAGATGTTATGTAAAGATAGATGTAACTTTTTAGTTGTACTTTTAATTTAATAAATTTAATGTCGGTTCTCTCTTATCGTAGTTATGAGTAGTTCTGTGGGTGTGTCTGTAAGACTATCAGTTCCTTCTAGAATAGTTTAAAAATATAATAATCTTCAAAAGTATTCGATTTATTATTGTGTAATAATCATATGGGCATAAAATCAATCATTTAGGTAATCCACTAATCTACTCCTACTTTGCAAAGTGGGGTTTGATACCTAATCGTCGATAAATGGCTCAAGAAAAATCGAAGTATTTCTTCAGGTTACAGGCTCATAATAATTGTTTTCTTTTGGTTCTGTTTTTTTATAGCACCGACCGAAAATATATGACGGTCTGTGGCATCTAAAGGGTTACAGTCTATACCTATTTTTTTCTCCATACAAACTTTACAAACGTAGACGACTGTTTCCTTCATTAATTTTTTTTTCATAGGACTTGTAGTTTTGCTGGAAATCAAGAAAAACCGATTTTTAACTTTAACAACCCACCGGGTTCCCGACCTCAAATCGCCCGTAATTTATTTTTCCTATAATTTTTGTTATATTCTCTTCCTTTTCTAATGGGTTTCATTCTACTATAATTTAGTTCCACTTTTGACCATTTTTAAAGGCTTCGGCCCTAGCCTATTCCTGGATAAAGACATTTAGAAAAAATATGTTTATGCCATAAATCCTGTATCAGTCATGAGTATGCCCCTAAATTTTGATTATTTTTTCAGAATTTCATGTCTATCCTAATTAGAAAAAAAAACAAAACGTAGGGGCATGGTCATAGGTTTAATGACACAAACATATTTGTTCTAATGTTTTCATCCAGGGAGGAAAGAGTCGACAACGTTTGTATGGAGAAAGAGTAGGTAGACTGTCCTCTTAAAACTAACAGATGAAGCGATTTTGATTTTTTTTTTTGTTTGGGTTGGTAGGTGATTAATTCATGATCGTGAACCAACCACATAACTCTTTTAGCCTTAAACTTTTTTACAAAATGTTTACCTATATTAGTTTTTGCAAATATGATCCAACGACCCAGTAAAATATTTGGACTATGAGACATCAGGATGTCGTCGCTTATCTAAGCCTTTGTTTTTATCTTTGTACTTACCTAGAGAGGTACAAATCGACAGATATGTACAGAACAGATAGATCGATTATCGGTCGCAATTTTTTGAACGTGTCTACCTATATGTACCTACCTACTTATATTTTACTTTATTCCAGTATCAAGGCGTGTGGTATGAAATCCAGAAATTCCCGACTGAAGCCGAGAAGAACGGTAAATGTGGACAAGCTGAATACAAGGTCGAAGGAGACATAGTTAAAGTGAAGAATTCGCACGTCATTGAAGGGACTCAAGCTGTCATCGAAGGCACGGCGAAGCTAGCTGAAGATGCTATCAAAGCAGCCAAACTTATAGTCACTTTCAAATTCGGAGGTAAGACTTTCGTAAGCTTCTGTAGTTTATTTACGTACATGATAGATGGACCGCTATATCGTTTGATGGTTAATGATGATATTGTCTAAAATGTACAGTAGCTGCCTTATCTAGAAGAAGGCTAACTCATGTTCAAATGGCGTCATCCGTCTTCTAGATCTTTCTAACTCGTCTTTCTGCACCGGCCTGCGTATAGCAACACGGACTTACGGCGGTGGGTCACCGCCGCATGGATATCTGAACTTTTTTTTAAATTAGAGTTTTGGATGTTTTTTAAGAGGATAGTCTCCATTCTCTTTCTCCATACAAACGTAGTTTACATTTTCCTCCCTGGATAAAGACATTAGAGCAAATATGTTTATGCCATAAAAGCTATATCTGTCATGACAATGCATCTACCTTTTTATTTTTATTTTTTGTTCTAATTAAAATAACCATGAAAAAAAAATGAATAAAATAAAAAGGTAGATGCATAGTCATGACAGATATAAGTTTTATGGCATAAACATATTTGCTCTAATCTCTTTATCCAGGGAGGAAAATTTAAACTACGTTTGTATGGAGAAAGAGAATGGAGACTATCCTCTTAAGTAGGTTAACATCTAAAATAAATAATTCGATTTGATGAAGTAGGTATTTCTGGGTTTTTAAGTTGGGTATGTTAAGTACATTCGATAATGTCGACTAATTGCGATTGATTATATGATATTAGGTATTATGAAGCGGCCAAAAGATCAGTGGACTATTATTTAAAAAATATTGCATAGCCGAAAAGTCTGCAACATTCTACAAAAAAAAATGATAGCCCGATTTTGAAATACCTATAGGATTAGATTACAGTTACTTATCTAAATATCCGTGAAAAACATTTTAAACAACTTGTTATTTCATTTTG
Organism: Idaea biselata; assembly: GCA_958496205.1. Taxonomy (NCBI): domain Eukaryota; kingdom Metazoa; phylum Arthropoda; class Insecta; order Lepidoptera; family Geometridae; genus Idaea; species Idaea biselata. The sequence goes on from OY292402.1 coordinate 10,589,628, forward strand.
GTGGACATGTTTTATTTTATCACGAGGTAATGATCATCTTTTAGTTGCTTTTAGTTAATTAATGTTACGCAGTTAAATATTTCGTTAGTTATTGCAATCTAGTTAGGGATCTGTTAATCTTATCACTTCGACGGTTTATTACAGACATAGAAATGCTTTTAAAATACTAGTAGTTCTGCGAACAGTAGACCTCTCGAGCATTTTTGTGGAAGGACATAGGTATTTTCATTTAAAAACACAGCAGACTTGCAATTGAGGAGCCATGCACATCATCAACCTTCCCGATAAAGAGGCTATTTTATATGTGAAAGTCCAGCAATGTACCTACTGTTATCAGAAAAGGTATTCTGCTCATCACTTTGAAGATCCTTGTCTGATCTTCATCAAATATTTATGAGACTATTTGATGTTTCTACCTTGTAAATAAAATAAAAAAGTTATTGTCCCTAATGATAACCTTACCCAACAGATATCGCAAGAGATTCTCCTCTGAACGTTGTTGCTACCGACTACAAGAACTATGCCATCGCTGTCACCTGCAAATACGACGACAAGAAGAAATCTCATGAAGGTTTGTCCTTCTTTAATAATAAGACGTTGTATAATGTTTTGCATTCACCTCACTGATGGAAAGCGACGATGAGATCAACGATATAGTTTGTTTGTCTAGCTATAAGATACATATTCACTAAAGAGTTGAAGAATTCAAGGTTGTAGCATAAGGCCAGCCAGCCTTACTGCCCGCGATTCCGTTTTCATCTCATTTATGTGATTTATATAGCGTAAGCATCTTTCAATCCGTGCTAATGATGACGCAGTAGTGCAAGAGTTTAGGACATTGTTAGGTGAATAAGTATTCCCAGCATTCATACCACCCTCATCGATTGTCCATTGCTTTGGGTTAAATCATCATAGGTGTAAAAGTGAGCCTAGGAAATTCAAAGAGTAGTATAGGTTTCAGTTTTGCATCTTGGTGCATTACTGGTGCAAGATTGAACCTCCATATTTATAAATCTATCTAGTCTATATCTTATCCCTAATTTCAGATTACGTCTGGGTGCTCTCAAGAACGAAGAAACTTGAAGGCGACGCAAAGACCACCGTCGACAACTTTATCAAGAACCACGCCAAAGAGATTGACACCTCCAAATTCGTTGTGACAGACTTCTCCGAGGAAGCGTGCAAATTTACTGGAACCAATGCAATCACTGTCGACCCTTACAACAAGGACAAGAAACAATAAAGACTGAGATATTTTTCTTAAATCTATAGCAGTTATTGATTAAACAAAAATAAAGCAATTGGAAATCTTTTAAGTTGAAAAGGTTGAAAGTAACTCTTTTCGCAGTCGGGTTATAAATAAAAGAATTTGAAATTGATCGTATTTTGCTTTGATTACAATATATTCATTAATAATAATCAATATGAATATTGCAAGACGTTACACACAGCGCAATCTAGTCCCCAACTAAGCACTAGGCTTGTACTATGGGTATTAGACCACGGATACTATATATTATATATTTTTTTGTAAATACATACGTTCATATAATACATAGAAAACACCCAGACCGGAAACAAATATTGATATTTAAGCATAAATACTCGCACCCGGCGGGAATCGAACTCACAAACTCCTGCATTGCAGTCGGACCTTACCCCGACGCGGCACTGCGGTCGACATAGTATTTTGCTAAATAAGTAGGTATATATTTTAATCTGAAAATGCTTGTAACGTAGTTAGTTTTACCTTTAGTTCCACCTGAACGGACTTTTAAATCAGTGTCGTGTATGGACTATATAGATGAAAGGGTTTCAAGTTCTGAAACATTCCATCACGTCTACCGACTGACTGAATAGTTTTGTCCGTTCAGATTAACCTCTCGCTCCATGAGGAACTTTATGTAAAACTAGCTGACCCGGCAAACTTTGTTTTGCCTTATAAATTATAGATAGTAGCCGATTCTCAGACCTACTGAATGCGTATGTGGAGTTTGGTGGAGATCGGTGAAGCCGTTTCGGAGGAGTACGGTAACTAATACTGTGACATGGAAATTTTATATATGAGAAGAGACTAGCTGACCCGGCAAACGTTGCTTTGCCTTATAAATTATAGATAGTACCCGATTCTCAGACCTACTGAATACGTATATAAAATTTGGTAAAAATCGGTAAAGCCGTTTCAGAGGAGTACGGTAACTAACATTGTGACATGGAAATTTTATATATTAGAAGAAGAAGATAATGTAGTAGGTAGGTAATAACATCTTAATTTTCCGGCTAGCTAATTATGTATGTTTATTACAATTACATGATACCTATTTATAATTAGAGGAACTCATTGGCATAGCTGTACCAGCCGATCTTGAACGGTCGTGCGGGTTAAGCAACGCTTGGCGTGGTCATTACTTAGATGGGTGACCGATAATTTGTGTGGCAAAAATCATTTTATCGAGCTCCTCCATGCTTCGGAAGGCACGTTAAACAGTTGGTCCTGGTTGTTATCTCGAATAGAAGTCGTTAGGTCTAGTTAGACGCCTTAGGGTGATCTGAAAACTCTAACACTAGGTGAGACTAGGAGTGATAACTCTAACACTAGGTGAGACTAGTAACACTAGGAGTGGTGTGGCACCACTCCACGAAAAGAAGAAGAAGAAGAATTAGACAATTTTCCACAGTTTGATTTTTGTACTGGCAAAAAAATTGCCATTGCAATTGAAACTAGCAAACTGTCGAATTGTTTAATCGTAATCGCAAAAATGACGTGAAAGCTAAATTTCAATTGAGATTTTTACAATCAGCTAACGGGTCTCAATCACGTCACCATAGTTAAAATTCGTTAGATATTAAATCAGAATCAGAAAAAAAATTACACATCTGGGTATAGAGGTGTTAGGTTTTACCACAGGTTTTACAGGTACATTAAGAAAAGATTGCATACTTTAAAAAACTTTGGTACAATGAAAATCTAAAACGTAGTAGAAACTCTTTGGTAAGTGAAGGCAGACTGGTATATTTGCCAGATAGGGCAGCCATTTTGAATTCCATAACCTACTCGATTTGTCCTGACCAGAATCAGAATCAGAAGCGACCTCACATTGTAAGAAAATTCCTTGCTGTTTTTGAAACACGTTTGTGGTATGGGAGCCCCTCTTAAATATTTGTTTTATTTTGTTATTAGTATTTGTTGTTGTAGCGGCTACCGAAATACATCTTCTGTGAAAATTACAACCGTCTAGCTTTTACGGTTCATGAGATACAGCCTGGTGACAGACGGACAGACAGACAGACAGACAGCGAAGTCTCAGTAATAGGGTTCCGTTTTTACCCTTTGGGTACGGAACCCTAAAAAACCTACCCTAAAATTTTAGCATGTAGGTAACCTAACCTAAGTTTTGTGTCTAAATACAACGCGTCTGTATCATAATTTTACAAGGTCGATAGGTATTTATAAACTGTAAAGTTAATAAGATTAGATTAATATTTGTTCCATGAAAAGGAAAATAATATAATGAAATAGGTATAAAAAAAATAGGGCAAAGTGTGATTTTAAATTAATTTTGTTACAAAATTTGAATTAATCTTTTTGCTAAGTTAAAATTACCTAAGACAGCATTTTCTTGCTCTTTTTTTTCAAACACATATTTATTTGGTTAAAATTTCAACGTTTTTAACTATTTCTGCACATAAGTGATTATTATTTACATGTATTATTTATACTTTTTATTTTAACACGCATATTATTTTAGATAATCTAGGTAGGTAGGTACATATAATTTTAAAAAAAGTCACACTTTCTAAAATCTACACTATTTATGTACATTATTATTAATAGAACTTCAGGTGTAATTGGTTTCGGCCGATGTACCCCTTAGCCCAAACTTCGAGTTAATTAAAATCTAAAATTATTATAATTAAAAATTCTAATGACAATATTAAGAAAAATCACCAAAAATTACTAGAAAACGAATCGATATCTTGTTTTATGTTGAAAGCGCAGTTAGATTCACTAAAATCTTTGAACACAAATGAGGGACGTTGTTCCACCAACTCTGGGTATTTTGATAGAGCATTTTCTACTCTCTTCAATTTATCTCCTTCTAGGTTCTCTTTTGTCCTTGTTAAAATCCATGTGAACACTGAAATTAGAAAAAGAGATTTTTTTATACACACCTAATCAAAACAGCATTTTCTAGGTTGGTTAACCATAAATTGAAAATTGTTTATTACAATCCCACGGATCCCGAGAATTTTACTATTTTTACTATATTTACTATTTTACTATCTTATCTTACTAATATTATAAATGCGAAAGTAACTCTGTCTGTCTGTCTGTTACGCTTTCACGCCTAAACCGCTTAACCGATATTGATGAATTTTTGTATAGAGATAGATAGGACCTTGGAGCAGGACAGAGGCTACTTTTAATTCCGTAAATCCCGCGGGATCGTGGCTTACGCGGGTGAAACCACGGGCGCAGCTAGTTTTGAAATAAGCATGACTATGTCTAGTGACGCACAAGCTGCTGCTAATGTTTGTAAATAGAGAGAGGTCCTATCGCAGGTTCTTGCAATTTCACTCAAAAGTTACGTTTCTGTCGCTGTCGTTACGGTCCGCTGTATCGTATCGGTCACTCCATAGCACCGTCCGGGATCAGTTGTAAACAGGTCGTGCCCCAAATGCTTTCTTAAGGAGAGCTGCTCCGTGCCCAAGTGACACTACCTGTTGTCCAGGCAGGTAGGACCAATAAACCCGCTTACCATTCGCATCGCAGCTCAGAAAGGAGCTAATGACAATCTCGCTACCCGACCCGGTATACCTACTTCACAGCGAAAAACGTAACATGGAATTTTGTTTCTCATCGATATCTCTATATAATACTGCAACGCCTTATTAAATCGACGCACACAGAGTGTATACGTGTATTCGTTCTATGGAATTTATGACAAAATTTCGATAAAATGGTTATAATATGTGCTGACTTAGTAAGACGTCTTTCCTTTACTTACCGTAATGTTTCCTTTGTTCTCCCCCTTTATTTTTACAGGTGTATGTAATGGCGTAGTTGTCGTAGTCAGTAGTTAAAATAAAGAAAGGATATTGCTGTACATTATCTGAAACCAGAAGTAATTTTTCACGAAATACTACATGAATACATGTCTTAGAAATCAGGGATATACTTCGTTTTTTAATTGTAGACTACGACTTGACAATCTTCCTAAAAAAAAAAGTAAAATCGTAGTCTAGAATTAAAAAAAATGAACTGTAGGTATAAAAATAATATTATTCGTCTTGTCACATCACTTTCTCATAAAATGTTTTTTGTGCCATTTTGTGCGCTGGAATGTTGGATATGGGCCGTAAGGCAAATATAAATTTTGTTCGAATCCTTAAACACCTGTAGTTAGGGTTCCGTACATAAAATTGGAATACCTACCTCCACTCTCATAACTGACAACAAACTTCGCTTTATTCTTAGCATCAAAGGTAGGATCTACTCTAGCAAAGTAGGACTTCTGAGTTCTATTGCCAAGTTGTAAGTCTGGATCCACATAGGTCTCCCTCAGGGTGTAACCAAGATTATCCTCTTGGAACTCCAAGGTTGCGCAATCGTTGATCGTCCGATTATCACTTGCGAAACTAGCTACGTTGTACCAGTGACCTGAAAACTGAGCAATTAGAAGATTATTTACAATGCTATTTAAACAAAATATAGGGTTTAGTTTCGAAAACAATGCTTGCCAAAATACTGCACCCGACAGGGTTTGAACCTGCAACCTATACAGATTCGTTGTAGTGTAACTACCGTTGGCGCCCCCTTGCATCAGGATGGAATTAAAGATAGCATTTCTTTGTGTTTTCGACTAAGGACCCTAATGTTTTACTGCAAGTGCACCTGCAAGTTGGGTAAGTGTGGGAAACACTTTTGAATTTAAGGTCTTCAAGAATCGATTCTGGTCCAACGAAAAATTATATATAGTTTATATGTGGTTTCTGGATCAGAACGTTCAGTCCAGATATTAGGTACCTATATGTATAATACGTAATAGACCACTCATACGTCGGAACCGATTTCCTAGTCTTTATACCAATACTGCACAAAACTGCTGCAAAACTTACAGCTTTGATTTTAAATATACTGCGTGAAAGTTCTTTTATATTACTTATTTATAACCTAATGATCATTAAAACAATACGAACCCTAGTGTAATCCAAACTCTCCTGCAATTTGACATCCGGACAGTCTCCTTCCAAAGTGTACAAGGTTGATACGTTTTGGCAATAAGCACTCCCCCACAGAAAGCAAAATATATAAAGAAGCATTGTTCGGGCGTTCGTTTCGACTCAAGCGCAACGAATGAGACAGTCGTCCTACGCGGTAATTATCCAATACAAGACCACTTGTGGCACATTGAAATAGACTGCAGAATTGTGAATATCCTTATGGTCTCCGGTGTATAGTTTATGTCCTTCCGACGTTTTGTTGATCTCGGTTTTGAAACCAATCACCATAGTCATCAAAAATATTAGCGATTCTTTTATTTCTGACGTTATTCAATGGCACATGGTCACCTCAGGTCCTCAGGACTTTAGGATCTCCTTTGAAATTCAGTCCACCACAGTCTATCTGTGACCATGAGGTAATGGAAAGGCCTGAAAACGTTAAGTTATAAAATGAATAAATAAATAAGCAACTCCTAATAATCAATTATAGTGATCGATAATATGTGTGGAAATCATTTTCTCATTCTCTTCCGTTAAGCACAGGCGCGTTTAAGCAATTGGTCCCGGTTGTAATCTTTGTTATCAGTTCTTAGGTCAAGTTAGAGGCCTAAGAGCGACCTGGTTATTTTAATACTAGGTAAAAAAAAAACTATGCTATGAACTCCTAAAAAATATTTCATCAGCGTTAACCCAAAAAATTGGGGTATATCCAAGTACTCGTAAGTTGTCTCGCTGATTAAATGGCTTAACATATATTATGTAACTCTGCTTTGTATTGCGCTGTCGATGTCGGATAAAATGCAAAGCGTTATTGATTGTCTAATTAAACTATTTGATTTTAATTGTCTGCTCCATATAAAGCAATAAGAAATTCACTTTTCAATAAAACACCAGACATTATTTTTCAGCTATTTACTATCAGTCTCAACAGCATTAACAGTTGCAGTCCAATGAGAATCACAGTGCTCCTTCGTCTGATCCACGGCTTCTAGAAATGCAACACTTGCATTTGGTACCGAGTTAAGCTTAGATATAGCCGTTTGGTAAATGTCTTCTGGTAAAGTTGACTCCCTAGACAGGATCCATGCTGAAGCTAAAAAAAAAGAGTTGCGTAAGTATGAGTAGGAATTAAATAAAGTCATATACTTACTTACACTCTAAGAAAAATTTAATTATTTTAAGAAATATCTACTCGTTAATGTGTACCAACAAGTATTAAAAATAAATCTACTCGTCTAAGCAATGCAGTTGCCATTGCCGAGTTTTGGGCCGAGACTGTGTAATTGTCCACATTATGCCGTTGTTTGATGCCGTTGATACGAAGAAGAAGAAGAGCTGCTAAGACAGACAGGTTGGAAACCTTTTGTGCCATTGGCCTTAATTATGGTGTTGTCGTCACACCATTTGGTAAAATTGGTAGGTAAATACGTCATTCTGGAGGCTTACTGGGATGCGAGCTAAAATATGGGATTTTGCCCAACAATAATTTAAATAACTTACAATATTTGAGTCCAATTGGCAAGTTATCTCGACAACCGTATATAACAGCATAATTTGAGTAATCTGTTGATATAACAGTGAGAGGAATTCCAGCGGGATCTGAAAATACACACACAAATTGTTGTAAATTACGTCTACACTATATGAACCGATTACTACTATTTACTACAGCTGAATCAAATTACCAAAGATTGTTGATTTTTGGTTGTGTATAGCAGTTGGTTCGTGACGCAGTTCGTGTGAATATATGGTGTGTTTTGTACTTAACCTTTTTTAACCGACTTAAAAAAAAAGGACGGGGTTATTTATTCGGTTCTTTTTTGTGTATATGTTGTGTTGTCTATTTTTTTGTAGCACAGTGTGCCGTCGTTTGATCACTGTTACACCTGATGTTATAATTAGTCCAGAGTCAATAAGGTCTCAGTCGAAACACTCTGACTTAGAAAGTACTTGTTCATTCGCGATAGTTCTAGACACATTTTATTGAATTTATCTCGGAATACTCACAGCATGACACAACTATCTATACATATAATAAAATCGTAACTCAGCGGTGTCTGTTTTTGGAAGATATAAAAAAAATATAAATTGTATGTGTATCTATTAACGCAGTAGAACCCATTTTTCTGTTTTTCTGGTTGTCTGTTTGTCTGTTTGTCTGTTTATCTGTTTGTCTGTTTGTGTGTGCCTTTGTGCCCGCTAATCTCAGAAACGGCTTATCCGATTTTAACCAAATTTGGTATGCAGATAGCTTTATACCCCGATTAACATATAGGCTACTTTTTATCCGGCTATTTAATCCGGTTATCCGGATAAAGTGTTATTTCTACTTTTGCCTAATTAATTTGAATGTTGTATTGAAGAAGTATGTTGTGTTGAATTAACACATGATAAACCGGATATCCGGTAGGTAATTAAAAAGCCGGATATCCGGCACGTAATTAAAAAAGCCGGATATCTGGTAATTCCTAAAATACCGTATAACTATGTCTCTCCATATATTCGGATCTTTCGGACATACGGAAATTTATAATGGTTGTTTTTAACCGACTTTTAAAAAGAGGATCATCTCAATTCGACCCGCATATTGTTTGTATGGGGATATGTTCACGCCGGACTCCAGCATATGAATATTCTTTTTAGATTTGGAAAGTGAGAGTCTCGAATTGGTGTCACAAATTGTTGGTGAAGATCTGATGAGAACCTTTGGAATGATGAGCAGAATAGCATCCCACAATGCAGTAAATTACTAATTTTTGGACTTCCATCAATATAACCAGCTTATAAAGAACTCGGTACGAATTGATGGACCACCTGAAACTATTTTCTCATCAGAAAACTCCTCAATGATTAAAGTTACGGTTACAATTTTGATATTTTTAGTGGCAGTCGAAAATGCACGAAAAAGGGAAAAAAATCGGGTCGTTTAACTGGGTAGATGCAGATTGCATGTAGTTTACGAGGCACGATGGCAGCTGCGGCAGAGTGTGGATTCCGAGTCGAGGGTACCGCATTCGAGTCCCGAGTCCCGAGTTTTACCCTCCAGATGTCCCGTAAGCCCGGGGGGGGGGGGTTTGGGAGCCATGAGACGGGCAGAGATGAGGCTTGGAAAGGCCGCCGTTGTCGGGGTTGACGGATGTAGTCCATGAGGAATTCCCACTGGCCTCTACACTTGAGAAGCGAGGGACGCCGTTGGGGTTTAGTTGACAAACTGTGGTAGGGAGCCCAACCAACCGGGTCATTTGCCCCGAGAGTGGCCTGACGGTACATAAGGGGCATTACCCAAGTAAAAAAAATATTGCATTTAGTTAAGCTGCATATGTAGACAAGCTTATTATTATTATTTTATCCTTTTTTTCGGAGTCGAGTTTCAACTTTTATAGATTTTCGACACTTCTTCTTATAATAATGTGAATAAGCATGTAACAAGTTACATACCGATGTGCAAAAATCACACTTAAACAAACTCTGCCATGATTGTCTTTTGCTCAGTACTTTCCTGGTCGTTCGTTTAAGTGTAGACCTTTGCACAGCAATGGGTAGATGTTCGAAAAACGCTGACGAAGTCGCGGGCACAGCTATTATAAATATAAAGTAGGACCCTATGTTATTTTTTTGCCTTGTAATATATTTGTTACTAGATGCTCTGTTTTTGTGTCAACAAATGTCTTTCTTTCATTTTGCTCTTCAATTACATTTTTTTTTCTTTGAATCAGTACGTCACATGAATTTAATGTTGTCAATATATCTGGTTGTATTAAAGATCTTACCAATATTATTGTTGTGTATAAGAAACACAGCTTCGTCTCCAGGTTTGTATGTACTATTGATATGCAGTACAAATTGTATACCGTCTTTTACAAAAACATGGTCGATTTCAACAGTCCTGCCGCAGTACTGGATTCGTTGGTAGGCGCACGCGCCGTTTTCCTCGTACCATGTCGGGTATCTGGATATTTCATACCATTGTCCTAGGAACTGATAAAATAATAATTGTTAGTACAAATAAAACGTTGATAATTTAACAGAAGTCTTGAATTTTAATATGCTTTTTATAATAAACTGAACTGAATAACATCTGAAATAGAACATACGAGTCTAGATTGAAATTGACTGCAACGAATGTGATTAAAATTGGCAAACGCAATTATTTAGTGGTTTATGGTTTGGTTGGTTGTGGTGGATTGTGATCCACCACCACAACCAAATATGCAAACAAAGTGCAAACCGATTTTCACAAACAGATGTGGGTATGGACTTTCTGTTCCCCTATTGCCATAAAAGGTTGAATATTAAAAAGTGATTTCAGTTTTGCTGTGCGATAAAGACAGAGGTATTTACAATCCTGTTTAAATGTTTATAAAAACATTCCTACCTTTTCTAAATCAAAAAACTTCATAGTCTCAACTGCACTGCAATTCCCAAACTGTAGCATTTGTCCACAAACAGACAGACTCGATAAAATCACTAATAATAACACGTTATACTGATTACTATGCATTTTTCTGTTGGCTTCAATTTCTATCTGAAGACAAAATTTGTAACTTTTATCAGAGAGGTAGCTCTACCTGTCTACTCGTAGACTGAGAAACATATCAAAGATAAATGTTTAATGTTTAATCTTATCTATCATCTGCTTAAATTGACTATTGGTCAATGAGAAGGAAATGTCTGACATACCACCAGTAGCTTGATCTTTTGTAATGTAATAAAAACAATCCTACCTATCCTCCCTACCAATATTATTAAGGCGAAAGTTTGTGTGCATGTTTGTTGCGCAAAAACCGCTGAATGGAATGCAATTAAATTTGAAAAATAAAAATGTGTTAATTACGGAAAGTGGCTGGGTATTTTAGGATTAGCTACCTGGTCTTTAAACTAGGGTGTCCTGGGTGTCCTGTATGTCTGGATACTTGGTAACAAATACCCATACCCTAAAAACGATAAAACCAGATGACAGGAACTACTAAATCCACAAAAAACTACTCTATATAAGACTGTCAATTTTACGCTACACTTCATTTGACGACATCTTTGTTAATTGTGTCGAGGTTCTCAAAATGTTGTTCTTGTTAATAACGATAGAAATGTTTCTTTTGGCTAATGCGGTGCAGGTCGTGAGGAATTCAAGTTGTCCCCTCGTCACCACAAAGGAACTTAATTGGAAAGATGTAAGTTTTCCTTTGTAATCGCACCTAATAACTCATTAAGGTCCTGGAGGGTTACTGCGGTTCTTTCGACACGACAACGATACGATAATTCCAGCCGATACGATGATTCTACTGTCAACCCTACTATCACAGTGTGACAGTAGAATCATCGTAAAGGCTGGAATTATCGTATCGTTGTCGTGTCGAAAGAACCGCAGTAACCCTCCTGGTCATACAGTCTGCGATTGCGTGTTCTGCACTCGGGATGATCTGTCTCCGTTATTTTTTAGTTCTAAGGCAAGAGAAAGTGCCCTGTAAATAATTAAAAAAAAATGCCATGTAGCCCCGGCATAGAATAGGGTTACCCCATCTCTTCCCGTGGGTGTCGTAAAAGGTGACTAAGGGATCTAAGGGACCCCAGGACGACTAAACTATGCATTTAATAATATGTTATAGGGTCCCAACTATGACCAGCTTGGGTATAAATGGAGGGGTTCGCTGTACCGTCACGCCACTCCGAAAAGCAACCGTCCGGGATCAGTTATAGACCGATCGACTAAGGGATCTGGGGGAGACTAGCAAACCTTAAGTTCTCCCCGCGATTTCGGATAATTGTCACGGAATTTCTTTGTATAAGTATTCCATTTTCAACCAATGATTTCCTAAAACTTTCAGATGGACGGAACCTGGTACTTGTCAGCTGTAGCTACAGACCTCCTGATTTCAGGAGAATGCGCGATGGTGGAGTTCGATCACCAAGATACTTTAGATGTTTCCATCAAATGGATAGCAAATCACACAGCTTCGTACTACAATGGTTCTGTTGCTCTGTTGCCCGATCCTAATAGTAATACTACGGGGGATTTACTTCAGGTCACTTACGATGGTATGTTTTTATATTACGCTAATAATGCCTTTTCTCAACCTTTCATCCCAACCCTTCATTCTAACCACCCGTTACCGCCCTTTTTTGTCCAATGCTGTAGGTAGGCCTCCTTCCTCCACTGTTGATGATCTTGAGCACTCAATATTCAATATTGGATGTCTCCATGTCATATGGTGTCGTTTTTCCATCTCATTTGTGATAAAGAAAAGCATAGGCGGTCATGGGGTAGCCATGACCGCCTATTTCTTTATCTGTTCCATGTATGAATCCAACAAATGATAATTTTTCCTTTATCCTGTAAATTTATTGTCGAAATCGAGAGTTATCAGCCGCAAGTCACCACCGCAGAGGTCTTGCAGTCGCTGAGAGACAATAACACATTTGAATGTTTTGGCTTTTTCAGATCAAAAAACCGAGATATATTCCTTTTTGGCCATTGACTATGAACACTATGCGGTTGCGTTAGCCTGTGCTAACAACTCTGATGGGATAAGCAGCACCTGTAAGTGTTTATTGTCTTTTTAGTATGTATTACGAGCATTAATTGTTAACAAAAAATAATATCAAAATTGCTTCATCCTTTCGGGAGCTACGATGCCACAGACAGAAACAAAGACACACCGACATCGATACCTCAAACTTATAACATCCCTCTTTTTCTGTGGAGGTTAAAAATTAATGCCTTAGTCAACCCGAATATGGGTATTTTTTAACACATTGGTAAATATGGTGGGCATCCTACTTAGGTAGGTACCTATCTCTTTTGTCAACTCTGTTCCAGTCTTATTCCCGTGTACAATATTGTATAGCACAGTTTATAGTGCACCGCTATTAGGGCGCTCGCCCACGGCGACTTTTTGCAGCGATACAGTCGCGCGTTTAGCATACGCGCGACTACGCGTGGTAGTCGCATTTGTAACGCGCTACAGTAGCGATGCTAACGCACTACCAACGCGCTACTGCATCGCGACTAAATCGATGCAAACGCACGACCGTGTCGGACGACATCGGGGAAAAAACGGAGGGAGGGGACTAAATTGCGCTAGCATCGCGACTGAAGCGCGATAGTATCGCGTTTGCATCGCTACTGAATTGTGTGGGCGAAGGCACACAGCTAGCGACCGCTTCGCGACTGTATCGATGCAGAATCGCGTTAGTATCGCTACAAAAAGTCGCCGTGGGCGAGCGGCCCTGTCTCACTAAATATTTGGAAAGGTTTAAATTGGTACTTTTTCTTTTCTTTTTTATTCTCTATTCCTTTCCCTAAGGTTTGTCGGTAGAGAACTCTCAACGGGGTTAGCCTCGCTCTGGTATTATTTGAAATATGACTGCTACTTTCGGTTTTTTTTGTGTACTGAAATGATCAAATAAATAAATAAGGTTTATTGTCAACTTACGGGTTAGCACTCGTAGGGTCAGTCATGGGAGAGCCCCTCACTACTTTGCTTACTCATAATATTAGTATAAACGACAAAATGCCTTCCCAATTCCGCCAATTTCTATGCCATCAAGGTCTCAATTAACTACAAGTTAATTAGACATTTTACACAAAATTAATCGAAATAATTGATTGAATACCTGAGGGTTTTCCGATTGATCGAATTTGACCTCCAATCATCCAGTAAATTACATTTGGTGTACTGTACTCTACCTAAAAAAACATTTGATTACCTACTTACTGTAAAACTTACAATTATCATCACTTACCTAGTGCAGTCAGTAACTGCATTTTTGACTCTACTGAAAGGACTGCAATTTTGGGAACTTCCAGAATGCGGTATGACGGCCGACCAAAAATAATGGATCCATATCAAAGAAAACCTATTTGTACATGGTTTATTTTATTATGTGTGATTTATTTTAATTATCATGTAACTAGCTGTGTCCTGTGGTTTTACCACCATAAGCACCGATCCCTTAAGGAATTTTCAGAAGTTCTTTTTTGTCAGATGCCTACATCACATAAAGAATACACTTTCAAAACAGCTCTCTACTGTAAGCGGTTTCGACTGTGCGTTGATGCACCAATCAGTCAGTCAGCAGAAATCCTTTATTAATATATAAAAAAAACTGTATTTTCCAGATAAACTTTGGAAAATGTCAAGATCAATTCATTTGAAGGCCATAGACGATACAAAAATGGACCAGGCAATAGCTAAATACGATCTCCAAGGGACTCCATTTAAAACGTTCAACAATACAGAAGATACCTGCAGAATCAACTTTGGCGGTCAATTAGACATGTCAGTGTTGGTGATGGCGTTTGCTGTAGCAATAACTTTGTATAGAGGAATGTAGATTTCTTTAAAGAATTGACTTTGGGCTTGATTCACAGCTGTACAGGAGATCCGTGCGATCCAGCTGTGTTGGGACTAAAGGATCTGGGAAAGACTAGCCAACCTGGAGTTCTCTCCGCGCGGTGGAGGGTAAATTGCTTGACCCAAGGTCGAACCGTATGAATTTCCCGCACAGCTGTGAAATCAGCTTTAACACAATATCAGCTCTTTGTTTTACGGTTGCACACATGCGTGCCCCACACATACATACCTTAGGCAGCTGTTGGGTTGGGGTACATGTTACTCGTATCTGTAGGATTGCCCTTAGTAAGCTTTTTAGTCCTGGGTGGTGCTTAAAGAGCAATCACGTGGTGAAAGGGTTCACCGGTGGTTTGCGGTTTTGGCTTAACACTACCCATGCTATTATAAAATGAGTTTTAAGTGCCAGACCTGGTTTAAACCATGATTTACTATGCCCAAATCATGGTTTAAACCAGGACTGGCCTTAAAACTCATTTTATAATAACCATGTACGAGTTTTTGACCTCGAACCGCCAAGAGCAGCACTATAATCGTAAAGTCTATGATGTAGCAAGGTTGCTAATAATACACCTGTTGGCAATTATAAGGCTGGTTATACTTATGTAAAAATCGTTTTAGTTACTAACTGTTAAATACTGAATATTCCTCAAAATTTAGGGTAGGGAGGGGTACCTATTTAATTAAAAATAATTGCCAAAATAAGAAGCTCCTAAGCTTTAAAAAAAATCGAATATTAATTTTGAATTTAGAAGCTGCTCAATTATTTAAGTTACCCTTAAAAAGTGGTGTTTCAGTATCGTTTTAGCCGTAAGTTTTACATTTAATATGTTTCATAAAATAATATTATTATGTTTTCTTGTGTGTTGGTACCTACAATTAAAATGTTATTTATAATTATTAATTTAAAGTTTTCTTAATCATTTTTAGTAGTAAGTGCACCTCAGCGCTTAGTAGAAACATAAGTATGAGGAAGTAGAATTGTATAGAAAGAAGTTTAAGAAAGCGACCTCTATGAATAAGCAGTAGAACTCGTTGATGGAAAAACAACAAAATTCTAAGTGCTTAAAACTGAAACCAAACTGCAGCTGCCAAAGTTATTTAGTTATGTACCAAATGTATAGATGTAGCCAGTGCATCATTTATTTAACTAGCTCGAGTTTATTTTCTCATCACTACTTGAAAATTTTATTATAGCCTTAGGTTTAGAACGCACGGTTTCCGAATATCTGAAAACGCAGAACCGCGTATCAACAAGCAAAATTAGCTAATGCGTGGGCTTGTATAAAAAGCTATGTGTTGCATTTTTTGCGGTTTCAGACCTACGGAAAAACGCAGGCGTTTAATTGCAGTGCGTACACGCTCTTCGCCAGGAATTTTAAGCGGGGATGGCAGTTTCGTATCCTACAATAATATAAATGTGAAAGTTTGTTTCTAAGTAAGTAAGGAAGTAAACGAGTATGTATATTACACGCAAAAACAACTGAACAGATTGCGATGAAACTTGGTATGCAGTTAGCTGGGAGCTTCCACGGGATCGGTACTCATACTGATGAAACTAATTAATAATACACATTTCTTCAATTTATAAATTAACATAATTTTATGTAATCTTATTACTATACAACTTGGTGGTAGGTACAAATGATAAACTAATACCTAATAAGTAATAACACATTATACATACTCCAATGCTATTGCCAACTAAGCAGACTAATTGGCGTAATAGGTACCTTACGTACGTATCATGGCGTCTAACTTTATTATTATAACGCTTCGGCAATTATCTACATCTACACTAATATTATAAAGAGGAAATATTTGTGTTTTTGTGTGTATGTGTGTTTGTAATGAATAAACTCAAAACTACTGGACCGATTTCATTCATTCACCATTAGAAAGCTACATTCACCCTGAGTAACATAGCCTACTTTTGATCCTGATATTTCTACGGGATCTGGACTTTCGCAGGTGAAACCGCGGGACGCAGCTAGTTTATAATCCTACTAGTATTATAAACGTCAAAGTTTGTATGTATGGATGTATGTGACTTTGTTACTCTTTCACGCAAAAACTACTGAACCGATTGCGATGAAACTTGGAATACTTATACATAGCTGAAGACAGAGAATAACACATAGGCATAGCCGGAAACCTAGAATAACACTTTTTATCCCGAAATTCCCGAGGGATCGTGAAATACGCGGGTGAAACCGCAGGGCGCAGCTAGTATCTAATAATAATAATAAGAAAATATAATATGTAATATAATATAATATGTTAATAAGAAGGTTGCGGGTTCAATTCCCGCCGGGTGCAAATATTTATGCTTAAAAAAATTATTTGTGTCTGGTCTGGGTGTTCCTCTATGTATAATATGTATGTATTTACAAAAGAAAAATAAATAAATATAAGTATTATATCCGTTGTCTAGTCACCGTAACACAAGCTTAGTCGCTTACCATGGGGCTAGATGGCGCTGTGTGTTGTTCAGATTATTTATTTATTTATTTTATTTATTTATTTAATAAATGTTACTTTTTATCTCATTTTACTATGTTGGCGGAAGGAAAGCGAAGCAATACATAAATGGAACTCTTCGGTTTCTACTTCTACTGCTACTAACAGTGGATTGCACTCTTCTCAAGTTAAGGCGGGTTCATGCATACAATAATAAATAATTGTTTATACCACCGAGAAGTTAAATTTTTCTTCGGTTTTGGCGATGTTGATGTTGAATAAGAAAATCTGATTTTTATTTTTTTCGGGTTTATCACGTTGCTTTGATTAAATAAAATATTTTCAACACCCAACGAAAGTATGTCCAAACCAAGAGCCAGGGGATGGAGCAAGTGCGAGGCAAGAAGTCTGGAAATACCTCGAAACGTCAGGCGTTGAAATTTAAAGACATGCAAAATTATATAGGTAGGCACTTTTATTACATTATATTATTATTAAGAGGACGCGTTGGACGTCCACCAACGAGATGGACGGACGACTTGGTTAAGGCCGCGGGTTCACGATGGATGCAGGCCGCTTATGACCGAAGCATCTGGAGATCTATGAGGGAGGCTTATTTCCAACAGTGGACTTCTTACAGCTGAAATGATGATGATGATTATTAAGAGGACAGTCTCCATACTCTTTCTCCATACAAACGTAGTTGATTGTTTCCTACCTGGATAAAGACATTACAGCAAATATGTTTATGCCATAAAACCTATGTCTGTCATGACTATGGCTATGCCCCTACCTTTTGTTTTTTTTTAATTTTAATTTTTTTAATAATTACTATTCTAATTAGAAAATGAAAAAAAATCTAAAAGTAGGGGCATAGTCATGACAGATATAGGTTTTATGGCATAAACATATTTGCTCTAATGTCTTTATCCATGGAGGAAAGAGTCAACTACGTTTGTATGGAGAAAGAGTATGGAGACTGTCCTCTTAAATAATTATCCAGCCGTAGAAAATGTCAAGAAATATTTAAATTAATCAAAAAATAAATTAATAAAGTAACCATTAGGTATGGATTCAATAGTGAAAAATTGCAATCGCAAGTGTGAATGCAGCTTCATTTATCGAAGCGAAGCGAATGCTTAGTTGAGATTCTTTGAACGCTTTCAGTTGAGTTTAGATACTCGTTGACTTTTATGGTAGTTTTTACACCCCAAGACTTCTTCGGTTTCCTACAACGATGTCTAAAATCACAAAGTTAAGAGAGAGGACATCAACAACCATTTCTTAGTTTTTAAATTATTATGGAGGTCCGCTGCTGAACAAAAGTCTTCCTCAAGCCTCACAAATAGTCAGTCCGCTTACCTTTTATTTTTCCTTTTTGGGGTATGCCCGTGCATTTTACGGTTTACGAGTATAGGTATGTAGGTTGAACCTAAAAACAATTTTGATAATCCTGAAGAAGAGACAGATGAGTGAGTGGTAGGAGTAGAAGAGTAAAGATCTCGAAACGTTAAGCATTGAAACAATGCTAAAAGTAAATAAACACCACGCGATTAAAACCGAAAAAATAGTTTAATATCAATCCCACATCGCGAAAACAGAAGAAAAATCGACAGTAAGTACTACATTGTCTCTCGATTTCGGGGCCGGTAATATTTAATCTCTTAGTTTAGGTGGTTTAAGTACTGTTTAAAATTCTAATTTCCTTTTTTCAGGAAACGTTGTTTGAAACACGACTGTATTGCGAAAGGATTAAGTTCATTTTAGTTCGGATGTGTGGTTGAATGCATTTTCTGTGGTACAGTCAATAACAGTTTACTCGAAGGTGAAATATTTGAGAGTGCTTTAGAATGGTATCTATGAATTTGTTCGTTTTTATATGAATAAAAGCTCTTTTGGTTTTGACTGTATTAGTACCGATTCATTGCTGAATTTTATTGGAATAAAAAGTACTTTTTAACATACTAAGAAAAATGTATTTAGTTTAGGTACATAATTATCGTTTTGAAACGTCACAAAAATTAGGAGTTTTGTAGCGGTACTAGTCAGTAGTACTAGCGATACTAGTCAGTAGTACTAGCGATACTAGTCATCAGTACTAGCGGTACTAGTCCGTAGTACAATTGAAGCGGAACACAATATTGACCTGTTTGATAACGTTCATCACACACGCGTTCCAAATCACCCCACTGGGAGTGCCTACCGTTTGCAACAATATCAACCTAAATTAAATTTCGTTCGATATGTTTCGCGAAATGTTGAAAATACGAGTTCCTGAGTAATATACCTATAGCTACGCTACGTAGAAATGGCGTAGAAATCATATTAACTTTTTTTCTGACGGTCCTTTATTTATCACATATTTGCTCCTTTTACTAGGTCTTAGTTTATATCGTGGGTTTAGATAGACTAGACACACCCCGCGAGTTTACTTGCGTACATTGCATTTCCGCCGTCAAGGACATATACCTAATCTACGCATACCTACCTGTTACTAACTAATTCTCATCCGCTTCTCATCTGAGCGATGTTTCCGTTTGCATTCCTCTCGGGAGCCCGAGGTCCGCTAACAACCCCCAAATTATTAGGGGGTCGGCACAGTAGGTAAGTCATATTGACCATACCTACCTACTGCAAATATATTTGGCAATATTATACAGCCAGCCGCCTGCCTGAAAACAACCCTCGTTGGGACCAAGCACTCGCCACCAAGCGGGGAGAACTCAAGATTGTCCTCACCCAGATCCCATAGTCGCATTTTAAAACACCCACGGAAAGAGATTGGGTAACCCTATTCTATGCCGAGGATACACGGTTATACTCTTACCTTTTTCTAATTATTTACTCGAATCTACAAAAGAAGACTACCAGAAGTGTCGGACAGACCCAACAGGCAAGCAACTAGTTCATTCACTGCATCAGCTAATGAAAAAACTCCAGAAATGACACTTGACAATTGTTTCTTAATGTACACTTAGAATAATGTTACCATCGCGATTTAGAACAAGTAACCGAGACAAGAAAAGAAGATAAAAACACCTTGAAAATTAAAGAGACAGAATGACTAACTTGGTCCCACGGTTACGAACTTAATACTGGTTTGAATCGTACCATTTTCCGTAGAGTTAAAGATTAGCTTGTCTATTTAGTCGCAGTATACGTAAATTGTTGCTCTGTTTAAGTTGTTTTTGTTTACGAAACGGTTGGAAGTGTGTGGAAAAGTTTCTGAAAACAATATGTTGTGAAGAAAATTGAAAACAAGTCGTATTTCGTGGTTTATTTGCTTCGTAATGAAAGATAAAGCTGTTTTCTTAGTTTCCATAGTAAAGAATCAAATAAATTATTCGTAGATATTCCGTTTTTCCTAACTCTTGCCTATCCAACATACATAAAAAAAGCAAACGCTACGACATTTTTTAGGTTTTAAATCTACCCTACTTTTTTGGCTTGCCCCAGCATACCACCCTTACCACTCTCCCAGCCTTGTCAGTCAGACATGCCAGATGGAAATAAGGGGTCAATACTGATATAGCCGATGGGTTTCCTCATGAAATAAACTATTTATGTAACGGGCACTATAGCGCATAGTGCCACAATACTCTTGAAAAAAAGTTGCTTGCCAACTTGCCACTGTAAAAAAAATACAAACTCTTGTGTCAGGAGCATTGCGGCGCGGAATTTCTAATTAGGCTTTTTTATTTTGTCTTTAAATTGTGGTGTTATTTAGTTTTCAATATGGTCTTATTTATTTTAGCTGTTATGTATTTTATTTTACTGTCTAACAGCCGCACTCAGAGACATTTAATAGTTACTTAAACTATACTAAGTACGATTTCAAAAAGAAAATCTTCACTTAGTATAGTTTAAGTAACCATTAAATGTCTCTGAGTGCGTCGGTAAGACCAAATAAAAAACTATAGCTTCTTCTTATACAAACAATTAAAATCCAAAGTTATTCAGTTATAACTAAAAAGCATTTTCAATTGTACCAACTACCACGTTCGTATGACGAATTTGCGTGACCGGCTTTTCAAATGCATCCTTTGAACGTAGGAAGTGCACACTGAACCGTCCCACTAAAAAGTCACAAAAAACAGCATAAAACTCGAAAAAATTGGAAACAAAGGGAGAATAGGCTGCTATGTTTGAGGTACACGAGATTTGTAAGCACCTGGGGGTTTAATAATCGGGTATTGCTGTTGGTAGAAACAGGAAGTTAGATTCAGTTAGAACACAGAAACAGCAAACCTATTAGTTTCTGAATAAAGGAAACTCAATAACATGCATGTAGAAGGCACGTTAAATTTGCTTGTATAACAGCTTCTTGCAGATGCAGTGAAACAATTGAATGTGTGGCCTGTTTGTGCATAAGCCGATCCGGAAATCATTTTCTTTACTACGTGAACGACGGAACACGACATATAGCGACCACACATCTGCCTGTCAATTAATTATGCTAAAAATAATTACAAACTGCGATAACAGAGACATTACAGTGACATCTCAGTTGCAACTCAATCGCCTAAGTCCTACCTAATAAAGAACGATTACAGTTTAAAAGTTTATTTCTATGCGATTGAGTGCCCGAGCGAAGCAAGTGCATAGGTTTGACAATACCAATTTTGACCAGTATTTCAGTTAAAAATTAAAACTAGTTTTGGCCAAAACGCTTGGCTAAAATTACCTTTGGCATTGGCCAGTTTTCACTCAAAAATCGATGTCCGCTTTCGAGTTTTGACTGCACGACATATTTACAACAACAGGTTACCTAGCTAATACACTGTGTTAATACTTTGACATATTTACAACAATAGTTAACTACTTTTATTAGCTACCTAATAAAACTATTCTTGTACCTAAAATAACCACTACAGTAATTCTTTAAATAATACCAACTATTCCATCTAATCACAACATTTCGTTTTCAATCCGCTGCACTCGAGAGCGACGCACTGAAAAATCCAGGTGTGACGCTAGAGCTAGCGAACCAAATAGGATCGATTTAATCCTTTTTCGTTCGACATATTTGCTTGCAACGTTGAACAGCACCGAGAACAGCAAGGAAATGAACTAAAAAGTCTAAAACAAGGTTTCTTTCAGGATTTTGTACCTATACTACGAGTAGGTACTATACGC
The DNA here is from genome assembly GCA_958496205.1 of Idaea biselata. Lineage (NCBI taxonomy): Eukaryota > Metazoa > Arthropoda > Insecta > Lepidoptera > Geometridae > Idaea > Idaea biselata. The sequence continues at coordinate 10,611,800 of OY292402.1, forward strand.
AGGTTGTACGTTTATGAAAAAGCATAAAAGTATATTTTTTTCAGGTTTCGCGATTCTGATTCCAAGTACCTACCTACCTAGGTAAAACTAAATTTGAGATTTTATTATTTACAGATTCCCGCGGTTTCACCCGCGTAAGTCCCGATCCCGTGGGAATATCAAAAGTAGCCTATGTTACTCAGGGTGAATGTAGCTTTCTAATGGTAAAAGAATCTTTGAAATAGGTCCAGTAGTTTCGGAGATTACCCCCAATATACATACATACATACATACATGTTACCAACGTTACCTCTTTATAATATTAGTATAGATTAATCACCGGTCGTTCCTAGGACTTCACAGTGCTTTATGCACTCTTTAGTCTACCAGTGACCAGGGGGAACTGTAAAGTTTTCAATAGCTAAGAGTAATAAAATTAACGCGTTTGAAACCGAAGAATAGGTGTGTTTAATTTCAATCCAACTTCGCTAAAACAGAAGAGAAGGGGGTTGTAACATTGAGTTTTCGGTAGCATTACTGCAGGCGATGTTCCCGGTTGCATCCGTCTCGGGAGCCCGGGGTCCGCTAACTCCAAATCTATTTGAGGTAGGCGCATTAGGTAAGTCCTCCATCATTGACCATACCTTCTGCAAATAGATTTGGCAATATTTTAACGGCCGGCTGCCTGCCTGACACCTACCCTTCTAGGGACCAAGCAGTTTATTCGCCACCGTGTGGAGAGAATTTAAGGTTTGCTAGTCTCCCTCAGATCCCTTGGAGGCCTTTTACGACACCCACGGGAAGAGATGAGGTAGCCCTATTCTATGCCGGAGCTACACGGCTGGTAGCATGTACTCTCTTCCTTCTGATCACTCAATGGTACGGACACAGAATTACGAAACTCATTTTTGATGAAATGGAAATATGGATGGAATGGAAACCTAATAAGAAACGAGCTTACTTCGCGGCATCGTCTCTCTTCATTTCTCTTTTTGTCTTCATAAAACTCTAAAACAACTTTTATTTATAAGTACTTACTTTTACTACAATGTTGGTTTACCTACCGCAAACTATGCCAACTATGCTCACTAGTTTGAAAAACTAACTAAGCTAAACTAACTTTGTTCAACTGGCGGTGCAGGTTTGGCTAATGCCACTAAGTTCCTATCGATTCCTAACTCTAATTATCATTTAGTTTTGTATCGAGAACTCTCTCGATTAATTTATCTAATCAATGCTGAAACAGGAATTATATATTAACCGATAAATCAATGTTTGTGGGTTTAATTTTAGGAGTTCCTTTGATTTATTCCTGTGTTACTGATTAGATTTTAATTGCATCTTGTTTGCGTTCGTTGAGGGTGAATTTCGGACAGTTTTGATTTGTTTACGGTGCATATTTTAAAAAGATAATTTAAAGGACATGGTATATCTCTCACAGATAATATGATATCATTGTACCAACAATGGATAACATATTTCTGTATGTAAAAAGTAACAATCTTATAGATATAAGCAAGTATGACTTGAATAACTTGTGGTAGCATAAAAAATGTAGGCTAAAACGAAGTCAGGCTGTATCCTAAGCAGCAAGCGAGTCCGCGGCACGCCCAAAAGTAGATAGCAGGATAAGTTCGACTCGCACCTTAGGGCCTAGACCCAGCTGACACTAGTTACGGAACAGTGGATGGACGTAAAGGAGGTCTTTCCGCTGTAGTGGACGGTAATGGACTTTTAGTCGCCTTTCGAAAGTACCCACTTTCGGCCGGCTTATTACCATCCACCGGCCTAAGTCGTAACGCCAAGAGGACTCATCCTTGTTCTGATAATCCGATACGTAGACAGGAGCACCCACTAAATGCTTAATGCATGTAAAAGAGAAAAAGTTGACACGACCTATTGACCATCTCGTCAAAAGATACTCCATCACCCTACATTTCAACATCTCAAAAAGCTATCTACACTCTCACAAGAAATCCATCCAACTGTCATACTTATTGCAAAACAGAACATTTGTGTGTGTGTGTTATAGCTGGGGTGAAACAGACGAGGAATCAAACAGTCAATGGGAAAAGTTTTATTACGCTTATTCTGTCATCAGTTCAGCTTATTTGTATGTACCTACCTATCTTCTATATCTATACTTCTGTACTAATATTATAAAGAGAAAAGATTTGTATTTGTGTGTGTGTGCCTCTGTATGTTTGTTATGAATAAACTCAAAATCTACTGGACCGATTTTAAAAATTCTTTCACTATTAGAAAGTTACATTCACCCTGAGTAACATAGGCTTTACTTACTTTTAATCCCGATATTCCTACGGAATCGAGACTTACGCGAGTGAAATTGCGGGACGCAGCTTAGTGTATTAATAAATAAATAAAATATCATTCTGGATTCAATTGAATGAAATCGGAATCATTTCGTCATTCCATGCCATGAAATCTAATCATGGCAGACATGATCATTCTTCCATTATTCAGAATGAGAGTTACACAGAATTACCCTCGTAAAGGGGTTTCTCATTAGAAGGCTTTGGACGTGGTTGTAACCACCCACTAGCCTAAATCGTACGGTACAGCTTCTACGGAAGACAGGTTAAAGCTTGTTGAACTGTTTTCTTGTTAACTTCTAGAAAAGCCTGCTATTAGATCTTAGATTACATCGGCACTAAACTGTGCCGATGTAATCTGTAAAAGTGACAGAATGGTAGGAAATCTTGATAAGAATCAGTCTATGAAGCAACTGGCACCCATTTAGCCCCGGCATAAAATAGGACTACCCCATCTCTTTCCGTAGATGTCGTGAAAAGCGACCAAAGGAACTGGCGGAAATTAGTGATCTAGGAGTTCTCCTACTTGGTCCAATAAAAATGTTGCCAAATTTGCAGAAGATATGGTCGGTCAATGAAGACTTACCTACGGTGCCGATCCAAAATATGGGATAGGGCACTGAACTCTATATATTATACAAGTACGCTGGAATTGCTTTACCATACAAAATGACATTAGATCTTGTGCCTATTTGATCTGCGCCATGTTGCGCTGTTTCCTATTGAAAGAGACCACGTCCACGGAAACATTAGTTCCTTGGATGGTCAACGTCACTTGTGAAAATCAAATAGGCACAAAAATCAGTGCGCGATCTCCTGTCCAGCGTATATTATGGAGGTCAGTGGGATAAGGGTAGGAAGAAGTAGAAGCAATTGGCTGATCGAAAGTCTGCGTAGTCTGCGTCAAATCACAAACTGCACATGTGTGTGTAACTTCACAACAGAGGCACTTAACTAAGATATTAAAGTAATGTGAAGACGGGAGTGCACATGACAGCGAATCTCGAGTCTCGACTACTTTTAATTGTTCACAAGAACGGACTGGTTTCGTGTTTTGAACTACCATTAATGATTCTGGAATATATACTTCGTTTTTTAATTGTAGACTATGATTTGACACATCTTCCTGAATATAAAGAATAACGTCAAATATAAAGAACAGAAACGTCAGATCGTATTCTGAAATTAAAAAACGAACTGTATCAGAAAAATTATGAAGCTGAAGAGTTTTTTTGTTTTTTTGTTTGAACGCGCTAATCTCAGGAACCGCTGGTCCGGTTTGTAAAATTCTTTCAGTGTTGGATAGTCCATTTATTACTGAGGAAGGTTTATATTATATTTTCAAAAAAAATAGGTAGACGAAGTCGCGGGCTTTGCTAGTCGTATATGTATGGGGACGAATAGATAACTTTTTGTCCGTTGGTAATTAGCCTTGAGTGCTAGAAAGTTCTTGATACTTGTCCTAAATCCTCGATAGGTTTAGTCCTAGCTGCGGCCCGCGGTTTTGCCCTCGTAAGTCCCGATCCCGAATATCGCTAAACAAGGAGAAATAACTTGGCTATTAGAACTTTATTAACATAGCGTTACTTCAGTGTCTTGTTTCAATTGTCTTCCTTCTGATGCCATATTTACTATTTAGGCTATAGATCTATTTAGGTACTATAATATAAATAAATACTTTCAAATAGTGAGAGTGAATACAGTTTAAAATATACTTTTTGCACTCTATTTAGATTTTCATCAGATCATAAGACAATGTCGATATATGACGACCTCTGTGGCGCGTCGTACAAAAGCCCGACTGCAATGCAGAAGGTTGCGGGTTCGACTCCCGCCGGGAGCAGATACTAATACTTGAAAATAAATATTTGTTTCTGGTCTGGGTGTTTTCTACAATTCATGGTGTATGTATTTACAAAAAAAAGTATAGTATCTAGTATATCCGTTGTCTAGTACCCATAGTACAAGCCTAGTGCTTAGTTTGGGGCTAGATTGCGCTGTGTGTAATGTCGTGCAATATTTATTTATTTATATTGCCAGTTGGCACCATCTCTGCCAGTAGGTACAAGTATCGAGCCACGTAGGGTGCCATATTGTAGGGCAAATATACGGAGTAAAGGTCTACACGTACGAAATGGGGCAGTTTCATTTGTAAAATAGTCGATGTGAATGTGACTATTGGCTGTTTATTTCTTGACTTGTTTTTGTACGGAGACTTTTATAAGAATCGAATTCTGATAGAGTCTTATTATACTGTCTCTCGCTTGACAGTGTTCGTTCTACACAAAGTAAGCAGGTTGAGGTGAGGCAGACCAAGCAAAATGTCGGACTAATCGAACGATGATTTGACGTCAGCAGCCCAGCGCTGACCAGCGCGTGTTGAAGCTTGTCGGAACTTGTCGGCACCGATCAGTGCTTATCGGCGCGGGTTCATACATTTTCCTGGGCGGGTCACCAGCGCTGTCAAGCGCTGGTAAGCGCTTATAAGTTTTCAGCTTTCTTTCTGAATACGGCCTAACGCTACATATTTGTAATAAATTAAGGCCTGTAATTTGGAAAAGTTGAATGTGTTGGAAAATTGTCTATTAATCTAACTAAATATTGAAATTCTAAAATGTTGAATTTCCCAGATAGTTAAATATTAAATTTTTTACAATGCAAATTATTGAGTTCCTAAAATGTGGAATTACCCAGTAGTGTGGGCTATGGGTTCCTAAAATGTTGGTTTTTACAAATTTTTGAATTCCTATAATGTATAAAACACTGGAAAAAAATATGGCAAACTTTCAAATTTTACAGTTATTTTATCAAGATAAATATAAATCACACCCTTATTTTTGAAATAAACGGTATTTTCTTATTCTCCAGTTATCTTACTAACTCTGTCTATCTGTTACGCTTTCATGCCTAAAGCGCTGAACCGATATTGATGAATTTTGGTATAGAGATAGATAGGACCTTGGCTGACATAGGCTACTTTTTATCCCGTAAATCACGCGAGATCGAGACTAACGCGGGTGAAACCGCAAGGCGCGGCTAGTAGTATATAGTCCATTATAACTCCAGTTTCATTAAATACTAGCTGTATCCCGCCGTTTCACCCACGTAAGTCTGATAATGTAGCTTTCTATTGGTTTAAGAGAATTTTTGAAAGAGGTCCAGAAGTTTCAGAGATTGCCCGGAAAATACATACCTACATGTTACCAACATTAGGTGGGTAATATTAGTAATATTAGTAAAGCTCTTTATTATATTAGTAAAGAAATACACAATTTTAGTGATATTCAAGTAGTGTCATGTACAGAATTAATAACGCCTACAAAACGTTACAGACACAATTACGTACTCATTGCCTAGCCTATTATAGTCTGAGAGCCGACAGTAAAAAGTGAAACGTTATTTAACTGCTGTTACAGTTTTGTTGAACGACCGTTTTAGAACACTTGGGCTCCGTGGAAGACATTATCCACACGTTGGCAGCGTAATGACCCTTCAAGGGAGGGGGAGGAATCCTCCCTATGAATGAGTTTAGTGCACTGGATGTGGCAATCGGTCAAAGAAAGTATTAATGGATATTTCAATTTTTAAATTTGTTGAAAAATATTTAAACTAGCTGACCCGACAGACTTTGTCTTGTCGTTTAGTATAAAAAAATTAAAATTCATCAAAATCGGTTTAGCATTTTTTCTTTCATAAGAACCTTCTCCTGACAATAGCAAACACAACAAAAAAAGAATTATCGAAATATGTGTAAAAGTTGAAGTGTGATGCCGTGACCAAGGGAAATAGGGATTGATTTTTATATAATAGATAAGAGATAGAAGATAGATAGATAGATAAGATAAGATATAAGATAAGATAAGATAGATAGATAGATAGAAGATTATATTTTTCAACAAATTTAATGAGAGGGTTTATCTGTCTGTCACCAGGCTGTATCTCATAAACCGTGATAGCAAGTGTTAGCATTTAATTTGATATATAGGCATTAATTTATTTTATTCATAAAAAGTCTCTCAGTCGTATTTAATATTACCGGAAATGATTGGATTGTCAAAATGTACACATTAACCGGATGGACTGTCGAAGTATTTTTCTGCTAACTAATTGAGTGACTTTTAAAAGACTTCGAAGGTCCGACCGATTAATGTGGGCATTCGGATTCTAACTCCAGCTGTGGAAGGAAGACTTTAAGTTAGAGAAGGTTGATACATAAAAGTAATCATTGTATGTTAAATATTAACGGTGGTGTTCGACTCAAAATAAACGATTGTTCATGTAAGTACGCTTCGTTTTAATTTCTAGTGGTATATTTATAGAGCTTTATCCCAGAATCTAAGATAACAACAGGTAGGTAATACTAATGTTTAACAAATCAGAAGCAGGGATACCGCCGAATTACTATAATTAATTCGGTGTGTACCTAAACGCCCATGGTTTTTTTTTACCTACTTTCAAATTTGCAAGTATTGTTTAAATTTTGACAGTTTTTTTTTTCGGTTAATTTTTCTTTTCTTGTTTTATCCTATCTTATGAAGTGCTAATATAGTAATTTAACAAATATTGCATCTTTTCCTGACCGATTATAACATTTTCTGTGGATTCTTTACTTACCTATACGAGTATATAGACGGTAAGTGACAAGTGTGCTTAATATTACTATAATGATAACCCGTTGATAACCAAATTTCTTATAGAGATATATTTTTTTATATTTTACGAAAACAAAGAAAAATAATAATTTTACTTTATAAGTCATATTGACACGGCTTCCAACCGCACAAATATATTATGTATCTACCTACCCACGTTCCGATATTACGATAGATATTGTTTGCGACAGTTAGTGTTTTTTGTTTTATATTTTAGACTTGAGTTGATATGGATAATGATACGCGACGACGACGATCGCGAAAGCGCACAAGAAATACTAGCGGACCGAGTGATGGGCCGTCTTCAAGCTCTAGACGTCGAAGTGACCGATCCCGAAAGCGTTCCAGGCGTTCAGGGTCCGAAAGAAGTTCTCGTCGAAGACACCATCGCGATGATGTCGAGTCCGGTACTCCAGAACGAGAACACAATACAGAAGCGAGCGAAGTTCCAGGGGACCAAAATGGGCGTCCGTCAGCCACCGTAAGTGCTGGACAACGTCCACCTGCTAGTACTTCTAACTCTGATTCTAATTTATTAAATGTACTCAAAGATTTTGTTCAATGCATTCGTAACGATGGAAATGCTGAACGGTATCCTGCCATGAACGTAATTCCTGAATTTGACCCTAGTAAGCGTAACCAAACAATAAATATGTGGCTCTCAAAAGTAAACGAATGTGCTACTATCTACAACTGGTCAGAGCGCCAAGTAATACATTACGCTCTTCCTAAACTTGTAGGACTAGCTCAAAAGTGGTACCAAGGTCTACCAAGCTTGTTGTTTACGTGGACAGAATGGCAGGATAAGTTGCGTTTGGCTTTTCCAAGTGACGAGAATTACGGACTGTTGTTGACGGAAATGCTTGCATGTAAGGCTCGTTATGGTGAACCCTTAGAGGAATATTTTTACGAGAAAATTGTTCTATTAAATCGATGTAATATTACCGGTAAACATGCCATAGACTGTATTCTTTTCGGAATAGAAGATAGATCTGTTAAAACTAGTGCAGAAGCAGCTCAGTTCACCGAGCCAGATAAATTATTAGTATTTCTTAGAAATGTTAAAATTACAAGAAAACCTGAGAAATTTAGTGGAAACTTACAAACAAGCAATTCCGACAATAAACGTCATAAGTACCAGAAGGATAATTCAGATTCCAAATATAATAAGTCAAAATGTTTTAACTGTGGTGAAGAGGGCCACCCGTATTTTAAATGTAAGCAACCAATCAAAAGGTGTGACAGTTGCCATAGAATAGGACACTTAGTTACTGAATGCCCCAACAAGAAAGAGGCTCATGCGCAAAATGTCTCTTTCGCAGAAGGTCTCTTTCGCACAATGTCTCTTTCGCAGAAGGTCTCTTTCGCACAATGTCTCTTTCGCATATTGTCTCTTTCGCAAAATGTCGCGACGGGGACTTTGAAATAAATTGCGTTTTCGCAAAATGTCTCTTTCGCACAATGACTCTTTCGCACATTGTCTCTTTCGCACAATGTCTCTTTCGCAAAATGTCTCGACAGGGGTATAGAATAAAATTTCGATTTTATCAAAAAAATCATTTTTAACAACTTAACTGTCCAGTGAGTCTCATTTTTTTATACAATATTTTTGGTATGAGCGTTGAATATATACTAATAAAAATTACGTGAACGTTAAGCAAAAAAACCACTGGCACTCGGGGACTGCCGGGGATTGCTATGCAGTAGCTTTACCGCGATACATGGTAGGCGGAGTGGGGGGTGTAAGGTTTTATTTTCGTTACGGAATTTCTTGATTCGGTCGCCAAGCTCAAAGCCCGCGATAAAAGCTATGCAATAGCTTAAAATTATATTTTTTTACAAATGTTCAAATAGTAAATAAGTACCTAGGTACAGTACATTATGTATTCTTTTAATTAAAATTTAGATTTTTTTGTTTGCCAATCTATCATTTTTTATCATTTTCAACAAAAGTGATTTTGGAAGTAAAAAATATTTTATTGCTAAAATAACGATAATTTATGAACTTTTTTGTAAAATTACGTTTCAGTTGTTTTTTTGTTTAAAATCGAAGTTAATTTTATACCCAAAATGAAAAGATATTTTGTTTCTGATAATATTGAGATTTTTATAATCAAAATAGTACAACATTTTATTAACTACACAGCGTGTTTCGAGGCCGGCGATTTAAACCGAAAGGAGGTTGTAACAACTTTTGAACCCCTCTAGAACAATCCCCTTTTTATTTAATTACCGTTCCCGAAACACACTGTACTTTTTTTACTTTGTAACTTTAATATATGATTTTTCTGATAAAATCGAAATTTTATTCTAAGTCCCTGTCGAGACATTTTGCGAAAGAGACATTGTGCGAAAGAGACAATGTGCGAAAGAGTAATTGTGCGAAAGAAACATTTTGCGAAAACGCAATTTATTTCAAAGTCCCCGTCGCGACATTTTGCGAAAGAGACAATATGCGAAAGAGACATTGTGCGAAAGAGACCTTCTGCGAAATAGACATTGTGCGAAAGAGACGTTTTGCGAATAGCAAAAGAGACATTTTGCGCATGAGCCAAATAATCATAAATTATCGTCATTTTAGCAATAAAATATTTTTTACTTTTAAAATTACTTTTGTTGAAAATGGTAAAAAATGATAGATTGCCAAACAAAAAAAATCTAAATTTTAATTAATAGAATACAAAATGTACCTGTACCTATTTATTTACTATTTGAACATTTGTAAAAAAATATAATTTTAAGCTTTTGCATAGCTTTTATCGCGGGCTTTGAGCTTGGCGACCGAATCAAGAAATTCCGTAACGAAAATAAAACCTTACTCTAAAAATCTCAATATTATCAGAAACATAAAATATCTTTTCATTTTGGGTATAAAATTAACTTTGATTGTAAACAAAAAAACAACTGAAACGTAATTTTACAAAAATAATCATAAATTATCGTCATTGTAGCAATAAAATATTTTTTACTTCTAAAATTACTTTTGTTGAAAATGATAAAAAATGATAGATTGCCAAACAAAAAAATCTAAATTTTAATTAATAGAATACAAAATGTACCTGTACCTACTTATTTACTATTTGAACATTTGTAAAAAATTATAATTTTAAGCTTTTGCATAGCTTTTATCGCGGGCTTTGAGCTTGGCGACCGAATCAAGAAATTCTGTAACGCAAATAAAACCTTACACCCCTCACTCCGCCTACCATGTATCGCGGTAAAGTTATTGCATAGCAATCCCCGACAGTCCCCGAGTGCCAAAGTGTTTTTTTTTGCTTAACGTTCACGTATTTTTTATTAGTATACAGGATGTTTCGACGAGGGGGTATTAAGCCGAAAGGGGGTTGTTCTAGAGGTCTAGGCGAATAACTTTTATTTTACGACTTTTGGAAATTCGAACTTTTTTTTCGAAAATTTTACAGTTGTATCACTAAAAAAAATAGCTGTTTTTGTAAAAAAAAAGGCAATTAATGTATAAAATGTTGTGGTCCAAACTAAATAAAAGGGCACCTCAATGCCAATGACCTCAAACTCTAAAAAAACAGCTGATTTTCATGCAAACTTTAAACTGACAATTTTCGAAAACTACTTCGAATTTCCAAAACTTGTTGAAAATTGAACAAAAGTTGTTCGCCTAGACCTCTAGAACAACCCCCTTTCGGCTTAATATCCTCGGAGCATCCTGTATATTATTCAACGCTCATACCAAAAATATGTCTTAAAATTGTATAAAAAAACGAGTCACCTGTGACTCCTGAACGTATTCCTAAAGTTCAGTATGAGTCGACTCACTGGACAGTTAAGTTGTTAAAAATGATTTTTCTGATAAAATCGAAATTTTATTCTAAGTCCCTATCGAGACATTTTGCGAAAGAGACATTGTGCGAAAGAGACAATGTGCGAAAGAGTCATTGTGCGAAAGAGACATTTTGCGAAAACGCAATTTATTTCAAAGTCCCCGTCGCGACATTTTGCGAAAGAGACAATATGCGAAAAAGACATTGTGCGAAAGAGACCTTCTGCGAAAGAGACATTGTGCGAAAGAGACGTTTTGCGAATAGCAAAAGAGACATTTTGCGCATGAGCCGAAGATTCCAGCAGGAAAACGGGCTGGTGAGCTTCACCCTATTCCTAAAATAGACCGCCCGTTCCACACTTTACACATTGATCACCTGGGACCATTTGTATGTAGTAGAAAGAAAAATGTTTATCTTTTACTTATAATTGATGCTTTTACTAAATTTATTATTCTTGCTCCTGTAAAAAGTACAAAATCGACCCATTCTATTACTGCCCTTAAAAATTATTTTCATATTTTCGGTGTTCCAACTAGAATCATATCTGATAGAGGTACTTCGTTTACATCCAAAAGTTTCGAAGATTATGTACAAACGTTAGGAATTAAACATGTTAAAAATGCAGTTGCTACTCCACGTGCAAATGGTCAGGTGGAGCGGTATAACCGTACAGTTTTGTCCGCGTTAGCAGCTACTAACTATGGCAAACCTGAAAAGTGCTGGGATGAAAGTGTTCCTGAGATTCAATGGGCAATGAATAACACCTTGAACAAAGGAACAGGTAAAACACCTGCTAAAGCACTGTTTGGCATTGAACTTGTAGGCACTTCCAACTCGCTGTTAAATTTAACTCTAATTACTGACGATGACGATAATAGCCCTGCTTGTTTAGATAAAACTATAGATGATATTAGAAAAGAGGTTTCTCATCACATCGAACAAAGACAACTAGAGCAAAAGGATAGGTTCGATAAGTCTAGAAAACATGTAGTTTATGGTATAGGAGATCTAGTTCGCATAGAAAGAGAAGTTCAGTCGACCGGTAAGAGTAGAAAGTTAATTCCCAAACTTCGTGGTCCTTATCGTGTTGTAGAGAAATTAGATAATGATAGATATAAGGTAGAAGATACCCCACTGTCCCAAAAGGGTAGACCGTTTTCAGGTATCTTCTCAGTGGACAAAATTCACCCTTGGCTGGTTTTTGATCGAAATAATTCTCATTCAGAATCTAGCACTGAGGATAGTGATTAGATCACTTTTGATAGTGTTGCTCATTTAATATATTAGTCTTAGTACGTAATTCCATTATTTATTATTTATAATGATTTTATTGTTTACAATGATACACGTTATTCATATTGGTCTTGTTTGTTTTCTATTTGGTTATTAATTAAATAAACCAGTTAATCATTGAATAAAGTTAAGTTAGACTGTCATGATTGTATTCGTGTATGTTTAGAATCAGCTGTGGATAAAGAGGCCACGATGGTTCTGAATCAGATGTGGATATAGAGGCCATGGTGATTCTGAATCAGACGTGGATAAGGAGGCCACAATGGTTCTGTTTTAATTTATGTTTAGGATCAGCTGTGGATAAAGAGGCCACGATGGTTTTGAATCAGATGTGGATAGAGAGGCCACGGTGATTCTGAATCAGATGTGGATAAGAAGGCCACAATGGTTCTGTATTAGTGTAGTCTAGAATCAGCTGTGGATAAAGAGGCCACGATGGTTCTGAATCAGATGTGGATATAGAGGCCATGGTGATTCTGAATCAGACGTGGATAAGGAGGCCACAATGGTTCTGTTTTAATTTATGTTTAGAATCAGCTGTGGATAAAGAGGCCACGATGGTTTTGAATCAGATGTGGATATAGAGGCCACGGTGATTCTGAATCAGATGTGGATAAGGAGGGCACAATGGTTCTGTATAATATTAGTAAATATATTTTGAATTATATTATGTACCTAAATGTAATGAGGCTATAATGGTTATCTAATTGATTATGTGTAATTAAATCCTATGTGGAGACTACAATGGTTGTATCGAAAACGTTATTAATAAAGTAGTTATAATTATGATAATGTAACTATTAAGTTTGATTAAGAACATTGTTATTGTTTTAGTTTATGTAGCTATATGGATTTCGGTAACAGACTTTTTATTTTGTAATTATATTATCCTTTCTTTTGTATTCCCCGAGACGGGAAATCAACAGGAAGGCCGATTGTTAGCATTTAATTTGATATATAGGCATTAATTTATTTTATTCATAAAAAGTCTCTCAGTCGTATTTAATATTACCGGAAATGATTGGATTGTCAAAATGTACACATTAACCGGAAGGACTGTCGAAGTATTTTTCTGCTAACTAATTGAGTGACTTTTAAAAGACTTCGAAGGTCCGACCGATTAATGTGGGCATTCGGATTCTAACTCCAGCTGTGGAAGGAAGACTTTAAGTTAGAGAAGGTTGATACATAAAAGTAATCATTGTATGTTAAATATTAACGGTGGTGTTCGACTCAAAATAAACGATTGTTCATGTAAGTACGCTTCGTTTTAATTTCTAGTGGTATATTTATAGAGCTTTATCCCAGAATCTAAGATAACAACAGGTAGGTAATACTAATGTTTAACACAAGGCAATTGATTTTCTTGTTTCACGGATGATGTATTTCTTTAGCCACTACCTATAGCAGCAAATACTAAAAGCAGAATAAAACGTAAGTGAGACTCCTATACAACATACGTTATTTGGTTTGGATTCAAACAAATGTTATTAATTCTATTGTATAAAAAATACCACTAGAATCGGATAAAATATTAAAGGGTGAAAAAAAGTTTTTTTTTTCTTTTTACGCTCGAAAGATAATTGTTTTTCTTTTTTTTTCTGAGATTAGCCCTGCAACTTGTCAAAACAGAACAGTACAGATCTGTTCACTCACAAAGGCGCGCGTCCACACCTCATAAATGTTGTTGTAAACATTATCTTTCTTATATATAAAATTTCCATGTCACAATGTTAGTTACCGTACTCCTCCTAAACGGCTTTACCGATTTTTACCAAATTTTATATGCGTATTCAGTAGGTCTGAGAATCGGCTTCTATCTATAATTTATAAGGCAAAACAACGTTTGCCGGGTCAGCTAGTCTTTATATAATTCTAAGACGGATGCGCGGATCTCAGTCGTCACGAAGACGCGTCGAAGACATCTTGTAAGCACGTGCGACACTCATATTAATGCACACCGAAAATTGACCCTTTACCTCGCGCGCCTTCGTAAGTGAGCATATCTGTACTCGCTTCCACATCCAGAAAACCTACCTCCACAAGCAAAATGGCGCATTCTAAAAGTGCACTTAGCAACGTTACGCATGCAAATCTGAATTCACCGTCATCTGCGCTCCGTAATCGGATTATACCGATGTCCGAACAATCGATACCTCCTAGCGACCATTATAGGATGGTAATGAAGCCAATTTAAAACTTAATTGCACGCTTTGATGAACGTTGTGGTGACGTAAACAAACTACGTATTTTCAATTATTTTTTAAATCCGATTTAGGGGACAATTGGTTAAGCGAGAAATTGCGGTGATCAGTCAAACGTGTTTTTCCGTTGTTTCTACGTTTTTGGAATTTGACATTTTGAGTATAATTTAATATTTTGGTCCTAAAGGGTTAAATTGTGAAGTAGTAAAATACCGTGCGTTTTTTACTTAGTTTAGGTACTGTATAATAGTAGATTGTATAACAAGGGAGCAAAATAGTATTTTTACGGCGAGGGCGTTACTTTGAATCACGAGCAAAGCGAGGAATTCTAGAATAGAATCCCGAGCGTAGCGAGGGATTCTAACGTAGAATTCTGAGCGCAGCGAGGGATTCAAAGTATACATCGCCCGAGGCAAAAATAATTTGCTCTCGAGTCATATACTCTACTTTTCATCCCCTTCTATGAGAAAATAAATAAGATATGGTGTTACGTAATTCGTGAATATACCTATTTACTTAAACAAAAATGTTGGGTATAAAATTTTAATATCACGTTTATTATACAGAAGCCCTCTATAAATATTTGTTGGTTGTTATAGCGGCTACAGAAATACATCATCTGTGAAAATTTCATATAAATACTAAAAAAATTACCAAAATAAATAAAACAAATGAAACTAATGAAACTAATGAAACTAACGAAACTAACGGAACTAACGAAACTAACGAAACTAATTAAACTCATGAAACTAATGAAACTAATGAACTATGAAACTAATGAAACTCATAAAACTAATGAAACTAATGATCCTAATGAAACTAATGAAACTAATGAAACTAAAGAAACTAATGAAACTAATGAAACAAATGAAACTAATGAATCTAATGAAACTAAAGAAACGAATGAAACTAATGAACTAATAAAACTCATGATACTCATGAAACTAATGAAACCAATGAAACTAATGAAACTAATGAAACTAACGAAACTAACGAAACTAACAAAACTAGCGAAACTAACGAAACTAACGAAACTAATGAACTAATGAAACTAATGAACTAATGAAACATATGAAACTCATGAAACTAATGAAACTAATGAAACAAACGAAACAAACGAAACAAACGAAACCAATGAAACTAATGAAACTCATGAAACTAATGAAACTAATGAAACTAATGAACCTAATGAAACTAATGAAATTAATGAAACTAATGAACCTGATGAAACTAATGAAACAAATGTAACTAATGAAACTAATGAAGCAAATGAAACTAATGACACTAATGAAACTGAAACTAATGACACTAATGAAACTAATAAAATAAATAAATTCTGTGAACAACACACAGCGCCATCTAGCCCCGTGGTAAGCCAGTAATTCATATAATTTACGTTTGATTTCTATGAATGATACATATGTTCCAAATTCAAAATTACTTTGCTCCCGGCTGTTTTATTTTGCTCCCGGCTGTTTTACTTTGCTCCCGGCTGTTTATCTTAACAGAAAAGAGCTACTTTGATCGCACTTATAGAGGACCAAAGCGACACTTTTCGAATAGATGGGATGAAAATAGAATACCTATATACATACATTAAATGAACATAGTACATACTAGGGAAGGCAATCCCGACTCGGGATCGTAAATTCGGGAAACCCGCGGGATTAGAAATCCCAATCCCGCGGGATCCCGAAATTTTCGGGATCCCGAGTAGTTTAAATAACCCTTCTTTGAGTCGCGCAGTCGGGTAAAAAACCCACCCAAGTGCGACACTCGCGCACAAAGGGTTCCCGTACCACTATCACAATTGGGTACTTAATCCTAAAATAGTTTACAACAACCAATTTTTTAATTTTATAGGATAATGTGAAATATTTAGCTTCGATTCTTACTCCCATCATACGACCACATTTCTCAAAAAAATAATAAAAAAAAACTTGGCATAAAAAAGATATGAAAATTATAAGAAACTCTTTGGTAAGTGCAGGCAGACTGGTATACTTGAAAGACAGGGCAGCCATTTTTGAATTCCATGCACTACTCGATTTGACTCCGGCCAATCAGAAGCGACCTCACATTGTAATAAAATCCCTAGTTGTTTTTGACACACGTTAGTTGTATGGGAGCCCCTCTTAAATATTTGTTTTATTTTGTTTTTAGTATTTGTTGTTTTAGCGGCTACCACAATACATCGTCTGTGAAAATTTCAACAGTCTAGCTAGCTATTACGGTTCATGAGATACAGCCTGGTGACAGACGGGCAGACAGCGAAGTCTCAGTAATAGAGTCCCGTTTTTACCCTTTGGTACGGAAACCTAAAAAATTACATGACAGAATACTTTGAACAAAAAATATTGTGATAGTGAGATTAATTAAAACAAAATATATTACTAACTAAATAATAATAATTTGACTAACATCAACATAATCAAAACAAAAGTAGGTATAGCTCAATGAAATTTAAAGTAGTTACGGGTGATTTTGAAAGTAACTTGTTAGAAAACAAAGTGTTAACTGCCAACCGGCATCTAATGTCCGTTGCAATGTACCCAGCTGCTAAGAATGCCCTTTCCGACGTGTGCAGTATCGCTGACCATTGCCGCCCAATCCCGTCAATCCCGAACGGGATCCCGTCATATTATGCTTCGCGATTGATCCCGAAAAATAACACGCGATCCCGCGAGATCGGGATTGCATTCCCTAGTACATACATAATCAAATCAATCATATTATACAAATCTATCTATACATAGTATAATAAAATCGTAACTCAGCGGTGTCTGTTTTTGAAAGATAAAAAAAAATATAAATTGGAGGGGTACCTACTAACGCAGTAGAACCCATTTCTCTGTTTTTCTGGTTGTCTGTTTATCCGTTTGTCTGTTTGTCTGTTTGTCTGTTTGTCTGTTTGTCTGTTTGTCTGTGCCTTTGTGCCCGCTAATCTCAGAAACGGCTTAACTGATATTGACCAAATTTGGAATGCAGATAGCTTTAGACCCCGATTGACATATAGGCTATTTTTATCCGGATATTTAGTCCGGTTATCCGGATAAAGTGTTTTTTTTTGCTATTACTTAATTAGTTTGAATGTTGTATTGAAGAAATATGTTGTGTGGAATCAACACATGATTAACCGGATATCCGGTCGAAAATAAAAAACCGGATATTCGGTTTTTTTTTTCAGGAAATTCCTCAAATACCGTATACCTATGTCTTTCCATATATCCGGATCCTTTGGACATACGGAAATTCTTTATAATGGCTGTTTTTAACCGACTTTAAAAAAAAGAGGAGCTGCTCAATTCTACCCGCATATTATTTGTATGTGAATATGTTCACGCCGTACTCCGGCATATAAAGTCCGATTTCTTTTTTTTTTTTTTTTTTTTTTTTTTTTTTCTTTATTAACATGGAATCAACAGCTTTTACAAAAATTACAAGTCACAAAATAAATCAATCTTATAGCCAATAACAGATTCCTAATTTTTATATAATACAAATTTAACTGATTGTCTATAAAGAAGCAATAGTGTTATCTGTAGATATAAATTAAGAAGAGATCTTGCGAAAAAACGTTCTAGGGTAGGTGTGTGTGAAGTGTGAATTTAGTTGAAACTATGTGATTGGTTATTATTATAATACTTAAATACTGCACATATCAATCATACACCACTTACATACATAAACATAAACAAAACAAATTAATATTCATACACAATACATAATATTATTCGCATATTTACACATATTATAATAACTTGTCATTGATTAAGAAGTTGAGAAAGATTAGAAAGGACTTCCGTTTTAAAGGAACCTTTATTTAGATGAAAAATGTCGGTGGTTAGAAATGTTTCATTATAGCTACGCAGAGTACGGCAAACTACAGAGTTAGAAGCATAGTTTGTACTGTTATGAGGTGTGCTAAACAGTGGTGGTCGTCTAAGCCTACTACGTTTACTGGGGGTGTAAAGTGTAAGATATAGTGAAAGCAAATCTGGACAGTTAATTTTGTCATGCAGAACGTCATGCAAGAACATTAACTGAAGGTAGGTGCGGCGTTTTTCCAGCGATAATAGTTTGTGAGATAGACAGTTTTCTTCATAACTCGATTTTCCAATTCTAGCACGATAGTTAAGGTGTTTTATAAATTTTGACTGAATGTTTTCTATGGCTTCATTATATGTAACGTATTGGGGGCTCCAAACATTGCAACAATATTCCAATACACTTCTAACATACGCATAATAAAGTATTTTGACACAGTGTATATCAGAGAACGGCTTACTTACTCTGAGGACGAAACCTAGATTCTTGTATGCCTTTGTCGTCGCAGCTGTGATATAAGTGGACATGGTCATCTTCGAATCGAAAACTACACCTAAGTCCTTAGGTTGATCAGCCTGCCGAACTGGTTCATCATTGAGACAGTAGGTGTATTTAATGATCTTGTATTTACGGTTGTATGTAATTTTCAAGCATTTGGGGACATTGATTGATATACGATTAGCACAGTAATACTGACATAGCCTATTAAGATCATTTTGGAGTTCATCTGCGCCTGATATTGTCTTAATGGCCTTAAATATCTTTGTGTCGTCGGCATACATAAGAAATTTTGAAGACCGTAAACAGCAGCCAATGTCGTAAAGGTACGCTGCGTACAGCAACGGACCGAGGACCGATCCTTGAGGAACTCCAGATGTTACGCTACTAATGTCTGAGCGCAGTCCAGCTACTACCACAGCCTGCGATCGATTTCGGAGATATGAATCCATCCAACGTAGGAGATTTCCACGTATTCCTAACTCTTGAAGTTTACGAAGGAGGATCACATGGTCTACTCGATCAAATGCTTTCTCAAAATCTGTGTACACAACGTCTATCTGACTACCAGAATCCATACCACGCAGTACGTCGTTTGAGAAAACAGCCAGGTTTGTGTTCGTTGAACGCCTACGGACAAAACCGTGTTGCTGCGGAGGTATATGCCTAATCATATTCGGATATATTGCTTTATGTACCACTCTTTCCATTAATTTACTTAAGACGTTTAGTATGGATATAGGACGGTAATTTGCTATATCAGTCTTGGATCCTTTTTTATGAATGGGTACTATATTTGCAGTCTTCCATACGCTTGGAAAGTATCCGTCCTTGAAACATTTATTAAATAACATAGCCAGTGGTGATGATAAAGAACCAGAACATTTATTAAAAAATAACGGGTGTATTCCATCAGAACCGGCGCCTTTTGAACAATTCAGGGCCCTAAGTAATTTCTGCATTTCATCAGCAGTGATAGTCAGGTTACATAATGTATCTTGACACACCGAGGCAGACTCTGAGAATTGAGGGTACTGCAATAAGGCTGGACTAAAATTTGCACTGAAAAATGTATTAAAGGCATTGCATATATCTTTGTGCTTTGTACTTTAAAAACTATATCAATTGTGTTTTCATCCTTGGACTCAGGCACACCTGTAATCTCTACGTTTTGAAGCCTATTCCACTGTTGTTGGCGAGCATTCTCCTCTTCCAGTTGCCTAATTTGAACTTCATGTTTAGATAAGGATACTCGTAGTGACTCATTTTCTTCACGCAGGTACTTAATCTGTGCATTGTTGTCTGTCATCATTTTCATAATATCATCGTACTGCGTACTTATGTACTTGACAGTGGTTTCGATTGAGTAAATCTTTTCGGTGAGGGTAGTAAGGTGCTCCTTCATTGCATTTTTAAGCAAAGACGAAAGGTCCCCACGAAGAGAAGCTAAAAGCTCGGAACGCATTTCCCTGGACCATTCACGGATGTCTACTGGACGTTCCCGCACATCGCCCACTTCCACGGACTCAGAAGCACTTCTAACCGGAGTGTTATTATTTCCAGCTTTGGATTGCTTCGTCGTACATGTAGGGCAAGTCCAAGACGTCGACTTTTTTAGCTTATCCGAGCTTATTCCCACGCAGGCTATATGATAGGACTAAGAACAATCACCCACGCTACATACAACATACGTTTTGTCCTGTCTTGGGATGATATTATTACATACGTAGCACTTCATCTCGAATCGGGTAGTTAGGTTGGTAGGTAGTGTGTACCGCAATCAGCTGTGCGCCCGCGCCTCGCTGACCGTAGTCCGCCACGAGTTTGAGAGAGATGAAAAATTCAATTGCACTCTTCACTCGCGGGTGAGCGGGGATGCACCGAGGTGTTTTTAATGGTGCAACGTAGTAAGGGCCGATCTACGCACTACGCTGATCTGGCGTCAATTTATACTGCAATACGGGCCGAATTTGTTTGAATTTGTTTGTCGTCACGAATAAATATTCCGGAAAAAATTAAAACACGTCTTCTCTTCACGACAATCAACGGACGAAAAAAGATTCGATCATTCTTTTTTAATTTGGAAAGTGAGAGTCCCGAGTTGGTCCCATAAATTGTTGGTGAAGATCTGATGAGAACCTTCGGAATGATGAGCAGAATAGCATCTCACAATGATGTTAATTACTAATTTTTGGACTTCCATCAATAGAATCGGCTTATAAAGAACTAGGTACAAATTGATGAACCACCTGAAACCACCTTCTCAAAAATTCCTCAGTGATTAAAGTTACGGTTACAATCTTGAAAATGCAATAAAATGGATTAAAGAAATATATCTGTAATCGGGCAGTTTTACTGGGTAGATGCAGATTGCATGTAGTTTACGTGGCACAATGGCAGCTATGGATTCCGAGTCGAGGGTTCCGCGTTCGAATCACAGACCGGTGCATTCCCTTTTTAAGGAACGGTGGCCTACCGAGCCGAGTGATGGCTTCCGATTCGACGGCTGCGCGTTCGAGTTACGAGTCCCGGACACGACGTTACGTTTTACCCTCCAGATGGTCGTCCACCTTGCCGTTGTGAGGGGACTCAGTAGCTGAAAGCTAAGAGGCGCACGAGGTGGGAAACCGGGCTTGCCTGGCTTCTAACCCGTAATCCCGCGTCAGCGGGCTCGGGGGTCCTTTCCGCAAGAAAGGGCCCGCGTGGTAGACAACCACTATAAAAATCACCTCAGCCTCTGGTGGTGAATTGGGGGGGGGGGGGGGGGGGGAGGTTATCACCGGCTTTGGGGACCTCGAGACGGTGGCGTGACCGTGCCGAGGGAGGAGAGACGGAGAGGGGTTGTCTATCGGGCAGATGCAGAGATGAGGCTTGGAAAGGCCGTCGTTGTCGGGATGTAGTCCATGAGGAATTTCCACTGGCTTTGACACTTGTGGAGCGAGGGACACCATGGGGGTTTACATTATAAGCCTATGGCCCAACGAGATTGGCCTGACGGTGACGGACATTAGCCACGTAAAAAAAAGATATCATGTAGTTAAGCTGCCCGACTTCAGCTTACATAACAGATAAGTCGGTTGCACTGTATTTAGGAGAGCTCAATATTATTGTTTTGTCCTTTTGTTCGAAGTCGGGTTTCGATTTTTTTTATTTTTTCGATAAAGGCTACTTCTTATAAGCATGCAACACGTTACCTACCGCTGCGCTGTGCTAAATCTACACTTAAATAGACTCTGCCATGATTATCTTCTGCTCAGCAATATACTTCCCTGGTCGTCCGTTCAAGCACAGCGATGGGTAGGTAGTCCGAAAAACGCTGACGAAGTCGCGGGCACAGCTAGTTTTAAAAAAAATTTCAAATACCAAATCGAGTCACCCTCACCCCATAATATAAAATCTTCAGTGAATAAACTCAAAATTCCAATCACGAGTGGTTCAGTAATCCGCGTGACACTGACGTATGTATTCTGTATCCCATTCCACTTCGAGACCGAGAAAACCTAAACTTAAAATCACTGTCTTTTATTTCTTTAAATTATTTATTACATAATTGGGAACACCAAATTATGTGATAAATAATTCCTTAAGGTCTTCCCAATCTTGCCAATCTGGTGATTGAAAAGATTGGGAAGACCCAAGAAATCTTTTAATTATTTATCACATAATTGGGTGGTCCCAATTATGTAATAAATAATTTGCTGTATATGCGTGCAAATGACAAATGACATAAGGGATGCCAAGATCGTGCGAAGTTGAGATGTCAAAGTAGGAAAGCGGACCCCGGGCACTTGACTATTGACAGAATATTTGATAGATAGATAGATAGATAGAAATCTTTATTTGCACAACATAAACAAAGAAAATACAAAACACATAAACAAAAGTAAATAATAAACAAGCTTAAAATTAAGTTGCACAAATGGGCGGCCTTATCGCTGAAAGCGATTTCTGACGATTTATAAAAGAAACGATGCGGACGATTTGAAGCGATTTTTGGTAACGATTTATAAAAGATTTTGTTAAGGAATACGAATTCCATCCATACATGGTGTTAGTGAATAAGGGCTTGCTACCCACTGGTGTCTTATTGCTCCACTTGTCTCCGTTCTCACACGTGTCGGAGCTTTTTGGGGTACATTTTTAGCAATGAACTCTTGAGTTTTTTGGACGATATAGCAATTTAAGATATTTCTACACTTTGATGTTGGTCTAGTGGTAGATAAAGCGACTTTCATTTCGAAGGTCGTGGTTTCGAATCCTGGCCGACCGCGCACCAATGTCTTTTTCTTTAAGAAAAAATAAGTGCGTTAAATAAAAAAATAAGTGCATTTTGAGGGGAAAATTTACGTTCTTTTTTTTTCTTTCGTAATCTAGCATAGTGAGATAACACAGTAAGTTCAGATAGTAAGACAGGACAATAAGCTAGGATAGTAGGATGGCTAGGAGTATTTATTTATTCGGGTATATCGGAATGAACGCCTATGTTAACTCTTCAACGGACGTTAAGCGCCTCAATAATTAAAGTCACGGTTAAAATTTTGATGATTTTTAGTGGTTGGTATACACTAAAAAGAATGAAGTAAAAAAATTAAAACCGACTTCAAAAAAGCATACAATAACCTCACCTACATACAGCAATTGGAGAGTTCTCTGATGAGAATGTGGTTCCAGGTGCTTTATCAATCCCTAACCAGTAGCACAAGGTCTGATTATACTGGTAAAAGTTCAAAAGTAAGTAATTTACTACTTTCTGAGGAACTATTCTGCTCATCACTCCGAAGATCCTTGTCCGATCTATATCATTTTTTGTAGTAGTGTACCTATGTTTTCTTTGTGATGTAATTTATTTGGTGTGTACAATAAAGAATTTATTCATTCAAGATCCTCGTCCTATCCATGTAATTTTTTTATGGGGCCACGTTGGGACTTTTGCCTTCCAAATTAAAAAATAATAATCAAAATCGGTTCATAAATGACCAATAGAATTGGTTTCTCAAATTTTCATAGATTTTCGCTTATAACTTTTTATTTTTAGTTCTACGACTAAAAGTTACTTTACAAATGTTGTAGGTAATCTTATTTACAACATAAAATGTTTTTTTTTTGTGAAACCTATAGTTCGTCAAATAAACCATAAAAACCTTTTTTCAAGATGGCGGCCGTGGGACAAGAGCCACAACCCCACAAACTAGAATTTAACTTTAAACTAACCCCCCCTTGATATCTAAAAAATAAAATTGCGTCCTCTGACAAATGCACGCGGAGCCCAAAAAAATGTAACATTTCAATGGATCAGTACCTATGTTAACAAATCGTGCAAGTTTAAAAAGTTTAGAAGAATCATTGATCTCCACCTTAACTGTAGATATGGTATCAGAAGGAAGATCCTTACTCTGTACTAGTAGGTAGGTAGGTACATAATTTAGCAATGAGTAGGATATACCTTAAAAATCTCAATCTTCAATCCAATAAAGTTAACAAAGGAAGAAACCAGACGTAAAATATTCCCAGCGGAGTCGGTTTCCACGTCAAACCTTGTACCCGTTTGGCATCCGAAATCAGCTGTCTAATAGACACCGCACGTCATTTCCGCGGTTCGATTCCACTGTAATTGAATGGTACTGTTCCCGAGTATTTGGCTAAGAATTTTCAGGTTGGATCGTGGATTTTCTGGGGAAAATCTATGTTCTTTTCTCCATACAAACTTTACTGGATGTCGACTGTTTTTTCGCTGGTTAGACATTAGAGAAAATATTATGTTTATGCCATAGAACCTACCTTCTTGTACTTAGATTGGATCCTTATGAATTAATCGTGAGATATTTTAACGGGAAATCTACCTACTCTTTTCTCCATACAAACATTACTGTACGTCGACTGTTTCCTTACTGGATAAAGACATTAGAGAAAATATTATGTTTATGCCATAGAACCTACCTTCTTGTACATAGTTTAGATCAGTAATTTATTCTTCAATCATTATGAATTACCTATAATTCCGCACTCAAAATTTTGACGTATTATCATCATCCGAGCGATATTCCCGGTTGCATCCCCCTCGAGAGCCCGTGGTCCGCTTTCCTACTTTTACGTCTCCACTTCGCACGATCTTCGGCATCCCGTGCAGTGAGGCCATTTGCACGCATATCCGATCTTACGACGTCAAGCCAGCACTTCTCTTCTTCTTTCGCACTCACAATTTTGACTAAATAATTATTATTATTGTTAAAAATGAGTTTAAAATAATCCCGATTCACTATATTTTGTAACTTAACCCTATTTGTACAATTGTAAGTGACAAAATACTGCTTTCAAGCCACCTGCTGCATTTTTATCTTACTGATAATTTATATGTGATAGTTTGTTAGTATGTATGTGTCTGTTAAATCCTTCTTCACGCCGAACCGATCGCGATGGAACTCAGTATGTAGCTTGAGACCTGATAATAACAATCTGCTTTTTATCCCGTTATTCCCACGGGGTCGGGACTTACGCGAATTAAACCTAGTTTAGTTTTTAGTTTAGTAATTAAACCTGCTAGTTTTCCATAGACAAAAAACGTAGGTAATATCGAAAAAATCTCTACAGGGTTTCGAGTTAATTTTCATCTAAGAATTTCGATAAAAAATAACGTCCAATAACCATTACCTACGACCATTAAACGTTTTTACCATCTTACCATTAACAAAGGGTTAGATAACCCTTTATATAACAGAACCAATATCCTCAAATTACAATAGGTGTTCAACTTTTATGACTCCACTACCCAGCCGTACTAAAATTAATAAAACAGGATACAAACATACCAGCGGCTTAGGACAGGTAGACTTACGTCATAAGATGGAAAATATTTACATCAAAAATAACACTTGCAATAAAATAAGAGCGGTCACTTGCAGGCACCCTTGTGACGGAGAAGATAACCCGAATTCAGATAGAAACGTATTTCGAAAAATACACTGGTAATTCCAAATTAAAATCGAATTCTTAACGATACGGTGCGCTTAACAAATACTTTTTAAAAGTTGGTATTTACTTTCGATTTCATGTGCGATCTTCATAGAATTTTGCGAAATCAAAAGAAAAAAATATCAAAAGTTTTGTAAATATAAATACAAAATACAAATTCTTTATTAACCAAAATAAAGTTACAGAGTTTCACAGTTTCCAGGAGATTCCACAGAAGCCTGGAGGGTTACTTCGGTTCGTTTCGATACGACAACGATACTGTCATAACGATGGTTCTACTGTCACCCTACTATCAGAATGTGACAGTAGAATCGTCGTATGACAGTATCGATGTCGTATCGAAACGAACCGCAGTAACCCTCCGGAGCCTGAATCGCGGATGATTTTCCGTAGACAAGTGCTAAAGTACAGATACTATGTGCTCTTAACTTATACTATTTTAAACGTAGGTATATTAATCATAAGCTCACGTCTATCGTCTAATACCAATAACGTTCGAAATCCTACCTAACCTTCGAGAATCGAAATTACATCCCTAATGTAAATTCAGTAACATCCCTATTTACCTTTGAGGGTTAATAAAAAAGCGTTGCCCCTCAGATTTGAATATGCATTAGGGATAGCCGTTGTGAGGTGCAAACAGATTTCAGATTTTTCTCGAATGACACATTTGCTTTTTTGGGTTCCGTACCCAAAGGGTAAAAACGGGAGCCTTTTAATAAGACACCGCTGTCCGTCTGTCTGTCTGTATCTCATAAACCGTGATAGCTATTGAATACAGTTGAATTTATCACAGATGATGTATTTCTGTTGTCACTATAATTTAGTTTAGTTTGGCACTATAATTTTATTTTATTACTAGCTGACCCGGCAAACGTTGTTTTGCCTTATAAATTATAGATAGTAGCCGTTTCTCAGACCTACTGAATACGCATATAAAATTTGGTAAAAATCGGTCTTGCCGTTTCGGAGGAGTACGGTAACTAACATTGTGACATGGAAATGTACATATATGAAGATTACCAATTATGGGTAAACCACTGTTTTATTAGCCGGCACACTTGGTATCGCATTTGGTTATATAGAAGAAAAAAAATCGTGACTTGAACTGTCAAAACTAAATCGGCCCGTTAAAAAAAACGTCTGCTGCTGTATCTTCATTTCAGACCCAAGGTTAAGGTCTCCAATTAATACTCATTATTTTCCCCAAAGCGTGTTTAGACCACATTGCAACTACACTACTACTGGTGAGATAGTGGTCAAAGTATAGGGTGAACGCACGTCTATACTTCTATTATATACTATCTACTAGTAGCTCACCGCGGTTTTACCCGCATAAGTCCCGATCCCGTGGGAATATAGGGATCAAAAGTAGCCTATAGCCTTCCTCAATAAATGGACTATCCAACACCGAAAGAATTTTTCAAATCGGACCAGTGTCTCCTGAGATTAGAGCGTTCAAACAAACAAACAAAAAAACAAACACACTCTTCCGCTTTATAATAGTACCTAATAATAGATTATATACTAATAAGTATTATAAAGAGGAAAGATTTATTTCCTTGTTTAGAATTCTGGACCGATTTAAGACATTCTTTCACCAATAGAAAGCATGTAGCTTTCAGTATGTATGTAGCTATCGAGGAGTAGGTATATAGGCTAGTTTTGGTCCCGATATTACCACAGGATCGGGACTTACGCAGGTGAAACCGTGAGGCGCAGCTAGTATAAGGTATATATTTTAATTAAATTGATACCTTCTTTTATCATTTCGTTCTATCAATAAACCATCATCGGCCAATAAAAAGTTTTTCTCCTGCGTTCCCTGGGTCCCTGTGAGGCTAAAAGGTCTCCAAGAATAGTCCATTAGTATGTTATTGTGACGCCTAACATACAAAGTGAAATTGGAGTTCGGTATCTCGGTACTTATCCCATGTCATTAAGTGGGTTTTGCCCTTTTCTTTTCTGTGTTTTCTAATGTCGTTTATGAATTTGTAAGCGTTTGGTTTAGAATTTATGTCGGAAGGTAACTTACACGGGTTTTTTGTGTATTTATGAATAAAGGTACGAGTTGGCAACGGACGACATGAGGCGGCAGCGGACGACGTGTCGCGGCGACACTACTGGTTTCTATGTATTTCTATGAGACTCCCTATGTAGAAATATTTTAAAGAAACAATACTTCTGCAAAAACACAATGCACGATAGACGCAGGGCTTTAGTCTACCGGCGTCGGTGACTCATACGCTGTATTTTCGCAAGTATTGCTTCATCTATTACAACTTAAGCATGTTTTCCCTACTCCCTACGTAGTCAACGACACGAAGCTAGCGACGCGTCGTCGAGCGAGCGTAGGGAGTTTCATAGAAATACATAGAAACCAGTAGTGTCGCCGCGACACGTCTCGTCCGCTGCCGCCTAATGTCGCCCGTTGCCAACTCGTACCTTAAGACGTTAAGTCGCTTTGCTGAATTTTTGATACGTGAAATCTGGATCTTGAGTGTTTAGGAAATGTATGTAAGCTGTTCGTGTTTTATGTCTTTGTAATCTTTGTTAAATTTTAATTTTGTTTTATGCCGACTTGCTGTGCACAGTGGGTTTGCCCGCGTAGTTCACGTTTCTGTACGAATACATGGGATAAAAAGTAGCTTATGTGTTAATCCAGGTTATCCTAATGAATGACGCCAAATTTTAGTCAAATTCGTTTAGCCGTTTTTGGGTGATTGCCCGACTAACATCCAACCATCTGAACTTTCCCATGTAGGTACGAGTATTTTAACGACGAAACTCACAGCGCAATCTAGCTCCAAGTACTAGACAACAGATATACTTCATGGTTTTCCTTTTTTTTTATAAATACCTATATACTTATGATACAAAGAAAACACCGAGACCAGAGACAAATGTTTATTTCTGAGCATAAATATTTGCACCCGGCTGGAATCGGACCCGCAACCTTCTGCATTGCAGTCGGGGCAAGTTCGCCTGACGCGCCAGTAGAGGCCGTCAAAAATAAATACGTATAATCCTACTAATATTATAAATGTGAAAGTTTGTATAGATGTTTGGATGTTTGTTACTCTTTCACGCAAAAACTACTGAACCGATTGCGATGAAACTTTAACATTGATAGCTGGACACCTAGAATAACACATAGGCTACTTTTTATCCCATAATTCCCGCGGGATCGGGACTTACACGGGTGAAACCGCGGGACGCAGCTAGTACGTATTATATGGGCATACGTTGCAATAACAATACAAAGAATTTTAGAGATTTTGGTGGGGAACCAATTGCGTACCAGACTGTACCTACTAGTAGATAACTTTAACTTCAAACAACTGAAAGTAAACAACAACTATTCACTTCACAAAGGTGTAAAGGCTACAGGATCACGACCGGTTAGGGAACTCGAAAATTCGCCAAAAGCTAGCGGATTTGCATCCAAAATGAGTGCCTAAACCTACTTTAAAATGTGCTAATTTTCCTTTTAAACCTTCCAAAGTGAGCTTCAGGAAAATTTAAGGATAATTCGGTAGGTATGTAAGTACAAGGAATGTTTTACTTTAAGTTTTCTCAGTGATGAGTTAACTTTCAAAGATTGGATGGGTGCTGATGGGTACCGCTTAAATGTTTCGGTTAGACAGGTAGGTAGGTAGGTACCGAAGTTATTTGACTTGATAACTTTAGAGTGGACATCAGGGTATTTTTTATAGAAAACTGACGTTAAGTATACGAGTGTGCCACAGTACTAGATTTAAGTTTTAATTTGTAACTAGCAGACTTCACCCGCGTAAGTCCCAATTCCGTGGGAATATCGGGATCAAAAGTAGGCTATTTAACTCCCTGATATACAGACACACGCAAATCTTTTCTCTTTATAATATTAGTATAGAAGTATAGATATAGATTAGATCAGTAACAATAAAACCAGCAGTTTTACAACACAGTATTTTGTTTTATCGTCCGGTTTACTTCATGAGAATATTTGCAAGTTTTTGGTAGGTAGGTACTTTGGTACTAACCGAGAGAGTCCAGTGAATTGGCGATTTTAATTTGTATGAGAGTTCTTAAGTAAAGTTAGTTAATGGTAATGTTCTTAAAACTTTTCTGTCTTTGTCCGTTGTCTAGTACCCATAGTACAAGCCTTTTTTTTTTTGAGTGATTCGGTCGTTTGATGGGAGTAAGAATCGAAGATAAATATTTCATATTTTCCTATAAAATTTAAAAATTGGTTGTTGTAAACCATTTTAGGGTTCCGTATCCAATTGTGATAGTGGTACGGAACCCTTTATGCGCGAGTGTCGCACTTGCCCCGTTTTTTCTTTTTATCGCGTCTCTTAACGGTATTATTTGCTTTTCATCAGGAAACGGAGGTGTGGATCGAATACCCTGCGCAAACCTTTTGTAACGAGGTGCCAATTCCAACTGGATATTATTGTTGTAGCTGTGAAAGAATAAATATTACGTAGAATATATTTTCAACGTTCTTTCTAACTCTAACCTCTGTATTGGTAGACAAGTCGTTTTTTTAAGCGGCCCTTTTAGAAAAAGGATTTTTAGAAAAGAAAAGAATGAAGTAGACTTCATCTTGGTACTAGATAACTTAGAGTTATCAACGATTGATTTTGCTGTATAATTTAAATAAAAAAAAATGTGTCAACAACACACAGCGCCATCTAGATGGCGCTGTGCGCTGTGCACAAGCTTAGTCGCTTACCACGGGGCTAGCACCGTGGTAAGCGACTAAGCTTGTGTTGACTAGACAACGGATACAATACTTATATTTATTTTTCTTTTGTAAATACATACATATGATACATAGAGGAACACCCAGACCAGACACAAATATTTATTTTTATGCATAAATACTTGCACCAGGCGGAAATCGAACCCGCAACCTTCTGCATTGCAGTGGTGCTTTCCCACGACGCGCCACAGAGGTCGTCAATTTGTCCCCATTCTTATAAACGATAGCTGCGTCCCACGCTTACACCCGCGTAAGTTTCGACCCCGTGGAAATATATGGATCAAAAGGGAGTTTATTCGTTACAAACATACAAACATACGACATTTTGATCCAGATATTCCCACAGGATCGGGACTTACGCGGTGAAACCGCAGCTAGTCGTTTATAAGGAAGGAGGTTGATGAATGTGTACCTAATGAATGATTAGAAAACACCATTTAACCCAAAACAAAAGATAAGACTCATCGCACCTGAACATAATGAAGTTGCTATATCTTCTGACTCAATCGAAACGAATTACCCTTGCTTAATCAACACTATAGCAGGCGGGTCAGTATTTGTCAGGTCATTGCAACGAAGTGATGATAAGACATAATAGCGGGAAGGGGAGGCTTGTTGCATTTTAAGTTAAGTATCTACCTTCTACCTGCTCAGTTAATTGCTACAAAGATCTTTGGCGTGTCGGGGGAAGGCCCGACTGTAATGCAGAAGGTTGCGGGTTCGGTTCTCGCTGGGTGTAAGTATGTATGCTTAATAAAAACATTTGTTTCTGGTCTGAGTGTTTTCTATGTATCATAAATGTGGATATTTTACAATAAAAGTACAATATAAATAAATTAATAAAAAAGTAAATAAATGAATATGTAGTATATATTTATTGTTGTCTAGTACCAATAGTACAAACTCTAGTGCTTAGTTTAGGGCTAGATTGAGCTGTGTGCTGTGTATAAAGCAGATGAGTTTGTTTGTTTGAACGCGCTAATCTCAGGAACTGCTCGCGCTGTTCCGATTTGAAAATTTCTTTTAGTGTTGGATAGTCCATTTTATTGAGGTAACTATATTATATTTATAAAAAAATGACTCCGTATAATTCAAGTCTTATTTAAGAACCTTTTCAGACTTTACTCATCCTTTTTTTTTTTCAAATAAAATCGACAACGTTGAATTTTTAAAACCGAAATTCGTCATTGTTAAAAATTTTCGGTCCCGTTACGGTCCTAGTATAACTACTAATAAGTATACTAAAGGCTCTCAACACAACCTCTCAGAGAACAGCTAGCTAGGTGTACCTACCCTGTTTTACACAGGGGTAAAAGGAATTACATCAGACGTTTATCTGTTATGACCCGTGCAATCTAGGGGGTTATAGCGGTAATCTATTGCAACAGCAGGGTTGGGCATTGTTTTGTTTTCCCTTTACAGTTTTCGGGTAGGTATTTCGGATAGTGGATTGCGACTTTCAAATGACGGCCTGGTTAGATATTGATAGAGAGAGCCTTAAGTACGGTACGGTATTTGGAGTAGCTAATCAACTTTGATAGAAGGGGTGGGTTGTCTTAGGCCCGGCGCACATTATGAGCATCGTCACGGCTGAGGATTTTAGTTGGCAAATAGCATTATACATTAACTTTATGGCAATAAAGTAGAAATTTCCATGATATATGGTCGTAGTAACAAAAATACCGCTTCGGTATGCTTGAGGCGGCTACATCGGCATCCTTGAGGATGCTTCGGGGTACTTCGGCATCCTTCGGCGGCGCCGAGGCAACACTCGGGTGTGGGTAGCTTGCCCTGCCTCGTCATTCCTAAGAACGTTGCAGCATGCCAAAGCATAGTTCCCGATAGTGCGCGCTTGCATGTAGGGATGCCGAAGGAACCCTTTCCTTGCCGATGCTCATAATGTGCGCCGGGCCTTAATGGTGATAAGGCGGCGGGTGGATTCAGGTTTTAAGTTCGAATCCTACCGTGGAATAAATAACTGTCACTTACAAGTAGTATTTGTGATTTAAGTAGAAGTAAAATAATGTATTATTTTTGCTTTATATTTTCGGGTGGGTGGCCACGGAAGCGCTGGCGAGACGATCTTAACCGTTTCGAGCCAAATTGGGCGCGATAGGTGGAAAAAGATGGGGAGGCCTTGGTCCAGCAGTGGGACAGATGAGGCTATAAAAACAATTTTAGTTTTTTGACATCCACATTTCAAGCCTAAAAAATTGGTTTTTCATAGCCACATTTTTTTATTTTAAACTTAAAAATCAATCAAAAACACTTCAGCGAATCATCCGAACAAAATACATAAAAATATTATATTTTTCTTTTGTTTTAGCGAAGTTGCATTGAAATTCCGAAACGTCTTGAGGTCTTGAAACGTTGAGCCTAAAAACAATGCTAAATGTAATTAACACTACGCGATTAAAACCGAATGTTATTAAATTTGATAAAATTATTTTATACCCGACGAGAATTGAACCAACACCTACACAGGTGGCTTAGTTTGCCCCACAGCCTTATTCATAAAACCAAATTAGCCCAACCTACAAATCCTCAATTTCCTCAAAAACCCCGTAATCCAGCCCTACACTTTGACGTTTTTTGCAAATTAAACTGAAGCTAAAAAAACTGCAGGGGTTGCGGGAACTGCGAATTAAGGAAATATTTTGTACCGCCCTCTTATCTGGTCTTACAGGGGCTTATCTCTTTTGTGTAATAAATAAAGACATTCTGGTTCTTTTTATGGCGGGTAAGAGCAATGATTTTCAAGTACCTACTCTTTGTTTTTGTAGTGTGACTACTTAGGGTATTATTAGCCCTTCTAATCGTACTAATATTATGAAGGTAAAAGCATAGAATTAGACTGGTCTCTATTAGAGACTAGAAGGAGAAAAGTCGCTTGATAGAGATCCATTTCAAACTTGTCTCTGACGGACGAGCTTTACCCAAACGTATGATCAAACGCCTTTTAAAAAAATCTTTTACCAACAAAAAGCTACATATATCAAAAGTAGCATAGGCTACTTTTGATCCCGATATTCCCACGGGATCGGGACTTAATCAGGTGAAACCCCGGATGCAGCTAGTTACTACTAAAAGGGTTTAATATAGATACTAAATAGGTACCTTAACCCCTTTCAGCCATTCGAATCACTCCTACATTCGCCCCTTCCCTAGATCAGATGTTCAAGTTGCATCACCCCGTTCTCAGAATATTCCGTGACACATCAATACGATATGGTGTTGTTAGCCACTTTAGTAGCGGAGATTGAAGAGAGATATTTGAAACTGTAGCCTGTAGGACGCATCAATGAGTCACTATTTCGATGTTCTAAGCTATTGGATAGCTTTTATCGCGGGCTTTGAGCTTTGAATGAAGAAATTTCGTAACGAAAAAACCTAATACCCCTCCACTCCGCTACCATGGCAACGTGGTACAAAATAAAAAAAAAATTATAATTGCAAAAGTTGATAAAAAATGCTATGCAATAGCTTAACCGCGGCAGTCCCCGAGTGCCACACGTTTTTTTAGTGTATCGACCACATTTTGTGTTTTCCATTTAGATGGATGTAGGTATGGATGTAACTTTCTCATTGCTTAACAACTTTAAATCGTTATAGATCCTCCATCATCATCGCTCACGATGTTCCCGGTTGCACCCATCTCGAGACCCCGAGGTTACTTTTACGTCTCCACTTCGGAGGATCTTCGGCATCCGCGTAGTGAGGCCATTTGCACGCATATCCGATCTTACAACGTCAAGGCAGCACTTCTTGGGTCTTCCCAATCTGCCGCGGCCGGGCGAAGGCGAGATAGCAAGATATGTATTTGATCCCCACGTAACCGTATGTCCGTCAGAGACAGTCGTGCTCAAATTAAAATTTAAGGATTATTCGTTTAGTAGGAATCGATTGTGTCCACAGGTACAAGCCTAGCTGTACCTGCCGATCTTGAACGATCGTGCGGGTTAAGCAAAGCTCGGCGTGGTCATTACTTGGATGGGTGACCGATAATCTGTGTGGCAAAAAATCATTTTCTCGAGCTCCTCCGTGCTTCGGAAGGCACGTTAAGCAGTTGGTCCCGGTTGTTATCTCTGATAGCAATCGTTAGGTCAAGTTAGAGGCCTTAGGGCGACCTGAAAACTCTAACATTAGGTGACCCACACCACTACACGAAAAGAAAAAGAAGAAGCGTCCATAGGTACAACACTCGCCTAAGTAGATAATAATTGAGGAGATATATTTTCCTATCTCATATAACGTTTAGTACCCAACAACCTTTAGCTACTTTGCTCCAACTCTATGATATAAACAAGTAACATCTGCTTTGTCTTATTGAGTTCAGAACTCAATATCAAGAGTCGATGGTAAATGCATTCGTGGAAATCAAATATCTATATAATACGGACTGTATTTTACAGGCACACGTTGTTGGAATATAGAACGCAAACATACGCCTATACTTTAGTTAATAGCAATCAAACTCCCACGACTTGCTATTATAAAACCATCTCCACCCTTGTTCGTAAATAAGTACTAGCATCGTGACGCATTCATTTTGTAAAATCTTTATTTAATATATTCCTTTGTTTATTCTCAAAAGTCTCGTATTATTTTATCAGGTTATGGGCCGCCCCATACCTACGTATATTAGTAGCTAAAAATCTAAGTGTTTTTAAAGTAATTGTTGAAAGTTAAAAAAATTATAACCTCAAAGTCCGCGCCGTGTTCAAGTAGGATTTTATTTCAGAAAAAATTCAGTTAATACTCATTAAAATGGCAACGAACAATAGTTTAATGAGTATAGAAAAATTGACTGGAAGAGAAAATTACGCAGCATGGAGTTTTGCAGTAAAAGCTTACTTGCAATTAGATGACCTTTGGGAATGCATAGAAACGCAACCAGAAAAAACTGTTGATGCAAAAAAGGATGTGAAAGCTAAGTCTAAACTTATTTTGCTTATTGATCCAATAATATATGTGCACATAAGGGAAGCTACTACTGCCAAACAGGTTTGGGAAAATTTAATGAGAGCTTTTGAGGATTCGGGTTTAACTCGCAAAGTTGGATTATTGAGAGACCTAATAAACACTACATTGGAAACTAGTTCAAGCATAGAAGACTATGTAATAGTACATTATGATATAAGTGCGGTAAGTTGAAAATTACAGCCGAGGCGATATTGCTAGCCCGAGCCGTAGGCGAGGGCTACAAGAAAGCAGAGGCTGTAA
Organism: Idaea biselata; assembly: GCA_958496205.1. Lineage (NCBI taxonomy): Eukaryota > Metazoa > Arthropoda > Insecta > Lepidoptera > Geometridae > Idaea > Idaea biselata. The sequence goes on from OY292402.1 coordinate 10,647,326, forward strand.
TTATCAAAGCGCACGTATGTCATACGACGTTTTATAACACATTTGCGAGGAAATAAATAAAACTCGGACTTTCTTAAACGAATAAATCTTTAATCACTTTTTTTTTAAGGCAACGGTACAAAAACAGCCAGTATTACTAATAAAGTAAATTAATATTTTTTTGTTTCTGTTACAGATGTAATTTACTGTCAAAATGAATTAAATTAAAGAATTAAATGTTTATTTTTTATATTTTATCTCCCAAAGTTAATTTTATTCATAAAATATTGACCACTTTTCTGACATAAAAACTTTTTGATTTGCTTTCTTTGCTTTTTTTTTCTTAAGATTTAAAAAAGTACCGTTGGTTTTAGACGGAGCATGATAAACCGTACGTGTTACCTTATTAGAAAGAAACTCGTGCGTTTTACTTTACGATTACGCACAAGTACGTAATGACATACATTACGATATTGAAATTGGTGAAATAAGAGGCCCTTTACGAGCAAATGTGTTATAAACAAAATAATGTCGTCAGCACATCGTTTGAGAAATATAGGATTTAGTGTAGACGATGAATGGTTAGGGACATTAATGCTAGCCGGCTTACCAGATACATACAAGCCCATGATTATGGCTATAGAGAGTTCGGGAGTAAAAATTTGTGCCGATTCCATTAAAACAAAGTTATTACAAGAAGTAAAAACAATGGACACAACCGCTTTTTATTCAAACTCTAAAAAACAACAATTTAAAAATGTTGATAAAGGGCAAAATAAAACAAAAGGACCAAGATGTTTTCATTGCAATAAATATGGGCACATTAGCAAAAACTGCTGGCATAAAAAATCGAATAATAAGACTGATAATAAAAATAATGGCTTTATTGCAGCATTTTCAGCCTCCAAATCAAATGACTCGATGAGTTGGTTCGTGGACAGTGGAGCATCGATGCATATGACTTCGCACAAAGAATGGCTCGAGAACATAACAACACCACCTGTAACAAGCATCAAAATAGCAAACGATAAAATGCTCAAAGTGGAGAGTTGTGGTAATGTTACAATTAATGTACCAGATACACAAGGAAACATGAGTAAAATTCAAGTAAGAAATGTCATTTATGTACCTGAACTGTCAACAAACTTGATTTCTGTCAGCAAGATGATAAAAAATGGCTGTAATATACAATTTAACAATGCTGGTTGTAATATATTTAATAGCCATGGTCAAAAAGTAGCCGATGCCTATTTAATAAATGATATGTATAAACTAAACATAATGCATGAAAACGCTAAAGCTATGCCCGCTATTATTGAGAATGATACATACTTGTGGCACCAAAGAATGGGCCACCTAAACTTTACTGATTTGAACAAAATATCTAACAGTTCTACCGGTGTAAAATTGTCTCCGTTGAATGAAGATATAATATGTATATGTTGTGTTGAGGGAAAACAGACTCGACAGTCATTTCCAAGTGAAAGATCCCGAGCGACAGAGTTGCTGGAGGTCATCCACTCCGATGTATGTGGACCGATGCAAACTGCATCACTTGGAGGTGCCCGATACTTTGTTTCATTCATAGACGACTTCTCACGTAAAGTATTTGTATACACAATTAAAAGTAAAGCTGAAGTATTTGACAAATTTTTAGAATATAAAAACAGATTAGAAAATGAACTAAACAAGAAGATCAGGAAGTTAAGAACTGACAATGGCAGAGAATATGTGAATAAAAATTTTGACGTTTATCTCAAAAAATTTGGCATATTGCATCAAACCACTAACCCTTATACGCCAGAACAAAACGGCTTAAGTGAACGTATGAATAGGACTCTCATAGAAAGATCCAAATGTATGATTTTAAATGCTCAATTACAGAACAACTACTGGGGAGAAGCAGTTGTCACGGCAGCACACATCATCAATCGTTCACCGACGAGAGCCCTGTCTTACGTCACTCCGGAAGAGGTATGGACTGGCAAGAAACCGGATTTAAGCCACATTAAAATATTTGGGTGCAAAGCAATGGTACACATACCCAAAGAGAGACGCCAAAAGCTGGATCCAAAATCCCGTGAACTGATTTTCGTCGGTTACAGTGACTGCGTGAAGGGCTACCGTTTCATAGATCCTAAGAATAAACAAACTGTAACAAGTAGAGATGTCATATTTCTCGAAGCCACTGTAAAAAGAAATATTACTATTAATGAAGCATCTAAAAAAAAAGAAATAATTAATAAAGAGAGCATAAATAATATAAATAAAAGCAAGAATAATAATAAAACAATTTGCTTACCTTTAGAAGAAGAAAAGGAAGAAGAAGAGGGTAAAGATGATAAAGAAACAGATGTAATTATAGATTTATCCTCAAGTGTTAACTCACCGTCGTCGCCACCGTCGTCGCCATCTTCTGCTTACTCCGATCCCGCAGATAGCACTTACACACCTGACGAAAGTATTATTGTCCCGGAATTTGATGCAGTTCTCCGTCCACGACGTCGAGATGAAGTTTATGAAACCGACAATTTTCAGGATGCATCGTTTATGTGTATGAATGGTGAATCTGCTATGAGTATCCTAAATAAGGATCCACAAACCCTTTCCGAAGCGCTTGAAAGCAGTAAAGCAGATCAATGGATAAATGCAATGGAAGAAGAATATAAATCGTTACTAAGTAACAATACTTGGATATTGGTCGACTTACCTAGAAACAAAAAGGTAATTCCATGCAAATGGGTTTACAAAACGAAAACAGATGAAAACGGTAACATAACAAAATTGAAGGCACGACTTGTCTTAAAAGGATATCAACAAAAGAAAGGTATAGACTACCATGAAATTTACGCGCCAGTAATACGATACACATCCGTACGATATGTAATGGGACTGGCGGTAAAATATAATTTAAAAATACACCAGATGGACGCAGTGACAGCGTTCCTGCAAGGAGACATTGAAGAAGACATTTACATGGAACAACCACCAAATTTTGAAGAAGGCAATAAAGTATGTAAATTAAATAAATCTATTTATGGCCTAAAACAAGCGAGCAGACAGTGGAATAAAAAACTGAATTCTGTCTTATTAGAAATTGGGATGTGTCGCTCTAAAGTAGATCCATGTATATATCATCGCATTGTCAATGATAATGACATATTAATACTCACAGTATATGTTGATGATTTTTTGTTTTTCTTTAATAGTGAAGAAACTGCCGCTATGATAAAAAACAAACTAAGTACGAAATTTCATATGAAGGATTTGGGCGAAGCAAAATCTTGTATAGGATTTAGAATTACCTGTAACAAAGCTAGAACTGAAATTTATCTGGATCAAAAGTTATATATCGAAAAGATTCTTACTCGATTTAAAATGTATGACAGTAAACCAGTGCATACTCCATGCGAAGCTAACTTGGCTCTAAAGAAAGCTGAAAACGATAACGAGATTTTAAAAGATATACCTTACCAGGAGTTAATAGGTTGTCTTTTATATCTGTCACAGGGTACCAGGCCCGACATAACTTATATAGTGAATCAACTAAGCCGATTCAATAACAAACCTACATCACAACACTGGATGGCAGCAAAGAGAGTGTTGAGGTATCTCAAGGGATCACAAAATTTAAAACTTACCTTCAAGAAAAATGACAGAAACATTGAGGGATACTGTGACGCAGATTGGGCAACCGATACTGAAGACAGACGATCATGTTCCGGTTATACATTTATATTTCAGGGGGCAGCTATCAGTTGGTGTTCAAAAAGGTAACCTACGATAGCCTTATCTACCACCGAAGCGGAATACATGTCACTATCTACGGCCACACAGGAGGCTATTTGGCTTAAACAATTGGAGGAAGACTTCTGGCCCTCCATGTCAGGTATACCAATTGTCATGTTTTGCGATAATCAGAGTGCTATCAGTATTTCAGGTGATGACATATACCACGCTCGAAGCAAACACATTGACATACGCTACCATTTTGTGAGGGAGCGTATCTCCAATAATCAAATCTCCGTACGATACAAGAGCACACAGGACATGCTGGCTGACGTGCTCACGAAGGGACTGCAGCGACCGAAGCATCAAGCCTTTACAGTCGCATTGGGTTTGCGTCCAGAAGAGGGTGTTGGAATATAGAACGCAAACATACGCCTATACTTTAGTTAATAGCAATCAAACTCCCACGACTTGCTATTATAAAACCATCTCCACCCTTGTTCGTAAATAAGTACTAGCATCGTGACGCATTCATTTTGTACAATCTTTATTTAATATATTCCTTTGTTTATTCTCAAAAGTCTCGTATTATTTTATCACACGTAATTGAGCAAAATGACAATAAGCTGGAAACCTGTATTTGTTTATTTACTAGCTGCGTCCCGCGATTTACCCGCGTAAGTCCGCATCCCGTGGGAATAGCCTATGTGTTAGTCCAGGTCTCCAGCTATCTACATACCGAGTTTCATGGTTATCGGTTTAGCGGTTTTTACGTGATTGAGTAACAAATACACACACACATACACACAAACATACATTTTTGCATGAACGATGTGCATCAGCGTTTTTCCGATTTAAGATCAGTCTTTCTTGTCCTGATTTGATGAGCCAGTCATCAATTTAGGTCAAAAGCCGGTGAAAAGGCGTCGCTAGTCGCTAGCTTCCCACGGAGATTGCTCTTCTATTACCATCCAGGAGTCACCCAGGATGCAATAATTGTATCCCTTACCACCTGGCCACAACCTGCCATGGACCTCATGGAAAACCCTTTATCGGCTCCGAACTCAAGTCGGCCGTTGTAAGTCCAACATGAGCCTATGAGGTTATACCGATCCCGAAAAGGTTTACTGTCACAGTGGTCCACAACCGGAAGAAACAATGTCCCACTTGCTGGTGTGCCCTTCAAGTACTGCCTCCTGCCCTACCCAAGACGTCTACGATGCAACAAACGGCGCTGTGGCCGCCGCTACCTATTGGGCTGGATATTGTGTATAAATATATGAAAACGGAATCGACACGATAAGAAGGAGAAGAGTGTATCCCTTTTAACTTAACACATCAACGCCGCAGATCTGTTTTTTCCGCTCAAAAAATTTCTGCACGTATGAACCCAGGCTTAGACAGACACTTGAGCGATGCGATACATACACAACGAAGATCTTAATCTAACCCCTGAGTGCATGCGCTATCGATTTATCTTCCTACGTGCGCACTAATCGAGTTATACCGACCGCACTGGTGAGCGCTGTGGTCGGCTTTGGTTTGTTTATCCTATACAATACTATAAATATTTAGATTACCTAGATGGTGGGTATAGAATACAACGACACGAAAGAATATGGATATATAAATTCGAACGTCGCGACGTTGAACTTTAATCCATCTTTTTTAAAGGTGTGTGTGAGTAATTTCCTCAAAAGTTTGACTTTGGAACTGGTGAAGCTCGTCCGTCAAAGACGAGTTTGAATTGGATTACTATCAGTAGATGGTGGTATTTAAACAACGATGTTGTATTGTTGTTGTTGTTGTTGATGGTGGGTATTTAAACAACATCGTTGTTTAAATATAGATAAATAGCTAGATAGCTTCATGCGTGTTACATCTGGGGCGTTGTAGAGGCCCGTCGCTGTATCTGGGTTAATCATAACATTGTTTAATAACTAATTGGACCAGTCAATTTTATCACTTCAAATAAAACAAAACCATAAAAAGTAAATAACTTAGTACCATTTTTTACCTGCAACAAACACTTCTACAAAAAAAAACAACAAAAAAACTCCCGTGCAACCGCAGCCGTATCTTTTAATAACTAACTGAGCTTTCTTTTTAACTGGAAAATTTATATTATTTTCCGTTTTGCCTTTTCAAAGCTTTGAAGTGGTTCGCAAAAGGATTCCTGGAGCAAAGAGTTATGGCTTAAAAACAGATTACGTTCAGCCAGCTAAGGCGATATCGGTGGGGAAATTGCTTTAAGAATGCCCTTTGTGCGTTATTCTTATTTTTTTCTTACAATTTAGAGGCGATTTCATTAAGGGGATAAAGCTGCGTTTTACATCGAACTTATCTTGAGTTTATCTGGTGGCAATTGTTGCCTGCAATTTCTGTAGTGACAGTTTCTTTGGAATTTGATATGATTATGATATTTTTTTTGGTTTTTGCAACAGAAATACCGTCATCTGAGTATATTTCAACTGTCTAACTATCACGGTTCTATGGCGCCTCTGTCCGACCGCGGCAAATTGGGAAGACCTAAGAAGTGCTGGCTTGACGTCGTAAGATTGGATATGCGTGCAAATGACCTCACTACGCGGGATGCCGAAGATCGTGCGAAGTGGAGACGTAAAAGTAAGAAAGCGGACCCCGGGCTCTCGAGAGGGATGCAACCGGGAACATCGCTCGGATGATGATGATGAACTATCACGGTTCATGGGATACAATACAGCCTGGTGATAGACAGATAGACAGATAGTGGAACCCACACATTTGGAGCCCTAAGACTATACTGTAAAGGAGGGACTCCACTGTAGGGTATTATAGAGGCTCTTTTACTAATAAAATAGTCTCATTTTTACCTTTTGGGTACGGAACCCTAAAAAATTACAATATTTTTGAAATGAAGATTCGCTCGTGTAACAGCAAAGTGCAGCAATGGATATGAGTTGAAAATAAAACGAAAACCAAAATTCCGGAAATGGAGAGGGTGTTAAGTAATGGTGTGAAATATGCATCGGTGCAGACGCTAGAAAAATACCTAGCAAGTACGATATTGTAATCCGTCATAAATTATTCAAAAACCCGTCAAGAACGAGTCGGTCTCGCGCACCAAGGGTTCCGTACCATTATCACAAAATAAACAGGTTTTTTGTATGGGATCCCCACTTCATTTTTTACTGTATTTTGTTTTTTTTAGCATTTATAGTTATAGCGGCAACAGAAATAAATCATCTGTTAACATTTCTACTAGACAACTGATACGTTGATAACTAGACTGTGACTATGGCTATGAACTGTCACCAGGCTTGGTGATAGACGGACAGACAGACAGACAGCGGAGTCTCAGTAATAGAGTCCCGTTTTTACCCTTTGGGTACGGAACCCTAAAAACCATAGGAATTAGTTCCAAGATTTTATGTTTTATTTTATGTTGAAAGCGGTAGCTTAATTTCGTTCTGCGGGTAATTTAGTGTTTTCATTATAACTTAAAACATCGTCTAGTTTAAACTTGTTTAGTTTGATAGTTTGATCCTAGATGGCGCACCAAGGCTTGTGATATGGATCCTAAACAATTAGTACAATACTGATACGGGAAATGTAAAAAATAGAGGGTCCTTTTGCCAGGAAAATATTCGCAGGTAAACAAAATGCAGAAAAAAAATGTCACCTACAATGAATAAACAAAAATAAACTGGCCTGGGTGTCTCTCTATGTATAATATGTATGTATTTACAAATAAATATAAGTATTATAATATTGTCTAGTCATCGTAACACAATCTTATTAGGTTTACCATGGGGCTAGATGGCGCAGTGTGATGTTCACAGTTTTTAGGGTTCCGTAGCCAAATGGCAAAAAAAACGGAACCCTTATAGATTCGTCATGTCTGTCCGTCTGTCCGTCCGTCCGTATGTCACAGCCACTTTTTTCCGAAATTATAAGAGCTATACTGTTGAAACTTGGTAAGTAGATGTATTCGACGAACCGCATTAAAATACAATAAATTTTTGGGGTTCCTCATACTTAGAACTGAAACTCAATTTTTTTTTGTCATTAAACCCATACGTGTGGGGTATCAATGGATAGGTCTTCAAAAATGATGTTGAGGTTTCTAATATATATTTTTTTCTTAACGCGAGAGACACTTCCAAAGTGGTAAAAAGTGTGTCCAAAGTGGGTAAAAAATTACAGGTAATTTTTAAAATAAAAGAATTATAAAACTAAAAAAAAACAATATGGTGTACATTACCATGTGAACTTCCACCGAAAATTGGTTTGAACGAGATCTAGTAAGTAGTTTTTTTTTAATACGTCATAAATCGTAAACCCAATTTATCTATCAAAACAAAATTTGTTGTATAGATAATGGTACGGAACCCTTCGTGTGCGAGTCCGACTCGCACTTGGCCGGTTTTTTTTATGTAGACTCAACTTGGTACCAGATGAGATACCGAGATGGGTTACCGACGATTGCATCCCAGTCTAATTGGAATGTCAACGTGCTCATCCATAGGGTAGTCTCAATGTTCGTCCATTGATGAAATGCTTCTCTGTAACAGCATTTGGTAGGTACTTTCTTTTGGTCTTCTTTTTTGCTGCATTTCTGATATTTTGTTTTTCTTTAATGCTTTTGGATCCTATTTTTTGAATCATGAGGTAAATGTAATTTTATGATGTGGATTATTGTACTATCCTCTATCTTTAATATTTATAATATCGACGATACAAGTTTAAATATCGTTTGTCAATCAATCAGAAATAAACTAGAAAAATCTTCGACTATAGATTAATTAAACTGATTTTTCGATTTTAAAAGCGTTGCTTTTGAAATTAAAGACATTTTTGGGTTTTAATCGCGTGGTGTTTATTACTTCTATCATTGTTTCAACGCTCAACGTTTCGATATGTCTTTAATTACAACAGAACATCGCGAAAACAGAAGAAAAATCGAGCGTTGCTTTTATTATTATAACCATTTTTCCCCCAAGTTTCGCGCTCTTTCCAGGGTAGACTGAACAATAAAAATAAATTTAAAAACCTTCTTACAATTCTGGGCGTTTTAGTAGACCCTGGGTTTTGCATACCTAAATACGTACGCTGTAAAGTAGGTAACTGTTTGGTTGCGGACATGCCAAACTCTTAACGTTATAGCGCACGCATTTACGTATTTACTCATGGTAGGGGTACAGATGACAGAATATCAATTAAAACCTGTGTACAGGTCCCGGCAAACAAGTTGGAAAATTTTGACGTGGAAGAGGAAAGTTCACGCAGTACATTTTACATGCGTCTTCGATGAAAAATCGACTTCTGCGCATCCGCCATTTTTTCAGCCATTTTGTCGGCCACTGTACTGGGCAGAGAAATGTAACCACAGAAACGCCTTGTTTCAAAAAAAATAACTTAGAAATTTGACAACTGTCTTTTTCGCTCTCACTTAAGATGTCATAAGAATATCAACACGACGACCTCAGTGGCGCGTCGTGCGAAAGCACGGCTGCAATGCAGAAGGTTGCGGGTTCGATTCCCGTCGGGTGCAAATATTTATGCTCAAAAATAAATATTTGTGTCTGGTCTGGGTGTCCTTCTATATGTATATAATATGTATGTATTTACAAAAGAAAAATAAATATAAGTATTATATCCGTTGTCTAGTCATCGTAACACAAGCTTAGTCGCTTACCACGGGGCTAGATGGCGCTGTGTGTTGTTCACAGAATTTATTTATTGATCAACAGCAACATCTTCAAACTCACGGTAATTTACCCTCACTTTTTGTAGCTATAAAATAACTAAGAAGGCGCATCTACTTGTTTGTATGACACATCACTGTGTGGAGCAATGTTCGTTATTCTAGTGTTTATGTCCTTACAGTCACATTAATCTCTGTCTTTTTATCTCATTACTAGAGAGCGGTGTTGCTCTAGTGGTAGATACCCCGACTTTCATTCTGAGAGTCGTGGGTTCGAATCCAGACCGACCGCGCACCAATGTCTTTTTCTTTAAGAAAAAGGTATGTGCGCTAATAACATCGCTCTTACGGTGAAGGAAAAACATCGTGAGGAAACCAACATGTCCTAGGACTCACCTCGGTCCGAAGGCATGGGATATTCAGTGTTTTCTATGTATGTATATGTATGTATTTACAAAAAAAAAAAAGTAAAATATGTAGTATATCCGTTGTCTAGCACCCATAGTACAAGCCTAGTGCTTAGTTTTGGGCTAGATTGCGCTGTGTGTAACCTCGTGCAATATTATTTATTTATTTAGTTGACCTGGCGAACTTTGTTCTCCTATCCTAAAAAAGGTCCCATGTCTGTCTCCTGGTTCTGCAAGGTTCTGTATGTGCAAGTCGAACTCGTACACGAAAATATTCACTTCCTCACTTAAATATTTATTTTATTCTGTTGTTATAGCGGCAACAGACAGACAGACAGCAGAGTCTTAGTAAAAGTAAAAGGGTTCTATTAAATATAAACCCTTTTCTTCGCCAAATTCAAAAAGCAAAAGGTAAAATGTTTGCCTTTGCCTCAAATTAATTTATCATGACTTAATTTTAATCCCTTGGGTTGTTCAAAGTGACTAATTACCTCAATGATTACACGGTACACTAAAAAACATAATCACCCTAAACACAAACAAAATAGCCTATTTATCATACGAAATTTTCTCGAAACTTTGGCGCCAAAAACGTCATAAATAGCCCCATTATGTCCTTTATTTAGGACAAAACAAAAGATGTGTATCTAACCCTTGCATTAATTAATTTAAGGTCCTATCTGGTTCACAGTCGACTGGAATCCATTGTCCAGACTATCGTACCCTACAGCCGGTTAGAATGCCAAAATCATAGATTAAAGCATCCAGATAATTCAGTTCTGAAATAATATTTCAGTAGGTTGTTATTTTATTAAGAGGAAGTTTGAAGAACTTATATTGTCAAAAATAAAAGGTAGTAAGATACAGATAGAGATAACTAATAGAAAACTCAAAAATAAGATGGTTATATATAGGCAGGTATACCTATGTAGTTTAGGTGCTAAGCTACCAAGTTGGATATTTACAATACAAAGTCACGTTTATTTGCATTGATAACAACACTAAGTAGGTTAAACTACATAAGTATTTTATTTATTTAAATCAAAATATTTCTAAACACCGATCCTAAACTCGTAGACTGAATATGTTAGTTACGTAGTAGACGAAATATGTTAGGAAGATTAAATTTACTATGTTTTTATGTCATCACAGCAAGTACAAAATTATCGTAGAATAGTGAAATTTTTGAAAAAAAACTATTACGAGTAATTTGAAACCATAGTTATGTTATTGTTAAAAATTTTACTAATGTAAATGTGAAACTTTGTGTGTAAGTAAGTGAACAAGTATGTTTGTTACTTCTTCACTCATTAAATACTGAACCGATAACTAAACAGCATGCAGACAAGATTACATAACTTTGTTGCTAACAAATCTTGACTGAAACAATTGAAATTGTTGTTTACACTTCATTTTTCACGTCATTCAGTCGCTAACAAGTTGCCATTGCAATTACAAATAGCGACTGTAACTGACAAATTGTATATCCACAAACGCAAAAATCAACAATTTCAATTGTTTTAATAGAGATTTGTTAGCAACAGAGTTACGTAATCAGCTAGCTGGTAGCTGGAGACCAGACTGGAGATTGGATTAACACATAGTGTATGAGCTACTCATACATTTTTGCAATTCTGCACTTTTGCATTGCATTGTACTAACATATTCAGTGTAATAAATGATTTCAACGGGATCGGTCGTTTATTATTACTCATTGACATTTGACATAAATATCGCGCACACCTAGTACATCGGCAGTATTAGGCATGCCCGCGACAGTGGTCCTTCGAGCCGGACTACTACAAACTACAATCAATGGCCAACCTTTTATGATTTATTTATGGATGCAATACATAACAATAATTGTTTGACGAAGTCCCAAAAAATGCAGTACCTTAAAAGTAAATTGCGCGGAGAAGCAGAGAGAATCGTCCAACATTTAAATATTTCTTCTGACAACTATGACACAGCTTGGGATATTTTACAACATAGATACGACAATAAACATTTTTTATTTACAAAGCAGATTGAATTGTTCCTAAATCAGCCTTCAATACAAAGAAAAACAACCCAAGAATATAAAAAACTACATGACACGAGCAAGGAAACAATAAATGCCATCAAAAATCAAGGAGTGGACACAAGCTCGTGGGATCCATTTTTGGTACATATAATTAGCAAGAAACTCGACCCCGTAACTGCAACAACATTCCGGGAATCAAGAAAAGAGCCCCGAGAACGTGCATCATTACACGAAATATTATCATTTTTAGAAACCAAATTTACAGCAAATGAAGGTTACGTCAATACATCTAAAGTGGACGGAGACCATAAAAAATCATTCCCACAAGAACAAAAGTATGAACAACCTCAATTAGAAGTAAAAGCATGCATAACTACAAAAGCAAATACTTACTTTACAATTATTAACGACCTAATAAATAAACATAGCAACCTAACTCGAGTTAGAAGGATTCTATGTTGGGTATCGCGTTTCATAACGAACACTCGTGATAAGAGTGCAGCTATTACGAGCAGTTATCTACAGCCAGCAGAACTCGAACATTCTCAATCTCTGCTTATTAAATCAATGCAATACAATCATTTCAGCGAAGAGATAAACAAGTTGAAAGGAAATGAGAAAATAAGTACAAAAAGTTCCGTCCTACCTCTTAACCCATTTTTGGATAAAAATGGATTACTAAGAGTGGGAGGAAGATTACAACATTCTAATTTATCATTCGAAACAAAACATTCACTACTGGTTCCTCGTGACAGTCATTTGACAAATTTATTAATTGACAATGCACATATCGCGACGCTCCATGGCGGACCGTCCTTGACATTAACATACCTACGAAGCAAATATTGGATTATCGGAGGTATGAATGCAATAAAAAAAAGATTGAGAAACTGTGTCAAATGTCGTCGATTTGGTACGCAGCAACAAACTCAAATTATGGCTGATCTGCCCAAGCCTAGGGTTATACCATCGAAACCATTCACGCATACCGGAGTCGACTTCACAGGCTATGTTGACATTAAAGCAAATAAAGGAAGAGGCATAAAGACGTTAAAAGGCTACATAGCTGTCTTTGTATGCTTTAGCACCAAGGCCACGCATCTTGAGTTGGTCTCGGATTTGACAACACCCTCATTCCTAGCAGCTTTTAAGCGTTTCTGTGCAAGAAGGGGAACACCTAACCATATGTATTCTGACAATGGCACTAACTTCGTAGGAGCCTCACGTATTTTGAAAGAAGAATACCAAACTGCATTAAATAATATCAATCAAGATTTTTTGAATGACGTCAGTCAAATGGGTGTTACATGGCACTTCAACTGTCCAAAAAATCCATCAGCAGGTGGTTTATGGGAAGCGTGCGTGAAAAGAGTCAAATTTCACCTAAAACGTATCATTGGTGAACAAAAATTGACTTATGAAGAGTTCTACACTATGTTGACACAAATAGAAGCATGTCTCAATTCACGTCCTCTATGTACAATGACAGAAAACATCGAAGATGGTATATTGACGCCGGGACATTTCCTCGTGGGTGCACCCATTATATCAGCACCCTTATCTGACACAAACTTCGATCTGCCAGTACATACCAGATGGCAATTAATTGAAAAGATGCATAAATCATTTTGGAAAAAATGGTCAAAAGAATATTTACAGCAGTTACAAGCAAGACAAAAATGGAAATATCCTACTAAAAGTTTGGAAATTAATGACATTGTTCTTGTGCACGAAGATGACATCCCGCCTTCCAAGTGGGCGGTGGGAAAAGTTCAAGAAGTGCATCCGGGAAAAGACGGATACGTGAGAGTTGTAACTCTAAAAACGGTCAATGGGCTGACTAAAAGGCCTGTGACAAAATTGACACTGTTACCCGTACAAGAAAAATCATCTGACATTGAAGAAGAGAATGTTGAAAAAAGTAGGAAAGTTCGGAAACGTAAATGCAATTACGTGACCATGACATTATTATTTTTATTGACATGCATAACATCGTCATTTCAACAAAACTGCAATGTGACAAATCTACCACCAAACAACACTTTGTACTTTGATAAAATCGCCGATCTACGCATCGTTCAAGACGAATGGAAAATGGTAGTGTTTTATAATATGACAACCTACTGGCAAAGTATGACAAATATAGAACATTATTTTGACAAACTATCTAAGTTTTCAGAAAGTAAAGAAATGTTTACTCCAATGATAACTCAATTACAGCACGAATTAAATGAATTACAATATCACAACTCATTGCTAAGGAATAATAATTGGCATCATAGATTGAAAAGAGGTTTGGTTAATGGAATAGGATACATAGCGAACAGCTTGTTTGGAACATTGGACGATCGATTTGCAGAGCAATATGTCAAAGATATCGAAAGGATAAAGGGCACGGAGGAGCAGTTATTTCAGATGATAAAGAATCAGACATTCATTTTGGAAGCAGAAAATAATATATTGAAGAGAAATGAAGATATAATGTATAAACAATTCAAGTACATTAAGAACAAATTCAATGACATAACATATGATATCAACTCTATTAGATCCGAAAATAGCAGCATTTACAATAATTTTTACATCATGACAACATCATTTTCCTTGAATATAATTTTGACAAATATGAAAAAGATTCAGGAGACTTTATTAAATACTATTGCAAATATTCATCACGGCAAAGTTGACATCAATCTGTTATTGCCAGATCAATTGCAAGATCAGCTAAACATCATTTCAAGTCATATTCACGAAGAAATTACGATTCCCGTGGATAAAGTAAAAGACTTGTATCAATTACTACGAGTGCATACCAAGCTTACTGACAACTACTTGATCATGGAGTTCAAGATACCCCTTTTATTTCGTGATTATTTTGAATTGGACAGGATAATATCCCTACCCTGGACAGACAAAAATAAAACAATCTATATGATACCTACTACCAATTTTGTTGCATTTAATTTAAAGAAAGACTTAATTATGCCATTGACAGATACCGACGTAAATATGTGCATAACTTACAAACATAAAAGTATGTTGTGTTACGAAGCATTTCCAATATACAATCTACAGATTGAAACATCAATTTGTAAGTTACAATTACATGCAAAAGTAAACAAACACGAGAAGTATTGCAGACCGGTGATAAGCGCGTGCGCCGACACGTGGGTCAAGCTTCATCAAAG
This sequence comes from Idaea biselata, assembly GCA_958496205.1. Lineage (NCBI taxonomy): Eukaryota > Metazoa > Arthropoda > Insecta > Lepidoptera > Geometridae > Idaea > Idaea biselata. Next base: position 10,662,338 of record OY292402.1, read on the forward strand.
CGGAACATAGTTGTACACATGTTGCCAAGAATGCAGAGTCAGCATCCTATGCACAGGTGGTTTTACAAACAAGGTACTAACTGGCAATGGACTTATCGCTCTAGGTCAAGGTTGCATGTTAAAAGGAGATAAATTCACCATACATGCTCATTATAACTACGAATATCATAATGAAATCGAGATGAAGAGTAATATTGACATACCTCACATGTCTTTGATAACGTCACCACTCAATAATATCATGAACACCTCGCTATCAGAGCTGGATCTAAATGAGATCGAGAATCATGACAAAATATTCGACGATCTACATCAGCAGATAAGAGTGCTCAAAACGCACTTTACACGTGGATTATGGGGCACCTAATGTTCATAACGTGGCAGTGTATGCAGTATTGTCAGTGATCCTGACACTCATAGCAGCGTATGCAGTGCATCGTATCTGGAGGAGACGCAGCATGCAGCAGCGGTTTCGGCCGGGGTCTTGTGAGCCCCCAGTGGCTCGACCTCGGTCTCGCCGATCCGTGTTACAGTGTGAGAGCGCGTGTGATCTGTCTAAAGTCAGTGAAACAGTGTTCAGTGTCGAAAAGGCGCCGACGCCTGCTAATATTTCGCGATCACGATCTTCGATCAAATTTGACAATTTACCCGAACCTTAATAGTTTTTAAGAGAAATTACTTTTATTTTATTTTGTATTTTATATTGCATTTAATTTTGCATTTTTGTGCATGTTTGCAGTCTTGCATACTTATTGCATTTAATTTTTTATGTTTTTACAGTTTTTATTGTTTTTTACTTTTTGTATCATTTACATTTTATTAGTTTATAACATTTACATTATGTTATATCCATTTTGCATTTTATTAACATTTCACTATTTACGTTTCACAAGAATTTTATATAATTTTTGACATATTTTCTGATTTTTGTTAATTTTAGAGTGGCAGTATGTATGAGCTACTCATACATTTTTGCAATTCTGCACTTTTGCATTGCATTGTACTAACATATTCAGTGTAATAAATGATTTCAACGGGATCGGTCGTTTATTATTACTCATTGACATTTGACATAAATATCGCGCACACCTAGTACATCGGCAGTATTAGGCATGCCCGCGACACATAGTCTATTTTACTTCTTATCCTGATATTCCTGTGAAGCGCTGTGATCAAGGAATAAATATCGTATCTGTCCTTTACTCTTCATGCTATTTGCAATATGAATAGGTATCAGTAATATAACATAGAACACCACACACAACAACAGTAACATAGCCTTCCTCTGTCAACGTATAGGTCAGTACATTTCAATGGCCCCTTAAATACGAATTATACGACGATTTGATTAACCAAGCCTTGTTACTCGGGCGTGTTGTGATTGCGTTAATAACCTATCTATTGTTTATTAGGTTAATGGTTTGACGATAATAATCTGGGTTTCTAGTTAATTCTGGGCTGTGATTGAAATTCTAAACAATGTACGTATATACGTATAATTAAGGTTCTTTCAAAAAGACATAATAATATAGTAGTTATGGGTTAATAAATATTACGAAAATAATAACTCAGGTTTTTGTGTTTAGAACTGTTTTGTCGTTTTGACTTATGGATATCTCTTATCCGACAAAAAAACTTTAGCAAAATCGCGTCATCCGTTCGTGACCTACGATTCCACAGAAATATACACAGATAATCACCACAAACTTAGAAGACCCCTCTATTTCCATCGGGGGTTAAAAGTAGACAATTTCGGGATTGGATACTACTTTAGCCGCGATCAAAACTTCCATCGAAGTAAAACCAGTTAATTTATACTAATAAACACATGTTTTTACAAAAAGTTACACGCTCAACACACATTAGAAATTAATGAATTAAAAATCTTAGAACCCGTGGCCCCGTGGTTTTTCCGCGATTTGATACTTTAGGTGCGATTAAAATTTCCATAGAAGTTAATACAAAAAGATGCACACTCAACTTACATAAAATTAACCAAAGATTTTTAATTAATTAGAATTTAGATTTCATGGGCTTTATAAGCGCCATAAATAATTTAAAAGGTTAAACCAAGAACAGGGTACCTAGCTACGTATCAAACATTTACAAGTAATATGGAATAATATAATTGGGATATTAATATTATAATATCCCTATTCCCCCACGTTCAAGTTCATTTAAAATGCGGAATCAAAAACCGGTATTATCATAATTATGTGATTTAAATTGCAAAAACACCACTACAAAAGCGGTGAGCCAGCGAAATTTATTCTAAATTTTTGGCTAAAAAGATACTGAAAAATTAGTTATCATAAATTTACCTAAACAAGGATGCTTTGGCGATATGAATAAATGTGAATAATTGTTTGAACATTTTGAATTTTATAGCAACACGATAGGAACAGAAACCGGGTCAGTGCGAGTCGGACTCGCACACGAAGGGTTCAGTACCTTCTTGCCAAAGTTATCCGAAAGGTTCCGCCAAGCTCTGGCAACTGCGGCGCGAAGGACACCGAGGGTTTTTAGTGGGTATACCCTGGCCACCTACCACCCTAGGCCAGGGGGACCTCCACTCACCGGGCCGCTCTGCCCCGAGAGCGGCCTGATGGTCTTAATAAGATTTTCCCTCGTAAAAGAAAAGGGTTTTTACCTTATTCTCTTCTCATCCGAAGGATGTTCCCGGTTACATCTCTCTCGGAAGCCTGGGGTCCGCTAAATTGTTTTTTTTTTTCATTTGGGGTCGGCACACATCCGGGTGATGAGTCATCATTAACCATACTTTCTGCAAATAGATATAGAAATATTTTACGACCGGCCGCCTGCCTAACACCAACCTTTCTAGGGACCAAGAACTTAATCCGCCACCGCGCGGGGAGAACTTAAGGTTTGCTAATCTCTCTTAGATCCCTCAGTCGCCTTTTACGATACCCAAGGGAAGAGATGGGGTGATATTATTCGATGACAGGGCTACACGAAGGGTTCTGTGCAATTATCAGAAAAAACACTATTTTTACTATGACTTAAGTAGGTATTTATTTTATTCCATTTTTAGTGTAATTTTTATTTTGTAGCTATCAAGGTTTATCAGATACTGCCTGGTAACAGACAGACCTGACAGACGGACAGTGGAGTCTAAGTTAAAGGGTTGTGATGAGACTTGGTATGCAGATAGCATAGGCATAACATAGGTAAATGCTACTTTTTGTCCCGATATTTCCCCGGGTTCGGGACTTACGCTCCTGAAATCCCGAGGCGCTGCTAGTGAGAAATAATTATCTTATCAGTTTATCTCAAGTTTTACCTAAATGACCTAATAGATACAAAAATTGCGTAAAACTGCTAATTGTACCGAATTGTGAATCAATTCACGCATTAAAAAGTTTGCTACAGTTTTTTCGGAACAACTTAGAACAATAGACGTGCCGCTTTGTCTGTGGACATACGAACGTTAGAGTTCAAACTATATTTTTGGTAGAGTAGATATAGAGATAAAGAAGATTCAAGAAATAGAGTAAGAGGTAGACCTCAGACCACATGGTTGACAAATATCCAAAGGAATATGAAGAAACTTGGCCTCGTGGAAGGCCACAAACAAGCGTGCCACATGGCGCCGTTTGATAGGGAAAGCCGACCCCGTATAAACCGGACAATGGCGAGGCAGAAGAAGAAGAGTAGATAGATAGATAGATAACTTTATTTGTATAAAGAAACAAGAAAACAAAACGTAAATACACAGCTTAAAATGTAAGTTTCCCAAATGGGCGGCCTTGTCGCTGAAAGCTATTACAGTATAAGCGCAGGTAAACTATTTACATGGGCAAATGCTGGTTTCAATAAGTGATGATATTCGACTTGTATTTCTTCTTCTTCTTTTCGTATAGTGGTGTTCCTCACCTCACCTGGTGTTAGAGGTTTCGGCTCGCCCTAAGGCCTCTAACTTGACCTAACAATTGCTATCAGTGATAACAACCGGGACCAACTGCTTAATGTGCCTTCCAAAGCACGGAGGAGCTCGAGGAAATATTTTTTTGCCACACAAATTATCGATTTGATTCACATATAAAAATGAATGAATGAAATAAATGATTTTTTTGCACAACAAACAATTACAATTAGTAATTCATACATTACAAGTAAGACAAATACACAGGTAGCCTTATTAATAAACGTGGAGTAAGGTCGGAATAGTTTTACTAGTTTTTATTTCTGTCTGTAAACTTTGAAAAGTTCCTGACTTGGAAAGAGACAAAGCATGTTCTCACTACTCCGGGCTAACCTACTCCACGTTTATTAATAAGGCTACTCGCTATTAAAACGTAAAATGACATAAAGAAATTAAGAATTACTTTATTTTTTACTGAGCAGTGTGTCACAAAGTTTTCTATCGACCACAAACAAGAGTTTTAGCAATTGTGTTAGTATTCAGAGGGGTAACTTTGTTACAAGTTGATCCAACACTTAGTGTACCGGGTAAACTTCACATATATGAGAAAAGTAACGTTTTCTTTTCACTGAGATATACTGGTACTAAATGGGTACGGTCAATTATTTATCCTAACATAAAAAATAAATCAACATAGATTTTTTTATTTGCTGTTTTCGCGGTGTTGTTATTCAAATTAAATACATTTTTCGGTATTTATCGCGTGGTGTTTATTACTTTTAGCATTGTTTCAACGCTCAACGTTTCGAGACCTTTCAGGTCGATTCTTCAGAATTGATTGACGTTGAGCGTTGAAACAATGCTAAAAGTAATAAACACCACGCGATTAAAACCGAAAAATGTCTTTAATACACAACATAGGTAAATGTAAATACCTAATTAAACACAAACATAAATTAATTCCGTCATATATTTTAGTTTTTTCTTCTGTTAGTCACCGTAACACAAGCTAGCATAGGGGCTAGATGGAGTTGTGTGCTATGTTCACATAATATATTCATTTATTTTTTATTTAAGAGGGGCTCCCATACAACAATCGTGTTTATTAACGGTTAAACGCAACGTAAGCGCGATTAATTTTTAACACTAGCTCCATCTATTGATAAACTGACGTCAGTGTTAAAGATAAAAGCAAACGTGCATTGTTGTTGCGTAAACGGATTTCGCTTGGTCCAGTTTTTATTTTAATGTTCGTACTCAATTGTGATAATGGTAATGAAGCCTTCGTGCGCGAGTCCGACTCGCACTTCGACGGTTTTTTTTATACATTTGTGAGTAGGTAGGTAAAGAAGAGAGTTGTTAAAAAATATGCCAAATAGTCAGTTTTATCTCATAAGGTCACTGCCATAACTCAACATTACAATCTCAGACCCAATTATCATTTGTGTAAGTCACAAATTACATTATGGATGGCTAGAAGGGGACCCAATTTTGCGGTGTATTAACCATCGCCCTGTTATTACAGAAAATTGTATCAACGCACAATGAAGCACATGATCAAAGTATGCGTGCGTCTTTGATCTATACTTTAAAAGTAAACTAGCTGGCCTGGCGAACTTTATTCCCGCCTTGGAGAAAAAAAACAGATTGAGTTGGCTCGCACTAAAAAAGCTTATTCAATATAATATGTATTACTTGTGAGATAAATTGTGTAGGTATTTATGCGATTGCAAAGTTAATATATTTGTTTAAATCACAACTTTTTTAAAATATTGATATTATGGTCACTCTTATAAGATGTTGTTAGATTAGCTAAGTAATTACGTAATAATAACTTAAGACAGAAGTAGAGACTAAATAAAATAACCAACTTGGTATTACATGGATATCACACATTTTTACGGTAGAAGAACTGGTACTGAGTTGCGAGACATGGGGTTTTTATAAGCATGTTTTTGATGGGATTATTTTGTCGGAAAACGTACAGTTAAAGATCTGTATTAGTGTAATGGAATACACCAAGTGTAATGTAATGGAATATGCGAATATACACATACATATATGAATATATACATATATATACATATAGGAATATACATATATGAATATATACATATATATACATATATGAATATGTAATGTATTACAGGTGTAATGTAATGGAATATGCGATGCTGCGACACGTCGCAAGCAACGTGTCGCAGCATCATTGTGTGCTGTTTATAATAGTAGCTTTGATTGAATGAGCCTCTCAAAGCTTTCATTTTGACGAAATTACAGAATAAAGTGGTATCGAATGTTTGCTTAATAAGAAATTATTAGGTTTTGGGGTTTATTTATAATTAAATCATAGTAATTTTAACATTGAGAATAATTAACGTTATAATTTATTAGAAAAAATAATTTATTCGGTTTTAATCCCTTCGTGTTTATTACTTTTAGCATTGTTTCAATGTACAACGTTTCGAGACCTTTCAGTATGAAAGACCTGAAGAAAAGACCAGTAAAGTTTTCAAAAAATTAATGTAGGTAAAGGAAACATTTGTTTAATTTTTATCCAACACCGCGAAAACAGAAGAAAGATCTAAAATATATTTTAACAAAAAGTTAAGAATTTTTATGGATTACTATAAAACGCGTCGATAGGTCTCATCCAACCCGGTACCGGGACGGATGAGACCATGAATCTATTCTATCCTAGAGAGTCCTACCCAACTTGTAGCTCTTGATTCCATCGACACAGGTCCGATGAAATTGATGGCCACAATCAGGTCATCTGCCCTATATGAAAGAAAAGCGTGTAGCTCTATTATGAAGATTATTGTGCAAAAATTAAAAAAAACCTTTTCATATAACTTTACTTTGTTGCAAAGAAAACTCTCAAAAATAACACAAATAAATAAATGTAGTTTACTCGTGACCTCGTTTATCTGCGACTGATTTGAGTAAGTGCCGTTGAGGTGACCATGGTTGTGGGAAAAGTGGTATAAAATTAATCTTTACCCCTGGGAAGCACCCTTTATAAGCGAAGCTCCTTCGCACTAATAGCTTGTGCCGGAGCGTTGCTGGCGTCAATTTCTTTGACAGAAGATCTTTGATAATATACTTTATCAAACCGTAATCTGTCGGGTGTCATGAATAATATTTTAACCAGTTTTGACTAAGAGTTTCAGTTATTTAAAGCTAGTTTTGACTGAAAATTGGAGGACTATTTTTTTTGGTCCAAACTAATTATATTTATAATTTCTTTCTTCTAAACCTGTTCTGGCCGCTTTCTAGTTTTGATTGTAAAATGTATATCTAGGTACCTACATAAATCGCAGTATTTTAGAACATTTTTCAATTTTGGTTATACTCGGAAATTGTATTAATACATACTTCGATTGATGTACTTTTAAAATTATATAAGCTATTTAGGAGACGTTAAAGGTTTATTATAATAAATTATCCAAAATAATATCCATAAAATCCCGTGTGTATGCTCAACCTACACATCCATAAGACAACAGGACATTGAGGAACGCGCATGTAACAGTTCTTGGCATCATAACCCTAGGACGTGACCTATCTGCAGATTGCAGTTACTGACACTATTTGATGGCCAACTATCGCACCGGCCAACTTTTAGGATAAGTTCAAGCTTCTAGTGGCTAATATTTTGTTGTTCTGTTCAAATTTAGGTAACTTGGGGTTTTATTGAAGATTGGCATACAATTTAGTAGAGGTCACAAATGTCCTCTTCTTCTTCCTTCTCTTTATCCCGTTGTTTGGGGTCGGGTCTCCTCACTTCGTGGTGCCAAGTTGATCTGCCTTGGGTTGTCTTTTTGGGTTGTCAGAAGAGGTAACAAATGTTTACCATTATTTAAACCAAACGTAGGCACACTTTTGATATAGATAATAAGACTAACATTGTTTTACTTGACTCTCCCTCAGTTCCCGTAGTCGCGTTTACGACATTCACGGTGAGAGATGGGGTAGGTGGCCCTATTTTATGCCGGGGTTACACAGCCAACACTAAAGGTAACAGCTTTTCTATAAAAATAAACTTACTATTAATATTTACCAGGGTTACGCCAAACGTTTTCAATCAACAGTATTTTAAAATAATTTAAAACTGAAAAGTTTCCAAGCCAATTATTTAAAGTTTAAGCTTTGTACAAACCACCTCAACAATTCTAGTGGCTTGGTAGTTGATTATATGTAGGTAATTGTGTAACTCACAAAGCTCGAGTCAAATAAATGACGCGGATATACAATTTGACAGTTATAGTTGAAGTTTAAATTGAAAATAGTGATTTTCAATTTAAAATTAATTTCAATCGTGATTTGTTGGCAACAGAGTTACAATATCAGCTAACTGAAAGGGCCGCATGAAAGAAGCCTCCACGAGCGATGAAAATGAACATTAGGTAACGAACGCTCATCCTGCGCGCCCTGGACATGCGGCTCCAAGACCTCCTCATAGAAGGGGGTATGGGTCTCATGACAAATTCTTTCACCACAACCGAGACTCGAGACTCTGTAGAACAGACTATTTTGTCGCAGTTGACACGAAGAAGAAGAGCTGGCTAAAGATGATGAGGTATCTTACGGGACGTTGATTCGCAGTGCGTTCTTAAATTCAAATTACTTGCGCTTACTGGCTCAGGTTTGGCTAAAGCTTAATTTCAAGGCAAGCAGAAGGCACTATCTTGACTTAATGAATCGTTACGGGCGGTGGTTTGCTTCGAAGAAAAATGTACAAAACGTCTACAAATAAATTGCCTTGCGGGAGCGAAGTGAGTATTTCTTTGATTTTATTAGTTTTTATACCCATCATACTTTCAAGTTTTTCAATTTCATTAAAATTAAAATAGTACGTACTCTCAATTATGGTATTTAATTTTATGAAACGATTTTAAAAGGTAACTACGAGCTAAACTTAAAATCCCTGTCGGGTTTATTGGAATTTGTTGATTATTTTCATAACGGAACCTTTATGATTTTTTGAAATGTATGAATTGTATTAGATGACATTGTTTTCTACATTTTAAAAAATGAGTTTGGTGCATTTTCAAAGGACTTGCTTTAGAGAAAAGTATGGAAAAAACAGATTCGAATTTTGAGAACTCCTTGCACGCTAGCGCGCTAAATGCGATTTTGCACGCACAAATCTGCGTGTGCATGGTGTGCAACAACATTCCGTCGTATAAAATCAAACAATTTACCATGAACACAGCATAGTCCGGTCAAATTAGACATTCAAGGTTACATAAATTACCACCAAGCTGAAAATCGGTGAGATTGTTTAAAATATCATTAAAAATAAAATTTGAAAGTTCCCCATCTTTCCCCTGTGAGGAAAAAAAATTATTAAAAGTCAAAGAGTTTTTCGCGATTTTCAGCAAAACGGTAAGTTTTATCATAAAAATATCTCAGACAAAAGTTGTAGATCATAAAATTATCTACAAAAATGTATTAATACTTTTTTTCTACGAGCCACCGTTTTTGAGATATAACAATTCAAAAAGCTGTAAAAGTTTTATAAATAAATAAATAAGTAAATATTTTAACATATATTACAACTATAGAAATGTATACATACGTGGCGTACTCATGCATATTATGATGATTAAAACTTTACAATTTTTTGAATCGTTATATCTCAAAAACGGTGGTTCGTAGAAAAAAAGTATTAATAAATTTATGTAGATAATTTTATGATCTACAACTTTTGTCTGAGGTATTTTTATGATAAAACTTACCGTTTTGCTGAAAATCGCGAAAAACTCTTTGACCTATAATAAATTTTTTTCCTCACAGGGGAAAGATGGGGAACTTTCAAATTGTATTTTTAATGACATTTTAAACAATCTCACCGATTTTCAGCTTGGTGGGAATTTATGTAACCGTGAATGTCTAATTTGGTCTAATTTGACCGGACTAAGCAGGGATTTTGAATTTAGATCGTATTTACCCCTTCAAAATATTTTTTTGCAGGTTTTTTTTTTAAATGTGCTTATTTCTGTTGCGTGTCGTGTGATTTATTGCCAATAAATGTTTTCAATTCTATTATTTTAACCCGATTTTTTAACTTGAAGATGCTGAATGAATGCTAAATGCACAGCAGGCCCTATCATGCCAAACCTTATAAATGGAGTATAGTTTTAATTTTTGTGACGTTAATATAGTTATATTTCACAGCATTCCGAATAAAATAAAATAAAAATGTTTTATTTTATTCGGACGGATCCGTCACTGGACGCCTGGTAGATGTGAAACATCGACTCGCTACATATATTATAATAGTACCTACATATTATATTCCATCATATAGGAAGGCATATATACTTATAGCGTGGCGAGGCGTCGCCATAGCCTGTACCGCCACGCTAATTTTTAGGTTTACCCGCGCCTATAGATGTTTCACATCAATAATTCCAAGGAATAAACCGATCAAGTAAGGGTTGGCGGATTATCTTAATATCCCCAAAATAATAAATAAACAGACATACATATTTGATACGAAACAAAAAGCTTTGGTAGTACTTAAATAAAACTGCTTTGGAAAGCATAATGAATAATTTAGTTGAAAAAGTTGGTTTGAAATATATTTTAGTTTTGGTAAAACCACAGAGTGTAGATTTTTAATCGAGCGATAGTATCGTCTCGAAGCCGATAGTAAACAATTAAACTATCTGCTTTTTAAGATTGTTTTAAAGTGCGGTAAACACTAAGAAATAACTAATAAAAGAAAAAAAAATATTTTTTTAAAATTTAATTGCTGGCAAAGAATCATTATGAAAAGAGTCTAGGAATCAGTGCGCCTTATTAATAATGACTTTTCATTCAATTCGAAACAATAAAATTGTTTAATTTTTACTAATCATAGGATTTAATTATTGTCCATCAAATGGAAAAACTGTGTTACCCTTATTTATAACTAGCAGAGTCCCGCGATTTCACCCGCGTAAGTCCCGATGATACTAGAGTACTATAAAGTAGCCTATGATACTCAGGGTGAATGTAGCTTTCTAATGTTGAAAGATTTTTTGAAATCGGCCAAGAATTTTTTGTGTGACGCACACACACACACACAAAAATACAAACCTTACCTCTTTATATTATTAGTAAGGTGTAGTGGGGTAAATCTGAAATAACTTATTAAATGGGGTAAATCCTAATTTACTCAAAAATGGATTTAATATCACTGTGATTAAAAGTCTATTCTGTATTTACCCCACTTTCAGAGTTACCCCAGTACATCTTACCTATAGTTTAGCCCTAAATTAAATGTTGATTTAAGTAATGCGTTTTATTAATTATGATATTTAATACACTAAAGTTCATCCTAATCTAAAGCTCAAAATACACGACGGACCTCAAAATAAAACAGACCACACCTACAGCAAAATACACGAATTTCTTTATTATTTGTAGTGTAGGCGTGGTCTGTTTTAGACAAAGTGTCAGTGTAAGTGTCTTTTTGTATTTTAAGCTTAAGAAAGGTCGAAGTAAAGTTTACTGTCTGCGGAGCCTTTAACGACGGTTTAGCGGGCGTACGGAAAACTTTCTTTATATTCCCGGATTTAGTCGGAATGAGTTTTTTCAACGAACACATTACTCTTAATATAATATTATGGATGTTAAATGAACTGATATGAATAGTACAAAGTTTGAGAAACAGTGTTTATGTATGAAGATATTTTATATGAAGTTATATGGTTTACGTGATTTCACCTTGTGGGATAGCTAGGCGAAGAAATGTGTATAAATAAAATGCTGCGCAATTTGACTATAAATCTGGTTTATTGAATATAGTAAAAATTAGTACAACAGCTTCTTTGAAGATCAAAACGGAAGAGAGTGTGTTGCCATAATAAACTTAAAATTAATGCCAACATCAATGTTGCCAGCTTATTACATATAGCATTTTAGTAGAAAATTACATTTTCAAAATAATGTTCAGATTTAACTGAACAAAATGTAATAGTTTTTTTCGATTCATTTCACCTTGGAATAGAAAGAAAGAAAGAAAATACGTTTATTCGGACAAGCACATAACAGCACATCAAGGAAAAAAAAGTTAGAAGGTAACATAGGTACGAAGCACTAAAGTATACGTATATATATACAATATAACAAAACAAACCGGCCAAGTGTGAGTTGAACTCGCGCACGCAGGGTTCCGTGCCACTATGAGAATTAGGTACGGAACCCTTAAATAAAGACTGGACCAACCAATCCGTGAACGCAACATGAACGTTAATAATATTTTTTTTACCACTGGCGCCAGTCTATCCCTCCATCAGTAGATGGCGTCAGTGGTAAAAATACATCGCAGTATCGTTGTGTTTTTATGTCAAAATCACGTTTGTTGTACTTAGCCCCTTTTAAATATTTGTTTTATTTTTTTGTTTTAGGTAGTTGTTATAGCGGCTACAGAAATACATCTGTGAAAATTTTAACTTTCTAGCTATCACGGTTTATGAGATACAGCCTGGTGACGGACAAACAGCAGAGTCACAGTAATAGAGTCCCGTTTTTAGGGTTCCGTAGCCAAATGGCAAAAAACGGAACCCTTATAGATTCGTCATGTCTGTCTGTCCGTCTGTCTGTCTGTCCGTCCGTATGTCACAGCCACTTTTTTTCCCAAACTATAAGAGCTATACTGTTGAAACTTGTTACCATTTGGGTACGTGCGGAACCCTAAAAAGTAAACTCTTTGCTATTGTTCATTTACGTCTCAAATAGTCTCAACATATCATAGCCCGGCCTACACTACTGAATAATAGAGCCCGCCTAAGTGGCATGCCAAGGCATAATGGTAGACTCCAAGCTCAGATTACTTAAGGAAATAGATTTTAGTTGCCTAGAATTCCGGAGTAGGCTTTCTTGTGAATATTTTAGACCGTCTGGTTGAGATTTTTTCGGTAAAAAAGTGAAATAATTAGGGAAACTATTTAAGGGCCTCTTTGGCGCGTTCGGAGACCCCGTGACTGCAACGTAGCAGGTTGCTGGTTCTTTAAAAATATCTGTCCTTTTTTTTAAGCTTGAAGCTTACTTACACACTTTACTTACACACTTAGGTACTTACAACATGCACTTAAACTCGCGGATTGGAGTCAGTTCTTATAGTAATTTGTTTATTTCTAATTTTTATTGTGTAGGTGAACCCGCGGGTTCACGATGGATGCAGGCCACTTATAACCGAAGCATCTGGAAATCTATGAGGGAGGCTTATGTCCAGCAGTGGACTTCTTACAGCTGAAATGATTGTGTAGGTACTCTTTATTTTATACTCGGATAAGACCTAAATTTTGTATAATCTTGGTTTCCCGCGACTCAGGCTGGCCCTTGTGCGGGGGCCAAAAGTAATTCAGTTACCTACCTACCTAATACTTTTTTTTAATTTTATGGTAGGTAAATAAGTTTTGTTATTTTTGTATATAAAATGTAACACCACCGACATAAGATGAAAATATTTAAAAAATAAATTATACGTTTAAAATATGGACTGATATCTTCTATCTGTTGATTAAAAAATCAAAACTCTTTTTGTTCAATTTTAAGTTCAAAAGTTAACTCGTAATTTTCAGCCATTAACTAAACTTCGTAGAGGGTCTACGACGTAGCACCGAAGACGAAAACCAAAGTAAATGAATGATAAAGCAATGACGTAAAAGTTTATATTTGTTTAGACGAAATTAAGTAAGTATCTCCTCGCGAAGATAAAACATCTACACATAATTTCTTAAAATGTTTTACACACTTAGGAATATACTGCTTTTGAAGCTTTCAATAATTTTAGTACCCGTACTAAAAAGCCGTAGTCGGGACTACGGCAAGCGGCGGCAGAGCGCCGACAATGTAAAAATTGTTGATTTAAAAATCTTAAAAATATTTTTTTTTTTTGGTATTCATCGTGTTGCTTATGTTATCGTTTCGAGATCTTTCCAGGCCCCCTGATCACGGGTAGACGCTTTGAGAAATACTTCATATAATAAAACCAACGCGATTAAAACCAAAAAATAAGTTTTATTTCATATTACCTACTACAGCAAAAATCGAAGGATAAATAAGTTCAAAATCTTTATCAAAACTTCCCTACAAATTCTATAAACTAACACAGAACTTGATCAATCAAAGTTATAATAAAAGACTATTATTGAAACTTTAAGCGAAAACCAACAGTTTTAATACGTATTTACACTGAGATAAAATCATAATTTGAATCTTTAAACTTTTCTAACTTACAGGGTGTAGCGGAACTAGAAAAGGGGGCTCCTAAGTGTTTTAGTTATTGTAGATGGCGCTGTGCTTTATCGTTTTCTTTTTTTTCATACTTGTAGTTTACTTAAATACTGTACATAATTGAAGCAACATAAAAGTTAATGGGTTACTCTATGTACCTATGTATCTACAATTTTAAATTATTTGTTTAAGAAAAAAATCTGTGCGCTATTTCCTTCGCTATTTTCACTGTAAAGGTAAACATCGCAGGATCTTAAAAATTAAATACAGTAGACCCAGTAGATTAATGAAGCTAGAAAATGAAACCACGAGTGAGCTTTTTTACTTTTTTATAGGTACTAACCATCCTTATTTGGAAATACGTACTTTAACTACACAGGTAGGTACTGAAAAACACAGTTAGTACACGAAACTAATATTTCTAGAACACAAAAACATCTTTTCAAGGCGAGTATAAAAAATGATACCTTTTGCGTCGTAGACAGGCGTTTGCCTGACATGCCATTGATGTCAAATAACCCAAACAATTTAAAAACAACATCAAATTTATAAAAATGGCCAATGAGTTTAATTTCAATCCAACAACGCGAAAACAGAATAAAAACTAACAACAAATTTGTCTGCACAAAGTCACAAACCGTTACCTCCAAAACACTATTAAAAACACGAGTTGAAAAATAAAACTCCAATCGAAAAACTTAAAACTAAACTAAAAACCAAATTCCGATGCATTCCGCACACGCTGTACATGCAAAATTACAGAGAAAGTAATCGCTTTCAAACGATTCGTTTCATTGCGATTTACAAAATTGAAAATCGAGAACTTTAATCGAGGACGAATTTCGACGATAAAATTACTTTTATATTTCTTAATGCGCCTAGTCGAGCGGAAAGGTAATGAGGTGAATAATTGATGGAGTTTTTAACGACATTTAAATAGGTATTTATGACCAATGCCGTGTTACGACTTTCCGAAAATAATTACGTCCAGTAGTGCTTGCTAAATAAATAAATAAATATGGCACGACGTTGCACAAAACGCAATCTAGCACCAAATTAAGCACTAGGCTTGTACTACGGGTACTAGACAACGGATATAGTACATATTATACTATTTTTTTTATAAATACATGCATATAATACATAGAAAACACCCAGACCAGAAACAAATATTTATTTTTGAGTATATAAATACTTACTAACATACATCAACGATTTCTGTGGATATTAATGGATGATACTTTTCTTATTTCTGCCTTTATTCCAAATTATTTGGGGTCGGCACAGTAGGTAAGTCCTCATTGGCCATTATACAATACCCACTGTCAGCAGTTTTAAAATATTTTAGTTACATTTTTCTCGACGTTTCAACCATCTGACAATGGTTTTGATCTCGAGTACTCAGTGACCTCGCGACCAAGACCATTGTAACATAGTTGAAACGGCGAAGTAAGAAAATAAATAATAATGTAACCATGTTAACAAATCGTGTGATTTTAAATAGTTTATTGGAAATAATAATTTTACGCTCAACCGCACTCCTGACACCTCTTTCGGATCAAGTAGTTTACCCTCCATAGCGCGGGGAGAACACCAGATTCGCTAGTCTTCTTCATATCCCTTAGTCACCTTTTACGACACCCACGGGAAGAGATGGGGTAGCCCTATTCAATTTACCGGGGCTGCACGACTGTACTGTACCAAACTGCATCATACTATTAGTTTAAACAATTTCATTCCAGGCCCAGTTCCATCAAATTCACCTTCAATTCTCTGTTACAAGGACCTCGAAAACTGCCATCCAACAAATCCCATTATGACCGAAAAAAAAACAATTCCAAATTTTTACGTCTCCAACATTAACCTAAAACAAAGCCCAAACTCGATATAAAATCCAGTATAATTTAAAAACAATTAAACAAAAAGTCGTTTATTCGGAACACATGGTAAATGACGCAGAGACCTCGCAGACTTGGAATTTTCGAACGGCTGAGAGTTTGTGCCAGTTCGCACTTGAAGACAATCTTTATGTGCGCGGTCGGTCGCACCTTTGAACGCGTATCCGTGCGGACGAACATCTGTATATATAAAAATGAAACGTTTTCCGTTGTCACGACATCACCCGTGAACGGCTGGACCGATTTCGATAATTCTTTTTTTGTTGTGTTTGCTATTGCCAGGAGAAGGTTCTTATGAAATGCTAAACCGATTTTGATGAATTTTATTTTTTTATACTAAACGACAGGACAACGTCTGTCGGGTCAGCTAGTTTCCAATAAATCTTTGTAGTTTAACAGCAGTACTCTTATTTAAATGAAAGTAAAGGACGGTATAGTTTAAAAAAGAAAATATTCCACTTCGTCATACAATTTAATCATACTACGCGTAAGTGCAAATGATTCAAAAACTTCTTTTTTGAAAAAACTTCCATCTGTTTTTTAATTAAAAATATTAAAGTTGAAAATGAAAAAAAAAAAAATTATACTACGCGTGTGATACTAAGTGAAAATTATTTAGAATTTTAGTGAACACATAGTTAAAAAAAATATCATTCGTTTCTTGAACTTTCTTATTATTATAAGAAAAGTACGAAACTACACATATACTATTTATATAGCTACAATGTGTGGCAATCTAATGACACCAAACTATTGGGCGATAGTTTCTGTAACATCAGTCGCAAGTCTGCCGGAGCCCAAAAGGGCGCCAAAATGAACATTCTTTCAGTTAACAAGGGTTGCTATTAATTCGAGAAGGGCATTAACGTTCGCGGTTTGAATTTGTTTTTGGAACAATCGTGGAACAACCGACAAACGATGTGGGATGATTTTTGAAACTGGTCGTAAATAAAACTGAGGTTTTCATGGTTTTCATTTATTAAAAAGACGTCACCGTTAGAATAAGCGGGTTGCTTACAACGTATGGCACTAAGAATATACATATTTAAGAATTGCTTACTATTTGCTAGTGTTAGCATAGAACCTATATATATTCTGAGAAATTAAAAGATTTTTAAAGATCTCCATACAAGCGTAGTCGATTGTTTCCTCCTTGGATAAAGACATTAGAGAAATATGTTTTTGATATACAACCTGTATCCACCGCCCCCGTTTGGTTTCTTTTTTCATTTTGTAATTAAAAATTTATATCTTTTAAATTTGAATATTAAATAAAACTAATCGTAGGTAGGGGCACAGTCATAGTTGATCTGGTATAGGTTTTCTAGCATAAAAATATTTCCTCTTAAGAAAAGAAAAAAAGTAAGAACGTGGCGACTGTTACCATTTCCATACAAACTTAATACCAAAATAAATTTTGAAAAATTTAGTTTTCTACCTTAATATCGATATTATTCGGATTAAGATTTTACTTTTAAAGGGTCCCCACCGCAAGGTTTTCCAAAATATTCTATTCTAAATAAGAAATATAAAAGTATTAAGTTTGTATGGAAATGGTTACAGTCGCCACGTTCTTAAGTCTTTATCCAAGGAGGAAACAGTCGACTTCGTTTGAAAGTTTGTATAGAGAAGAGAGTCGTTATCCTTTCCCCTTAAGTAAGAAAAGAACACATTTTTGTTCAGAGAAAAGTAACGCAGGTTATTCTGACAGCCCCTAAGCGGTTTGTTGTAAAAGCGATCGTAAAACAAAACTACTTCTCTCCGAAGTAGGCACCTAGTTATAGTTATCTATGTGTGTTGTATAACTAACTTTGCATTGCGATTATACAAACGTTAGTACAAATCCCGTGGGTATATATCTGGTTACATTTTCCCGGGTCATAATCGCGTATTATTATGTATTTTCTTAATGATGTTGCTTGGTCGCCACGCGACTCTATGTTAACAAAAAACGTGAATTTAAAAAGTTTAAGTACCTTTACATTATTTTTATCTAGATACATCTATAAAATGCGTTATCCTGAGTGACTGACTGACTGATTGATCTTACAACGCACAACCTAAACCGTTGATAGTAGAGTGTTGTTCTTTATATGACAGAGGCATCCCCATCATGATCCTATCGGAATAAGAAAGGGGTTTTCGAAACTCAAACGGGATCGTGACTTACGCAGGTGAAACCGCGGGACACAGCTATAACAATATAAAATTCCAAGTCCTAACTGACTAAGTAATTATTAGAGTAGAGTATCTTATAGGGGTCGTTGAAGAGGTCTAGGCAAAAAACTTTTGTTCTACGACTTTTGAAAATACGCGTTATTACCTAACGCAGCGTCCTACGTGGGCGATCGGATGCGAACGCGATCCGATCCGGTGCGGTGCGGAAACAAGGAACAGTCGAGAATCGCGCCGCAACGCAGCTTACGTGCGTTTGGTCACGTAGGGCACTTCAATAGCTATCGACTTTTTGTTCTTTCCGCACTGCACCGGATCGGATCGCTTCGCAATCGCGTTCGCATCCAAACGTCCACGTAGTACGCTGCGTAAATGGCAAACTTTTACAACGACACCAAAAGTGTAACATAAGTAAGTAAACAAGTAGACGCGTAACCACCAATTACAATGAGAGCGAGTCCAAACCAAACAGTGGTGATGCCATTAAAAACAATGGCTTTGAACATTAGCTGGATGACTGTTACACCGAAGCGTAATGCGCGGCGCGTCAAAAGATATTTTAGAAGTCAAAAGATTATAGCCCAGGATCACCTGGCACTGAAAAAATATTTGTCCCACAAAATCTATGGTTTAATCACAGAGTCCTTCCCCCCCCCCCCCCCCCCCTTCCTACATATATCGATAACGAGGTCATCATAAATAATTATTACTAACAAGCAGATTTTTTTATTTTACCTAGTTAGTATTTATATAATTAAACAGTGATATTGTCCTACAAATTGCGTGGCATGTTATCCCGGTCCTACGCTCAAAAGTAGTAGTACAGATCCTCCCTCTGTTATTTACCGCAATCGAGAGTTTCGTATAAGAAATTGTTGGGCGTCTCATCAAAATAAAGCTACTCACGAAAAACTAGCTTGACAGTAATCAATTTGCAAAAATGTATCAGGGATCCTGGACTGTTAGAAAAAAAAACGACTTCAAAAGAGTAAAATAACCTTACCTTCATAGAGTGTAAATACGGATGAATTGTGAATTTTACGCTTGTTAAAGCGTAGTCTTTTAGCCTTATGAATAAACTTGGAGTAAGGTCGGAATAATTTTACCACTTTTTTGTTTCTGTCTGTCCACTTTGAAAGTTCTTGTCACGGAAAAAGACAAAGCATGTTCACACTACTCCGACATTACTCCATGTTTATTAATATTATGTAATAATATTAAAACTTTTTATGTTTAGATGAAAATTGTGATAAGTTCGCGTTTTTAACGTGTGCAAGAAATAAAACAATAATTTATTAGGCCAAACACACATCAACAAAGAAGGCACAGATAAAAGTTACTGGTTTGTAAAGTACTCGAATAATTATTTAAAAAAAAAAACTGTGCCTTATCTGTTGTCACGTGCTTGTCCTAATAAACATAAATTTTCTTCCTTTATTGAAAGCTTTTGCTTTTTAGCTTTTTGAATGCTTTTTGCTGAAATGAGCTTCCATTGGGAAGCTCATTTCAGCAAAAAGCATTAAAAACTCATCATGTTTGCTGAGCAAAAACACTAAGCAAAAAAACTTGAGAGGTGTCAAGGGACGTTATAACTTTTGGTCTTAATTTTTTCCGTCTAGCCCCCTTTCGCAACGCGCGATAAGGAACTTCGTTCAAAAAAATGCATAGCCACAGCGCTGGTCTCCCAGCCAGTCAAAGTATTACACATCGGTGTGATCTGGTGAATTAGTTCGCGTAAGATAGGATAGGTAGAGGAAAACACAACTGGTGTAACACCGTCCCTAATTACACAGAACGATAGTTTCACATTCACGTGCACTGAATGCTAAGCAATCGGTCTGCTACAAATTGTGTACAATGAAAACGATTACACTTTTAAATCTAGAGAGTGGAAGTAAAACAAATCTCGTGTTTAGAGGTTTATTGTTTGGCTGCACCCTGACTTTCATAAATTTTGATGAAATATTGGTACTACGCTGTGTAGTAACACCTGACTAGTGTTATAACCATAGGTCGAATAATCGGATGCATATTTACCTAAAGTGAATTTTTGGCTGAGAAATTATGGAGGCGGCTTCTTAAAACATATTTTTTAATACAAATTCCGGGATTCCAAAAAAGTTCGGGAATGTCGAACTAATCGGATGCATATTTACCTAAAGTTAATTTTTGGCTGGGAAATTATGGAAGCGGCTTCTTAAAACATATTTTTTAAAATATAAATCCAGGAATTGCAGGGATTACACAAGCAGGTAAATAATTTGCCGTCTCACTCGCACTCATTACGAAATGCATATCAGACTCAAGACACCGAGTTGTTTGTTGCTATGTGGAGAGAAGAAAGAAAATTACTCACGTGACCTTTGCTATGCTAGTTTCGCAACCTGCTTTACAAAACTAGCTGGCATCCGATTCCATAGTTAAAAAGCATTTGATCGGAATTGCGAGATTTTTACAATCGATACAAAAATTCATTTCATATTATAGCCAACACTTGAACGTAAGTAAATATACACCCGACCCGATTTGATTCTATAATCAAATCACAACATTTTGTAGATTCCAGAATTCCGGGATTTTTTCGATACAAAAGTGCATTCCATTTTAGCCAACACCTGAACTTAAGTAAATATACACCCGACCCGATTTGATTCTATCATCAAAACACAAAATTTTGTAGATTCCGGAATCCCGGGATTTTTCCGATACAAAAGTGCATTCCATATTAGCCAATACCTGAACGTAAGTATATTATATACACCCGACCCGATTTGATTCTATAATCAAAACACAACATTTTGTCGATTCCGGAATCCCGGGATTTTTCCGATACAAAAGTGCATTCCATAACTGCGAACATCTCAACTTTAGGTAAATATGCATCCGATTATCCGACCTATAGTTATAACACAGTGTTATAACACGTGCAGTGTGCAGCTTGCAAAGAACACCGCCCTCCCATCGCTCTTTGCATGCGGCAGAAAATATGCTTTAGTGTTAGTGTTAGTGACACCAATTATTAACCGTACATCGACGCGTTTCGGCTATAAAAATCCATCATCAGGATCGCCTCTGACCGAACTGTGAGGGAGACAAAAGTTAGTAAAGACAAGTAAAGACGCCGTTCGCACGACACTGTTGACTCGCCGCCAGCTGGAACAAGATAAATATTTGTAATAAAAGAAGCTTGTTTCCCAGATCTCCAGCTATCTACGTTTCAAGTTTCATCACAATCGATTGAGTCGTTTTTTCGTCAAGTACCTAATGGCTATACAAACTTTCGCCTTTATTTTATTTGTAGAATAGGTTTAACTTTAATGTTAAAATTGCCTTGTGCTTTCTAGAATTAAAAGTTTAATATTTTTGTGTACAATCCGTAATTTGTAGTCTTTAGAGATTTGTAATTAAAAAAAAACAGCTTTTATCGTTTACAACTGCTGTTGCGAACAAATTCTTTGCATCAAACTTGATAATGCGTATGAGATAGAACTTAACTTACCTACATAAATAACCCTTGAAATTTAACACAGTTTTCGGGTTAATGCGCGTTACTTTTATTATATCACTATCTGTGTCCAGCGGTTTTACACGCATAAGTGCCGATGCCGTGGGAATTTTCAAAAATCCTTTCTTATGTGAAGCCTACATTAACATTAAAGTTAAACCTCCGGAGCAAGATCGAAACTTCTGTGCCGGAGGCGACGGCTTTCCCTAACCAGCCCTTCAACCCCAACTACCTGGCGACACCGACGTCTCAATCGCATCGGATACATTGACATAATTTGGAGCAAGCGGCGCATACTTTGCATGTTTCAGCTCCACTGGCGCTTCGCTTCAGTAACCAGCCACCCTAGGGTGTCCTGGAAACCCCAATACTAGGAGAGCCATACCACAATGATGAGAAATAAATCATATCAAACGCGCTCTAAACTTTTACGCCTAGTCTTGTCAGATTTATTAGTAACGAAAAATATATGATTTACTATCATGTTAGGCAAGGATGGGCGAGACAAAAATAATTTGCCTGCCCTTTACGTATCTATACTATACTATATTTATAATAATCTATACTAATCTATACTAATATTATAAAGAGGTAACGTTGGTAACATGTATGTATGTATGTATATTGGGGGTAATCTCCGAAACTACTGGACCGATTTCAAAAATTCTTTTACCAATAAAAAGCTACATTCACCCTGAGTAACATAGGCTACTTTTGATCCCGATATTCCCACGGAATCGGGACTTACGCGGGTGAAACCGCGGGAATCTGCTAGTGTACTTATAAACAAAATAACACGTAATATTTCATGTTACTAATTACAGTTGCTTTAATGCAGTTTAAAACTCGACTATGCAAAAGTAACCACAACCGCGGTTTCCGCCGTACGTGATCCACAACTCAGAGTTGAGGTTAGTTTAACATAGCTCCAACTTAACGCAGCTTAGTCTGAGCTTAACTCTCTCTTAACACCTGATTAAATCCATCCGTTCTAGTAAAGCATTGTTACCAAGTTCGGCTGTTTGGAGCGTTGGAACATTGTATTTTGAGTCGCTCGGTACTTAGATAATTGTGTTTTGGGGCTGAGTGTCTCAGAAAGTGCTGTTAATGTAGTAATTTCTTAGGGGTTTAGATTAAGTTGAGTTCTGTTAGGTTTGCTTTGAGATATTAAAGTTTTTGATACCTACTTAGGTACTTTGTGTTGGGTATGTAAAGCTTAGGCACCGTTTGGACATGGCCAAAGACCTCGTAGCTCGTTTTCACAGTGCGAGCCTGCGTGCGAGAGAGCGTACGTACGATTCAGCTGTACTATAGTAACTCGCACAATTTAATAGGTTTATTTTATGTTTTAAACTTGTTGGTTCGAATCCTGCTCAACGTCGACGTCGTTATTTTATTTATTATTATATTTTATTTTATTTTCCCAGTCTAAGTCTAAGCCATAATTTGAATATCTTTGATTTACTCTCCCGAGTTGGATGAGGCGAATGAACTGTAAGGACTTGATTAACATAATAAGGTTCAAGGCATTTTCTAAGTAAACAATGTTATAAAATATTGTTTTGTTTTTAGTCCCGGTCTTTAGTGCCACAATACAGCGCGAGCGTGCAGTGTGCAGTTTGCAATGCACACGGCATACATTTTATTATGCTGTTGTTTTAGTGTTGTCACTACCATTCATTCGCCGCTCGCTTCGAACGAAGTTCGCCGGATCAACTTCCTACTAGCTGACCCGGCGAACTTTTTTCCACCTTAGAGGGGGAAAATGTATCTTATGCCTGTCTCCTGGTTCTTAGCTATATAGTAGATAGAGAGATGGATTAATACTTTACTTGCACAACAAAACAAATACAATTAGTATACATCAAAGTATGACAGGTACACGGAAAGTTCAAAAGTTTAAACGTTGTACAAATGGGCTACTTTATCGCTAAAAGCGATAAAATCTCTTCCAGGCAACGTTTAGATGGAAAGGGCCTCTCAACCAAGTTTCAGAGGCCGTCGTCGGATAATACGTGTGCTAGTGTTCTTTCTATTCCACTTACAAAGGCCACAGCTTAAACATCTTTGGCACTCAGTAGGTACCAACTAACATCTCAGTTAATTAAGGTCTGTGACACATGAAGAGCGTCACTTAAGAGAGAATGCGCAAAAGGCGGCGTTGATACTGACAATCTACACGACGCAATTAGATCGAGGGTCGGTGCCCGAAAATAATAAGCTTTTGCTCCTCAGCATTCCAACAGTTTTCGGTGTGGAAATTAGCTGAATTAACGAATTTGAGAGACGGGGTTCTGGCACAGAGTTGTAAAACGTTTTTGAATATCTTTTATTAATATTTTCTTTCGTACCTGGCAGATTGGCAATCCATCGCACATGATCGCTGGAAATGGAGAAAAGAGGTCTTGGCTCTGCAGTGGTTTACTATAGGCCCTCATTTTGGTGTCCTTTATATTTTATTTAAAAAAATATAAATGATACTATAATGGACCTGTACGTGTTGGCTTTGGCCCCAGGCACGCCGGGTGCTCCATAGCTCCGGGTATCAGAAATGGTTACCACAAATAACATTTTCTTTATTGGAACTAGATTGGAACAGATTATTTTTTATAGAAACTATAAACTACGCTCGGCGGTTTTATCTACGTAATTCCCGATCCCGCGGAATTTCGGAATTAAAATTAGCATTAGCATAGTTGTGTTAATCTAGATCTCCAGCAATCTGCATAGCAAGTTTCATCGCAATTGGCTCAGTGGTTTTTGCGTAAAGGAGTAACAAATATACCCTTTACCTACTTACATCCTTACCCCCAAACTACACATAATACCTATTACTACTATTATAAATGTGAAAGTATGCACTTAAATAAGAAAACGAGTTATGTCAAAGGCTAAGTACTCGTACTCCCTAAACCGATTAGGTACGATAAAATTATAACAGTTGCAATTAATAAAAAAAAATCGAATTCGACGACGGTTGATATTCACTTTTTCGTGACTGTGCACTAATTGATAAAATCCTCTGAGCGATGTTCCCGGTTGCATCCCTCTCGAGAGTACGGGGTCCGCTTTCATACTTTTATGTCCCCACTTCTTCAGCATTCCGCGTAGTGAGGCCATTTGCACACAAATCCGATCTTACGACGAATTAAAAAATAGCGAAAAACATCCCGGGACAAGTTTCACGGAACCCGCAGGAAAATTTAAATTGAACTAAAATCTAATTTAAAGATGCAATAGCCTCATTAATGGCAATTTCAACTCGGGCTGGCTCTGACATCTCGATTTGCATCTCTCTAACGCGGACACGACTGGGGCGGACTAAGGGCGCTAATCATAGGGGAAACTGAACTGATCCGTATCAGGTAAAATTGAAAAAATATGAAAACTTAAGGATATGAAAAAACGTAGCGTTTGATGTCAGATAGGTATACAAGAACCGTAAAAACCGAAAAAGAAGTATTCGAACGGTGTTTCTTGAAGGGCTGGGTGTCCTGAACTTGTCCTATTATGTATTCTGTAACAATACTGACATTAAGGCCCTAGAAATATTTTAGAGAAACAATATTACGCTGGTAGACTAATTGGTCAAATCGTCCTCCCGGATTGAGTAAGATGCGGGTTCAAGTCCAGCCCTGCGTCTATCGTGCGTTGTGTTTTTGCAGAAGTATTGTTTCTCTAAAATATTTCTATGAAAGTTCAGTGCAGGCTTAAGCACTTAAAATAGAATATTTTAAGGCCCTGTTCAAAGGCCTTACGGACACGACTGGGGCGGACTAAGGGCGGTAATCATAGGGGAAACTGAACTGATTCGTATCAGGTAAAGTTGAAAAAATATGAAATTTAAGGATATGAAAAAACGTAGCGTTTGATGTCAGATAGGTAAACAAGAACCAGGGTATTCGAACGGTGTTTCTTGAAGGGCTGGGTGTCCTGAACTTGTACTATTATGTATTCTGTAACAATACTGACATTAAGGCCCTGGAAATATTTTAGAGAAACAATACTACGCTGGTAGACTATTTGGTCAAGTCGTCCTCCCGGATTGAGTAAGATGCGGGTTCAAATCCAGTCGCAGGGCTGGATTTGAACCCGCATCTTACTATCTACCGCACGTCTATCGTGCGTTGTGTTTTTGCAGAAGTATTGTTTCTCTAAAATATTTCTATGAAAGTTCAGTGCAGGCTTAAGCACTTAAAATAGAATATTTTAAGGCCATGTTCAAAGGCCTTACGGTGACTTGAAAACTCTAACACTACGTGAACTACACCACTACACGAAAATAAATAAAAAAAAACGGGGCAAGTGCGACACTCGCGCATAAAGGGTTCCGTACCACTATCACAATTGGATACGGAACCCTAAAATGGTTTACAACAACCAATTTTTAAATTTTATAGGAAAATATGAAATATTTATCTTCGATTCTTACTCCCATCAAACGACCGAATCCCTCAAAAAAAAAAACCTTGGCACAAAGAAAATCTGAAACATAAAAGAAACTCTTTGGTAAGTGAAGGCAGACTGGTATATTTGACAGATAGGGCAGCCATTTTGAATTCCATGACCAACTCCTGTCCTTGTTCCTGTCCCGCGACTCCTTGTTATTTCTGAAACACGTTTGTTGTATGGGAGCCCCTTTTAAATAATTGTTTTATTTTGTTTTTAGTATTTGTTGTTGTAGCGGCAACCGAAATACATCTTCTGTGAAAATTTCAACCTTCTAGCTATTACGGTTCATGAGATACAGCCTGGTGACAGACGGACAGACGGACAGACGGACAGACGGACGGACGGACGGACGGACGGACGGACGGACAGACAGCGAAGTCTCAGTAATAGGGTCCCGTTTTTACCTTTAGGTACGGAACCCTAAAAACAAGGCCCTGTTTTCACAAAGCCTTAGTCCCACACTATTACCCAGCTAACTCCAATTTATATCTAGCCTCGGCTTACTTATTAATCCTCCTTTGAAAGGCTGAGATATCTCTTAGTTTCTTTATGCAGGCCTTAATCACTCCAACTCTCAAGACTCCAGGTGATAGGGATGGAACAGTTAACGTTTAGCTCGTTATTTAAATCATGTTTTAAATAATATATTTTGTTATTGCCCAAGGCAATTTAATAATTTATTCATAATATATTTGGTTTGGTGTAGGTACCTACTTGTGGTGGTAGGTCAAACAATACAATTATTAAGTTCCTCTTTATTGGCCAGTTTGGCATATCTATATATCTATATATATAAAAATGAAACCCGTTTTCCGTTGTCACGACATAGCATGAAAACGGCTTGACCGATTTGGCTGTTTTTTTTTGTAGTTTTCTAATACTCTGTACAAGGTTCTTACCGAAAAAAATATTAAGAAAATCTCTCAGAAAATTTACGCTAAGGCGGTACGAAGTTCGCCGGGTCAGCTAGTGAAAATATAAAAGTTCTGAATTAATATACTTACAATTCAATTAAGTCTAAAAATTTTAATTAATAATTTAATCTAAATTATTTTAGTGAATTATGATGGTGCATTGTAGATAATCTTTTTTTACTAGTCTTTTAAAATAAAATCATTTATTATAACAGTTACAAAAGTGATTAGCAACGTTAAATAAAATCCCTGAACTTTACATGCCTACGAGGTTACAGGTGTCTTCTAAAATTCGAAGCTTCACTGTTTTGTTCTTTTTGCCTTTCACAGAAGAGTCTTTTAATTACAAGACGTGCTCTTTACAGTTTGGTGTAAGTTTTTTTTTATTATAAATCAAGGAATTTGTACTTTTTTATTTAAACATTAATTACATTATTTACATTAAAAATTAATAATAAAAATTAATGTAATATTCTTCTTTATAGTGGTGTGGCTCACCCGGTGTTAGAATTTTTAGGTCGTCCTAAGGCCTCTACAAACAAACAGACTACATTCTACTACGATAAAATTCGTAGCTATCCCTAGCACATGCTACGGATAGCTACGACTTTATGCTACGGATGGCTACGACGTAGCACCTTATTACCCGACTGTGTAACGCAAAGAAGGGTTATGCTCTGTCACATCGCCCTAGGATGAAAGGTGACATTCTGTGTTCTGATAAGTAGGTCGGTGCAGATTAATCAAAACGTCTTCGTACCTTCACTTCTAGGTGTTACATCTTATCCCACATCATCATTTACATTTATTTTTTGAGATAGATAGTTCAAATGCTCATTAACTCTGCTGCTATTATCTTCCCAGATCTATCTATATAAGTAAGTAAATAAATAAATAAATTCTGTAAACAACACACAGCGCCATCTAGCCCCGTGGCTTGTAATTATTGGCTGATTAATTTACTACTAATGTTTTTTTTTTATATAAGAAATAAAATAATTGTAAGGGTTTTACCTTTTGAGATATAGAATCGTAAAAACTAAAATTATTATTTATAAAGAAATAAATATTGCGGTTCAAAGTTTGCCGAGTCAGCTACTAAAACATATAAATCAAAACATACCAAAATTAGATACCATTTCGTAATATAATTTCGACTTTCTTTGAAAAAGGGCCTTCAGAATCAACCCCTAGCGCTCGGAAGTAATTTTAATTTTTGTAATAAAATACCTCCATACAGCGTATGAAAATTATGATGTCATTTTGAAAATTATCTCTGGAAAAGGTACCCCTATTTTATGGGTTTATGTCTTTTGTGATAACGGCGCTGGTAGGTAGTTTGAGATTGTTGATAAAAATGGAAGATTTTTTCTTCGACTTTTCACGTTTTAAACTTGTAACATAAACCAACTACCTATAAGTATATCATTTTAATCCGACTTCGAAATAGGTGGAGGTTAACACTTTTTAATTTAACTTTGGAAATGTTTTTGTTTTCGTGATTGAGTATAGTCCCGATTATTTTCTGCATTTGCCTGCATTTTCGCAGATATACCTATAAGTTTCGGCGTCTGTCAGTCGGCTTTAAAACAGTTTAAAGTACAATTTGAATTACCTACCAAAGTCGGTCGATAGCCGTGACGGGTACGGTGGGAACCTGTGACCCCGCTTCCCATGCGACTTTCGCTAACAACTACGCCACGCACACTTCTTGTTTTTATCTCTTTTGGTGGTCACAATCCCCAATTAAAAGTAATAATCCCCACCAGTGGGGATTAGGCCAATTTTTATAACCAAACTAGCAGACCCGGCAAACGTTGTTTTGCCTTATAAATTATAGATAGTTAAATTTTTACTGAATTTTCTTTGCTATAAACCTCACGGAGCCCGAGACCTTTCCAACGAATGCAAAACCGTGGAAATCGGTTCGTGCGTTCTGGAGTTATAGCGTCAGGAAGGAAAACCCGACTTATTTTTATATAGTAGAAGATTGGTGGTTTCTTAAATTAATTAACAATGAAAAACTTTCATTGTTAATCCTGGTCTGTATGGGGATTAGGCCAATTAAATCTGGTATCGTCTTAACTGTGTCAAGTTTTTTATTATCGTCTTGCCATTGTTAGGTTTTTTTCCCTATGATCGATTGCGATACAAAGTCCGCCGGGTCAACTAGTACATAATAAAGAGGCAGTTTACGATAATGTTACGGCTATAAGATGACAAACACTTATCCCATAAGCACCTCGATTTAGTTGAAAACCGTTAACTACAAACACTATAATGCACCATTAAAATGATACTCGTAAAAGATAATTTAAATTGCTCCGTTTTGGAAGGTTTTCACATTACAGTTACCGTGTAGATTTAAGATTTTTTGTCGGACGACTAGCTGTTTCACGTTCTGCATCCTACTAATATTATAAAGCTGTGTTTGTTACTCAATTACGTAAAAACCGCTAGACCGATTACCGTGAAACTCTGAAACCTGGAATAACACATAGGCTCCTTTTTGATTCCGATATTCCCACGGGATCGGGATATACGCGGGTGAAACCGCGGGTCGCAGCTAGCTGCCAATAAATTCTACTTAGTACGCACCTACGAATAAAACCCTGGTTCTTTGAACAACGAAGGTTAGTTAGTTACGATATGCATTTCTCGCATTTGTCAGCGATTATTGGCACTGATTTTTAAGATCAGAAACGAAGAATATTATAAATTTAGAAAATTTATTTTCAAGCAAAAATAGCATTCAAAAATTTTCACTTGCGGCGAGGCTCAAAGGAGAAGGAAAGAAGAGATCAAAGGAGAATATAGCATTGGAAGTTTTCGCGGCACGGGACGTGAGCTTGCGTAGTCTAGTTGGTAATGACGTTGGGGTACTGACCCAAAGACGCGAGTTCAAGCCTCGCCGCAAGTGAAAATTTTTGAATGCTATTTTTCCTTGAAAATAAATTTTCTAAACAAAATAGCCTTGAGCTACATACAAAAATTAATAGAAATTTTATAATATTATAAATTTCAAACGAGTCTCAATGCATTGACGGTCAGTCAAGATAAGTAGATAGATAGATAGATGAGATGAACGCTTTATTTGCGCAACATTAAGTATTAATAATACAGTCATACATTAAGTAAGTAGTATTAAGTACTTGCCTTTTTTATTATAACTTTTATTATACCCGGCGGGACTCGAACCCGCGATTACTAGTATTCCGTTCCAGCGCAATAGCCGCTACACTACGGGTAAGCCTCCCGAAATTAAGAAAGCACCTCCTCGTGTTCTTGCGTGGGTAACCTTTTACAACTAAAGAACACCTGCACAGTCGGCCGACTAAAATATCTGCTCTGTAGCCAGTCTTATACTAGTGACAATAAAGTTTAATGGGTAGTGCTACGGAACCCGTAGGTCCCTTTAATGTGCTTTATCTGGTAAATGAGTAGTGCGGTTTTTAGACCCCAATTCGGGATCCCTAATGGACTGAATGAGTTAAGAATGGAGAAAAAACGGGACCTTTCAGCGTGTGCTTTTACTTGTAATACGTAGGTAGGTACGTGTTTGAAAATAGGTTACTCGTTGAATTTTGTTCTGTTTTCGCGATGTTGCCATGTTGGATTGAAATTCAACCCTATACTTCGTTTTTTAGGGTTCCGTACCCAAAGGGTAAAAACGGGACCCTAATACTGAGACTTCGCTGTCTGTCTGTCCGTCTGTCCGTCCGTCTGTCACCAGGCTGTATCTCATGAACCGTAATAGCTAGACGGTTGAAATTTTCACAGAAGATGTATTTTGGTTGCCGCTACAACAACAAATACTAAAAACAAAATAAATCAAATATTTAAGAGGGACTCCCATACAAAAAACGTGTTTCAAAACCTACAAGGGAATTTGAGGTCGCTTCTGATTGGTCGAAGTCTAATCGAGTTGGCCATGGAATTCAAAATGGCTGCCTTGTCTGTCGAATATACCAGTCAGTCTTCACTTACCAAAGAGTTTCTTATATAAATAAATAAATAAATTCTGTGAACAACACACAGCGCCATCTAGCCCCGTGGTAAGCCACTAAGCTTGTGTTACGGTGACTAGACAACGGATATAATACTTATATTTATTTTTCTTTTGTAAATACATACATATTATACATAGAGGGACAACCAGACCAGACACAAATATTTATTTTATATTTATATGTTTCAGATTTTTTAATTTCAGACTACGATTTGACGTTATGGTTCTTTATATATCACATTTTTTCTTTAGAAAGATAATGTCACATCATAGCCTACAATTAAATAGAATAATTAGAATTAAATAAAAAAAAAAAATTAAGGGGTTTAATCGCGTTGTGTTTATTATTTAGCATTATACAAACTGATTAACAGACATACAAGCGAGTGATCTTATGCCCTCTTATGGACTTTCCTTTTGAAGTACTTACGGAACCCTAAAAACGAGACCCTTATTTTGATCATCTGTTTATCTGTCTATCTACCTATCTATTAAGACCCTTTCTATCAGAAACGGCTATTTTTAACGTTTTCGCTTACTTTCTATGGAATGTGTGTCACATGTCCAACTATAAAAATCAACTTTTTCCCGAAATATAAAAAAGGGTATACCCGTTCCTGAGGAAATCGGTTGTTATTGTGACAGACTGACGGACAGGTAGGATGTAGGATAGATTAAGTAGGGACAGGCGAGTGAACCCGGCTGTACCTATTAACTGACACCCTTACTTATAAAAGATGATAAACAACTGCATAAACTATGTATCGTTTGTCTTTTACTGTGACATGTTGTATTAAATTTGACAGACAAAAACAAACGTTACGTTACTTATTCATCTGTTTTAAAAATTAGTTATATTCAAGTATTAATATAAAAACAAATAAAATTATTAACAAACAATAAAATAACCTAATCTAAAGGATCACGCCCAAAAGCGGGCACTTAACTTTCAGAATTTCCACGCTGCCTATATTTATTTATACTAGGATTATTAAGGGACATCAAAATTCATCATTGGCAACATTTATATTTGTCTCCGTTTATTTAAATATCGAAGCTTAAAGAAAATTAGGTAGGTACACCGTTTGAACAGTAAAGATTCAAGTTATTCAGGCCACGTCGGCCGGTCCCCAGCGGAAAATCTAAATGACCGTAACGAAAATTAAAATTCCGTATGCGAAACATTTTACCTATTGTCTGCACAAAATATCCTTAATTATGTCGGCCGTCCTACTCTTTTGTTTGTGGTCTAAAGAGTTAAGAGATAGCGACGCAATTTACCTACAAACCCATAGTCCGTTTTTTATTTCAGACTACAATCTGACGTTTTGGTTCTTTGTATTTTGATATTTTTTCTTTAGAAAGATGTGTCAAATCGTAGCCTCTAACTAAAAAATGAGGTATACAAACCTACATCTGTACTTGTAGCATTTACACAGGATACTTTGCTATGAATTTGAAGGTTTGTATTATGTCCGATATACCTAAGTGCTATTTAACTTTCTATACAATTTCAGCATAATGCACAAAATATAATGTATGGTAACGTTTGCAATATAAAGGACACATAACCCTTCCTTCTTGGCAGTCGGATATGAAACTAAAGATATTAAAATCGCGGCGCTCTAAAGGTCTTAAACCGTACCATAAATATACAAAAAACATGCATATTGTTGTCGCAAAAGTTATGCTCTTTTATTTGATACCCCACTCGGGCATATTTAAAAACATTCGGTTTTTATTTCCTAGCTTCAACCCACATATATTATGAACGGCTGAGCCGATTCTGATCAAACATAGCTAAAAACACTCGCGCAAAAGTCACCTATCAACCAAAAGAAACTAAATTGAAATCGGTTCATCCATTTGTGAGCTACGATGCATCACAGACAGATACACACACACACACATACACACACACACAGAGACAGACACGTCAAACTTATAACACCCCTCTTTTTCCGTCGGGGGTTAAAAATAGCCTCCTTCCTCTTCCTACCCTTAACCCAAATTACTTGGCATCGGCACAGTAGGTAAGCCTTCATTGACCATACCTATACTGCAAATAGATTTGGCAATAATACCTGACAGCAACCCTCCTTAGGACCAAGTGGTTTAACCGCCACCGCATGAGGAGAACTCTACGTCCACTATTCTCGTCCAGATCTCCTTAGTCGCCTTTTACGACACCCACGGGAAGAGATGGAGCAGCCTTCTTAGATTACCTAAATGGTGGAAATTCTAACAACGACGTTCGAATTTTAATCCATCTTTTTTAAAAGTGTGACTTTGGAACTGGTGAAGCTCGTCCGTCAGAGAGGAGTTTGAAATACGAGGTCTATCGTGCGTTGTGTTTTTGCAGAAGTATTGTTTCTTTAAAATATTTCTATGAAATAGATCAGTTCGAAATAGATCATTGAAATACATATCAGACAAAATATGAAGTAACCTTTCTCCTTCTAGGGTCTAATAGAGTCCAGTCAAGTTCTATGATAGCTTTTATTCTATGCCAGAACTACACGGCTTCGGCGATACAAAGCCTTTTCTCGTGGCTTTGTACCTTGAACACATAAATGTTAAGCACAATACGGCATTAGATGCTGTCTCACCCGCGGATATTCAAATGTAATGAATGGCACGCGATGCTGGCTGAATTTTAATCGCGATAATTGGTGCTGAGAGTGACGGGTGAAAGCGGTTTAACTTTTTTTAGTTAGAATATTGGACTTAGTTCGTAAATTTTATTATTTTGTAATACAAAAGTAAAGTAAAAGTAAAGTAGTAACTTTACTTTTACTGTGTGTTTCCACAACTAGACCTATAACTGGGCCTTTTTGCGTGATTTTAAGCCGTAGGTTTCCTCACGATGATTTCCTTCACCGTAAGAGCGATGTTAATAGCGCACTATTAATAACTAGCTGTATCCCGTGGTGTTACCTGCATATTTCCAAATCCCATTTTTTACTGCTAAGTTGAACGTTAGCAGTAAAGAGCTTTGCAGTCTATAACTTCGGGGTTATAATGATTCGCACTACCACAACATAGCAATTCTGTTCGTTCGCGGTTTTTAGGTTTTTAGTAACGTGTGTCGCAACGACATTATTCGCAGTCTGTGATTCGTAGTAACGTGATACAAAAAATCTAAGAAAATTTTAACTTAGATTTTTGTAAAACTGGAACTGCAGCAAGAGTTACGCGAGTGAAAACCCCCGTAAGTCTAAACTTCCAATATCGTAGGCGGTGACTTATGAACGAGTAGGTTTTGCCAAGTTTTCTCAAGACTTAACTCGTAACTTTAAGATACATTGATTTAGGAAATAATGGATGTTCAATATACGAATTTAAACATGCATGGAACTGCGGACTAGTCACCATCTAGATAATCCAAGCTTACATGATTGTTTTTGCTACAAATATTTATAAATACCTAATGGGGCACTTACCCGTAAAAAACAAAATTAAACAAGTTTATTAAATACCTAATATTTGTAGTGGATGTTTATTTAGAAAATACCATCGCCTTCTATGACACCCCCGCAAAGAGATGGGGTACCTTATTCTAGGCCGGTTTCACCCACGTAAGTTCCGATCCCTTAGGAATTTCGAAAAACCGTTTCAT
Source organism: Idaea biselata (assembly GCA_958496205.1). NCBI lineage: Eukaryota > Metazoa > Arthropoda > Insecta > Lepidoptera > Geometridae > Idaea > Idaea biselata. Next base: position 10,697,026 of record OY292402.1, read on the forward strand.
AGTGGATTTCTAGATAAACTCTGATCAGTCTGTCAGTCAGGACAAAGCATTTTATTGATAGTTATGGATAGATAACCCCCCAGGAGGGTTACTTCGGTTCGTTTCGACACGACAACGATACGATAATACGATGGTTCTACTGTCACCCTACTATCAGAATGTGACAGTAGAATCATCGTATTATCGTATCGATGTCGTATCGAAACGAACCGCAGTAACCCTCCTGGATTAACAAAGATAGTGGGAAAATCGGGAAATTTTAGTGGGGATTATGCCAATAAACCCCCAGTAACATTACTCAGATGAGAGAGTACCTATGCCTTCTCCAAATCCTTTCGGATGTAGGAGCCATATCGTAGTTTAGTACTGACATCGTAGATTTATGTGCAAATTCACTTAATGCAATACTCCAAACATTAGTTTATACTTTTTCAATCACACAACTTCGCTAACAACCGTATTTACATTACCTTAAGCGTGGCGCAATGCTTTGTCTTGCTCTTGTGAGTGATAATGATAATTATTATTATCATTGACATTATCATTATCATCCCTGTGTCAAAGTATGACAAAACCTCATTCATTTATGCGTGCATAGATACATTTATAATGCATAGTGTTCTTGAATCACCATGCATGTATAAATGGAAAAAAAAAAGGAAAATGAAAAATATGTAGTACATCCGTTGTCTAGTACCCACAATACAAGCCTAGTGCTCAGTTTGGGGCTAGGCGCTGTGTCTTACGTCGAGCAATATTTTTTTATTTTATGAATGAATGAATTATAGATTTTACATATTGTTTTGTCCGGAAATATTGCGTTACGAGGAATATCGTTTGTTTTTATAAAATTAAAAACACGAAGCACAGCCAGTCTACAAATACGAAATTGGTTAAAAACACATACAACGCCACGAAACAAGGCTTCCTAAAACACGAACCAATGATACACAAGAGTGTCAAATCACAAAGGGAAAGCTCGCAATGGCAAATGAAAATAACGGTCTTTCGTCTGAATGACGGCCTTATCGGGCCTCCACACGCCACGGGGCGCAAGAAATCGAAATAAAAATATAACAGCAAAAGTCAACAAAGCACAAAATTAGTTTTATCCGAAAATAGTAAGAAAAAGCAACGGAGCGGAGTGCCGCAGAAATGGGAAATGTTCAGACTTCATACGCGTTTTCCTGTTACGGTCGTAATATTTGATGTTATTGTTATAAACACGTAAAATACAATATTTGAATAAACGTGCTTCAACGCTTCCTAAATAAATAATTAGTGACATTTTGAGTGCCTTAAATTTTCATACAAAGCAGCAGCGTTGCGGTGCAGCTACACGACCGAATTGAGAACCTCCTCCTTTTATTGAAGTCGGTTAAAAATAGTACAATTTTGAGGTTCAGGCTATTTCATTTTTTTTTGTTAGCTAGTTAATTTGTCCCACTGTAGAGAGAGGGCATCTTTTTAGAGAGGTGAGGCAGTAAGTCGCTTAAAGCTGGTGTTGCATGGCCCGTGTTTTATCTAGCCAGATCGCGCCAGACCAGATGGACAGGCCGTGGGAATCGTAGCTTCCGATGAAGCCTGTCGTCGCGTGAGACAAAATTCAGTTGCACAGGCGTGGCGTGGCTTGGCCTGTCCTGGCCTGTTCTGGCCTGTCCTGGCCTGTCCTGGCCTGTGATATAACGGGCGTTAAACTGGGGTCCCCTATTAGAAACAGAAAATGATCTCCTCAGTCAATTCTTTTTAAGACGTCAATATTCGTATAAAAAGGTGCCTAATACACCGACATTAACAAGAAGTTACCAAAAGAAGAGCTCGATCCTCTGTCATCTCAATTTGACGGCAAGATGAGGCCGTCTCGAGGTGACACTGCCTTGTATAGTTTTTAAGGTTTCTGGGGCAATTTCATTACGCAGACACTATTCCTTCAGCTATCTTCACCTTTTATAAGATTGCTGATGCGAAGTTTTTCAAGTAAACTGACGGTCAGGTTGGTAGGTGGTACTCGACGCGAGATTTCTCGGGTGATTGGCTAGTTTACTATAGAAATTGCTTTCGGGAAAATTTGTTTTGTTGACGAAGTAAACATATGGTTTATTTTGTTTTCTTTTTGTTTTTGTTGTGTATTGTTGTTTTAGTTTGCGAGTGGGAAGTTGTTATTTTCGCGTATTGCTGTTTTTTTTTATGTATAAATCATAGGGTAATAACCTTATTTCTTGATGGTTGTGGTCTTGGTTTAGCCTAATAATTTTCGATTTTTAAAAGATAGGTTTTAGTGGAACTAATTTTTAGCAATCAAAACAAATATCTATTGCTACAATCTGTATCTTCAAATGAAAACCGGGGCAAGTGCGAAACGGACTCGTGCACAAAGGGTTATGTATCATTATCTATTACAAAAAATAATGTTAGTTGCACGGGAGCCCTACTTAAATATGTATTTTCCACTGTTGGTGTAGCGGTTAGTAGGGGGAATCCGCAGTGAAACGGACGTGTTTTGAAACGGACACTATCAACTTCTGAAGTTTTCGATCGAAAATATTTTAGGTTTTTTGGGTAGAGGCACCATTTAATTTATGACAAGAGGGTATGGTCACAGACCCACAGGTCACAGTTCTATGGTCATCAATTGTGTCAACACCCAAAAAACATAAAACATTTTCGATAGTGTCCGGTTCAAAACACGTCCGTCTTATTGCGGAATCCCCCCCCTAACATCAATTGTAAACTTTGCAACTATCTAGTTATCACGGTTGATGAGATACATACATGTGACATACAGACAGACAGTCAGACGAACAGTGGAGTCTCAGTAAAAGGGTCCCGTTTTTAACCTTACCCTACCGACATGGATTTTCAGTTTTTCAGAATAGGGCCCTTAAAAGTAAATAAAAATAAATAAAATGGAACTCAATTTATAAAATATCAGTCGTTGGAAATTCAATAGTTTGCAGGACTAATTAATAGAGTTTTGCAAAAAGACCTCTCTGATTGGATGACCAGTTTTTATATGGAAACGATATCAATTAGTTTTACTTGAAACTGCTTTTAATTGCCAGCTGTGTGACAAACGAACACTACCATTGCGTGCAATGGTACTAAATATTTTATTAGATAGATAGATGGATTAATGTTTTATTGTACCATTCAGTATTAAGCCGAAAAGTGGTTGTTCTAGAGGTCTAGACGAATAAATTTTGTTCTACAACTTTCGGAAATTTGAGGTAGGTAGTTTTCAAAAATGTTGACTTCAAAGTTTACGTGAAAATCAGCTGTTTTATAAACTTTCTGGTCATTGGCCTTAAGGTATCCTCTTATTTAGTAAGAACCACTATAATCTGAACATAATTTTCCTTTTTTTTTCAAAAACAGAACTTCTAGAACAACTCCTTATCGGTTTATACCTCGGAACGGCTTTTCATCTATGTTTTTTTAGATAATTCATACAGCGCAAGCAAATTTTAATCCATACTATCTAAAGCGCTGTAGTGTCCGGGACATTGTTAGGTGGAGTAGGCTTGCCCAACACCTATACCACCCTCCCAGCTTTGTCAGCTATGCCTAGAGGAAACAAAAGTTATGCTCTTTTATTTGATACCCCACTCGGGCATATTTGAAAACATTCGGTTTTTATTGCCGAGCTTCAACCCACATATATTATGAACGGCTAAACCGATTTTGATCAAACATAGCCAAGAACACTCGCGCAAAAGTCACCTATCAACCAAAAAAAACTACATTGACAGACAGACAGACACGTCAAACTTATAACACCCTCTTTTTCCGTCGGGGGTTAAAAACAGGTTAATACGTCTAAAGCTAACTAAGCCGTGGGTTTCCTCACGATGTTTTTCTTCACCGTAAGAGCGATCTTTTAATAATACACATAACTTTTTCTTAAAGAAAAAGACATTGGTACGTGGTTGGCCAGGATTCGAACGCATGACCTTTGGAATTAAAGTCGAGGTATCTACCACTACACCAACACCGCTATTTCAATTTTTCTTTAAACACAGCTTTCACTTAAATGTTTAAATTGAATTGTAAATTAAAATCAAAAACGTCCAATTTTAGTTAATATAAGTATGAAATTAAAGTAGGGTTGAAGGGTCATCAAGAAATCTTAGAATTATTTAATTAATTTGCGAAACATAATTATTTTTAACCGACTTTAAAACAAGGTCTACCTACTCTTTTCTCCATACAAATTTTCATGGGAGGTAACAGTCGACTACGTTTGTATGGAAAAAGAGTAGGTCCTCTTAATCGCGTGGTGTTTATTACTGTTATCATTGTTTTAACGCTTAACGTTTCGAGAGCTTTACAGGTCTCTTTGTCTTGATTGACAGGAGGATTAATGTGACCTTTCCTACAACTTATATGACCCTAGAAACTTGGTATGAAAACTGGGCAATCGTAAAAATCACCGAGGTACCAACTACTAGGTAAACTGTGGTAAAAACTACAGAGCGGTGTTGGTCTAATGGTAGATACCACAACTTTCATTCCGAAGGTCGTAGTTTCAAATCCTGACCGCCGAGCACCAATATATATTTCTTTAAGAAAAAATTAAGTGCGCTATTAACATTGTTCTTACGGTGAAGAAAAAACATCGTGAGGAAACTTACGGCTTAAAGTCACGCAAGAAGGCCCAGTTATAGGTCTAGTTGCGGAAACACACAGTAAAAGTAAGTAAAGTGGTACAAACCACTGCAGAGAGCGTTAACCTCAAAATATCGAGGCCTCCGTTTTCCTGTAACCAATTGACACTGTTACGTAAATACTTTCCATAATCCTATTTATAATTCAAGGATTATTCGAATGGCAGATGCAAATGACTGCGGCACAACATCAAATATTTATGAATTTTAGACCCAATGAACACTAACACCAGATGCCACGAACTTTATTGGTTCTTTATTATTTTAACCGAATGTTTTAACTGTGGTTTGATGTTGGTAACAGTTTGTTTAACGTCGATTTATAAGTTACAGTATTACGAGATTTGTCTTTCTATCTATACATCTACACTTCATATTAAAAAGAGTTTTAAATTTTTGAAATCGGTTTTGAAATTATGAAAATAATAACTGTACCTACTTACCAAAAACTCTTTCACCAATAGAAAGCTACATTATCGAGGAGTCACATAGGCTACTTTTGATCCCGATATTCTCATGGGACGCAGCTATGTATAATAGCGACCTCTGTGGCGCGTCGGGCAAAGGCTCGACTGCAACGCAAAAGGTTGCGGGTGCGATCCCCGCCGGGTGCAAGTATTTAGGTATGCTTAATAATAAATATTTATTTCTGGTCTGGGTATTTTCTATGTATCATAATGTACGTAGTTACAACCTTTATTTACATTTAAAAAAGTTTATAATATGTATTAAAAACTTTTTTGATGTCTAGTACTCATAGTACAAGCCTAGTGCTTAGATTGCATTGTGTGTATGTATTTACACAAGATAAATAAAATACAAGTAAGTATTAATCCGTTGTTTTTAGTAACGTAACGTAAATCACCGTAACATAAGCTTAGTATTTAAGAGCCCTATAGCTGGTAAACTGAAAATCCATGTCGGGTTCATCGAAAATAGTTGATTATTTCATGACGGAATGTTGTTGAACTTTTTTTTTGTGTATGGAGTGTAATCGACATTGTTTCCGACATTTTAGTGCAGTTTCCAGACAAATATGTCGAAACGTATTGAAGACTCGACATTTTAGCCAAAACAGATATTTTTTGTCTAAAATTTGGATAGGCTTTGCACCAAAAGGAGGTTTTTGTCTTAAAACTACACCAAAATGTAGGAAACAATGTCACCTACAATCCACACAGAAAAACAAATTCTACGACATTCCGTCATGAAATAATCAACAATTTTCGATGAGCCCGACAGGGATTTTGAGTTTAGCGAGTATAGTGCTCTTAATAGCACCATGGTCCTAGATGGCGCTGTGTGATGTTCACAGAATGTATTATTTATTATACACTAGCTGCGCCCCGCAGTACACTAGCTGTGGTTTCACCCGCGTAAGTCCCGATCCCGCAGAAATATAGACCGACCGCGCACCAATGTCTTTTTCTTTAAGAAAAAGGTATGTGCGCTAATAACATCGCTCTTACGGTGAAGGAAAAACATCGTGAGGAAACCAACATGTCCTAGGACTCACCACGGTCCGAAGACATGGGATATTCAGTGTTTTCTATGTAGGTATCATATGTATGTATTTACAAAAAAAAAAAAAGTATAATATGTAGTATATCCGTTGTCTAGTACCTATAGTACAAGCCTAGTGCTTAGTTTGGGGCTAGATTGCGCTGTGTGTAACGTTGTGAAATATTTATAATATTTATTTAAATATTTATATTTATAATATCGGGATAAAAAGTAGCCTATGTGTTATTCTAGGTCTCTAGGTACCTATATTCCAATTTCATTGGAATCGGTTCAGCGGTTTTTACGTGATTGAGTTACAAACACACACACATAAATACATACATACTCACAAACTTTCAGCTTTATATTATTAGTAGGACAGGAAGTAGGATACCTACTTACATATTTCGTCTGTATTTACAAGAAAACAAACTCTGAGTGGGTGATGGACCGAGAAAGCGAATCAGTGTTTCGGAAATAAAATTTTCGTCAGGAAATTGTATTCGATGTTTCATTGACAAAATATATACAGCTATTGGATATTTTATCAGACGATGTAATAAATAAGTTATTATTGCATGAATAGAATACTACTACGCATTATGTTAGAATTCATAATGTTTATTAAATTATTTTTAATAACAATGATTGTATTGATAAGTAAGTACCAACTCTGTAAAAGAATAATATTTAGTTTTTAGTCCCGACACCTGACTAGTGTTATAACACAGCGTGCAGTGTGCAGCTTGCAAAGAGCACCACCCTCCCACCGCTCTTTGCATGCGGCAGAAATAGCTTTAGTGTTAGTGTTAGTGACACCAAACATTAACCATGCTTCGACGCGTTTCAGCATATTTCTGCCGCATGCAAAGAGCGGTGGGAGGGTGGTGCTCTTTGCAAGCTGCACACTGCACGCTGTGTTATAACACTAGTCAGGTGTCGGGACTAAAAACTAAATATTATTCTTTTACAGATATTTTAGACCATTTACGCAGAGTTTTTTGTAAAGTAGTAGAAGATTTTTAACGTAATCTGACACTAGAGGGGACTCTGGGACCGTGTTACAGAATACACAATAATGTATAGCTCGTATTACAGAATACACAATAAAACCTCTCGGCAGTCTTGGTGGCTTTCTGGGACAATCTGGGATAATTTGAATAAAGTTTAGGGGAATCACAAGTCACGTCCAATGACCCAATTGTGAGGCTAGGTGCGTGGAAAAGCACAGTGAAACTAAAGTTAACCTATCAGCACCTATGTTTTGACTCTACAAGCGCGCCGCGTTTTTATATCGACGCGACCCTTTAGGACCAAAATTTTGAATTCCCAAAATGTTAAATTAAGTTTCCTAGGATGTTGAATTTACCAAAATGTTTAACTTTCAAACGCCAGGAGGGTTACTGCGGTTCGTTTCGATACGACATCGATACTGTCATACGATGATTCTACTGTCACATTCTGATAGTAGGGTGACAGTAGAACCATCGTTATGACAGTATCGTTGTCGTATCGAAACGAACCGAAGTAACCCTCCAGGACTTTCTTGTCAATATCTTCCTTGACTTGTCAGCTAACGTTTTGATTTCGTTCAAAGAGGATATGTCTTGAAGAGAGGTATATTCTCAAAACTCTGAAGCAAAAGTCGTACTCTGAACTAAAATCCGTAGACAGCTCTCGTGTTCTATTTTGGAATCGACTTCTTTGTTTTTAAACTAGGTACTGCCGTATCCACGTGAACAGTCCGCCTAGGGAACGTCTGTCGATATGTGGAAAATAGACTGGCGGAAAAGTTTCACAGTTTACATTTATCGATTTCAACAGATAAAAATACTAGAATAACGGATTGCATTTGACCTCATCTCACCTGATGGGAAGTAAATTACTTTTACTGTATGTTTCCGCAACTAGCTCTATAAGGGCTTTTTTGCGTGACTTTAAGCCGTAGGTTTCCTCACGATGTTTTCCTTCACCGTAAGAGCGATGTTAATAGCGCACTTACATTTTTCATAAAGAAAAAGACATTGGTGCGCGGTCGGCCTGGATTTGAAACCACGACCGTCGGAATCAAAGTCGCGGTATCTACCACTCCATGAGAGCGGTATTGGTCTAATACCGTTCTCATGGAGTTGAAATTTAGACACACAATAATTGTCTCACATTTGATATCTATAGATATAGGTACCTATATCAATGTGTGTATAATATGCTTATTACACATTCGGCGCTCGGTCCAAACGAATCTTTCGACTAGTGGATACCCACTTTCGTTGTTGATAGTACATACATCAAACCAAACAAAACATTTTGTCTGTACGTACTTGTAACAGTGTTAGCAACCAACCGTCGGAAACCACACGAAACGCAAACACAAAACTCAAATATTTATGGAACTTACGCGTAACCCACGTATTTGCGATGGAAATATTCGTCGTATCTGTCCAAATATATGAACGAGCAATCAATTCAAGTCATCAGAACGCTGTTAGTTAGTTAGTTTCGCTGAGCCTTTTCCGCACTTAGCCTCACAATTGGGCCATTGTACGTGATTTCTTCGAGGGCTTAAGACGCCACGGGAGCCTACCCCGCATTGGCGAATATCCCATGCCTTCGGACCGTGGTTTATCCTAGGACATGTCGGTTTCCTCACGATGTTTTCCTTCACCGTAAGAGCGATGTTAATAGCGCACTTAAATTTTTCTTAAAGAAAAAGCCATTGGTGCGCGGTCGGCCTGGATTCGAAACCACGACCTTTGGAATGAAAGTCGCGGTATCTACCACTAGACCAACACCGCTCTCAAAACGCTGTTAATTAATTGATTAGTTCGTTGTTGCTTTTACCGGGAACAAGTAATTGTGCTTAAAAATAAATACCTACCTATTCGTTTTTGGTCTTTGTGTCTCTCTATGTATAAAGCTTAAAATACACGTTAACACTTCTTACACCTACACTTTAATTAAAACTTAAATTTCTTTACATGTAACGAGTGCTGGTTGTTGTGGGCCGTGTAGCCCCATCTTCCACATCATCACCACATCTTTTCCCGTGGGTGTCGTAAAAGGCGACTAAGGGATCTGAGAGAGACTAGAGAGAGTCTCCCGACAGCTCTCGAGAGGGATGCAACCGGGAACATCGCTCGGATGAGAAAAGTGCTGGTAGGTGTGGGCTGTTTTAGGTAAAGTGTCAGTGTTAGTGTCATCGTGTAGTTTGAGCTTTATATGTATGTATACACAAGATAAATAAATATTAGTATTTTGTCAATTTGTTATATATTTTGTTATCTAGTCACCGTAACACAAGATTAGAAGCTAACTACAGCGCTAGATTACGCTGTGTAATGTTTACATAATTTGTTTATTTATTTATTTTTTAGGAACTTTACTCACCTGTAGTGTTACGCCACAGATTAGATTTTGAATTATAAGCCCCGCAAGTTGATATTGCGATTGGCGGCCATCTTGGTGACGTAGTCGACGTGCACCGTTAGTACCGTTCGCAAGGTCAACCCGCGCTTACGATGACGAAATAAAATTACGACTAATAATAATAATTCAATTAATTAATTAATTATTTATTATTATTAAATTTTGCTAAAATTACGACGAGAGCATGAGTCAGCAACAGCAAGTGGCAGCAAAATGAGAACTCCTACCAAAGCAAAAAGGCAAAGGAAGGAATATTTCGACATACAAAACTACATACAAAACTAATCTTTTATGGTCCCGAAATTTCTTAGAAATAATATACCTATGGTCATAAACAGCCGACTCGCTACTACAAATAAACCCATAACCCTAGCTTATTTACTTTTTATTACAATTTTTTTGCTATCTGTTCTTTTGTGCAACGGATGACGTCACGCAGCTGTTATTGTGACAAGGTTCCATCGCAATATCAACTTGCGGGGCTTATAAGTTACAATACTGGCTTTCTGACTGACGATTTAAGTAGATAGCACCTCAAGAACATTAAGAATCGTGAACTGGCAGGTTGGCACCGTATCCAATGTATCCATATACTTTTGGACCAGTTCGTTCTTGTTTTCGTGTAGTGTTGTGGCGCATCTAGTGTTAGAGTTTTCAGTTCTAATTTGACCTAACGACTGCTAGACCTGTAATACAAACCGCGTAACAGAACATCAGTCTACGTGTCAAAAAATCATGTATTTGTATAGATTGCTCTAACTGAATAAATGAATATGATTTGATCATTTCCAAATAATATCATTGCCGACCTGAATACGTCGCTCTGTAATGTAGAAAAGAATGTACACCGCGTACATTTATAACAGTTGTACGTAGTACCTACATATTTTACGTACAGAACTTATGTAGGATTTGTTTTAATGTAATTTATGCCGTACGCACAAGATTCCATTTAAAAAAGTAAAAAGCCGAAATATGGTAAATTGTTGTTTTCATAAGTCAGCCAAATTTTCTACGGTGAATCGGCAGCGAAGTGAAAACGAAGTTTGATACGATTTTGGTTTTTTTTTAATTTTAGATCGGGTATTAATGAACCGGGCCAAAGCCAGTGCGACTGCGGAGCTCTCGATCTAGCATTTGAGGACACGATCTGTCTATAACAGATCTCTGACGGTTGCCCCTCGGGGTGGCCTGACGGTACAGCGGACCCCTCTTTTTATACCCTTGCTGGTCATAGCTGGGGATGCTATAACATATATGCGTCGGTATTAGAGAACTCTGACGACGACGACGACCTCTGTGGCGCGTCGTGCGGAAGCGCGACTGCAATGCAAGAGGTGCGGGTTCGATTCCCGCCGGGTGCAAATATTTATGCTTATTAAATCAATATTTGTGTCTGGTCTGGGTGTCCCTCTATGTATAGTAATGTATTTACAAAAGATTATATCCGTTGTCTAGTCACCGTAACACACGCTTAGTCACTTACCACGGGGCTAGATAGCGCTGTGTGTTGTTAAAAAAAAAACAAACAAAACTGGGTTTGCTTGCTTGCGGAGCTCTCGAGGAAACCATGCGACACCTTTTGACCTGTCTCTTTAGCCCTTAAAACGCTTGGCTGATTTGATGGCAGCCAATAGCAAAGCCAGGAGTCTCGCAGTATTCTGGAGTGGGCGGAACTAACATGGTCAAAATATGTGCCATCGACACGACGAAGAAGAAGAAGATGGATTTTTTATGCGCCTGTATTTGCGGGTCTATAACTATAGATACAAGTATTAATAATAATTATACTACGTTTAGATAATTATGCTAGTGCTAGTCTATCTTCTATATCTATCCTACTATCTACACTAATATTATAAAAAGGAAAAAAATGTATTTTTGTGTGTGTGTGTATGTTTATAATGAACTAGCTGACCCGACAGACGTTGTCCTGTCGTTTAGTATAAAATAATAAAATTCATCAAAATCGGTTTAGCATTTTTTCTTTCATAAGAACCTTCTCCTGACAATAGCGCTCACAACAAAAAAAGAATTATCGAAATATGTGTAAAAGTTTAAGTGTGATGCCGTGACCAAGGGAAATAGGGATTGATTTTTATATATAAAAGAAGAAGAAGAAGAAGATAAACTTAAAAACTACTGGACCAATTTCAAATATTATTTCACCAAAGAAAGCTACTTTGTCAAGGAGTAACGTAGGCTACTTTTTATCCCAATTTTTCCACGGGATCGCGACTTACGCAGGGAAAACCGCGGGACAGCAGCTAGCTATAATATTGCAGAGCAGCGCAATATTTTAAACTAGAAAGCTGTGTTTGTAACACTTTCACGCAAAAAGTACAGAACCAATTGCGATAAAACTTGGTAAATAGATAACTGGAGACCTAGACACCAACTACGTTATATCTCGATATTTCAAAGGATTCGGGACTTAAGCGGGTAAAATTGCGGAGCACAGCTAGTCTTCAATACAAATAAAAATAGATCGCAGAAATGTATACCTACTTACGCGCATAGGCTATCTTTCACAAGTCTTTAAAATAGTTGATTGTGTTAGCAGTGCCACAAAATGTCGACCAATAGTCAGTGACTGACCTCGATAATTTTATGACACTGACCTCTATCACTGACCTAATGTCAATCAGCTCTAAGCTTTAGTGTTCCCTTTTAGTAAGAAAATGCTTATTTTTAAGTTAGACCATTGTGGTTCAATTTACGTACTAACAACGTATTCATTTGGAGAACACCGATGTAGCTAATTCACACAACAATTGTATAGTACCTACACATTTGTTCCACAATAACAAAATTAAGTCCCCCTAACAATTTAGCGGCATTCGAAGACAATTAATGTTACATTGCAATAGAGATAACATAGGAACCGTTTTAGGCAAAATTTATTTTAAATCACTTTGAAAATTTTCAAACGAAACTACTTTCGAAATAAAGTAGGACCGGTCGTCCATAAAATTCTATAAAATAGTTATATCGGTTCTATAAAATATGTAGGGAATTTGATTAAATCTAGGTACATGGAATTTATAGTATTTTTTGTAGATAACTTATTATTTGATAATTTTTTTCCAAAAATTTGCACCCGACAGGACTTGAAACTGCAACCCTGACATTCCTTGTCGTGCGCTCGCCAATTGCGTCACAGGTGCCCGTTCTGTCATGATGAAATTATGAACTACATCTCTTCCTTCTCTTACGATTAAGGCACGTAGCAGGCTTGCAGGTTCAGGTCCTGTCGAGTGCAAATTTTTGGAAAGCATTTCTTCAATAATAATCAGTCATCCAAGTGTAGAAAACATTTTTTTTAGTTTGAGAATCAACATGATGAATCATTCCTGACTTCCTAATGATAACTAGTGAATGGACTAGGACAACTATTAAAAAACCTATTCCCAAGCTTCTCCGTGCTTCGGAAGGCACATTATGCAGATGTTGGCCCCGTTTGGTCTCTCCAGTAGTGGTCGTGAGGTCAAGTTACAGGCCAGCTGAAAACTCAAACACTAGGTAAGCCACACCACTACACGAAAAGAAGAAGGAGAATAGGGCTACCCTATGTTTTCCCGTAGGTGGCCTGGTGTCGTAAAAGGCGACTAAGAGATCTGGGAAAGACCAACAAACTTAGAGTTATCCCCGCGCAGTGGCGCTGAGTAGAACATCAGAACTCTCTGATTACCTACTCCCTTTTTTAAGGTGGAGAAATGCAGCCTAAAGGTCGTAGCACACATATTAACTCGGAAAAGGATCGTCACCGTATCGCCTCTCTATCAACCTGACGTAAGCGCGTTACCAAGCGATCAGCAGCTCCGAATCAAGTTCATGAGCGACCGTACCGCGGTTCGTGAGCTTGTCCCGATGCGAGGCAATTACGTTACGATTCCGATTAGTGTGCGTTGCAGTAAGGAGTTTCATACAAAGAATACTGAACTGCTCTAATTGATACGTTTACGTTCCGTTTACGAGTTGATATGTGTGCTACGACCCTTAAGCACCTTTCCGCTGCTCCGGGGGGAGCGATAAGGATGTGTAGGGACTCTGCTGCCACTGGCCTAAGGTGATGGAAGTCCAGTGGTTTACCCACTAAAACTTCAGCGGTTCCGCACAGTCCATCACCCCTGATGTTCTATCTACCTGTAATTTAAATATTTAGATCTCCCCTAACAATTTAGCGGTGTTGGGACACAAATAGCCGGTAATTTCGCCCTCCACAGCCGCCTAATGGGTCATCGTAATGTACAACCGGTCCGGTTAATCCGTATTAAATAATTGCTTCGTATTCACCACAGAGCAGAGTAAGCGGCTTAAAGATCCCAGGCGCGGTCAAAATTGTTGTATCAAGCCGCAAGTGTCAAGTGTGAAAGACTATGAAAGAATATTTTTAGGGTTAGATAGATAAATAGATTCATTCTTTATTGTAATACCAAAAAAAAACTATAAAAAAAAAACATAAACAACTTAAATCTAAGTGGCACAATGTCGGCCTTATCGCTTAAAGCGATCTCTTCCAGGCAACCTTTGGATGGACAAAAAGCGAAAAATGACCCAAGGGGCAAAAACGGGACCCTATTACTGAGATTCCGCTGTCTGTCTGTTACGAGGCTGTATCTCATGAGCCGTAATGGCTAGACAGTTGAAATTTTCACAGATGATGTATTTATATAGCCGCTATGCCAACAAATACTTAAAACAAAATCTAATATTTAAGGGGGCCTCCTATACAATGAACGTGATTTTTGACATAAAAACGCAACGATACCGCCATGTACCTATTTCTACTACTAACGCCATTTAGTGATAGATAGAGACTGGCGCCAGTAGTTAAATACATTAAACGTTTGCTTTGCGTTCACGGATTGGTTGGTCCAGTGTTCATTTTAGGGTTCCATATCCATGTGATAGTGGTACGGAACCCTTCGTGCGCGAGTCCAACTTGTACTTTTTTTTTTACAATAAATCGTAATCGTAATCTAATCTATTCAGGTTTCGTGCTTACATAATTTATATTGGTATTATCTTTTTGATCGTGCCCTGATCGTTTTACAATGCGCCTGCCAAAAAAGTTATAGTTAAGCTGCAGGTTCTGCATTGCTGTTTACCTACTGTTTCTACTGGTGAATTTTAATTTCTACCAAGGCTCAAATTGGCTGGTTTAATTAATTAAATTTTAACCTACTAACATGTTCCGCAAGTCCCGAACCTGCGGGGATATCGGGATATACCTACTTATTACTTACAAACTTACTTATGTGTAGGTACCTAAGTATGAAAATGTTTTGAGCGCTAATAACATCGCTTTTACGGTGAAGGAAAACATCGTGAGGAAACCGACATGTCCTAGGATTCTCCACAGTCCGAAAGCATGGTGTATTCGCCAATCCGGAGTAGGACCCGTGGCGTCTTACTTAACCCCTCTAAGAACTCACGTACTACAATGGCCCAATTCTGAGGCTAACTGCCGAATACAGAAAGGCAAATCAAAATTTGAGTTCTACCTAAACAACTAAGTAACACCTCTCAAATTCAAAAAAATCCATATTATTTTTTAATTTAGATGCTGGTCAATTATTTAAGTACGCCTCAAAGTTTAAGTGGCGTTTCTGTATTCGTATAACTAACTAGGTACACACCTACTTACTTATACATACGCACAAACTTTCTCATTTGTAATATTGGTGGAATTTACATGAAATAACGTTTTTAGATGCATCGTTTAGTTTTGAATCTGAAATTGTAATTGAAAACGTTATATTCTTCGTTTCAAACCTGAAACTTCAAAACAAGGTTAAAGTTCATTAGGTAGGTGCCAGATTTCGTTTCTGATGTATTTATAACGAAAGGATATGTACTCGTTCTCCATGCAAACGTACGTAGTCGACTGTTTATGCATCGTTTAGTTTTGAATCTGAAATTGTAATTGAAAACGTTATATTCTTCGTTTCAAACCTGAAACTTCAAAACAAGGTTAAAGTTCATTAGGTAGGTGCCAGATTTCGTTTCTGATGTATTTATAACGAAAGGATATGTACTCGTTCTCCATGCAAACGTACGTAGTCGACTGTTTCCCAGGATAAATACATTAGAGAAAAATGTTAATGCCATTATGCCCCTATGTTATGGAAGAGGATGAGTTGTGTAGGCAGGCACTCTGAAATCCTTGAAACGTCAGGCATTTAAAGATGCTAAAATAATAAAAAAACGCGATATAAGTCGAAAAAAAAAGAATTTTAAATCATATTATTTCAAAAATAAACCTAAAAAAAATAATAAAAATATTTTTTAAGAAAATTTGTTTAACTGCCTAGAGTCTAGCACAATCAAAATCTAATGATGAAATAAATTAAACTCTGCTATAGGTACCTACCTACTACTAAGCTCCGCTATGCCCTGACGCTAAAGTATTCATAAAGAAGTATTAATTTAATTTCCATAAGGTAGAAAAGCATTAAAAGGTGACATTTCGCAAGTTCTGAAAATATTTTATTCAGGCGCAACAAAACAAACAGTTTCGAAATAAAACAACTACGAAGGCAGGCGCCTCGGGTTCCTTAATGAAGAACTAATTAAAAGTTAGATACTTGAATATTATTCGTGCAGCTTAGCTTTCCGACTGGTAATTTGCTGATGGCTTAAAATGAATTATGGCCTTCGCGGAAAGTTGAAAACTTTGTGCGAATAGGTAAGCTTGGGGTTTTGTAGCTTTCGTTGCATTTAGGTGTTTTTGTCGAATCATGATGTCTACGCGGGGAAACTGATGGTAGGTAGGTACTATATCACGAACATTAGCGATGCCGAAATATCGGTAGTTTGTCTATCGATAGCTGACGTTAAAAATCATCTATACTTAATGAACAATAATGAATATCGATGGGCCTAAAAATTGTCCGAGATGCAATGAACAGAAGCCGATGGAAAGAGATCGTCAAGGGCAAGTGCAGACCTTTATGTGATTACCACGATCCTTAGTCATGAGGCCGGATACATAGAGAGAGATCGATATTATCGATACTATCGATAGTTTTACACTATACTAGTAGGCTGTTATGGAATAGCTACGTACTTCAACCAATACTATTGAAAGAAAAGTCTATCGATAGGTCAAAACTATTGATAGTACCCTATCGATAGTGAATTCGATATTGAACTTCAATATTATCGATAGTATTTATACTAATGAAGCTATCGATAGACATAACGATACTATTGATTTGCCACAACTATGGATAGTCTATCGATAAGCTATCGACAGTGAACTATCGAACAACACTAGACGAACATAATAATTGTCTAGGTGAAAGAATTTCTATCCAGCATACCCTAAGCTGGATTCTTGAATAGATACGCATAAGGAGACTTTTTTGTTAAAACCGGAATTTCAGCACAGAATACAGAAGAAGTAGGTACAAGTAGTTTCAGTTAAATTATCTTTTTGTTTTTAGGGTTTTATACCTAAAAAGGGACCATATGTCGGTTTGCCTGTTCGTCTATCACCAGGCTGTATCTCATAAACTTTCCCTGCTCGTATCTTCAAATGTACCAAAATTTTCACTCGTCTGTTAGTGTGTATGTTTGGTCACCGAGTATTAATCCTACAGAGCAACAGCTTCATACAAGCCTGCGGTGGTACTCTACTACATGCGCAGCTATGTGTGCGTGACTTCTCACCACTTTTCGCTCGGGATTGCCGAGGCCGCCTGAAGAGCCTACTTGGCTCACGTACGTGAACCCGTCGCGACTGGTTCACGTAGTGTGTCAGACACTGTCTGTGAAAGAGGTTACGCACACATAGCTGCGCATGCAGTGGAGTACCTACGCCACGAGCTTGTAAGAAGCTGTTTCTCTGTAGGATTAATACTCGGTGGTTTGGTGATACTCCTTTACAGTTCGTATTTCTCAACCGGTCTAAATTATAAGGTGTTATGAGAAGAAATGAAAATGGACCTTAGAACTCTAAACATAGACTTCCAGACAACCCAGGACAGCGCGTCCTGGCGCAAGATGCTAGGGAGACCCGACCCCAAATAACGGGAAGAGGGAAGGAAGAAGAAGAAGAAGATGAGAAGAAATGGCAAGAAACCTCTATAAATCAGGATACGACGATTATAATCTAAACATAACAAAGCTTTGAAAGCTTTTGAATTTAAATTATCGATGTTTTGAAAAGGAATTTTGAACAAATAAACGAAAAAAGAGAAACTAATTAGTATGAACAAGTTTACACCGAAAGTTTTAGCAGTTGCAGTTGTATGAATTTTTAAAACTTTGAATTCTGGTTCTACTGCTTTTTAAAACCGAACTTACTTACAAATTTTTTTTGAGTCTCTCTTCAAGTTTGATGTTTTTGTTTTCTTACTTTATTAAAAGTAAACTAGTAATTTCCCGCGTCTTAACCATATAGTAAGTCTCGGCCCTTTGGAAATTTCTTGGCGTATGCATACGTAATAGTAAATATTAAATAAATAGGCGAAATATTATCTAATCTAATATATAAAATTTCCATGTCACAGTGTTAGTTACCGTACTCCTCCGAAACAGCTTGACCGATTTTTATGAAATTTCGTATACGTATTCAGTAGGTCTGAGAATCGGCTATACTATCTATAATTTATAAGGCAAAACAACGTTTGCCGGGTCAGCTAGTTATATGTAATACTAGCTATGTCCCGCGAGTTTACCTGCGTAACTCCCGATCCCGTGGGAATTTTAAAATATTCTTTCTTATCGTATGCCTACATCATATCACAGAACACACTCTCTAGCTCTCTACTATAAACGGTTTAGGCTGTGCGTTGATCAGTCGGTCAGTCGGGACAAAGCCTTTTACAGATATAGATTATAATATACTATTATTATTAAATAACCTACTGCTAAAAATAAAAGTCTCCATATCTTTTGACCACCAAGATTTAATAAAAAAATATTTGCTATTATGTACCTATATTATGCGTTAGTGATTAATATTTTACAATATTTGTAGTGCAAATCATTAATGGCCATTGTTCTTTAGTTTCGGTCATTATCGGTTTAAGACTTAGAAAAAAAACTGTAAGATTTGAGCTTAATAATGTTACTACCATTTTTTATTTACGTAACAAGATTTTTTGGTGAAAATAATTTGGAGCCATTGTTCTTTAGTTTCGGTCGTTATCGGGTTAAAAAAAACTCTAAGTATTGAGATTAATGATGTAACCTATGTACTCTATTTCGGTGTGACAGAGTGCCAAGAATCCTAATTTAAGCATATCGTAAACAACAGGGTAAGTTTGTTTATAAGAATTATAATAGAACTACTTAGCTCTCTTAACGTTGGTGATACCGTTTCGATCATCTTTTAATTTCTGTGTCTTTCAATTTTTGGTTATGGTTCCCTAATAATACCACCCTTACAGAAATACTGTCTGCCCTCTTAAATACTTAATATATGTATGTAGGTACTAAATTATATTTAAAATACCTATTTACAGCTTACATTGAGTTTTAATATTAGCTACTTAGTAAAACTAATTGAAATAAAGATTCTTCTTCTGTTTTCGCGATGTTGTAATGAAATTAAAGACATTTTTCGGTTTCAAACCGAAAAATGTCTTTAATTTTAATTGAAATAATTTATTATTTTTTCACTAATGCTTAGTTAATAATTAGAACATCACATAAACAACATTTCAACAACAACCATAGTAAATCAAATAAACCACCCCTGATCATACCCGGTGCAAAAGAACCAAGGATGCTGGCAGGATTACTCCTTTGTACGGGAATAGCTATACTTTGCACAAAATACGATGCGGAGCGGCAGTCAAGCCCTCGACCCCTAAAACAGCGGTAAAACTAATAACTGGGCCGACTATGGTTTTTGCCAACTAGCAGACTAGTCGGCAGACTAGTCTTCCTCAATAAATGAACTATGCAACACTGGTGAAACCGTGAGACGCAGCTTTCCAATATATAAACGCTGTTTCATACAGTAGATGAGAGCATGGGTTGGCTAATTAAATTTCAAAAACAACGAGAAAAGTATGGTTGCATACATAATTTAATTTATCAAATGATCAGGCTGTTCAAGCTGTAGGTATATATGTACTCGTGAAAGCCAAAGCAAGTACCAAAACAAATCTAATTTCAAAGTTATTAACCAAAGATCCTTTAACCGAAGTTTCAATAAAGTAGGTTATGTTATATCGCCGTATTATGTACTAGTTAGGCTTCAAGGCCTCACTTAAGATATATTTTGTTGAAATTAAACGCATTTTTCGGTTTAGATCGCGTGGTGAATATTACTTTTAGTGTTATTTCAATGCTCAATGTTTAAAGGTCTCTTAGGATTAACAGCGACACCTCTGGGCTCAAAGGTCGTAAAGGACATTAGGGCGTAAAGGACTTAGCAACACTGTCTTACTCAGTTTTTGATTCTCTATCGATCTGTATACTTGGCGTAGCGAAATTCGCAAAAAAATGGTCTTTACGACCCACCTATTTTGGCACGCTAAACAAACTTTTCCATAAAAATGGGTATGTAAATAACACTTAGTCACAAAAATGTGCTTACTGTGGTAGTAAAGTATATCAAAGTAAAGCAAAGTCTTATACGACCTAGAGTGTTTAATACAAGTCACCTCAAAAATAGGTTGTAAAGGACATCGTCTTTGCAAGGTGTCCTTTACACCCTTACATTTCGAAATAAAACATACACGTGTGTCCCTTACAGCCTTACATTTCGAAATAAAACATACACGTGTGTCCCTTACAGCCTTACATTTCTAAATAAAACATGACACGTGTGTCCTATACTACCTAGTTTTATTTTAATTATGTTCATCAACTAAGGCCAAAAATCAATGTAACTGAGCAATTGTCCCACATTTGTTGGAAGGGGATAGTTTCTAACTGTTCAACAAGCCCTGTTTAAAATATGGCAACCGAGCACCTCTTCTGAAGATGTCGAAACGTACAGGACCACCAAAGTTTCACAAAAAGAGCAGTAGCCAGAGCCAGAAAGAAGTTACAGTCACTGTATGATAAGTTAAATAAATGAATATTGCACGACGTTACACACAGCGCAGTCTAGCTCCAAACTAAGCACTAAGCTTGTACTATGGGACTAGACAACGGATATACTACATAATATACTTTTTTTTTGTGAATACATACATATGATACATAGAAAACACCCAGACCAGATACAAATATTTATTTTAAGCATAAATACTTTTACCCGGCGGAAATCGAACCTGCAACCCCCTGCATCGCAGTCGGGCCTTCCCCCGACGCGCCACTGAGGTCGTCGTGAGTTGGAAAGGCAGAAGCTTATTTATTAAATACCTTGTTTGAGGATCAAAGCGACGCAACATAGAATCCTAGACGTGCCGATGAGGCTATGCGAGGACCTCATTGTGAAGGAAAAATGGAAATCTTATTCTGCCAAGTTGTTTTATCAGCAGAAAAACAACTACATCCATCAAAACTTCACAGCATAAAGAATCGGAAAGCTGTTGCAGCCGATAGAGTTCTTATTAACACAAGGACGGCGATCGGTTCTCGTAGTGTGAGCATCTTAACCAACATTTTAACCCCATCCGCGAGACCGACGACATCCATGCGCAACGGAGACTGAGTGTTATTACACCAGTATTTCAGGGCAAAAATTAGATGCATGAGTATGGAAGTTATCGAGGTATAAAGGTATTACTCCACACCATGAAGCTATAGTGTGTAGATAATTGAGTGGTTAATCGACTCTCGGATCCGACAGAAGTGTACTGTCTCGAAGGGCGAGTATGGTTTCCGCCCAGATCATAGGTCTATATCCTGTTTTGTTTTTAATCTTTATGGAGAACGCCTTAGATGCCTTCAATACGAACTGATGTTGGTGACACTAATTATCCCTTCCCTCACAGTCAGAGTTTACCTGAGATTCGTCCTAAGCCCGTTCCTGTTAAGAGCAATACCAGATGAACTGACTTCGGCCCCCATAGCTGCTCGCTCATGTAGGTATGCTGATAATATTGAGCTGTCATTAGATTAGGAACGGCTACGGAGACGCGTAAATACGTGGAAGGAGTTGGTCGCAAACATCTGTTTGCAACTAAATTTTAGAACACTGATAGACACTTGGAATACCACGAAATCCACATCTGTCTGCATAGACAGTCATGTTCAGATATGAGCAGATATACCCGTTTAAGTATTTGGTAAGCCGGTTAAAGTGAAAGAACATGTCTATAAAATCATCATTAGATCTGTCCTTTTGTTCGATAGTGAGAAGTGGCCAGTGATTTAGTGACATAAACAGCAGTTGCGTATCACGGAGATGAAGATGGTGCGCTGGATGTGTGGAGTGATATGAACAGATCGCGTTACGAATTTCCGCAACTGAAGCAGCCCTCATGTTCGAGACATTACCTATTAATTGATTGACGGCTGGTACGATAAGTCTTGCGTAATGCAACTAGTTACGTGGAAAATAAATATTAGGCTATCCGCCCGGCCGTGGCAGATTGGAAAGTCACAAGAAATACTGGATTAACGCCGTAAATGACGAAAGCGTGGAAATGGCTTACCTGCACGCGCTTCCGAGAGGGATGCAACAGGGAAAATCACTCAGTTAATGATGATTAAACTTAAATTAATAATTTCTCTATACAACGGGTGATCCTTAAGACCCAAAAAAATGTTACACTTGTCGATTAATCCCTTATTTTGTTCAGTTTCGTGCAGTAAGGTGGATTTACGCACTTAGGTACTAACATAGGGTACAAATTTGTGGGGTGTAAAGGACACTTATTTTGAAATTTATGGTCGTAAAGGAAATTTATTTCGGTAAATACGGCACTAGGGTAATTGTTCAACACTGTCTTAGAAAATACTATAAATTCTAAGCACTTTCTTCCTAGGTTTCATTTAAATAGCTCAAGAAACGAAGATGCTACAGCAAAAATATTTTTTTTTTTAGTTTTTTGCTTCTCCTGAAAAGTCGCATTTTGTCCCTTACGACCTTTGAGCCCAGAGGTGTCGACATGTGATTTGTCATTCTTTTTATTTAATCATACTTATAGCGAACCTGGAGTTCTTCCAGCGCGAATAAACTGCTTGGGTCCTAAGGGGGTTGGTGTCAGGCAGGCGGTCGGCCGTAAAACGATGCCAAATCCAGTGCAGTAGGTATGGTCATTATGACATCAGATCTTATCTTTTATCGTTTCTTAGTTTGTATAATGAAAATCTAAAAAAACTTAGATAGACGGACAAGCGAGTGAAAAGGGGTTCCTTTTTTTAAATGTGAAGTACGGAACCCTAAAAAACAGATCCTTGTGGGTTATTTTATTAGATACTTAAATAAGTATACAGAAAATAATATATAATAATATTTTTTAAAGATAAGTACCTACCTATTACCACTGCTTGAACATCCGCTCATTAAATCAAATATTAACGACGTCAATAGGTACTCAAAACAAGTAAATAAAAATAACAAAAATATGAGTCAAAATGGAGATTTTCTCTCAAATAATGATGATTATGGGTAACAATAAGGTACTTGAAATAGGTAAGTAAATGTAACAGGTTCAAGATGTACAGATTCTGGAAGAGATACCTACTAAGATGGCGGCCAATAGATCATAATTATAGGTCCTTGTCCGGTTGCATAAAAACGAGCGAGATAGCATGAAATAACAATGATTTCTTTGATTCTTTCACAATGATTTCTTGTTAAAACGGTAATTATGTTCTCGTGAAATGTACATTCTTTAATCAAAGCACTAAAAAGATTTCCTTGGTACGTTTGACCAAACTTGAGTTTGCTCTCGTGTTGCCATACAACGATTTACCAATTTTATCCATTATACTCGACTTAACGATCGAAATTGTAAAATCTGAGGCTTTAATTGAAAATTACAACTTTGTAATTTTTAAAGAATAAAAAAAATAAGGTTTCATTAAGAAACGAAAGAAAGTTGTTTCACAATGTATCCGATGTATAATTTTAGATGGAGACCTAGAACGATAGACTGGAAACGGGACAGAAAGCTATCTAAATACAGAGTTTTGATTAGAATCGGTTTAGCAGTTTATATGAAGGGACAACAAATACACAAAATAGAGTAGGATATAGAACTATTAGATGGATAAATACTTTATTCGATTAACATCAATAATAGGTACGTCACAAAATTATAACTCGCTTAAAAACTAAAAGGAATTCTTCAAGGCATCCTTGGCATGGAACAGGGACTATTCCAGTTTATAACACACGCTATCTTTGTAATAAGAGACTAAAAAAGTCCGTAGATATAATTTCTCTTCGACCATTGGACACAGGCAATGGGCATTCAACTCACGTAGTTTTAGACAATGAGGATTTTTCCTAACACAATGGAAAATCGGGAGCGACTGGTGCCGTATTTTGTAGGTTCTTTGATGGGGCGTATTTTGTAGGTGCCATTCTTTGATGGGGCGACGCGAATATTTAATTATTGGAATGCCTTTTTCGTTTTAGATTTGTGTTGACCTTTTTTTGAATAATTAAGTTCTGTTGCGACCTTATTGATGCGTTGCGTTGCGTTGAGTCGTTGCAGGGTCAACGCTGCGTAGATCTTTACTGGGTGTTCCGAGAAGGGGGTATTAATCTGAAAGAGGGTTGTTCTGGAGGTCTAGGCGAACAACTTTTGTTATTATGTACAATGTAAATACAACTTTTAAAAAATCGAGATAGTTTTCGTCAATTTTGAGTTTAAAGTTTACGTGAAAATCAGCTGTTTTTTAGAGTTTGAGGTCATTGGCCTTAAGGTGCCCTTTTATTTAGTTTGGACTACTACAATCTAAACATTAATTGCCTTTATTTTCAAAAATAGCGGTTTCTTTTAGTGAACCAAATCCAAAATATTCGAAAAATTTGATTGAATTTCCAAAAGTCATAGAACAAAAGTTGTTTGCATAGACGTCTAAAACAACTCTCTTTCGGCCTAATACCTCATCCTTGGAGCACGTTGTAACGTGGATGAAACCGCGGGACACAGCGATAGTTATCGATAAATTTCACATTGAGGTGAGCCTACTTACATTACCTACATTGAATCCCCATAATAAAATATATAATAGAATATAAAAAAACAAGAGAAAGGCATGGTCATGGCAAAGAGTATGGCATTTAAAGTTTGTGGCAAAAGTATATTACCTCTAATAATATGTCTTTATCCAGAAAGGAAACAGTCGACTACACGTAGAAAACGAAAATGATTTAGGTACCCTTTCCTCTTAATACAATTTGCAAATTGTTTTATGAATATCAAGCCATCTTTATAATAACCTATCTACATAAGTAAATTATAATATTCATTATACACTAATTAAATAACTAGTGTACAGGCAGGCAACAAAGGTGGATAACCACTGCAATGTACCTATACTTAAATTAATACATAATTAATAAATTCTGTCACCATCACACATCGCTATCTGTCCTCATAATAATGCTACGCTTGTGTTATGGTGACTAGACAAAATATGTAATACTTATATTTAAACTTTTGGAATTCACACGATTTGTTAACTTGTTTGTGTGATCTCCTCAAAGTGTAAACATTGCGTAGTTGTCCTCTGCAGATTGTGTAAAAAGTTATTTACGAACACCAAAATCGTATGTACAAAGAAGACGGAAGAAACACCTACCGGTACAAGGTATCGTACACCCTTGAAAACAATATCCTGTTAAATAAATAGCTTAGATTAGGCCGCCGGCCGTTTAAAAATATTCCTATTCACACGCACACATAGAAAATACAAATTTAAACGAGCCAATAGCATCGCAACTAGGGCATGCAATATCGGAAGGTTTTCAATCTCGGGACGATATCGATATTAAGAGCTCAATCCCGGGATCCCGGGATTGATACTGAGATTTTAGATATCGTTAAAAAGGCGAATTTAATACAATACAAATGTGTTAAATTTAAAATATTTAATATATTTAATACTCGTGTGTGTCAGAATGGCTGGTTGTCTGTGGCTTTGATCTATGAGAGTTGATTCAAAAATTGCTACATAATTGCTTATATTTGCTACATATAACAAAAAATTGCTACATAGTATATATATTTAGAAATCAAATATTTTTTTTGACCAGCCATTCTGACGTTTGAATGGCTGGTCACCTCCTATTTTAAAGTCAGCATGCAGAGTTTCCCGAAATGTATTGCGTCAATAATTGCTACATAATTGCTTCATTCATCTAATTTAGTTCTAACTTCAAACATATGCTAAATAAAGGATGTAGCAATTATTTTAATTTTCCCAAGGAAAAGTGCCTGATAAAATAATCAAGGCAAATACTTAGTCATGGAGGTGTCAGTTTAATCGTTTAGGCTCTAGTAACTGTGTAAGTAACGCGATTCTTACGTTAAAAAAAATTATCTACCCTCAATATCTAATATATTGCTTATTTAGTTTTATTCGTCAATTAAATTAATATCTGCAATATATTAGATATTGAGGGTAGCTAATTTTTTTTGACGTAAGAATCGCGTTACTTTCACAGTTACTAGAGCCTAACTAAACGATTAAACTGACACCTCCATGACAAATATAGTATTTATTTGCCTTTATTATTTTATTAGGCACTTTTACTTGGGAAAATTAAAATAATTGCTACATCCTTTATTTAGCATATGTTTGAAGTTAGAACTAAATTAGATGAATGAAGCAATTATGTAGCAATTATTGACGCAATACATTTCGGGAAACTCTGCATGCTGACTTTAAACTAGGAGGTGACCAGCCATTCAAACGTCAGAATGGCTGGTCAATAAAAATATTTGATTTCTAAATATATATACTATGTAGCAATTTTTTATTATATGTAGCAAATATAAGCAATTATGTAGCAATTTTTGAATCAACTCTCATAGATCAAAGCCACAGACAACCAGCCATTCTGACACACACTTAATACTCCAGTGGTTTCATTACGTAAATAAGTTACCCCGAGGGCCGTCCACCCCATCATTTTGGAAATATGGCGGACAAATACCCTAAACCCGAAAGTGTCTAAACTTTCGCGCCAAATTCTAGGCGCACCACTAAAATGATGTTAGCAGAAAAAAATTGCATGCGAGCTTGTATAAAAAATAATTGTCTTAAAAATTGCAATGAATCACGTTACTTTTATTGTTTTAAACATTTTACCAATTCCCTACGCTTCTAAATCTTTACAGATCTCTTCCTCAGGGGTAGACTAATTTAGGTTTAATTTTAATAGTTCCATTCAATCATTCCATGAGGAAAAATATAGCTAAAAACCTTAATTTATACCCAAATAGTAAATTGCTCAAATCTCGATATCGGATCACTCAATCCCGGGATTATAATATCGAACTTTTGCGTCCGAGATCCCGGGATTACGATATCCCGGGATCCCGGGATTCATGCCCTAATCGCAACCCCTAATTTTATTTTCAAAATACCACCACATAACTAATTGCAAAACAAAAACTGACAAGGGATGATCAGCTGTGAGTTGGATGACAGTGACGTTTTGATGATTGACGAGTGAAGAGTTTCCTGGTGTTGCCAGTATATAAATACAAAAAGTACAAAAATTGGATTTTGGGGAATTTTGGAACGAAAGATATATAAAATGAATAACAATATGAAAACGTGTTCTAAATGTAAAAATACACTGCCAAGGCGAGATTTTCTAATTTGCTCACAATGTAAAAGACACTTCGATCTTGCATGCGCCAACGTAAATCCAAAAATATTTAATTTAATGGACAGAGACAAAAGGATTCAGTGGAAATGCGTAGATTGTAAGAAAAATAAATGTAACCCATCCTCAACACCGACTTCATCGACCTCGACGCCATCTACATCAACAGCGATGAATTTCAGTAGCCCGACTGTTGAGGTGGTGAATGTGAAATCTAAAGTAAATAAACAAAAAACAGAGAGTGAAATACTGTTAGAAAATAATTCACTACAGGTGTCAACTGGAGACATTAGCACGACCAGTTTACCTGGCGATACGATAGAAGAAATTAACACGAGTTTCGCAGAGCAGTGCGTCAAGGAAATTGAGGAGTTAAAAACTTTATTAACTATTGCAAATGAGGAAATAGATAAATTAAATATGGAAAATGTAGAGTTGAAAAAAACTATAACAAGAAAGGACAACACTATAAAGGCACTTAAAACTATCAGTTCCAATATACCACGGAGATCAATAACACCGAGAAAGGGTTTAAAGTCTCTACAAATGGAAAATAGTACCCCCATAAGTGATAATAAGTCGCAAGAAATAAATACTGGTGAGAAATCGACGGATGATATTGACATTAAATCACCTATCAATCATACAGAAGACAACGAAATATTGATCACTACAACGCAAGGTGAACGTAAAAAGATGCAAGACACGCAAGGAGAGAAATTAATAACGTCAAATAATAGTAGAGAGTCGAAGAGAGTAGAGATAGACTATACAGTGAACAATAAACGTAATTTATTCATATTAGGAGATGATCAAGCAAAAGGTTTGGCAGAATGTCTTTCTAATTCGAGGAAAAATAAATGGAACGATGTTTATAAAATATTTTCGTTAAATAAACCAGGAGCACAAGCTACGGATATACTTAGTTACTGCGATACGCTGAAGGATAGGCTCAACGTCAATGATAAAGTTGTACTTATTTTGGGAGCTAATGATACAAATCCAAACAAACTGATGAATGAGCTTAGTATAGCACTGTATAAGCTTACGATTCCTAAAGTGTACGTGATGCAAGTTCAACGTAGTCGCCACCTTAAAGAAGAAATGCTTAACTTGTGCATGTCTAATATCGTTGACATTCATAAGCACTGTAGATTTATTAGATTAAATAATTTATATAATGACAATGACACTAACATAGTACATATTATTGCTAAAGCTATAAATTACGAAATTGACTATAGTGACTATTATAACAAATACTTAACTTTTAAGACAAATAAAAAAGGTACAATTCCATATTATTTTAATAAAATGAAAAATAAATCAATACAGACAATTTCGAAAGATAAGAATGTGTTGAAAGATAAGAAGGGTACAATACCATACTATTTCACTAAGATGAATAATAGTAAGAAAGAACAACCTAAACCAGCAACATTTTTTCGAGGCCAACATTGAAGGTAATTTCTCCTTATTCCATCAAAATATAGCGGGGGCAATCAATAAGTCCAGTAATATAGAAATAGCAATTGAGGATTTAGCATCGAAAGGAATTGCGATAGAGGTAATTTGTTTGACTGAAACTTTTATAAAAGAGGGTTCAGAATGTTTACTTAAAATCCCAGGGTACATATTAGCTGCATCTTATTCAAGAAACAGTAAAAGAGGCGGCTCTTGCATATTAATAAGGAAAGAACTTAATTACAGTCAAATTGCCCTAACAAAATATAAACTAAAAAATTATTTTGAATGTTGCGGTGTAGAAATAGTGTCGTATAAACTAATTATCATATGTATATATAGAGTTTCAGGAAGTAAGGTTGATAATTTCTTAGAAGCACTGAATAAAATGCTACCAGACATATTATTGAAATTTAGGAATAAAAAAATAATTTTATGTGGAGACTGGAATATTAATGTTATTAAAAAAGACGACATAGCCTGTAAAAATCTGTTAACAATACTAGATAAATTTAATTTTTGTATTCACATCACTAAGCCTACTAGAGGAAAGGCATGCTTAGACTTAATAGCTAGTAACATAAAAAAGGTACAAGGAGATATACATCACTTGGCATTGTCGGATCACGAGACTGGTCAAACGATATCTACGAATCTTAAGAGAATTCCTATAGTGAGTACATGGTATGAATTGAAAAAAGATTATGGTAAGGAAAATATTACTAAATTCATTAAGTGTTTACAATCACTGACTTTCAGTGAGATGTATGAAAAAAAGTATCTAAATGAAGCATTTAACGAGTTCCATGATACATTTATTATGTTCTACAACTTGTGTTTCCCAACAATAAGAATTAAATATAGTAATCGTAGGAACAGAACACGTTGGTTAACAAAAGGACTTCGAGTAGCCTCGATTACAAAAAGACAACATTTTATGAGGTACAAAAATAAGAAAAGTGACAAAGAATACCATAAACATATATATTTTACTTATAATAAATTGATGAAAAAGTGTATTTTAATCTCTCAAAAAATTCAAAACAAAAAAATATTAACAATAGTAGAAATAAGGCTAAAGCAGTATGGGACATTATAAATGAAAATGTTAAAGATAACCGATCTACGAAAATTGACATAATTAGAGATGAAAATGGTATATTGACAGACGATCCTATAAAGATATGTAACAATTTTAATAGTTTTTTTATTAATGTTACTAAAAATTCAACATGTGGACAAATGAAATTTGATAGAATTGTAAACAAATCAATATTTTTAAGACCATTAGATGACATAGAGATTCTTAAAATTATAAAGTCATTAAATAATACAAACGCAGTAGGCTACGATAATGTTTCTACAAAGATTTTAAAAGAATGTGCGTTGGTAATCAGCAAACACTTATCGTACTTGATAAATATGTCATTCGAACAAGGTGTATTTCCCGAAAAGTTAAAAATCTCAATCTTGAAACCTCTCTTCAAGAAAGGAGATTCGTCGGACTTAAATAATTATAGACCGCTAACATTGATACCAATTTTCGCAAAAGTTTTTGAAAGAGCTATATTGTCCAGACTAGATCACTTTTTTACAGCAAAAAAAATTTTAAGTGAAAATCAATATGGGTTCCGGAAAAAATGTTCCACTACTCTGGCATGTTATAATCTCATTAAATCGATTACGAAATGTATAAATGACAAAGCCAAGGTTGCTGCTATATTCTTAGATATGACAAAGGCGTTCGATTTCGTTGACCATGATTTAGCAATTAAAAAATTTGAATGTTATGGAATAAGAGGAAATGCACTTGATTGGTTAAGAAGTTATTTAGAACAAAGACAACAGTACACTGAGATCTCTAAAATTGTAAATGATGAAAGAAAGATTTTTAGATCAGAAGTAGGGATAAATAATTATGGTGTTCCTCAGGGTAGTATATTGGGTCCATTTATTTTTCTGGTATACATTAATGACCTCCCTGATGTCACTAAACACAACTGTTTATTATACGCAGATGACTCAACAATTGTTATTACAGCAAAAGATGAAAATATCCTAAGGAGCGAAATAAGTAACACTTTAAATGAGATCAACATATGGTTAAGCAGCAATAACCTGCAACTTAATGTCAATAAAACTAATTTAATTCAATTTCATTGCTACCAAACTAAAACCAATAAACTAAATATAACTCATAATAATAATTTAGTACCAGAAGTAGAGAACACAAATTTCTTAGGTATAATTGTTGATAAAAATTGTAATTGGAAAGCTCACATAGACAAATTAAGTAATAAAATTGACAGATTTGCATATGCAATCAGAAAACTTAGATTAACTGTCTCAAAAAGTGCTGCTCTGAGCGCTTATCATGGATATGTTTCATCAATTCTATCATACGGACTTATTATATGGGGTAACTCGGTTGACATTCAAAAGGTATTTATAGCTCAAAAAAAATGCATACGCGCGATTTATGGAGCTTGGTACACAGATAGTTGTAAACCGCTTTTTAAAGACCTAAAAATCCTACCATTACCTTGCCTATATATAAAGCTAATATGTCTTTTTGTCAGAGAACATAAAGAATGTTTCAGTAATCATTCTGAGATATTAGAAAGATCAACCAGACATGGTGAAAAAATGTTTCATCCAAAATGTAGAATTACAATATTTTCAAAGAATGTACATGTTATGGCAATTAAATTATATAATGAATTACCAAGCGAATTTAGAGATTTACCCATAACATTATTTAAAAAAAGGCTTAATAATTGGTTACTAGAAAATTGTTTTTATTCACTTTATGAGTTTTTTAATTGTATGGCAGGTAAAAGGAAATATGGATTTTGACATTAACAGGACTAATTTTATTGTAAACTAAATTATCGCATGCATTTAATATTAATTTATAATAGACGTAATATAATAGACATAAGTAAATTTAATTAATTTTTGACAAAAATAATTTATATCTATTTTATTTTTGTTGATTTGGTACACACATATTATGTTAATTTAGTTTTGTTTTTAATTTAATTTTTAATAAATAACGTAATGTAGGAACGATGACCTTTGTTAATAATATAATTTAATTGTAACTCACGACTCGGTATGGTAACATTGTCAAATGCATGATAAAATAAAATGTTTGTGTAGAATATGTGGGTAGGTACTTACTAGGTACCTATTACATGAATGATTGATGACAAACAGTTTTACTTGTAAATCAATTTATCTTTTATTAATATTGTACACCTCAGAAGGTAATTGTGGTTGAACTGTATAAATATAGATTAATATCCTTTGTAACCTACAATTATGCAATAAATATCTTTGAATCTTTGAATCTTTGAACATCATTTTCCCGGGAATAATAATACGCGATTAAGACCCAGGAAAATGTAACTATGATACTTATATTTACTTTTGTGTTGTAAATACATAAGTCTCCGTGTGGCGCAGTGGTAGTGCACTCGCGCGGCAAGCGAGGGGCACATGTTCGAATCCTGTCATGGTAGAAATTTTAATGGTGTATTTCTCCTAGTAAATTATTTATAATTAAACAGATTCTTAATTTAAAATTAGTACTTATGTACATTTTGAGTCGCGCCAGGGTTACAACGTTTTGGAGTTTTTTTTTCTCGAACATATTTCAACAGTGGATATCTAATTTTGTGCCTGACTGTATCATTATAAATTTTATTGCATTGACCAGAACAATCATTGAAAATGTTAATGAATTGGTACAATCAGTCGTTTCGGAATAATTAATAAAACTGAGTATAATTGTGTGTAGAGTGATGTTCGAGTCAATTTGGAAATACATTTTGTTGAATTTTTAATTCGGTATGTTTTTAATTGAGCGTTAAATTTTGTGCGATCGGATCAGCTAGACCATGTTTCGGTTCTGCATTCAAATTCAAATTATTTATTTCAGCAACAAGGCCATAATGTTAGTGTACAAAAATCTTATAAAATATTGTTAGTAACATTGTTTTTATAAAATGTGAGTCCTGACCCATTTCCTCCAGATTGGGCTATTCAGTCGCTGAGTGATTGCCCTCACTATTGGTACTACCCCTCACCCTGGCCATCATTGATGCTGTCCTCTTCCTTAATATTGACCCATCAATATTGGCTTCGGCATTGGAGTCGGGCATTCGCACGACACGCCACATACGTTTTCAAAATAAATAACAATGGGATTAAGACCCGGTAAAATGCCGTGTGAATTAAAAAAGTTTATGTAGCAGATATACAAATTCATACAAAGCAGTCCGACCGAGCACAACCGAGTTAAAAAACCTGTCACTAAATTAATTAGAGTCCGACCAACATTTCCTCTCAATGTAGGTCGCGAACAAATTTAATCCACTACAGTTTTTTGCATGTCCCTGGGAACATTGTGTCCCTGTCAAAACATTGTTGTTAACAAGACGTGTTTGCTGGGATGTTTCGAAATCGGGCTTGTCGCGTTGAAGTACGACAAATTGAGGCAGCTGCGCTTCGGACAGTGACGAAAATACATGGTGTAGTGGTGGGCTGTTTTTATCGATAGTCGATGGTTTGAGATGTTGGGTTTAAAATGTTTGGTGTCGATATTGTAGGTAGAAACAGACGACAACTAAAGGTGGGTAAAAACAAGTCGTGTGAACTGTTTAGGTGCTAGGTACTGGCCTATTAGATTAGCAACGGTTTTCCATTAGCGAACAACGCATATTTTCGAAGATAATTTTTTTTATCGTAAACGGCTTTTAAACCCATAATGTATCTTGTTGAATTTCAAATTGTCGCCTTAATATACGCTAATAACTTATAGACAAAAACCTACATTATAATTACTAACCGTTACTGTTAGCATTATTATTAAAAAGCAGTACTTCCTAAGTGTGGATTAACACTAAGAAATAATGTTTACATAACCGTTACTATTGTTTTTTAAATTAGTTAGGACCGTCCAAAATTTAGCTTAAATTATAGTCAATTATGATGACATTTTAGTTGCAGTTTACCAACTAGACAAATCAAAATTGTCGATAAAAATACCTATGGTTAAATTATACTCAAAGTTTTAACAGTTATCTAATACATTGTCAAACCCTCAGACCACTTAGAAATTAGCCGTATAAAACTCAGTTTTAATGACAGTCTAAGTTCACAACTTAGTAACCACCCATAACTTCGATCCAGCTACGATAACAAACTGAACTAATAAAATAGTTTGATCACACTATAAATTTATCGTTCAATTAAAAAACAGTTCACAAAAAACCTTCGATAAACGATGAGTTTACCCAAATTCGTGCAAACTTTATCGATAAAAATGTACCGAGTTATAAACAGCACTAGCTAACTGGAATAAAGACATTAAACCAAGGATTATAACGCCATAATCATAACTCAATTAAATCTTTATATTTATGTTAGTAGCTAAATCAGCAAATAATTCGTTTTACGTCGAATAGGTAGGTTTTTGGAGGCGAGAGTAAAATTATTATGAAATGTCGGCTCGAAGCGTTAGAGTCCTTTTTAAGTCAATTTTATAGTTCATTTGCTGGTTGTTTAACGGGAGATTCAGTTGAATTAGAATTTAACTGGAATATTAAATGTCCAAGCTCAATGCAACTTTTATTTTACGTACAGTACGGTTTAAAAGTGGTTCTTCACCGTAGAGTTGTGAAATTGCTAATATCAGTCATTGATCTCAACCTTAACATAATATGATACGTAGATATGATTCGATTCTAAAACTTCGGCTTAATTTATATAGATAGATATAAACTTCATTGTACCAGAAATTTAAGAAAGGTGCGATGGGCGATCTTATCGCTAAAAGCGATTTCTACAGGCAACCTTTGGATGGACAAGAATTGTAGGAGGGGATGAAAACGCGTGATAGGAAATTCAATTTGGCTTATCAATTACACCTAAAAGCATGCAAGCCTAAGTGCATCTTATTTAAAGCAAAAGTTGTGCCTAACTCCATATCCTTAAACTCTTAAATTAAATCGAAATGGCGGCAAAGATTGATGGCGGACCAGGCAGGGTCGCCGCACTGAAATCTAGATTTTGCGACGTGACAGATGTGGGGTAGACCACAGAAATCCAGGTTGACAGTTTGACATCCAAAGGGTTCAGATTGTTATTGATTTCTGTGATTCCTTTATTTGCTTGCAAAAGTTATTTTTAAATCTAAATAGACTAAATAAGTAGGTCGGTACCTATATTAGTTTCAACCATGTGTTTATTAGAAAACTAGTGTTTTTTATATAGTTGTATAGCCTGCTGCTGCTTAAATTGTTATTGCGAGTCGCTAAACAGCAATATCACAAGTCGCCTGAATCAAAATCGAAAACACACTCAAACTCTGAAAATATGTTTATTCATTTGGTTATTATTAACATAACACTTTAAATCGTCGGTGACAGACGGACAGACAGCGAAGTCTCAGTAATAGGATCCCGTTTTTACCCTTCGGGTACGGAACCCTAAAACACCAAGTGGAACAAGTAGAAAGAGATATGGACAAGCTTTTATATTTAAAACGATAAGAGCTATTTACCGCATTGCACTCAGTACTGCGGTCGTATCCACACGTTCACAATAAATTACTTGAAAATGGCGTAATTACTTAATGTTGCCAGTGCATTATTTTAGTTACACAACAAAGCGACTCGAATATTAAATATTAGATTGGTAATTTAGGGTTAAAACGGGACCCCATTATTTTGTTACATACATAACAATAACTAAAGCAATTCCAATAGGGACTAGAAAAGGTATTAGTCAGTGTCTTTCATAGTATAGGTAGACCAATTTACTTAGTCACTATCCACCTGTCTAAGCCGCAACCAGACATTGCGAGACAAGCGTTGCGAATGGTTCGTCACGCACGCCTCAACCTGCGTGCTCAGCTGATACATGCTCAAGCTGAGCACGCAAACATCCACGCACAGGGTTCGTCACTAGAACAATAGAACGGAGCACATGGCTCGCACTGAGGCGGCGGCGTTCGCAACGATCGTATGACGCGAATGCTCACTGTGAGCACACACGTCCACACAGCCCGCGGCATGCGAGGCAAATCATTCGTAGCACATGCCTCGCTATGTCTGTACGCGGCTTCATCGACCAGCGTATCCGTGTTCCGAATGTTCCGACAAAAAACGGAGCAGTCACTGAAGTCGGGTCGGAATTCGCTGAAAAACTTCCTGCAAAACTTTTATTTCATGGTATTATATTACCAATAATATATTTCTACTTGGTGCCTTTTTTCTATATTTTCGTGTAGTGGTGCTCCTTACCTAGGTTAGAGTTTTCTTGAACTTCACTCTTGCTTGACAGACTCAGATTGACTGACTTCAGACTGCTATCACAGCGAAACTGTTTTCTTTTCACACACGTTATTATCAGTCTTGGGAAGGCGAACGCTCGCCAATCAATTATTTTAAAAATTACATTCGGAAGAAATTTTCCGCCCACCAACAAACCTAGCAACACCCGTATCCCTGATTGGCTTAAAATAACAGAGACACTATAATTTTAATGCAATTATGTTTAATTTTACACAATTAAAATTGTGATGCAGCTGTCAAAATCATTTAAACGTTTAAATTGTTGCCAGTAACAATATTATTAGTGGTTAGAGAGCGATACGTCAGAATGTTGATTGAATAATTGTTGGGTAGGTAATTTTAAACATTTGAGAGATTTTAGATAGAGTTTTCTTTTTACGATTTTAAACTTACATGGTTGTTTTCACTACAAATATTATTAAACAACGGGATATTTACCATACTATTTAAATTTGTTTTTTTAACGGAGTTCGGGATCACGATGCCAAAGATTGTGCGAAGTGGAGACGTAAAAGTAGGAAAGCGGACCGCGGGCTCTCGAGAGGGATGCAACCGGGAACATCTCTCGGATATTGATAATGATGATAGATTTCGATATTTCGCTAGTAATTTCAACCGGCATAAGGTCTCTTGACTTGATCTAACAACTGTTATTGCTATCAGTGAAAACTCGAGAAAAAGAAGTTTTGCCAAACACATTTTCTGTCACCCATCCAAGTGACGATCGCACCAGTCACCGCTCAACCTTCAGGATGCAAGAACGGCAGGTGCAGGTAGACACAAAACACAGTACCTACTACTGTACAACTTAAGTACAGTTGTTGATTTTAATAGTTGATTATAAAGATCTAACGATTTAAGGACGAGGCGACTCTTACCATTTCCATACAAACTCAATACCAAAATAAATTATGAAAAATAAAACGAAACATTTTTCAATGAAAAAATGTTTCTCCGTTTTATTTCATTTCGAATGAAAATTTTGGAAAACCTTGTGATGGGGACCCTTTAAAAGTAAAATCTTAATCCGAATAATATCGATATTAAGGTAGAAAACGAAATTTTTCATAATTTATTTTGGTATTAATTTTGTATGGAAATGGTAAGAGTCGCCTCGTTCTTAACCAACTTTGTATTTAAAGTGAGTCAGAGGGAATTTATAATTAAAAAGATGTATAGCCAAAATATTATGTTCCCAGTGGGATATGAACCCACGCCTTTCGAAAAGAGCTTAGCATGATGCGTGTTGTTAATAAACTGGCCAAGTGGTGCCGCTTTCAAGCTAGCCACCTGGCATTTTATGCCGTCATGAAAAAATCTAAAAATAGCCGATATCAAAGAGAATTGGTTACGATACCGTTGCTTCGGGCGAGGGTGACAAACTGACAAATACCGTAAACGTCTGAACACTTTTCTGTAGTGATATACAATCAAAGAGTAAAGGTGGCTATTCTGAAATGTTCGGCTTTCATGGACATCTTTCATAAAGACCCTTGTAATGTAAAATTAATGTCTATCGGTAGATATGTTCGTACAACTTGCCAGTACCCTATTCAGCTTTGGTTCAGTTAGTAGTATGTACTATGTAGTAACTAAGGAAAGCATGATGATGAGATAACCATAATAATTATTATAGTTGTTAAGAATTCTTATACTTTTTAAAAAAGCTGGACTAAAATGCCAACTGCATGAATTAAGGGAATATTAGTCGACTATTTCGTCTCTGGATACAGATATTTAGCCAAAAAATATGTTTATCTAATGAAATCTTTTATTAGCCATGCCAATGCCATTATTGCCATTTTGATTTTGAAATATTCTAAATTTGAATTTTATTCTAATTTGAAAAAAAAACCTAGAGGGGCATGGACATGGCAGATATAGGTTTTATGGCATAAACATATTAGCTCTCACGTCTTTATCCAGAGAGGAAGCAGTCGATTACGTTTGTATGGAGAAAGAGTAAGTAGACCTTTTTCCTAATATTATTCACTTAACAATCGATATTCTATCGAACGCTTCCCTATTACACCCTATGGTTATTTTTAATCATTCAGTAGGTAGAGAGGGATCGTCACGAGCGACTGTACACTGAATTTTAACATCAAAATCGTCTTAAATAAATTGCATTCCACAAACAGTCTGTACTGAGTATCAAGAATTATTGCTTCGCGTCTTATTTGATGAATTCAAGCGTACGATACGCGACCAGATTGTTTTGATCCGCTAATCCGTGCTGTGGTTGATTAAAATTAACGCTGTAATAGAGGCTGAGGCTCTGCAGACTGGTGGCATTGACTGCACTGTTAGAATTATAGTTTGTGCAGTTCATGTTAAGGGAAAGGATTCATGCTCTTTCTCCATACAAACGTATGGAGTTTTACTCATAAATGTAAATTGTAAAAATGTATTTTGTCTAAATGGTCTTTAATTTATTAATAGAATTTAAAAAAAAACATTGAGTCATGCATGGTAAAGGTTTAATGGCATAACCATGTTTGATCACATATCTTTATTTAGGGAGGAAACAGTCGACTACGTTTGTATGGTGAACGAGTAGATTAAGTATATTTGGGTTCTCAGGAGATTTTGGTCGATATGATGACGATGTTGTATAAGGCCATAAATGCTAAATGCATAAGGGTTCTTCATATTACATTTAGACCTTGTGGCATAGCTCTATGGATAGCTCTATGTGGATATTTACACAGACCGACAGCGACATGTGAAAAAGACGGCATCCGGCTATCCTTTAGGCATCCGGGTCTACAGTACCGTCAGGCCACTCGCTAGCATAATCGTCCGGGATCAGTTATAGACAGATCGTGTCCCCAAAAGCTAGTGTTTTTAATTCTCTATAAAGGAGAGCCGCCTTGTGCCCAAGTGACACTACCTATCGTCCAGACAGGTACCGGAGCAATAAAGCCGCTCACTCACTGGCACCTCTAAAAGGAGCTAACGACGACCTCGAAGAGGCCGGTAGAGAAGCCACCTACTACATTTCCAGTGTGATTTCCAGCTGTTTTGGCGCGTCAAGACAGCTCCAGTGTGGTACCGGAGCTGTTTTGGTGCGTCGAGACGCAGCAACAGGAAGTCAAAAGGCGGGTTCAACTATGACTTAGCGTGAAGGAGTCTTAAAAATCGCATCCGAAGCGACCATAGTCAGTATGCAGCCAATAACAAAAGATCTGCTAACATGATTAGGTGGTTCCTGCCGTCCGTCTGCTACTTCTTGTGAATTTCAGGGGTCTAGTTAAATTGGTTTTTGCGTTTAGCATCGCGTTTGAATGGTTTTGTTTCTGTTCTAATAGAAATAATGTTGTTTGTGGAATTGTTAAGAATTACAGTTTGTTCTGTTCTTTTAGGACAAAGTAAAGTGGTTAATTAGTTTATGTTTGGAAATGAATATAACAACATTTTTAAGTACCTCTTACCTAGGTTTAATAGGTACCGATTAGGAGCAAGTAAACTGCTTTTTGGTTTTACACATTGTTTTAAGAAGTTAGTGGCAGACGCCTACAGAACTTACTAGATGGCGTTACTAGTATTAAGTCCTGAATCGCACTATCAACTTTCTTGTAAGTTCATATACAACTCCCAATGAAACTTCGTCGCCTGCAACCTACCGAGCATAACCACCTGCCCGGTGGAAGATCTTACCATTGGAGGTACACACATTGTCGTACCTCGAATAGCCTTAAGAGGATAGTCTCCATTCTCTTTCTCCATACAAACGTCGTTTACATTTTCCTCCCTGGATAAAGACATTAGAGCAAATATGTTTATGCCATAAAACTTATATCATGACTATGCATCTACCTTTTTTTATTTTATTTTTTTTATTATTTTAATTAGAAAATAAAATAAATAAAAAGGTGGATGCATTGTCATGACAGATATAGGTTTTATGGCATAAACATATTTGCTCTAATGTGTTTATCCAGGGAAGAAAATTTAAACTACGTTTGTATCTTCTTCTTCTTCTCAGGGTGCCTCTCCAACTAGTGAAGGCTGGCAGTCAGTTCAGCATATTTTACTCGATCTCTTGCGAGGCTAAATAGTTTGGCGGCACTCGCTATTCCTGTCCACTCCCTGATGTTTCGTAGCCACGACTTTTTCCTACGACCAACCTTTCTTTTCCCCGCAACTTTTCCCATCATAATTAGTTGCAGTAGTCCATATCTGGGGTTCCTCAATAAATGTCCAAGATAGGCAACTTTTCTTTGCTTGATGGTTTGCAAAAGCTTGCGTTTTTGGTTGACTCGTCGCAGAACCTCCTCGTTCGTAACTTTGTATGGAGAAAGAGAATGGCGACTATCCTCTTAACAAACTTGGAGTAAGGTCAGAATAATTTTACAATTTTTGTTTCTGTCTGTGAGCTTTGAAAGTTCTTGACACGGAAAAAGACAACGCACGTTCTCACTACTCCGACCTTACTCTACGTTTATTAATAAGGCTATAAAAGTTTACTTTTTATTATAAGGTAGGTTAGAACTACGGTTCTAGATTGAGTTGTAGATAATTTAATTGAACACTAAAATCATAGTCACAAGTCGACATGTCAAAATGATCATGTATTTGTATAGGTACATTGCTCTAATTGGATATCTAAATGAATATGGTTTTGATTTAATCTATGCAACGAATTGAGAACCTCCTCCTTTTTTGGGAGTCGGTTAAAACGGTGTTTATAGATTTTTCTTCATTTTGCGATTATAACCGAAAAATGATCGCATATTTAGGTTTTAATCGCGTAGTGTTTACGTCAATTCGAAGAAGTGATTTGTAAAGGTCTCGAAACGTTTAGCGTTGAAACAATGCTAAAAGTAATAAACTCCACGCGATTAAAACCGAAAAATGAGTTTAATTTCAAACGGTATTTATTCCAAGCTATATAATAATATACCTACTCGTACATAAATAATATCTAAATTAAAATCACTCCCGTACTAAACCACAATTTATACCTTCCCTCTAACAAACATACCTAATTAACACGACCATTTGAAACTATTGCCGGTGACAAGCCACCTCATGTTTCATACGACACTGAAATTGTCTGTTTGTATGTCTGTGTCGTTAAAATATATGCGAGTACGTCTAAGCTTATAAATCACGTGCTTTAGACGGCTTATTAATATTTTGCTACGTCGATGTTGACTTTCTGGAAGTGTCTGGAATATTATGTTTTTTTAGATAAATCCCCGTGAAGCCGAGAGGAAGGACACATGGCGGACAAGCATGTCGAAGCTCACGAAGTCTCAAAACTTAGACCAGCCGCCCAGGACCTGGGTCAAAAATACGAGGATGCCCGGTCCCAGATGAATTGGGACAAGGGAAGGAAGAAGAATGAGAAGAAATAAATCAGAGGCAGATTTGCCCTTGGTTGATTCACCCTTGCAATTCCATTAGGTAAGACTTATTTGAAAGTATATGACGTAACGTTTGTTGAAATTTTCATACAACTTGTAGCTTGCAAGTTGCATCCAATTTGTAGGTGTGACGTCATACTTGTATAAAATAATAAATAAATAAATAAATATTGCACGACGTTACACACAGCCCAATCTAGTCCCAAACTAAGCACTAGGCTTGTGCTATGGGTACTGGACAACGGATGTACTACATATTATACTTTTTTTTTGTAAATACATACATATTATGATACATAGAAAACACTGAATATCCCATGTCTTCGGACCGTAGTGAGTCCTAGGACATGTTGGTTTCCTCACGATGTTTTCCTTCACCGTAAGAGCGATGTTATTAGCGCACATACATTTTTCTTAAAGAAAAAGATATTGGTGCGCGGTCGGCCTGGATTCGAACCCACGAGTCTCGGAATAAAAGTCGGGTATCTACCACTAGACCAACACCGCTCTCTTTAACAATGGAATGTCTAATGTCTAATGGAATCGCGCCCGGCTAAAGGTTGGTACTACACAGCCTAGAGCTGCCTAAGGTGGCTCGTGATGCTAACTAGAGACTTATAATTTAGTAATTAATTCAAAAGTTTTTCACAGAGCACTTTTCGCAACTAGTCCCATAACTGAACCTTTTTGGGTAATTTTGACGTTGGATTAATTACAATATTTTCATCTTACGAGCGATGGTGATAAAGCACATATTTTCTTCTTATACAGAAATACATTGGGCAGATTGTGAACCAAAATGTTCAGAAATAAAATAGGAGCACCGCTAAGGCATTACCGCTCTTATTAGTCTAAAGACATGGATGTGAATTGATATTTTTTCATTACAAAAGACGTTTTGCAAAAAAGATACTTACATCTAGTATAATTTATATCCATGTTGCTAATATAAAGATCTCTTTGCGATTGCAGAGGCTTGGCAAGAAAGGGACACAAGATTCCGGTAACGTCGGCAGCAAAATTGTTTATTAATTATTCATTGTCTTAATATTATATTTCGCCGTATTATCTGCTTAGTTACCTAATTGAAATGTCGCTATGTATTTATTTATTTATCGAGGGTTACGGTGAAGGAAAACATCGTGAGGAAACTGACATTACTATAGAACCATGGGTTGAAGGTGAAGGGATGGAGTATTTGCCACTCTGGAGGAGGCTCCTGTGGTGTCTTGCTGTCTAACCCCACTGACGGCCAAATACAGAAACGCAACTCAAAATTTGAGTTCTACTCAAACAACTAAGCACCTCTCAAATTCCAAACTTCCCATACTATTTTTAAATTTAGAAGCTGCTCAAATTATTTAAGTAGGTACGCGTCAAATTTTAAGTGTCGTTTCTGTATTCGGCTGTAACACTCGTATTTATAGTCAATTGTAAGTACCTAATTGCTTTTCTTAGTAACTTGTCTATCACATTTTCGTTGATGTTAAAAATCGCTAATAAGAGCGAGACAGGGCATTGTTTAGCTAAAGTAATTACTAAGATTAGTCTATAAATACGCATGTAAGAGGAGGCCCCTACCCTACAGTAGGACAATTTTCGCGGTATAATATTATTATATTAGTTGTAATATTATTGACTTCTAATATTATTATCTGGTTTTAGTCTGGCAAAATATCTTTTCTGTATGTATGTAGTATGTTTGTTCCTTCTCGTCTACAGGTCGCATTTCTTAACCGATAATGATGATCGCGAGGAATACTGTTCGCAGAACTGCTATAATAGTTACATTTTGTGATTTATTTATTTATTTTTAAACAATATTGAATTGTTTGTTGATTGTCTAGCTAACTGTACATCACACAGGTACTTAGTCTATTAGTATTTGTCTCCCCATCTAGTACCTACCTACCTGCATAAAGTCTCTATTAAGGTGACAGTCTACCTACTCTTTTCTCCATACAAACTTTACAAACGTAGACGTAAACTGTTTCCTCCGTGGATAAAGATATTAGAAAAAATATGTTTATGTCATTTATAAGGATATAAGTCCTATATCAGCCAAGACCATGCCCCTACGATTTGATATTTTTCATTTACTAATTTTTAGGAATTTTATTTCTATTCTAATTAGAAAATGAAAAAAACCAAAACGTAGGGGCATGGTCATTCAGATATTTATAGGTTTTATATCATAAACATATTTGCTCTTATGTCTTTATCCGGGGAGGAAACAGTCGACTACGTTTGTATGGAGAAGAAATAGGTAGATTGTCCTCTTAAACTACACTACAAATAGCTGGGTAGTATTTTGAAAAACAAGTACCTACCTATTAGATTAAGTAATAAAAACTAAATTAAAAAAGAGGAACAAGGCTTGATTATGTGTTACCTACACATACCTATATACCTATTACAAATAATCGTTAATTCACCATGTCACGTGGATTCCCGTTTGGCGCAGTGGTAGCGCACTCGCCCGGCAAGCGAGAGGCACAGGTTCCAATCCTGTCACCGCATTTCTCCTTGTAAAATATTTCTAGTTTAAATTAACTGACTATAGTTACTTACCTACTTAATAATAATAGCTGCGTCCCGAGGTTTCACGCGCGTAAGTCCCGATCCCTTGGAAATATCGGGATCAAAAGTAGCCTATGTTACTCCTCGATAATGCAGCTTTCTTTTGTTAAAAGAATTTTTGAAATCGGTCCAGTTGTTTTTGAGTTTATTCATTACAAATATACAAACACACACACACATAGAAAAATACAAATCCTTCCTCTTTATAATATTATAGCATTATTAATCAACGTGGAATAAGGTCGGAGTCATTTTAATACTTTTTGTTTCTGTCTGTCAACTTTGAAAGTTCTTGTCACGAAAAAAGACAAAGCATATTCTCACTACTCTGACCTTTTTCCACGTTTATTAATAAGGCTATCAGTGTAGATGTACCTAGATATTAGTGTTTAAAATTTGTAATGCACAAACTGTAGTGCCTCGTCCGCCTTATCCGGGGCTATAAAACGGAACGATTCTCAGTACTTAGTTGATTTGCAGTTTGCACTAATAGTGAATATTGAAGTGGTTCATTATAATTTCAAAGCTTGCGACTGGATTTTATATTCTTTCTGGTTA
Source organism: Idaea biselata (assembly GCA_958496205.1). Taxonomy (NCBI): domain Eukaryota; kingdom Metazoa; phylum Arthropoda; class Insecta; order Lepidoptera; family Geometridae; genus Idaea; species Idaea biselata. Next base: position 10,741,664 of record OY292402.1, read on the forward strand.
GAAGGAACGGCGGTAAGGTTGCCTGGATGAGATCGCTTTTAGCGATAGGGCCACTGTACCTTTTTTATAATTAGCTGTAAGTTTTTGTTTATGATATCCGCACTTGCCTTATTAATAAACGTGGAGTAGGATTGGAGTAGTGAACGTGGAGTAGGGTTGGAGAACATGCTGGACCCGTATTTTTGAACCACTGGAATTAAATTTCGCATGCTTAGTCTCGCTCGTTGTGTATGTGCGTGAGCGAAACCGCGAGACGCAGCTGTGATTAATAAACATGGAGTAAGTTAGAGTGATTTTACCACTTATTGTTTCTGTCTGTCAAGTTTGAAAGTTATTGTCACGGAAAAAGACTTTCTCCATACAAACGTAGTCGACTGTTTCTTCCCCGAATAAAGACATTTAAGCAAATATGTTTATGCTATAAAACCTATATCTGCCATGACAATAGCCCTACGTTTTAGTTTTATTCATTTTCTAATTAGAATAGAAAAAAAAAAACGTAGGGACATGGTTATGGCTCATTTAGGACTTGTGGCATAAACATATATTTTCTAAAATCTTTATCCAGGGAGGAAACAGTCAATTACGTTTGTGAAGTTTATATGGAGTAGGTAAAGAATAGGTAGACTGTCCCCTTAAGAGGGCAGATTAGAAGAATTATAAATCTTCTAAAAAACCTGGTTTTTGTGTCAAAAGAAAACAAAAGGAAATATTTTTTTACAAACGTATTTATTTTTTTATTGTGCTCCTCATAATTATTATTGGACGTCATCGTCCTAAATTTCATACTTATGTGTTCATTTTAAATATTACGGTGATCCAGATGTGTAAGTACAAAAATAAATAAAGATTATAATATAAATTAGGGTACATAAAAAAAATGATTTTATATAAGCATAGAAAGAAATGTTGCCCATGGCTAATACTTTTAAACACGAGTTTCTTCAACCAATAGTAAAAGAAAAATTTACAATTAGGAGATTTCTCAAGCATCATTTCTTTTTTGAAGTCAGGTTTCGTTAATACTTTGACTTTGCTATTGATAAAGAAACTCGGTGTAAGTGAATATTTTGAGATAATAGTACCGAAAACGCTTTTTAAGCTTTTAGGTCGCTAAATTTAACCTATATCTGTAAGTATTTATAGTGGAAGATTAAAAAGGTCGGAATTTCAAAGTTTTTCATTAATCTTTGAGCTCTACAGCATCTATTTTTTACGTCATCTACATTATACGAGCGATGTTCCCGGTTGCATCCCTCTCGAGAACACAGAGTTCTTTATTTTATAGGTTTTTATCCGCTTCTTTATTTGGAATCTTCTTCTAAAAATGACGCTGCTAGAGGGTGTTCAAAGTGTCCGACATAAGTCAATTGTTGAAAACCATAGATGATACAGAGAAACTGTGATAGTAAACATCAAATCTTTTTTAGTTAAAACAATTATTATTTTGGTATATCTAGATCATATTGTTATTGCTTGACCAATTATATGATCTAGAGTTGTCCACAAACATAGTAATGTTGACGAAATTTTATTTATTTATAAGGAAATCCAAAAGTATAAATTTAGTTGTATCACCAGGAAGTAATTACAGGATCTCACGAACAAATATTACAACTACACACTACAATATTTATAACTGGTATCCATAACTGTGGCCATTGCGACTGACTATCGGTTCTGTCGTTCATCCTGATGATAATTACCTATAATTGAATTAAGTTCATTTAATGCCATAAGGTTTTAAAATAAAAATGAAACACAGATTTAAACGGACGCTACATAACCTGCCCCTAAAGAACGTTTTCGGTACATATAAAAGCATCTTAAAAAAGGTTTCGTGTGTAAATTATTTCTACTAAAATTGAAATAAGTGTACTTTGTTATTGTACTTAATGGGAAAAGTAACTTTTCATAGAATTTGTTTCATTTTTGCAAACTTTTAAGTTGTCATTGGAGGATTAGGTATGATAAATGAAAAGGTACTTTTTCGACACTGTTTTATACTACGCCTTGATTTTTTCAGCTTGAGACAAAGTCATAAATAAAGTTTTGCTTAAAACGTTATTTTAGTAGTTACTTTGACTTCATCGGACTATTAAAGTAAAAGGCCGAAGTAATCCAAGATCGCTAGATTCTGAAGTTTTGTGTAACAAAATTTGAATTCAAAACTCGAAGTCTGAAATTAAACTTGATAGTTCTGAAATCGGATTATGATATGGTTATAAAATTCAAATTACTATCATTAAATAATTATATTAACTAATTTTGTACATTATCTACATACTCAAAAACAATTTACATCATTATTTTTTACATGAGAACCGATTTTTACAAAAGTCACAATTTGTGATCTGATCAGTGATATTTTTCAAAGACTAGTTCAAAATAACTTACTAGGACAAAAGTTCTAATACTACCTACCTAAATATAGTCAAAAGATATTTTGTACAAAATAATTTTATTTAAATTTTACATCTTTCTAATGGAAATTTATTCAAGATTACAAAAATGTACTCCCACTTGAAGTCCACGTTGTCTTTTCGGCGATATAACTTGCAAAGTATCGTTTTATTGAATAATTGATAGAGGTCGGACGCCATGAATCATTTATGAGCCAGTTTGTGTATTTACCAAAGATTCTGATAGCCAAATATTGTTTCAGAAGATATTATCATTTGCTTTCACTCAAAGGGCATTCTTGAATATTTCATTGTCATTCGTAATGATCCGCCTCTAACTAAGGCAGTCGGCCAAAGTTACCACATTCACAATTCTGCCAACAAACTTAAGAGTACGTACAGTTTATTTGAATTATAACAATAAACCTGATACAATAATATCACAAGATTACAGAATTTGTATCCGTTTCTCGCCAGGAAGGACCTAATAGAATTTCTTACAAACCATCTAATAGAGAATTCTCAAGCGACAGTCATTCGGTAGAGTGCTAAGAAGTCCAATCGAGTTTCATTAACATTCATGCATATTCGACAGTGACAAATTCCTGTCTATGTATAAACATAAATGAAAAAAGGCCATTTGTTAGGCTTTCAACTACTAAACGCATAAACTTGATTCAACACTTCACATTAAATCAATTTAGAACTGATATGGCACTCCACTGATTTCATGACATCGGTATTTCTGCTGATAAACGATGTCTGGATGAGGCTCTCGTTCCGCAAGTACCACAAGTGTTATTGCTGTATCCTGAATCGGAACCGAAGGAGGAATCCCCACTCGGAGGCTTGGGGGATGCTCTGGGACCTCTCCAGCAGTTGATTCCAGGTAGTTCTCCACCTGGCCAAGCGCCTCCAGCTCCAACAGGAATATTCCCTTGAGGCCTCGCTCCGACCGTTCCAACTTGCGGGTATAACCTTAACAACGCATCCAGTAATACACCTTCATGGAATTCTGAAGCATCTGGCGGATGGACGTGACGAGGCATTCTTTGATGTGCTCGTCGTCTTTCTAGTGATTTTGGTCTTCGATCGAGGCGTTGCTGCCTCGGACGATGAGGAAGAGATTGTGGTGCTGGTGGCCGAGAACAAGTCCGACATGGTGCCGCTTCTCCGACGAGACTGAGCTCGTCTTCTGCGAAGTGGTCGTCGCTGTGGAGAGAGTCATCAGACCGGTGAGGGAGTTCTTCATATAAGGGTGCTCCACAAGTGTCTCCACCGCAGGAGTTGCCTCCTCGCCAGGTTCCTCCGGAACCGCACACGAATACTCTTCCAGGACAGTTTGGTCGCTTCGTTTCTACCATCTGTAAAAATGGAATTTTGATCATTAGCATTAATTTTATATACCTATGACTAATATTAGTTCCTGTATGATTTTACAGGTGTATATGTGGTGGGTCGGAAGATATCATTTTTTTATAACTAAACATAAATAGTAATGCAAACAGTTAAAAACATATGAATTGAATTGTATAAAAAATCTTTACATACAAAAGATTATATTACTATGCAATTACTATGCTATTCCCGACTAATTTTGTAGGTAACTAAATAGTATTTTAGTTACTTAATGGATACATAAAAATGGCATACAATTGCAAATTACTAAATAACTTTGAAACAAAGTTACCAAACAAAATTTTAAAGTCAATTAAGATATCTCGAGCAAATAAAGTCTAGACTAACAACAAACAGATTTGCGTTAAAATAAACATCAAAGTTATCATAAAATTGTTTTGGCAATTAGAATAAAATATTTAACAGATTTTATTTAGTAAATGAATGTTTTTGATTGTTTTCGGACACTGATTGCAAATTTCTTTACCTAGTTAATTAAATGCTTGAATAAATAAACAGGCTAACAGACTGACAGCATGAATGCAGATTTCTTATTCACAATTTTCAGGGTTCCGTACCCAAAGCGTAAAAATGGGACACTATTACTAAGACGAGGAAGTATCAGTAGGTAAAAACTTATGACAGATGCGAGTGTGTACTCCTGAAAGGTCTTTGTTCTCAAAACACAAAAACCACATAGTTAAGTAATTTCACTCACTCTGCCTGGTTATTATAATTAGGAAATTAAGATAACAACTAGGTGAAAATTCGGCTTGCATTTATTTGGTAAATTAGATATGAAACTTTTGACGTAATGAAATTAAAAGTAATCATCTCTGTGATAATAATAATTAGTTGTTATACACTGAATACTTTCTGGGTCCTTCATTTCTTCTCATCTCATCTCATCTCATGTCCTAACATTTTCTTTTAAATCTAATAATTAATATAGCTGAACTAAATAAACGTTAATGTCGTTCTGTTAGGAGATTACTCAACTACACCTAACGTATGTGCAACCCAAAAAAAAAAGTTACTTTTATGTTTTTACGTTCATGCCGTTCGTCTGTGAGACCTAAATAAAATTTATAGGTAGAAATACAAATGAAAAACGTAAATAGCGTACGTGTATGAGAATTAATTAGATTACTAGTACTAGAACGTTTCTTTTCACTAGACAAGGTGACACGATTGACCTACAAATCTAGAATATTTATTATAAATCCTTCTACCTACATATTATTAGATAGATAGATAAATATATGAACACTTTAACTTAAAAACCAAAACCCATGGCCGCTGCAATATATAGTTTTTATTAGAAATGTAGGTTTTATGGCATAAACATATTTGCCATAATGTCTTTATCCAGGGAGGAAGCAGTCGACTACGTATGTATGGAGAACAAGTAGATAGACTTTCCCTTTAAGTAAGATTGGAGTGCAGAAAGTGTTCAGTTACCATATTAGGTAGGTATTTAGGCATGTAGAATAGGGCTAACCCATCTCTTCCCGTGAGAGTTGTAAAAGGCGACTACGGGATCTGGGGGAGACTAGCGAATCAACGACATCGCAAACTTAAAGCGAAGATATGCGGTAACCTCCTCCCCTTTTTTATTATTCGTAGAAAAACCCATTTTTTGTCTGTTGTAGATGTTGTAAAGTTCAACGTTTTCAACGTTTATGGACGTTAATATCTAAATAACCGTTTGAAGTTGGTTTATTTTTTTTATTTTCTAATTAAAATAATAATAAAAAATAATACAATGAAAAAAAATAAAAAGGTAGATGCATAGTCATGACAGATATAAGTTTTATGGCATAAACATATTGGCTCTAATGTCTTTATCCAGGGAGGAAAATTTAAACTACTTTTGTATGGAGAAAGAGAATGGAGACTATCCTCTTAAGAAATTTGAAGTACCTACCTCTCTAATAATCCCCAAAAACAAAAAAAATTGATATCCTTACCTCCAATTGTGGTTCGATATCAGGTCGATGCGGCAGAGGTGGTCTCCGTGGCAGGTCCTGAAGGTCCTCGTAAAGAGGAGCGGGAGGAGGTGCTCTCCTCGATGACCCTGTTCCTTGTGACGGCTGGTGCGCTGACGACTTTGAAGGTAGCAGGTTTGTCACTTTCCGCTTGTGTCTGTTGAGATAGGGAAATAAAGAAATTAAATAAAATGTATTTTTTAAATGTTTACTTAGCGACAACATAGGGAATATAAACTTTTATCGGTTTTCGCGATGTTATGAAATGGAACTTATTTTTGGGGTTCCGCACTCAAAGGGTAAAAACGGGAACCTTTTCCTAATATTTTTGATCTGATATTGTTTGTTAGATATTGTCTCTAATTTTTATTTGATTTGCAATCTAAGACTTAGCACGCGTAACTACTAAACCGACAAACTAATAAACAAAATATTAATATATTTATTATTATAAAAAAAATCTGATTTTACCTATTTCTACTTCTTTTTGAAAAAACCCCACGATAGTCACGAATTGTATTTTTAATTAAATACCAGTAGAATCTTTATGTCCTTTCTATCTTATAATATAAGAATAGATATAGAATTAGTTCGATAATTTAATAAGGATTTCGAAAACTTCCTGTCTTTCATTTTGTTCAATACACCATACAACCTGCCGGTTATTAATATTTATTATAAAGCAATTACGCATTCTTGATCCTTGCAGATGTTTTACAAAAAAAAGTCAGGTAGTAAACTAGAGGTTTTTTGATGGAATAATAATGTGGCTTCATTGTATTAGAAATAATTGCTTTATCGGTTTGTGGTTTGAAACAGATATAATATGATACGATTTCATTTAATTTATTGACTGCGTTGTGCTCGACGGTTTTACTTGTGGAAAGTCATTAGCTATACTTTGTTTTTTAATTATAGACTACAATTTGACATATCTTCCTGAAGAAAAAAATGTCAAATACAAAGAACCTACACGTCAGATATAGTCTGAAATTTGAAAACGCACTTTAGGTACCTACATATTAAATTATAAACGTAAGAACATAATTGGTAACAAATGTTAATGCGTATTTTATTGTAAAGAAGAATTACTTTTTGAATAGAACTAATGTACGCAATATGTACGAACTATGTTCTTATTTAGAACTAATGTAACTTTACGTAAAAATAGTTCCAGTCTCCTACCAAAAATCTTTTGTCACGTAATCGTTGCAGGTTATAAAAACTAGGTAAGATTTTTGGAATTGTGAACTTATCAAGAAGCTATATTGCTAGCAGCATCTCTACTCTAAGACTTCCCTTTTTAGACCAACTAAATGTCGCCTGGGCCTGTTACAGTTATGGTCCGAGTCTCTTATTGCCATTTTCTACAATCGTCGGAGTCAATCAGAAAATAATACATCCTATGGTATTACGGGACTTCAAGTAAAACCGCGACGAGTTTCTAATATCGATTGTCATGACAGCAATAATTTAATAAACTCCAAACGCTTTGAATACCGTACCACAGGGGCACAAACAGGCGCATAATTAATAAACATCGATAAGTATCAAGACAGTTAATTTTTATCACAAGCCGATCATAATTTTAGTAAACGAGACAAAGTTTATCTTCGTTGAATGCAAACATAGGCGAAGCACCGGAAGATAAAGACGTGTGTGCAGTAGAAGCTATGGCTATATACGAGATATAAAGTTTAAGCTATCTTTTGTTTCTGCTGCGGTCGTCTTTTGTTTTCGTTTCGATCGCCTTTTGTTACCATACCGGTAACCTAATCAGTCACGCTGACTGTTTCATGGATATAGTTGAATCAGATAAATTTACCTATTTCTACTTACTTTTAAATAACACCACGTTCATACGGCGAAATGGCAGAATATAGCTGGGGAAAATGTGTTAACAATGTATATTTTTATGTATGTACCTACATGTACGTATATTCCATGAATAAATACTTTGAATTGTATTGAATCGTTTTCGTTTCGATCGTCTTTCGTTTTACTACCGATGTGAGCCCAGTTGACTACTAGTAACCTAATTTTTAATGGTCAACTGGGCCGACATCCTCAAAAACGTCCATAGGTACAGTTGACCACTAACAATTAATTAGAGAAGGGGCGAATGGTTCCAGAATGGGCGGTTCCAGATTTTTTTGGGTACTTCGTACACGAGACCAACTCTTACTTGACCGGTTTTATTATAATCCGTTAGGTAACTTCGAAGTTGTTTTAGTCTTACGTACACTTAAGTTAAATTTGTACCTACTTTAAAAAAGCCAAGCTAAAAGCTAAGTTAGCTAAGCTATTGGAGGTACAGCTTTAAGTTAAGCTTAGCCGGCCGACGACACCCGCTAAGCTACGACCACCCACTGCAGACCTTATGCTGTAACGGTCTTGAACTATAGTTGGGATGATGTGAATTTGTCTTTTTTCTCTTTGAGACTTTTATGTGCGTTTATTAGATTTTTAAGAGTTATCAGTGGGAGTGTGCCTAGTTGATTTTCGACTAGGTTTTTTTAAATCAGGAACTTAGTCAAATTTAAGCAGATCTGGTCCTAAGCCGAGGGTGATATTCTTGTTCAACTGCTTTTCATAAGTGACCTAGTCTCATTTATTAGGGTTTCGAGTCCAAAGGTCGAAACTAGACTCTTTCACTTTAGAACAGTCTGTAAGATAGAACAGACTGTGAGATATGATTAAATTTTTTAATTTATTTAGTGTATTTTTAAGTTTGTTTTATAAGTAAAATTATTTAAATAAATAGGTATATAAAAAAACTTTTAAATATTTTATAACCAAAAAACTATCTCTTTTATAATGTCAACGGACAACCAATTCAATGCAACCGCAGTACAGTCCCAGACAACCTTCTTATCTCTTATCTCATTTTTTGAGATAAACCTATTCTTTATACGACAAATACAGATTAAGAAATAACCCTTATTACACAGGGATAAGCCCCGTAATCCCCTGGCGATAACTTTGACTTACGACCTTTGATACCTTAGTGTTGGGAAACGTCTCATGTCGATAGCCCTAATAAGATAAATCACGTTAATTCTGACGGACGGACCGCACTAAACTTTCTTTGTAAATAACTCGATTTTATATCGAGATTTTGTAAGGTTTGGTAAAGGGAAACGGAAATATTAATGACTAGTAGCGTCCCACTGTTTTGCCTAAATAGTTATATTTATTTATTTATCCTAAAAGTTCTGATCCCTTAGGAATACGAAAATAATGTTCCATATTTACTGCAGTATATTTATCTAGTTTACAAATAAACACAAGTAATAATTTACCTATTTACCTACCTAGCTTCTTGTGGGTATTGATATTCCTAATAACTTTTGTGACCACCAAGTCACTATTGAATAAGTCAACGCCTTTTAGGTAGGCGTGCTACATGTTAGTCTTCATCGTCACTTAATGCACTATCTGGTCGTATATCACCTAACAAAATCAAAATACACTAACGCAAAATTAGATACGACACTAAAATTAATTATCCTGTGAAATTCTGTAGATCGTACAAATATTTTTATTGCATTGCGGAAATCGAACCTACAACCTTTTACATCGCCCACTGCATTATGAAGGACGCCGTTAATGATTACCAATTAATAGTCACTATAATTTTAGTCACAAGAATTTTGTGCTTCTGTTGTACAATAAACAATAAATTAACGATAAATTTTGACCACCTGTTGTGATTTAATATGGGAAAAAAATACCTTCTTTCTTTTTTTTTTCTATCAAACGTAAAAAAAACAAAGCCGGAACAACCACCATAACATCAAATTCCTAACGATATGACTTCACTGATTTCAAAAATAGAACATTGTCCCGCGCCAAATTAATTTAGACAACGTTTTGTCGATAACCACAGAACCGGTATCGGATTACAAGCTGCAATATCGATAGCAACTCGCCCATCACTAATCGCTTGAGACATGCTGTAAGAATGATTGACGCAAGTTCATATTTTAGTTGATGTTTTACGTGTTATAATTAGGCGATGGTGGAATGGACACGGTGTGGTTTGTAACACTTTTTTCGGAGATAAAGTTTTTTTTTCTATTTCAGTGTGTAACAGGAAATTCCTAATTAATTTTTTGGACGTGGTTTTATATTAAGGGGTAACTAAATGAGTAGTAAGGCAAGTAAACCGTACCTCTGAGGTACGCTTTCTAGTTTTAAACCTTTTTTCACTTATTCATCTAGTGAGATAGTGGCGGTCTACTGAAATTTGAAGAGTGTTCTTTAAACTTGAAGATGTTGCATGTTTCATTTAAACTTCCATCATTTTTACTTAAGAGGAAAGGATACCTATACCCTTTCTCCGTACAATCAGGTTTTATGGCATAAACTTACAGCCTGGCTAAAGACATTAGAGCAAACTTATCATAGCAGAATTGGTTTTATGGCATAAGTTTATGCCATACCCGTATGATTTTTTAAAGAACTATATTCTGATTAAAATAAGAAGTAGGTTATATAATCCTGTCCTATCCTACTAATATAATAAACGTGAAAGTTTGTATGTATGTATGTGACTCTGTTACTCTTTCACGCAAAAACTTCTGATCCGATTGCGATGAAACTTCAAATATACATAGCTGGAGACCTAGAATAACAACATAGGCTACTTTTTATCCCGATATTCCCACGTGATCGGGCCTTACGCGGGTGAAACCGCAGGGCGCAGCTAGTAATTTATAAAATAAAATAAATGTCTAATGTATCTTTATCCAGGGAGAAAACTGTTGACTATAATTATCATCAGCAGGTATTCTTTCCTCTTAAAACTTATTTAACGGTGGTCTTAATTATTAACACCCAATCAATAATGTTGCGAATGAATGAACACACCTTTAGGCCTCTAAAGGTGTGTTCATTCATTCGCCTTAAAGTGTCAAAATACCATGAGGTGTCCAACCGACGAACAAATCACGTCAAAGGGTCCTGATTCCTGATAGAGGATTATATTTCACATATCAACTCACACCAGTGACTAAACTGGCTATCTGTTGGTTGAACGACTATTACAGAGCGCCGTTTTACCTCTTTATTATATTAGAATAGTTTAGCAGCGCGTATTACCTCTCACTGTGCAAAATTCCACAATTAAGCGGTGGCCCATTGAAGTACTGACAGTGCAAGGAGCTGCTTTCTAAACATGATTGATTAGGTATTTCTTTATCGTACACACTTTAAAAATTACAAAAACAAACAACATCTTAAATCTAGATGGAACAACAGGCGTTTCGCTTAAAGCTTCCAGGCAACCTTTGAATGGACAAGAAATCACAGGAGGTGAAAATAGTAGAGTGTATAGACATAAAAATGTAACATGATGAATTGGTAGCTCTACTGCAGTTGTCATGGTCAGAGGCACAGGTCTCAAAATTTCTAAGCTCTTTGATAATACGAGTACCTATTTTTCTATAATAAAGGAAGGAACTGTCATATTATATTATGTATGTATGAGAGCAAATACTTTCAATAGTAACTGATGAAGACTATCAGCCTTAGACCATCGGTGAAATTTAACTACAGCACGTCTGCGGTCTTGGATTCAGTCAAGCGAATTCCGTTAAAACCCAAAGCCCTCAGATTGAAAGGTAGATTTCAACGATCGCCTGCTTGTAATCTAGTTAATCCTTACTTGATGGTCAGTTTTCGCTCGGACCGATACAGGCTTGTTCCCGTTGGAGCTATAAAACATACTATCTACACCTACCTAACCTATATATAAGACTCTTGAAGATAAAACTGTGTCTAGTGTATGTTTATGTTGAAGTGTCTGATCTGGGATTTGGATAAATTGGGATGGTCGTCGAAAGTAGATAAGTATTGGAAAATAGAACACGGTAAAGTTTTTGTAAAGATTGTGCGATCTATTACTTCGTTGGACCACAACTTGTACTATGTAGTCTCTCCAGTACCTACTAGTTTAGGTGTTACCCGTAATTTCTAGTTCTAGGTCTTAGACAAATATTTCGATACATAACGTATGTACACCTAATAGGTAGGTATACATATGTACGTCACTTTGAATTCGCAAAAATAGTGCTACTCTTGTTTCCATTTCTATCATCTATAACTACTACCTACGTTTTTTAATTCGAGATTACGATCTGACGTATTGGTTCTTTGTATTTGATATTTTCTTCAGGAAGATGTGTCAAATCGTAGTCTAAAAATCAAAAACAGTAGGTATATATCATTTTTTAATTTTGAAAATATCTCCACTATTTACAAATTCAGTGGTCGATGACAAATTTACGAAGCAAGATTTAATTAATAAGTTCCCAACGGCCACGTTGGGTGTTGGGAATATACGAAATATATTAGTCATGCGCCGGCCAATTTAAAATAGAATAAATAAATAATGCACAACGTTACACACAGCGCAATCTAACCCCAAACTAAGCACTAGGCTTGTACTATGGGTACTAGACAACGGATATACTACATATTATACATTTTTTTTTTGTAAATAAATACACACATATGATACACTAGCTTCGCCCCGCGGTTTCACCCGCGTTAGTCTCGATCCCTTTAAAATAGAGTAGGTATACCTATTATAAATAAATAAATAAATAATTTCTCCGAACAACACACAGCGCCATCTAGCCCCGTGGTAAGCGACTAAGCTTGTGTTACGGTGACTAGACAACGGATATAATACTTATATTTATTTTTCTTTTGTAAATACATACATATTATACATAGAGGGACACCCAGACCAGACACAAATATTTATTTTTTAAGCATAAATACTTGCACCCGGCGGGAATCGAACCCGCAACCTCCTGCATTGCAGTCGCGCTTTCGCACGACGCGCCACCGAGGTCGTCAAGTATTGAAGTACCCGGTAGTAAAAATCAAATTTAATCGGGTAAATAGTAAGTACCTTTTTTTTAAACATATAAAAAACAGAGAAACAGACAGAATGACATACATTTTACTAACTATTATTATAAGTTAAGTTTAATTTCATTCCAACATCGCGAAACCTAAAGAGACCTATTATAATTCTGGTTTTACTGCCTCATCTCACTTATTTTTTTTTATTTGCGTCTAAGTACAGACTTTTTGACCTACCTACCTACCTATCTTTCCTTTATTTTATGTATTGCCCAAAACTCGTCAGGTTTCGGCAGGTTCCGTTTGGTTTCGTGGTTTACAAAATTCAATTATCTATACCTACAAATAAAATTCAAAGACATGGTTTTTGCATGACTGATTGATTGATTGACTGACTGACTGAACTATACATATATCAACGCAATTTTAAATTTGGAGAAAGTGTTTCTTGTGGTGTGTACTGTGTAGAATCCAATAAGAAAGGGTTTTAGGAAAATCCCGAACGAACGGGACTTACGCGGGGGAAACCGCGGGACACTGCTAGTCTATAAGTAAATCTTAGTTGCGCACTTTCATACAAATTAATGCTTAGAGAGCACACCATACTGAAAAATAAGCTGAAAATACAATCGACTTGTGGCACGGGCGCGGGCGTGGTGCGATGCGACACTCGAATTCGGAATTAAGGATTCCGTAGGTACTTTTTAAACTTGTGATAACTTCTAAACCAAATATCCGATTCGATTGAATTAAAAAGGAATTTACTTAGAAATAAATAGTTCTAATTATAAAATAAATTATTTGGATAAGGGTTTATACTATTGTAAGAATATAACCAACCTTTGTTCCTACCTACATTGTAATTAAATTTTTAACACAAAAGCTGTTATTGTGAGTTAACTATAATAGTTGGATATGTTACATCGCGGACTTTTTGGTAGATATTTATAAGAACTACAAACCTGTAGTACATTATTTTGTTCTAATATCAACAGTTTTTGCTGCGCACGCTATTTTTTATTCTGAGTTCTCTACCTTTGGTTACAATATTGCAATTTTCTTACGGATCCCTAATTTTTTTAAAATAAATTATAGCCTATGTTACTCCCTGATAATGTAGCTTTCTATTAGTGAAAGAATTTTTGGAATCGGTCCAGCGGTTCCGGAGATTACCCCCAATATACATACATACATACATACATATTTGTTACCAACGTTACCTCTTTATAATATTATAGAAAAATAGAATAAGAATAGATAGATAGATAGATATAGATACACTGAATATCCCATGTCTTCGGACCGTGGTGAGTCCTAGGACATGTTGGTTTCCTCACGATGTTTTCCTTCACCATAAGAGCGATGTTATTAGCGCACATATCTTTTTCTTAAAGAAAAAGACATTGGTGCGCGGTGGGTCTGGATTCGAACCCACGACTCTCGGAATGCAAGCTGGGATATCTACCACTAGACCAACACCGCTCTTAATTTAATTTAGGCCCTTAAAGAACTTAAACTAACTTAGTTATACGTAACATAAAGTGAAAATGAACAGTTAGACCCTAGCCAACATAAATTTAAGAAATAACCACCAGTGCCAACAGTTTAGACGGCTACCCACTAGGGCATGCAATATCGGAAGGTTTTCAATCCCGGGGCGATATCGATATTAAGAGCTCAATCCCGGGATCCCGGGATTGATACTGGGATTTTAGATATCGTTAAAAAAGCGAATTTAATACAATAAAATTGTATTACAGTAAAAGTGTTAAATATAAAATATTTAATATATTTAAGACTCTAGTGGTTTCATTACGTAAATAAGTTACCCCGAGGGCCGTCCACCCCATCATTTTGGAAATATGGCGGACAAATAGCCTAAACCCGAAAGTGTCAAAACTTTCGCGCCAAATTCTAGGCGCACCACTAAAATGATGTTAGCAGAAATTTTTTGCATGCGAGCTTGTATAAAAAATACTTGTCTTAAAAATTGCAATGAATCACGTTACTTTTATTGTTTTAAACATTTTACCAATTCCCTACGCTTCTAAATCTTTACAGATCTCTTCCTCAGGGGTAGACTAATTTGGGTTTAATTTTAAAAGTTCCATTCAATCATTCCATGAGGAAAAATATAGCTAAAAACCTTAATTTATACCCAAATAGTAAATTGCTCAAATCTCGAAATCGGATCACTCAATCCCGGGATTGTAATATCGAACTTTTGCGTCCGAGATCCCGGGATTACGATATCCCGGGATCCCGGGATTCATGCCCTACTACCCACCTTAATTTGGACAAACAAATAGTTACAACTCAGTTAATATCGTGACCCGTATTTTGCCGTAAATATGAATTTCAATTAGTTACTTGTTACTACAGGGGACCCTAATTTGGCATCGTAATCCAAAGGAAAATTGATTAAAGTACTCTAAACACAGTATCGCAAACTGTAAGAGTTTGTTTAGAAATTGAAATTAATTAGCAACAAAGACACAAAAAATATGTAATAAAATAACCATTATGATTAAAAAAAATGCGGCACACAGGTTAGGCAGTAAGATGCCACGACCGCATATTTCGGATTGTCGACTGTCCCATGCTTGGGACATGTCGGTTTCCTCACGATGTTTTCCTTGAACGATTTTTAGTGAATTATTATACAATGAAATATTTATGAAGAAAAAAATATATGGCGACGAATTGGAAACCTCCTCCTACAACCGACAAAAATACCTACCTAATTTGATATTCGTTGAAGTTAATAAATACAATACAACTAAAGAAGAAAATTCTAAATATTCTTACAAAAATAGAAAAAGCCATAAACAGAGAAAAACACACTACGATAAAAAAAACCGGCCAAGTGTGAGTCGGACTCGCGCACGAAGGGTTCCGTACCATTATCTATAAAACAGGTTTTGTTTTGAAAGGTTAATTGCGGTTTACGATTTATGTCGTATTAAAAAAAACTACTTAAGGTACTTGCGGGTAACAAGAGCCGCTGTCTAAGGAGGGCCACTAATTGAAAAACACACTTCTAACAGTTTTAATAGATTCCTCTCACGCACATATCTAAAGGATCAATAGAAGAGCTAACATGCGCGCTCGCACCGTCGCGCTGTTCGCCATCTTGTCAGTCGCAACGATTCAATCGAACGACCCGGACGGCGTCACTCGGAATTAAAAATAATATGTGCTAAAACGCTTAAATTGTGCCTAAAATATATTGCTTTTCGAATATCTCATAAATATAACGTTGAATGTGTACATTTCTGTTTATAAATCAGGGTAAGTGTAGTGATTTTATTAATAATCAGTTTTAAGTTGAAATCTTTAAAATTAACATTAAGGTCTAACAAAGGCCACATTTGAGGCGGGTAAAAAGAGCCGGCCAAAACACTCGTCTATTTTAAAGTTTTTAGTATTTCTAGTTGTCTCAGTTCTATTTTTTATATTAATTTACGCGTACACGTTTTCAGGATTAAAAAATGGAACCTCCGCCTAAAAAACGTCGTGCCCTTTGGTCACTGCAACAGTTAGAAGCTGCATTGACTGATGTTAATGAAGGAGTCTTGTCACAGCGTGCTGCAGCCGCTAGGTATTCTATTCCCAGGAGAACTTTAGTCAATCATCTAAAAGCATATTTCACAAAAAAAACCTTGTCTTGTAGGTAATCTCATATGTGACATCCTTTCATAAGTCTAACAAGAGCCAAGTTGTTTTTTTTTGTAATTTTATTGTTTAATAACGTTATTGCTGTTTCAGATTTATATAATGTTGCGTATACTTATTTAATAAATGTGATTATTTAGTGGGTATAGTGCTGAAAAAAGCTGTTTAAAACATATTTTTGTAAGGACAGTTTAATAAGGTCCACTGTCTGTTTTATCTTTAACTACTTACAGTAAAATCGTTATTTATGACTAAATAGTAGTATAAGCTAGTGTAAACTAAAAAAATATCTATTTCGTGTTGATTGTTATTAAAATCTTTAACTATTTGAGGTGGCCCTTATTAGAACACCATGGTTTAATAAGAGCCACAGAGAGGTATTTTAAAAAGCTTAATTTTGATGACAATAGTGCAACAAAACAATTAATTGTATTGTTTTTTCAGATTGTCAATAAAGCAAGTACGTTATGTAATAACTTGTTTTAGTGGTTTCCTCTATTTGTACTAAATATTTAAGTTTAATTTAAGGTGGCCCTTGTTTACCGCAAGTACCTTACTAGATTTCGTACAAACCAATTTTCGCTGGAAGTTTACATGATAATGTACATCATATGTTTTTTTTAGTGTTATCATTCTCTTAGTTTATAAGTTAAGGGGGGGGGGGACACATTTTACCACTTTGGAAGGGTCTCTCGCGCAAACTATTCAGTTTAGAAAAAAATGATATTAGAAACCTCAATGTCATTTTTAAGACCTATCCATAGATTCCCCACACGTATAGGTTTGATGAAAAAAAAAAATTGACTTTCGGTTGTAAGTATGGGGAACCCTAAAAGTTTATTGTTTTTTTTTTCTATTTTCGTATGAAAATCTTAATGCGGTTCATCGAATACATCTACTTACCAAGTTTCAACAGTATAGTTCTTATAGTTTCGGAAAAAAGTGGCTGTGACATACGGACGGACGGACAGACAGACGGACGGACAGACAGACATGACGAATCTATAAGGGTTCCGTTTTTTGCCATTTGGCTACGGAACCCTAAAAACTGTTATCGCCATCTTTGTTCCGTGTAGGTGGTAACAACAAGCTAAGTTAGAAATCTCTAGAGAAGTAAATATAATTGAATGTTCAAAGGTACATCCGGCAACTTGTATAAAAAACAAATAAGTTTATTTTCCAAAATGATACTATAAAACTACAATATCAGTGGCACTCGCACTAGGTCTAGCCTGTGACGCGAGTCGTCTTCTTCCAGAATATCAAGAAATGAGTTACAAATTTAAGCTCGGATAGCATAACAGTGTACGAGGCAATGCGTTTTAATGGCAATTAAGGAACTATTGTGTAACTGATTTTGTTAGAGTGTGTTGTGTACTGACTTGTACCTCAAGTATATATAAGTATTATAGGTGCTGTCCAAGCCTATTCCACTTAATAATGTCCTGAGCACTACAGCGCCATAAATAGCATGGATTATCTAGTTCCCGGTATTCTCACGGTAACGGGAAATACTCAAGTAAACAAGCAGGACATCTTATCATATTTTCTACCTACCACCTACCTAACCTAGTATAACCTCTAATCAAATTATGTTTGCCTAACACCGTCTTCTAAATAAATATTTTGTGACAATAAACTATATCAATAATGGCGCCCTTTTCACAGCGTGGTAGACACAAGAAGCAATTTACACGCATGTAAGTTACATTTCCATGACTTTTTACTCTGTATACACGAATCTAGACAAGTAATATGTCAACGATTCAAAGCAATAAACATCACGCTTTATTACAACAAAAACTGAAACAAGCAGACCGAATAATTATAAAGAACAATAGTTGTTTGCGCAAAACAAAAACATACCCCACCTCATTATACTGATGCATGACTAATTATGCCAAAATTGCGGCGTTATTCTCGGTCGCGACGTCATTGGCCAATTTAAAATTGGACAGCCAATCGGCGCCGAGGGCGGGCCAACTCTTGCGCACGTTTCGCGCTGGCTGCCGTATTATGAATATGGAATAGTTTAAATTTTTACCAGTTTTATGTGGAAATGGAACAGCTGCTGTTGAGGGAAGCAGTTAATTAGAGCTGCCGGGTATTGATAATTATTTATGCATATGAACCGGTTAAAGAGATATTTATGCAGATCAACACTTTCTGTCTTTAGATTTATTTATTACATTGTATGTAGATTTCTTTGTCAATATTTTTATTTAGTTACATTTTCCTGGGCCTTAATCGTGTATTATTATTTATTTTCTTACCTCGACGTTTCAACCATGTTACAATGGTCGCGAGGGGGCTGTTTGAATGCACACGATTTGTTAACATAGTTACATTTTCCCAGGTCTTAATCGTTTATTATTATTCATTTTCTTACCTTGACGTTTTCGACGTCAATCCCCTCGCGACCAAGACCATTGTAACATGGTTGAAACGTCGAGGAAAGAAAATAAATAATAATACGCGATTTCAAGACCCGGGAAAATGTAAATATGTTAACAAATCGTGTGAATTTAAAAAGTTTAATATTTTTTGTCATTTGAGACAAACTGCAAATTCTTATTTAAGAACTGCTGTATTCACTGCTGTATACGAAACTAAAAATGATGACTAACAAAACCTAAAAGAAACTAAAATAGAAATTCATTTCTGTTTTCGAAACTAAAACTCGCGAACTAAACTACCACTACGGAAGTAACCGAAGGCAGGAAACGAATTCTGAATTGCAAACTCGAAAAAATCTCGAAAACTCCGCAGCCTCTCAAAACACAGAAAACAATACACTATTTAGCTTGCCCCTTTGTCTTGTTTTTGAGTCCACTTTACCCAAGCGCTAGGTAAGCTTAGCGGAACAAGAAAGTGCCCTGCCTTTTTCAAGTTGCTCCGTGGATATTTTGAAGTGTTTATAAGTCTGTGGATATTATTCTTTTTGGTATTGTTTTAAAAGTTATTTGTGTTCCGTTGGACTCACTAGTTCAACGGGTCTATTATAAGTAATTACTTGCTTGGGATAATTATGTGATAGGCAACTCCAATTGCCTTTGGATTATTTGACTCAGGACTAGTTATCTATTCCAGTTTAGGACCACGTTTAAGATTATTGTCTTTATTTTCACTTCTGGTGGTAGTAAGTCGTTTTAGTCTTGTAGGCTTATTTCGGTCACCCGCTCGTATGAGCGACTATTCCTTTAAGCATTGATTTGTTTTCAAAAACCATTACATTTTTAGTATAGACAAAATTATGAATTCAACCGTAGATTAAAATAAAAATAGTAGATACGGTATATTCTAACATTGCGTATTCGAAAAGTGAGCAAAAAACACCTACATGCATTTTCATAAAATTATTGCTTTTAAAAACATTTGTCTTTAAGAAAGATTCAGGCATTTGTAAATAAGCAAATAGGCATTCTTATGGATTTCAAAAAGACAATCGCAGTGTTACAGCACGTGCTCACGCGGCAATGGTTTGACATACGACTGAGGCTAGTGCGTCAGCTGGACGCAGTTTTATCATCTCATTTTCCGAGACTAGGTAACGTATCTGCTGTTTTTTGTTTTCATCTAAGAATTCAACTGTTTAGTTCCACAATGTCAGTCAACTAAGTAGGCGGGGCTCGGCGACATTAGTCAGTTCGAACGTGAGTTCAACTCCTATGCCTTCTTCTGTTCTATGATCTGAGACAAATTTGTTCAAAATCAAATTTGCCTATTCTAATAGTTAGTACCGGGTTTAGATCGCGTTGTGGATATCATTGTTTTTAATTACCTCGACGTTTCAGCAAACGGATCACACCGGCCGTGGTCCCGAGAAGATTCAGGACGTCGTCGAGGTAAATAAAAACAATGATTATCTACAACGCGATCTAGACCCGTGTCTAATAATAATGATGGACGGAAATCGTGTAAGTTTAAAAAGTGTGTACCTAGTACCTACTAAACTGTATTGTATTGAATTCTTACATCCTAATCATTACTACTGTAAGTCACGATCTCGATCTGACCAAATCCAAGAGCATTGTGGACGTATTCAGTGATTTATTTTTAGGTAGAGCCAACTATGGAACTTAGGGGAACTCTAGATTCCAATACTAGCTCTACTGGAATCTAGAGTTGCCCATGGTGGTCTGAAAGAGACTGCTTACGGCAGTAGGGTCGTGTATTGTGCCACTTTATATTTCAGTTTTATTATACCTAGGTATAAGGTAGGTAGCTACTCAAATGTTAATTTTGGCTGAATAGTAATTGTAACTCATTTTGATCAACTAATAGCACGTATTATTACTAAATTGGAGTAAGTTTCAAGTATTATTTTTTTACTAAGACCCTACCAAATCCGCCCATATCTTACTACGCCTCTGTTACCAAACCTACATACACAAAAACATACCCCAAGAAACGAATGAAGATATTATGCAAATCTCCGATTGTATGCAGATAGGACGTAATAAGGCCCGCTCGAATATCGGCGTTCAATTCGTTTACCATAATTAGAGAGACAATGGTGGGCCTTAATAAAGACGTTAGCCATAAATAGATATAGCTGATAACATTAGAAACATTGTTTGTTATTGTTTATGAGACTGCTTATATAAAGGCATTGATGGTATTAGAGATAACTTACACGCTTTTCCACACACTTGAATCGTTTGTGTTAGCAGACTCCGAAAGGCGAAGTCACATTAGGGCACGTATTTAGGTTCTCGAGAAAACTTATAAGTTACCAAAATGTAGGTACCTTAATTTTTAATTTTTATTGTTCATTTTGTTTCCCTTTAGTACTGCTTTAAACACATAAAATTATATAAGTTACCTTACAAGTTGCCTGTACGCAACGAGCCAAAATTAACAAAAATATCTAATGTTCGCTTGGCGCTACGACATAGACCGGTGAGTGACCACTGCCAAAGCATTCCACCAAAAATACTTTTAAACAAATTATTTGACGAAATGCTAGGTACCCAAAATTTGCCAACTAACGGGACGGTGCAAATTCTCGACAGGTCCTGTCGGGTACAAATTTTTGGAAAGCATTTCTTCAAACAAAAAGTCATCCAAGTGTAGAAAACACTTCTTTAATCAAGGTACTTTTAAACAGTTGAAAAAGTAATTTCAGCTACCAAGAACATGGTGGGAACCCACCTAATTTGTAAAGATATAAAATCCCACGCAAACTTAAGTATAAACAGTTAAATCAAAACATAAAACACAAATGATCTCTATACCGACCACTAAGCAGTAAATTTTCGACACCGAAACAATTTTAATACGAACATCAAAACTGTTTCTCCAAATAACAATTCGTAAAGATACCCCCATTCACATTTTATAACTTAGAAACAGCTAAAAAACTCAACAAACATTGAGCTCGTAAAATGAAGCAGCTAATATGCACCTAATGTTCTTCTAAACTATTATGACGCTATCGAATGGTTGCTTTAACATGTTTTAGAGCTGTATAGAGCTTTATACAGCCATGTCTTAAGAACTCTCGTTCGGTTTATCATGTTGGCAAAACTTCGATTTGTATCACCTGGAACTTGAGAACTGCATAAAACTAAAAGGGGCTTGTGTAGTTTTGGTATCTTCTTGGTTCAAGACAATCGTAGATTACACAGTAAATTTTAAGTGGCAGTACCTACCTACTGTATTCGGCCGTAAATTTTGAGCAAAAATCAGTGATTACGTGCTTCCAATACCTTAGCCTCAATTTTGCTTGGAATGGCAATTACCATTTATTTTAGTTTATTTTAAAGAAATGCATTCCAAAACTTTGCAGCCGACAGTACTTGAACCTGCACTGCAACCTTTAAATTCCGTGTACTGGGCTAGTAAACAGCGCCACATGTGCCCGTTTTATCGTGAATAAATTGACGGATGACGGGTTTTTTTACTTTAGTTAGTAAAAAACCCGTCATCCAAAGTGTAAGAAAACCTTTAGAAAATTTATTTTCAAGGAAAAATAGCATACAAAAATTTTCACTTGCGGGTGTAAACAACTGGAAAGTTGTTCCTATAGCGTTAGATAGATGGCGCTTTAACGAGCCTTAATCGTAAACAATCAGAGGAGAATATAGCATTGGAAGTTTTCACGGCAACAGGCGTGGACTTGCGTAGTCTAGTTGGTATAGACGTTGGGGTACTGACCCAAAGACGCGAGTTCAAGCCTCGCCGCAAGTGAAAATTTTTGTATGCTATTTTTCCTTGAAAATAAATTTTCTAAATAAAATAGCCTTGAGCTACATACAAAAATTAAAAGAAATTTATAAAACCTTTAGAAATAAAATTATGGTATTTTAGTTTTATTAATACAGGACTACTAAATTTAGTAGTCACATTTGTGAAGTAGAAGTAGTAGTAGACATACTTGTACAACTATCAATTGATAGTTGTACAAGTTATGCAATAAGAAAAAGAAAGAAGACACGCTCCATACAAATTTTCTCATTCCCCTTTTCGTTACACTTTTTGGTCTAGTTTCGTAAAAGATGCTTAAAATATTTTTCTCTTTTAAAAAGTTTTATAATGGTGTTTTTATAATGTTCTGTTCTTAAAGTTTTTTATCGCATTGCTTTATAACGTTACCAAAGATGAAATGAGATTTTTATGGGATAAACTTTGGCGTATTCTCAGTATTTTTTCAAGGTGTAAAATCTAGAGACCTGAGTTGCTAAGTGAAAACCCAAGTCAGTAGAGAGTAAATCGTTAAAATTAAATAGTTTTTATTATTATCTATACTAATATGTTATAAAGAGAAAAGCTTTGTTTTTTTGTGTGTGTATGCGTCTGTATGTTTGTAACTCAAAAACTACTGGACCGATTTCAAAAATTCTTTCACCATTAGGAAGCTACATTCACCTTGAGTTTTTATCCTAATATTCCCACTAGTTATTTATATTTTTTAAATTAAATTTTAGTTTTATTTTTTTAAGTTGTTTATTTACATTTTGGGAATTTATGGTGTATGAGACACCACGAATCTCATTTTATGAGAATCACAAATTAGACCCAGTTGTTGATTAGTGATCGAGAGATTGTGGGTTCGAGTCCCACTGATCACAAAAAAAAAACATTTTTTTTTAACACTGAACTTTTAAATATATGTTGTTAAAAAGTTCAAACCAAAATGAAACCATATTAAAAACAAAGCTCGTAAGGCATATTTTTTGGTGTAACCAATACTAAAAATTCAATAAATTTAACAGAAAACTGAAACTGAACTACTTCTAATATTAGTCATAACAACTAAAATAGCTAAATAAGTATCAAATAACCGAAATCCCCAATAAATTTATAACTTACTCGATAAATTCTGTACATCAAACAAATATTAGTAACTTGGATTATTGTGTGAAACTTAGCAGGGTTCTCTAAATATTGACAATCGATTTGATTTATTGTTCATAAACAGGATAACGGTGTGTAATGTTTATAGTTAATATAGGTACCTACTGGGTGGTATTTATAACGGCTTTCAGGGGCAATAATTTCTAAACCTGAAAGTTCAAAATATAGCTGCAAAAAAATAAGAAAGGAGATTATCTAAAATTAGTTAAAAAAATCGATATACAGGGTGCTCCGAGGAGGGGGTATTAAGCCGAAAGGGGGTTGTTCTGGATGTCTAGGCGAACAACTTTTGTTCTACAAGTTTTGGAAATTCTACTTCGTTTTCGAAAATTTTGAGTTTAAAGTTTGCATGAAAATCAGCTGTTTTTTAGAGTTTGAGGTCATTGGCCTTAAGGTGTCCTTTTATTGAGTTTGGACCACTACAATCTAAACATTAATTGCCTTTTTTTACAAAAACAGTTGTTTTCTTTAGTGATACAACTTTAAAATTTTCGAAAAAAGTTCGAATTTCCAAAAGTAATAGAATAAAAGTTGTTCGACTAGACCTCTAGAACAACCCACTTTAGGCTTAATACTCCCTCGTCGAAACACCCTGTATAGATGCAATAGATACCTAGATATTATTTATTTTTTGTAAAATAATAAAGATCTTTTTCTTACTTACTAAGGGATGACGCAAAGACGTTGTAATATTGACAGATGGAATTCTGAAAATCACAAGAAGCAGGTTTGCAAAAGGATAACCAAATGTCGTTTGCCTCTAACTAAACCCTCGTTTAGTAGCGCGTTTAGAGTTTATAAAGTGATGGAAATTCATATCTGGATTTCTAGCCCTTTATAATCTACTGTCAAAAAGTCTACATTTGCCTAAGCGGAAGCCCAGGTAAACACTGAGCCTAATCGCATGTATTCTATACTGACCTCTAATAGTACAAATACGCTGAACTGAATGGTGAGCTCTATCTATATCTATCTTTACAAATCTGTGGTCCCAATGACGTTATCAAGTTATCGGAAGTCAATCCAAGTGTACTGAACCTTGACAAGGTCAGAACAGGGGCTGACCAGTCCCGCTCTGATGGACGCACACAAAAGCCCTGATTGGGCCACAATTGGGTGGTCCCAATTGTAGCCCTGAGGCTTTAGGGCTACGTTACGGTACACCTTTTGTTTATTAGATGGAATTTTTGAATATGCAATCAGCGTGAAAATGGTATATTAGGTACCTATATGAAGGCAGAATTTAAGGCGACGTTCATAGAGAGGAAAAATGTTGCATGCAAGAGACCTGGAGCCTTATATTTGAATTGCTTTTGAATTTCTGCTGATTTTTGTCCGATGTCGGACTCCTGCGGCAATTGATTGTGAGCAAGTGACCACTCATTGCAGTCGTGCGATTCACATAGAAAAATTGCCGAAAACGATAAAAAAAAAGAAATCTAGTTATCTAAATCGCTCGAAGAAGCTCGCTTCAAAAATCGAAAATTGTAGTTATAAGACGTTTTGAAATGCTCATAATAATGTATGTATATATCTTATCGAATAACATGTATTTGTTTTTATTTTTTTTTGCCTTTTGCATGCTTTGTTTATTTGCCTTAGATACCTTACTTATAGGGTTCCCGTTTATTTTCCGTTTATCACCTTTTACATTTTTTTGTATAACTTTATCATCCACTGCGAGAAAGTCTATAATTTAAGCAGAAACCTACGAAAACACAGATCCTAAACCTTGTAATAGTGTTCTCAAGCATACCAATAACCCCTTTACAACCGATTTTTTTATAATTCCTTAAATATTCTATTTTCAAATTCTACAAAACGTGGGCGTGAAACATACGCCCATCACACTCCGTCTTCTAACAAACGAAAGAGAAAACAATACAATAATCGTGAGATAGTTCTGTGTACCTTGTTGAGTAATTTCGAAGCAGTATATACGTTTTTAAGTGGTGTTTTAGACGAAATTATTGGTCAAAGTTTCATGTCAAAAAGTTGTAAATGTCTACTTAGATTAATGGAAGTAGTGATTTGGAGGAAATGACTTCGTTTATTATTTTGTTTTATTGCATTGAATTTTGTTAATGAGATCATTTATGGTTGTTTTTTTAAGGAAATTCACACATGCTTTTTTAAAAAATGCTTTCATAAACTTTAGTACCCGGCGGGACTCGAACCCGCGACTACTGGTATTCCGTTCCAGTGTGCAATAATTTTTTGAAAAAGCATTATTATACTTATTGTGACTAAGAAATAACGTTTCACCCAAATATAAAACCACATTTTGATTTAGTTTCACTGCCCATTAAAAGAGGAAAAGGTCATAATCCTTTGCCCAGCAGCGGTAGCATACGGGAACGAGAAATGTTACGTCATTCTAGCTTTTTTTCTCGTTGTTTTAGAAAAAGAGACGAATTTTTTTTAGATTTAATTGCGTGGTGTTTACTTCTTTTAGCATTGTTTCAACGCTCAAAGTTTCGAGACCTTTACAGGTCTCTTCTTCAGGAATCCTGAATTTTGATCCTTTAGTCCTGTAGAAACGACCTGTAAAGGTCTCGAAACGTTGAGCATTAAAATGATAATATAAGTATAAACAGCACGCGATGATAACCGAAAAATTAGTTTAATCTCTATCTAATATCCACCAAATATCATAGTACAGACAACGCGCCTACCAGCCAGCTTAGAAATATCTAAGAAACAGTTAAACACCTTATTAACAGCATATAAATTCTATACGGCTACTTATCAGGTCATATGATACTAAAGTTTCTAAATCCGACTTGTCTCAAACTGTCCGTAACTCGACGACACGAATATTGTGACACTTCTAATTATTTTTGGTGTTTGGTGCAAGTTTTGAGGAAGAACTGGAAATATCTACAAATATGAATTCAGAAGCTTCTGGTAAGGTAAAAAACAACAAATAACATCCAATTTAAACATTAGTACGTATATTCCTGAATAAATGGTTAGAAATTTAAAGTTCTTGCGTAGTCGCTTTTTTAAGTCAATTTCAGTTTTTAATAAAAATTTAAATCCAAATACCTACATACCTACTGAAGCAACATTTAACAATGGTAGGTCTAAACTAAGCAACTTGGCTTGTATAATGGGTACGAGACAACGGTATACCTATATAACATGTGATAGTTTTTTGTTGTTGTAAATACATATGAAATACTACACATTATACCACAAATTATACCAAATTTAAGAGTTGCTGGTTCAAATCCTGTCAGATACAGATTTTTGGAAAGTATTTGTTCAAAACTATATAGATAATTGTGTGTTCTATAAAACCCTTTGAAATAAAGCCTATTAAGTTAATTTAAGTTACTGTAGATTTTTCTTCTGTTTTCGCGATGTTTTATTGAAATTAAAGACATTTTTTCGGTTTGAATCGCCTTAAGCAACTGTGTCACAATAAATTCGTATCAATCGTACCTTGTACCACACCGAAATCAGGATTAAATCTCGTATAGTTGACAGGCGCTCTAATCAAGTTTACCGTCTCATTGGCTTCTCAGATGTGAATGTAATTACGTATGTGATGTGATGACTGTTGAATGGCTATTAAACACACACACCTACTTCTCTACCTATTTCAATTTAGTTGGTGAAATTTCTGAGGAGCTTAAGAGAGCTTTTTGAAGAGCGAGTCGATGTCTAATTTTCCATACAACGAGCTTTAAAAGAAAAGATTTTTCAACTCCTTAATATTTTCCGATTCCGGGTTTTTTTTTTGTGTAATTAGTAATTACCTCAATCAAGATCTACGTTTAGACTTTTATAGGTTTAGCCCTTTTTTTCCCTTTTTTTCAGTTTCTGTTAAAAAACAAAATAAAATGTTTAGGCCTAGTTTTTTGTGGGATATCTGTTAAGGGGTGGAAATGAGATTTTTCTTTTTATACGGAACGTTACGTGTCAAAAAGCATCCTTAAACATACGCATCTACTTCCCTATCTACTTTAATTTAGTTGGTGTAATTTCAGGGGAGATAAATGATGGCTTTGATATATCTACACAGTCTTAGATTGTAAATGAATTAAAGCCGGCGATAGTGGGGTGGATTTTGAATTTTCTCCGTGAACGCAATCCTACTAATATTATAAATGTGAAAGTTTGTGAGGATGGTTGTTTGTTACTCTTTCACGCAAAAACTACTGAACCGATTGCGATGAAACTTGGAATATAGATAGCTGGACATCTAGCATAACACATAGGCTACTTTTATCCGGTAATTCCCGCGGGATCGGAACTTACGCGGGTGAAATCGCGGGGCGCAGCTAGTTTGGCAATAATTTTATAAGATGTTATTTAAAGGATTATTCGAAATAGTGTTTTTTGACTTATTTTTACAACTAGGTATTTAAAGCGTTTTTTTTTGTTACAATTTCGTGCTTGCTTTGTGCTAAAACATAAATCTTCGTTAAATGTTTGTCATTCTCTTCAGTTTATAGCCACTTCAACATCTGCTAGTTAAAATAAAACTCATTTTTATTTCGATTTAATCGCGTTGTTCGTCGATTTCGAGTTGAGTTTTATTTCAAATCAATATTGCGAAAACTGACGTGAATACCTACTACCTGCTCTACACAGATCATTTTACTCCGCTGTTTCAACGACCCAAAGTCAATACGCTCCAAAACGGGAGTCTTGGATCACCTATTTCCTGCGCTATTTCGTACTAGTTATTATACTGAAGTTCGCGCAAATCGACTGAGATTAACTAATGTTATAATGTTACTAATGTTGTCGAGGCGTCTGGTGATCCCAGGGCTGGTAATTTCTTGTTCCAGCTGGTTAGCCTAGCTATCCAGCGTGGAAACGCTGCCAGCGTTTTGGGCACCATGCCGCGGGAGGGCGGTGCCGACAACTTCTTGTTGCTTTAGGTTTTAAGTCTTATTATTTCTATTTTGTGTCTTGATGGTTATGTAATATTTTTGACTTGTTTTAATAAAGAACATAATATTTTTACACTAATGTTATTAACTTACTTCCAAACTAGGATGGCACCGATGAGGATGCCTACTAGAAGCACAATGGAGCAGAGCGCGATGACTGCAGACGTCTGTAATGAAGGCCCGCTGTGGTTGTATGCGTCTATCTTCTGTAAAGACAAGAAATATAATTTTAATTGGACTTTTCTAAGGAATAAACCCCTTTCTTTTAAACGACGACATTTGACTACGTTTTGTAATGTTTGTCTCTGTCTGTAAACTTTGAAACTTCATTTTACAGTGAAACATAAAAAATGCGTAAACTATGTACATAGTTTACGCATTTGTTAAAATTAGCGTTTATAAGTAAAGGGGTGATTCTAGAGATTATAATTATATCGCGTGGAGCTGAGGAAGTTCGCCCGGCAAGCGAGGGTTCGATTCCCATCACCCCATTTTTGATTAAAAAGAAATTCATTGAAGATATTTATATTTAACGTTAAGAAAAATATAAATTTCTTCAAGGCATACCTACTAACATACAAAGTTTCACCTTTATCATAATACTAAGGTTGGATTTAGAGTGCCACCTAGGTCAAACTACCTACTTCAAAAAAACTACTTTAATAAAGTATTTCTTTAAAAATAAAACAAAAAAGTTCCCACCCCTACAGAATTACGTGCAACTTACACCTTTATGTATTTTTTTAGTTAAGACCGTTTAGAGCCTTGGTTTAGAGGGTCGGTTGTATGGGAAAATAGGGGTCTACGCTTTGTGTGAAAATTACCTTTTTTACAATAAATTTGAGTTGCGTGAGGAATTGAGGGGTTAGTATTTATTGTGTACTACTTAAGTTTATGTAAAATTGTAATGATTGATGGGTAGGGGTAAAATAATTGACATATATACGTTTTAACCACTTCCAACTATCAGAAAATTTGTTTATTTTTTTTAAATTAGACTACGACTTTAAGAGAACACACATTTACTGTTTTCTCCTAAAGTCGTTATATGAATTTCAAGACATATAAGGTGGTTTAATTAATATTATTTAAAATACGGCTATATTTTATATGTACGTGCACTGATAAGTTGAGGCGAAACTGCGTCGTCGTAGCGTTACAAATTCTTATGATATGATATGAACTACAGACTAGACGACAGGCATAAAGGACTTCTAACAGAAAGAG
This sequence comes from Idaea biselata, assembly GCA_958496205.1. NCBI lineage: Eukaryota > Metazoa > Arthropoda > Insecta > Lepidoptera > Geometridae > Idaea > Idaea biselata. The sequence goes on from OY292402.1 coordinate 10,771,496, forward strand.
AAGACGATCAAATCAGGGACGAAAGAATAACAAAAAAAGGTTAACGAAAAAACAACAAAAAGTGATCAGAATAATCGTACACCATAACCTAATGAGTTCCAACTAAAGATAAAGATACAGGAATGCGAAAAAAACGTGTGGCACTCGGGGACTGCCGCAGTAAAACTATTTCGTAGATAGCATTTTTTATCAACTTATGCAATTATAATTGTTTATATTTTTGTAGCTCGGCTGAGCGTAGATAGAGTTGGGGGTGTTAGGTTTTATATTCGTTACAGAATTTCTTGATTCGGTGGCCGCCCTCAAAGCCCGCGATAAAAGCTATGCAATAGCTTAAAAAACCCATGACTTTCTTGTAGCTTCTTCTCTTCGAAGGGCGCGTTCCGAAACTCAAAAATATCATAATGTTTGTATATGTTACCGGAAATGTATGAAATCAGGAATTGTATACAATTCCTAGGAATTGTATATAATGGCGACCTCATTTAGGAAATGTGTAAAATAATTTATCAAAGATTATTTAATACATACATTTCCTAGGAAATCTACATATTTCCTAGGGATTGTATACAATTCCTAAAGGCACCTAGGAAATGATATTATTGACAGGATAAATGTGGGTAGATGGAATTATGACGATACGGTTTAGTGTATTTGATGTGTGTAGATGTTAAGTATTAGTTATACATATTTTATTACCATTATGTGAGATAATACGGAGCACCCCGACTAGGATAGGTTAGGTTAATGTTAGAACATGATTACACGCAGCGCTTTGGCGAGCGAGCGAAGCGAGCGTGCCGCGGCAGCGGTCATTTCCTAGGAATTCTATATAATGACGGATTACATACATTTCCGGTAACATATACATTCCTCATACAATTAATTTTGACTTTGACTTTGCCTTCAGCAGACTCTTTATCCTAGCAACTTTCCCGGGTGGAACCAGCAGCTGCAGCTAGTAAACAATATATATATATATAGTTTATCTAATATAGTGAATAACATTTGATATCCATTTCTCGTCGCTAATTGGATAGATTGTATCAACCTCGTAAATTAATAAAACGCCATTTTGTTTCGTATTCGGTTGTCTGTAAATTATTTATTGAAACTGTGATCATTTTAATAAATAAACCATTTATTTGGTAGTGTAGATACGATAGTATTTTCTATGGTTAATATTTAATAATTAATTTTATATTTAAAGCTTAAAAAGTTTTTAACGGTCACACTTCATGTTCAAAATACCTTTACATGTCTTGATTCGACCAAACTAGAATAAGGAATCAATAACAATTCTCCGCATAAACTAACTTTTGTTATTGACCAAGGAGTCTCTCGAACAAATGACGATTTATGCGTAGAATTGTTCCACTTTGCTAATTAATTTAATTTTGGTATTTTCATACTTTCAAGTTAGACATGATCTAAGTTAAGAAAATACCTTTCAATTATCAAAAAACCATTAATAAATACATATATTTCATAAATTAATTTATGTGCGTAGGTAGGTAGGTTAGTCTGCTACGAATAAAATTATGAAAGGCACTTTCAGTTTGTTTGTAAGTAGAACCAGCATACTCAACCACCGTGTATATTTTAATACCCTAAAATATTCAGCAGTTTTCACCACTTTCCACATAAAACCCCCGAAAACTTCACTGACCAGGGTTAATCCTTGAAAAGATGCGACGAGCGACGGTTCATTAAATTAATAATTACGATCTCCCCTTTTCTTCAACTTTCTTAATTTCCGAAATACTGCTCTTACCGCTAACTTTTGAAAGGGTGAATGCTGACGAAAGGATTTTAAATCGGTCGATAGCATCATAAACTTGTAGGAAGAGTTTTATATCTTCTTGGTATGCAAATAGCTCGATACGTAGATTAACACAAAAACAGCGCCCGCAATTTTACCCGCGTAAGTCCCGATGTTGAGGAAATATTGAGATAAAAAGTAGCCTATGTGTTAATCCTAATCTCTAGCTATCTGAGTACCAAGTTTCATCATAATCAGTTCAGTAGTTTTTGCGTGAAGGAGTAACAAACATACTCGTTTAGTAACAACTTTAACCTTTTTATATTAGTAGGCTGTTTAAAGAGATATTGATAGTGATATGGGCAAAAGTAGCCTAAAACTAATTAATTTTATTTATTGTTAAGCAAAACCAAAGTAAATGATTTGCTACAAATTTGCTATAAAATTACTTGATGAGACAAAAGCATACAACTATGCTTTTGTCTTATCAAGCAACAGAATAATCTGTGACCTTTTACCAGCCTTAATTTCCGAAATATTGCTTCGACCGCAAACTTTTGACTATAACCGTAATTTAAGAAAGTTCACAACCAACGGATCGACCCGAAATTAATTAGGCTTTTATTCAATTTTTTCCGAAGTCTCGTTTTATTAATTAAGGAAGGGGCATTGACAAATCGGCTACCGTCTCTAGATGGACAGGGCGATAAACTGAGACCCCGACTTGGGTTTAGTGGTGGGACAAACAGGACTGGGACTCTATATTATTAGACGAAATCTGTGGCGCATCGTGCTAATACACGTCTGCAATGCGGAATTTGCGGATTCAAATCCTGCCGGGTGCAAGTATTTATGCTTAAAAATAAATATTTGTTTCTGGTCTGGGTGTCTCTCTATCTATAATTATGTATTTTAAAAAATAATTAAAAGTAGGTAGTAGGTAGGTATATCGATTGTCTAGTCACCGTAACACAAGCTTAGTAGCTTACTTAGATGGCGCTGTGTTATGTTTACTGAATTTATTTATTTTGTCAAAACCTAGAAGTCCATCCACATGGTGTTGATTTCCAAATATTTTTTTATTTTAAAAAAGCATCGTCTAAATTGATTATCTAAATTCAGCGTAGACTACGAGTGATTTGTATTTATTTACAAACAACAACTTAACAGAAAGTAATCTCGCACCTTTAAGTTTCATCACCTAAGCCCCATTTGTGCCAGACAGAATTAGTTTTTATCCCAGCCTTTTTAGATTTAGAGTTTGTTTCGCTTCGAGTGGTTAAGACCACTCGTTGCTATCTTGCGATTCACATAGACAAAAATTTGGCGACGGTTAAAAATATGCCAAACTATTTACATCGCTTAAACTGGCGCGAGTGATTCAAAAATATTACGGCTAGTTACGTGGGTAACAAATATCTTGCTATGGCGCCCCCGCCTGATTGGGAAGCCCAAAAATTAGTGCTGTCTTGACGTCGTCAGATCGGATAAAATTTTGGAATTTAATTTGTTTTCTTATGCTTTTATACTTTTACTGTGCGTTTCCGCAACTAGCCCTATAACTGGGCCTTTTTGCGTGACTTAAAGCCAAAGTTTTCATCACGATGTTTTCCTTCACCGAAAGAGCGATGTTAAAAGCGCACTTAAAATATTCTTAAATTTGTTTTAGAGAAAGACAAGCGCAAGACTGAAGACGTAATTATTGAAAGCAAACAAGACCCAAGTCCAAGACTGTAACCGCACGTATCCCATCCCAAACCTTTCCGGACAATGTATTTAAAGAAGATTCCAGATATTGTTCTCGAGATGGCGTGAGATATGCCCAATAAATTGTCGTACCACTGATGACGGATTTCACTAAAGATAGTGCCACATTTTGACAAATCGTCCTACCTTTTGAGACCGCGTTCTGGCCTGCGCTTAGATGTTTATCTTGAATCGTAAAAAGTGACTTTTATGTCGATGACCGAAAGTAGATTGGGGACTTTTTATCGTACGATAGTTTAGCCGTTTAATGTTAGCTATTCTTTGTGGGTACTGTTTATTTTTTCACATAATATTTATTGAGACTTCTGACTTGACTTCTGATTTTTTTCACATACCTAGATATTATTTATTTTTGTTTTGTATTAGTACACCTTGTATATGTAAAGACTACGATTTGACACATTTTCCTGAAGAAATAATGTGAAATCCAAAGATACAAGATGTCAGATTGTAGTCTAGAATTAAAATAAAACGTACTTTAGATCAAATTTTGACATTGTGAATGTGAAGTTAAATTATATTATATTTTTGGATTTTTGCAAAAAAACAACATATAGTAAATGACATTCCCCAATGAAGTATTATAAATTATAGTGGCAACTGTAATAATATATCATCTGTGTAAAATTTAACTGTCTAGCTATCACGGTTTACAATATACAGCCTCGTCACAGACGGACAGACGGACAGTGGAGTCTTCGTCGAAGGGTCCCGTTTTTACCTTTTAGGTACATATATATGGAACCTTTTCTATAGCATCAAATTGAACAAATACAAATTGAGTATCGTTCTTCAAAGTTTGTGGTCTAGGCCCATTCAAAATAGTGGACTTTATGCCGATGACGGACTAACTTTTTATTTGTATAACTGAAGCGTTCTGTTTTTATAGACGGTGGGCCACATCTGAAGGAACGGAGCGGTGGCTATTTTGATTGTTATGAACAGCTGGGCAGTTGCGCCGGTTTACTTTTACTACTGTAGTCATAATAAAACTTCTAGTTTCTGATATATAATTGGGTGGGCGTTTGACCACTCTATGTCGCCAGTTGGGGAGTGAGGATGTTGGTTGAGATGTACCTACCTTTTTACGTGGAAATTAGTGACCGCAGGTCGGCACAGGTTTGCTACCGCAGGAAACAGGTAGTATTTGAGGAACTGCTGTTTGGTCTTAATTGTCAAGTTTCTATATTAAAAATAATAGCGGTTTCGGGGCAGAAGGTAGAGGCTTACCACTACCTACTTTCGCCAATATACTTATATGTTTCGCTTCATCATACCTCATTCATACTGCGAGAGATTGGATTAAAATTAGCTGCCTAAGATATGAGTAAACAGGTCTAGGTGTGAACCTTCTAGGTCATCATGTTTCATCTTTGATCCTAGATTTGATATTGAACAAACGCTGTAAATACAATTTACTTATTAATACGCTATAAAACCTAGTTCAAAGAATCGTATTTTTAATATAGAAACCTAGTACACAGCGACTTCTTTTTCTTTGACAATAATGTATGTGCACTATTAACATCGTCGTTCTTACGATGGAGGAAAACATCGTGAGGAAACCGACATGTCCTAGAACTCACCACGGTCCGAAGGCATGCCAATCTGGAGTAGGTTTCCGTGGCATCTTACTGCCTAACTAATAACTCCAAGACTAAAGTCGTCCCACTAAAGGCCAAGGGCCTCCCTTGCCCTTTAGTGGGACGAATTAGGAGGCTAAAACAAAAATAAACTAATCTGTAAAGAAGCCGGTAGATGTCGATACGTGCCTTAGTTGTAAGCGAGGAAGAGATGCAGTTCATAATTTTCACGACAAAACGAGCACCAGTGGCGCAATTGGCTAGCGCATGACACGGAATGTCAAGATTGCAGGTTCAAGTCTTGTCGGGTGAAAATTTTTGGAAAGAATTCCTCTAAATAATCAGTCATCTAAGTTTAAGAGACTCTTTAGAAAATAAATCATTTATTAACTAGCCTATGTTATAAATAAATACGTACTTATCAGTACCTATGTATCTACTAGTATGTTTATTGGGTATGCGGTTAAGCCATGTATTTGGAAATTTATTCACTGAAGTTTTCAGTAAAATATTAACCGAGGTTACAATCTCATGCCGAAAAAGTTTCTAAAACAATTTCCTATAATTTATTAAAATAAATTAACTTTCCACATTGTTTTAAACTTTGAAGAGTCGAGAGTTATTCCGTGAAGTTTGGAGTTGATACGTTGAGAAATAGTTTTTGAAGTTCATCCCAATGGTTTGCTTTGAAAGTGAAGGCTAACCAAAGAAATTACAATGTTATTTTAAAGTTCATTATTCTGTTCAGTTTTTGTAACTTTATTTTTTACAATACGGATTGGATATAAAATATTGAAAAATATACGCATGAAAACTACTTTGGCTATGGTGATGTGATGGTAGTAGATCGGGTATTGGGGGAACTATGATGGTGACTAAGGCACCTGAGGTAAAAATGTCCAACAAATACGTAAAATTGGCAGACGGAGACTCGCCAACTCACAAACTGGTTTTAAACCCTAATAAGCTGAGCAAATTACAGCAAGAGAGCAACAGGAACGTGAAGGATAGCGAGACCTCCCTGAATTTTAAGTCATCACTGGTATGGTAGAGAGCGGGTCAACTCATCACTGACGTGAGATGTCTATTTCTGCTCTCGAGACTCCACTCTGACCGGCCGGTAAAGGCAATTTAAGCCAGAGGCGGGTGACCGCTTCCTCATCAATATTCACTCCGACCAGCCTACTAAGACAAGTCGGAGGTGAGGAACGGTGACATCCCCCTGGAGCACTCGAAAGGCCACTTCATTATTATCATTTTTAAGGTTTTAAAACAGTTCGCTCGTAAAACAGTACCTACAAGTACTTAACTTTAAAGCATTAAATAAAATTGTTGAAAGCATATTATTTGCACAAATAATGCCGCCATAAAATTTATTATTTCTGAAATATGTGTTCAAAATCAGCAGCTATTGAGGTGGGTCTCGTCGGATTACCTACAATTAAAATATAAAACCTACAATTTGAGTACAGACGCCGACAGCAATCTTATTCTCGTAAAAAGCTAAGGACAGCTCATAAAACTGCTAACAATTTATGTCTTAATAATAAGATGGGTTGACTCAACACCCCGCTATTCTGACCACCAGCTATTCAATTCTGAGAATTAAGAAACAACATTCTCAGAATTGAGTTCGATGGAAGCGCATCAGTGGAATGGAACTAAGTCGTCTCAGACTACGGATTTTTTGTCGGCTGACAATTTGGAATTTTAATGAAGCGGTCGATAACATAATAAATAGCTGTCTTTATTACAAATCAGTTTAATACAGGTATTATAGGTAGGTGCACTAGTTGTTTCCTGATTGTTTTCATGCAATTAAGTGAGAAAATCAGGATAAAATTAGCCTTGAAGTTGAACCGGGACTTCTTACCAGTTTATCGCAATCGTTTCAGGATTTCAGGCTATATGCGCACTGATAAGTCGCATCGGAGGCCCATCGTTGGCGCGTCGCGCAATTCTTTATGCACTATTGCATATTCTGTGATTATGTCTTAGCAATTCGAGGCGCTACGGCGACTTACTTTCGCAGTTCCACTACGACTTATCAATACGGATATGGCCCTATGTATATATTATGTACCGTATCTTGTCATATTATTAATCTTTTATACTTTTTTCATTTTTATTTTAATTTAACAATCGATCGATTGTTCGTAGCTCAACTATCGGTCGACAAAAAGTCCAATATCTGAAGTCCAATTGTCCAGGGTTTAGGAACACCTACTGAGTTTATATATAGGTGTTAATTTTTGTTCACAAGTTTGATGTCTAAATAACCGACGAGATATTTCGCGGTAGGTTATCGATTCGGCGTGTAATCTTGTATTTTGTAACTTTGCGTTTTTTTGGGACTCGAGGTGTCTTGTTAGGAGGTCTTGTTATTAAGAATTTAAGTTTTATTTAAGTGTTTTTCGAAATCGATTGCATACCTACTGCTCTTGTGTCCATTTGGGAAAAGAGTTCATGTTCCATAATACAAAATTTAATATTAAAAAAAAAGGAAGATAATTTTTTTTTAGTTCGGATTTGTAAAGTAAGTGCCTTGTATTTAATTTTTATTTGACGACCACTGTGGCGCGTCGTGCGAAAGCGCGACTGCAATGCAGGAGGTTGCGGGTTCGATTCCCGCCGGGTGCAAGTATTTATGCTTTTAAAATAAATATTTGTGTCTGGTCTGGGTGTCCCTCTATGTATAATATGTATGTATTTACAAAAGAAAAATAAATATAAGTATTATATCTATTGTCTAGTCACCGTAACACAAGCTTAGTCGCTTACCACGGGGCTAGATGGCGCTGTGTGTTGTTCACAGATTTTTTTTAATTTTGTTTGGTCATAATCTGAGCTTCAAAAAATTACGATTTCGTTTCAGATAATATTAAGCATTCTAGTAGAAATAATTTTATAAAAAGAAATGCATCATCATAAATCCTTTCATGACGGGGTGCGAACCCGACCCCTCGGTTGCTGGGTAAGCACGCTAAGCATTACGCCACAAGGGAATCTCTTCACGGTAGGATTTATAATAATACATTTAAAAAAATATTTAATTAAAGATATTGGAATGAAACTATAAGTAACTCTAGATCGGGTTGTACTGTTGTCTTGGCCACATTGCTGGGAAATGCCGTTAATTATCGCGATGATGGTCTTTGCACGTTGGTGTAACCACTCTATTAAAGCGTTAAAATTATTACAACAATTATTGCAATAATTACTCAATGATGGACAATCACGTTTCCCATTACTGTAGCCGGGCCATTAGAATACAAACCTACTTGCGAAAACAAAAGACTAAATTCAAAGTTTAAATATAAATTTCGTTTGACATCAAGATTACAGTTCTAAACAAACACTAGAAAACAAGTGCTTTTAAAGCAAACCGTGAGAGCAAAGAGAGAGCTTCGACTCCGGCTGGTTAATGACAGTTGAAGTTAAGCTGGGACACTAAAGTGAATAGCAGTATTTTCATATCTCGACTAAGAGTTTCTAGTTTTAAACGCTTTTTGGTGTCTATATTTCCACGTTACAACCTTGAAAATATAGGGTGGTTACTAGGTGATTCCGTTAAAATAAATTTGCAACTTTGAACTGGATTTATCATTTACTAGAAACATTTTACAATGAGAAATGTGTTTTCAAAAATTATCTCGTGACAGGATTCGAAACCGTGTCTTCGGACGAGTGCGCTAACCGTTATTTAAAGTAATCAATATCGGTTTGAATCCTGGAAGTACACACATCACTGTCTTTTCTTTAAGAAAAAAAGTACTTTCAATATCACTCTTCTCATCCGAGCGATGTTCCCGGTTGCATCCCTCTCGGGAGCCCGGGATCCGCTAAACCCCAAATTAATTTGGGGTCGGCGCAGTAGGTAAGTCATGTCATGACTTCTGCAAATAGATTTGGCAATATTTTAACGGCCGGCCGCCTGCCTGACACCAACCCTCCTAGGGACCAAGCAGTTTATCCGCCACCGCGCGGAGAGAACTTTAGGTTTGCTAGTCTCCCTCAGATCCCTTATTCGCCTTTTATGACACCCACAGGAAGAGATGGAGTAGCCCTATTCTATGCCGGGGCTACACGGCTTACTCTTACGGTGAAGGAAAACATTGTGAAGAAACTGAAATTTGAGAAAAATACACTCAAGAGATATTCGCCAATCCAGAGTAGGCAACTGTGTATAGATTGGTAGCCTATAGTTGACAATCATACCCCATCGAGTACCATGTGGAGACTAATATGGTAGAAAGAACACTAAAAGTTATGCCCAAAAACCTTATAGCGATTCAGCCTTACCCCTCTAAGAATAACGGTTTCGCAAATCACAGTATTGGCACTACAAACCTTAATGTTTTTTATGCTATTAATAAAATCATGTTATTTAAGTTTTAATTTTATAATAAAGGACAAAAAATTAGGATGCTCTTGCTCTATTAAGGGACAAATTAGGAGAAAAAGAAAAAAAGATGTAATATAACTTAAAGATTAATTATCCCTGTCCTTTACGAAGCCCCACATTCAAAGGAAACAGTTATCTAGCGGAATTATAAGTTCAAACATTTGTACATGCAAGTTACACAAAATTACAACGCTTTCGTAAAAATTTAAGACTGAGACGACACAAATTAAGACCCGCATGGCTTTGTCAATGTTTACTCGGATGATAACAGGAAAAAGTGTTTGTTTGAAACCATTACCATATGTGGATGTAGGAAAAATATTTTAACTAAGTTTCGTAATAGGTAAAATAAAATAAGTGATTCTTAAGCTCAATATTAACCTAACAAAGTTCGATAATATATTTTTCATGAACTATCGATTTTAATAATTATAAAACTAATTTAGAAAATTTATTTTTCAAGGAAAAATAGCATACAAAAATTTTCACTTGCGGCGAGGCTTGAACTCGCGTCTTTGGGTCAGTACCCCAACGTCTATACCAACTAGACTACGCAAGCCCACGCCTGTTGCCGTGAAAACTTCCAATGCTATATTCTCCTCTGATTGTTTACGATTAAGGCTCGTTAAAGCGCCATCTATCTAACGCTACAGGAACAACTTTCCAGTTGTTTACACCTGCGTCGTAATGGTTAACTTTACAGTTAACTCATTACTAACGTAAGATGTCGCTTTTTCCATTACTATAAAATTCTTTTTTTTTTTTATTTTTGTATGTAGCTCAAGGCTATTTTATTTAGAAAATTTATTTTTCAAGGAAAAATAGCATACAAAAATTTTCACTTGCGGCGAGGCTTGAACTCGCGTCTTTGGGTCAGTACCCCAACGTCTATACCAACTAGACTACGCAAGCCCACGCCTGTTGCCGTGAAAACTTCCAATGCTATATTCTCCTCTGATTGTTTACGATTAAAGCTCGTTAAAGCGCCATCTATCTAACGCTACAGGAACAACTTTCCAGTTGTTTACACCTGCGTCGTAATGGTTAACTTTACAGTTAACTCATTACTAACGTAAGATGTCGCTTTTCCATTACTATATTTTCCTTGAAAAATAAATTTTCTAAATAAAATAGCCTTGAGCTACATACAAAAATTAAAAAAAAGAAATTTATAAAACTAATGTTAGAAATAAACATGCTAAAGCTTCTAAGCAAAAAATGATTGCGTTGCAATGTTTATATGCAGATAGCTGGCCCTACGTATTGATTCTTTCATATTTTAGTTTTTCTGAATCTTATTTCTATTCTAAAAAGGAAATGACAAAAAAAATAAAACGTAAGGGCATGGTTATGGCAGATATCTATAGATTTTATAGCATAAAGATATTAGGAGGAAAAAGTCGGCTAAGTTTGTGTGGAGAAAGAGTAGGTAGACTTTTCTCTTAAAGTCACACTTATACAAATTTAGTTTAAGAGGAGTATCAACGCCAACGACCTTGAAACTGAAAATCCCTGTCGGGCTCATCGAAAATTGTTGATTATTTCATGACGGAATGTCGTAGAACTTTTTTTTGTGCACAGATTGTAGGTGGAATTGTTTCCTACATTTTGGTGTAGTTTTAAGACAAGAACCTCCTATTGGTGCAAAGCCTATCCAAATTTTAGACTAAAAATGTCTGATTTGGCTAAAATGTCGATAGGCTTCAATACGTTTTGACATATTTGTATGGAAACTGCACTAAAATATCGGAAACAATGTCGCCTACAATCTGTACACAAAAAAAAGTTCTACGACGTTCCGTCATGAAATAATCAACAATTTTCGATGCGCCCGACATGGATTTTCAGTTTTTCAGAATAGGGCCCTTAAATTCGAATCATTCAAGAACACTAATTTAGTAAATCGATCCTTTCGAACCGATTTACTAGATCTTCAGTCTCGTATTCAGCAACGTTGATGTTATTAGATTTCCAAACCGTCATAACAAAGATATAAGTTCCGACTTCCAAGATAAGTTAAGGCAACAAATGTTTGAATTATGAAATCCAAGGCAGACGCACCTTGGGATTTGAAATTTCGTAATCAACTTTATTAACAGATGCCCGAGTAGATTAGACGTTGAGATTTTAACTGGGTTTGTTTGAGAATGTATTTAGAATGTTAGATTTGTATGTGGTTTTCGTTTAATCTCGTTAGCTTTAATAACAACGGTTTTAGGAAGTTGAATTAGAGCTTCTGTGTGCGTATGATTCATGTTTTTCTTGAAGTATTATATATTTTTAGGCATGTATTATAACAAGTTGCAATTTACATTTAAATTTCCAATTACCACGGTTTAGTACAAAATCTAAACAATCACATGACCAAATAATGCAAATTTTAATACACAGCAGTTACAGTTATAAAATACACTTTAATTCTTCATTTTTATTTACACCTAGTTTATTTTATTTTAACAGTTTTTTAATGTTTCAAAAAGCAACGCTAAATTTGTTACTACTAATTACTTTGATTGGTTGAGTGTTTGGTGGTATTTGCATACCTAGTCTAAAAGTGTAGCTAAAGAAGATACCTAATAATAAATCTTGTACTTACTGGTTCCGTGTCACAAGTCTCCAAATCAGGTATAGGATCGTCACCACAATAATACTCTGCTTGCAGAAACGGCGGTCTCGGTGGCGGAGGCAACAAGAATTCCGGAGGTGGCCCCAAACAATCGCACTCTGTCAAATCAGTGGGCTCTATCTCCCACATTTCGTAATCTAACTTAACACTACTCACAACCTCACTATTTTCACTAAAGTCTACGTCACGTTTAAAACGTTCATTAGTCCGTTCTTTTATAACATTTGTTATGTATAATTCGTCATCAACGTCGTCCCAGACGTTCCTTCTGACTTCCTCATCTTCTAAGTTTTCACTGTCATCTGCTATAACATTGTCGCTGTCTTGATTTGTTTGTTTTTTGTTTATATTGTTTTTGGGTTTGTCTTTAGCATTTTTTGTCCAAAAAGCGTTCAACGCTCGTATTGGACTACCGTTGTATCTTTCGGCCATACGCAGAAGTCTTCTAGTTTATCTGTAACAATAGAAATAGTCGTTTTAGATCACAATAGCAAAGAATGGTACCAATTAGGTACACGGCATTTTTTTCTTATTTGATTATTATCTTGTATTCAATTATTGACTTTGCGTTTAATTACATACATGACCTCATTGACCTCTCTACTATATTTCATGTAAATATATTAATAAGGTAAATTTCTTAATTTGGGGGACTTTAAATGTCCTAACTGTTTGTTTATCCAGGTTTAAATAGGTCAATCATGTCATAAAATAAATTTTGTATGGTAAAATAGATAGGTAAATAGTATAAAATACTTCCTTAGATAACGAATAGAAATTAACAAGTAGGTAGGTATAATACCAGCGCAACACCTATTAATTTCTACAATGACTCTCAAATATATACCTACTTCTTATCAAGTCCAACCACCGAACTAATATTTAATAGATGAGCTAATACCTCATTTTATTCAACAAAGACACCGCAATTAGGAGCTGCCACGTTTTGAACTACAATAGGTGCCAGTATATCGATATCATCTGGTACATTCTCACTTATTTTAATTTGTTTTTTTTTTATCTGTTCTAGCTGGTTATTCCTCTCGGTGTTTCGTTGGTATCACGGCACGGCTGTCAGTCTTATACGAGTTTAAAGTTCATCGTTTTTTGATATTTAACTCATATCGGATGAAGGAATAGGTTCATGCATCTTGATAGCTGGTCTGAGTTTGAAATTGAATTTAAGATTCAGGAATTGTTTCAATATATTTTATTACACATTGTTCTGGTTTGAATTTAATGTTTTTGTATAGTCAAATAAACTTTAGATATAACTTTCCTTGTTTTGAATCACGGGAGGAGCATCGGCTTAAAAAAACTAATATTTCCAACTAATATATCAGCCGCATATTATGTCCATCAGGACATAATATGCGGCTGAAATCCCAAGTCGATGCAAATATTAAGTAAAAAAAAAGTAGGTATGCTAGTAGGTAGTACATTATTTTCTTCTCCTCTCAAGTTTTGATTTAATCTAGAATCAGATGACGTAGGCAATATATTATGATGTTTATAATAGCTAGGACCCGCAGTTTCACCCGCGTAAGACCCGATCCCGTGGGAACATCACATAAAAATACAACAAAGTAAATTTCAGGCCTTTCAGACTATCAGCGATTTAGGCTTTGCATTGATCCATCAGTCAGTCAGGACATTCACAATCAGGCATTTCATAAAATATAGATTTACCTCTAACTTACAAACGATGACTAGGTTTATGTAACACTGTCTGTTAACTTTGAAACTTCATGTCACAGTAAAAGACAAACGTTACATAAGGTTATTGCATACCACCACCGTCATAATTGCCCACACCCTACTAATTAACCACAAATGCAAAACCAATGTAAGCATAGAGTCTAAGTTCAAACTAACTAATCAAACTGTTTATAGCAATTTTGAATATTTCACGCACAATATCGTAAACATAACTGTACCTACAAGTCAACCGTACGTATTCCTGTTCTGTATGCCAAAACGCCACTCAATATATTATTCGAGGTTCCTCAACAGCTATCTCAGCCTGTTGACCTTTGAACCTACAATCTTGTAGACTTTCCGAGTTTGCACAGTCTAGAGAGATTTTATTGGCCGATCATTAGAATTTTTGTGGATTTTTTTATTTATTTATTTATTTCACAGAATCAACAGCACTTCTTACTATTAGTTTAAATAACTCTTAGGAAAAACCGACTGCCAATAATAGATTCCTACTTTTTTATAAATTTTATGGAAATCCTGTGTGTGTATATCTTTACCCAATTATAAGCACACTTTTGTCCATCTTTTAAAAATGTTTTTTATGTGTTTTTATAGTGTACCTTACTGCTGTTGTCCTACTTATATTATAAAGCTGAAAGTTAGTGAGTATGTAGGTAAGTGTGTGTGTTTGTTACTCCATCACGTAAAAACCGTTAAACCGATTATCATGAAAATCGGTATGTAGACTGCCACAAGGGCATTTAAATTGGGGCATATAAAATCAAACATGGCAATCTCCACTGTGTCTAATCGTTGGAGAAATAGTAAAAAGATAAAACCACACACAATTAAATCTAGACAATAGATAGAGATTGATTTTATGCCTCAATAAAATTGTTAGCCGACCAAATATATTAAGTCTGCGCGGCTCTCTCTCTGACTGCTTACGCATGCATAATTGTATACAACTTTATCGTTTATGTTAAAGCTAGCACGTATTGTGTTCGTGTGAATTGAGATGTTGGGAAAGCTCCTCAATCCTTAGTGTGTTACTTATTGAAGTTACTTTAATGTTCCTAATGTTGATACTAAGATTTTAAATTGTAGACTATGATTTGACGCAATTTCTTAAAGAAAAAATGTCAAATACAAAAAACCAAAACGTCAAATCGTAGTCTAAAATTAAAAAACCAAGTATATAACCTAATATTTCAGATAACGAAATATTGTTCGTGCGTCTTCCTAAGTTTTTGCAGGAATAAAATTCGGATGATAACTTAACTAGAGTGCGCGTAGCTTAACAAGTTTTGGTAGGTATATATATTTAATTAAAACTCTCTTAGCAGCTTCGCTACTGTTTTCTTTTCATTACCGCGATAATACGGATCCTATCCCTTCCCCACTAATATATAAGCAACTTTGTCTGTCTGTTACGTTTTCACGCCTAAACCGCTGAACCAAGTTTGATGAATTTTGGTATAGAGATAGATGGGGCGTTAGAGAAAGATATATAGGGTGGCATTTTATCTATGTATCATAATATGACTGTATTAACAAAAAAAAATTATAATTCATATGTACTACAAATTACCTATACCTTTTTTTTGTTAATACTATGGGTAATAATGGGTAGTATGGGTATAGGTGGCTATGTAGATAGATAGATAGAACGCTTTATTGTTCTCACCAAAAATAAATTACAATAAAATAAAGTACAAAAAATCTTAATCTATAGTGGCACAATAGGCGGCCTTACCACTGAGAGTGGTCTCTTCCAGGCAACCTCGGTATGGAGAGGATCACACGAATGATACGTACGTGATATGTACTATAGGTAGTAGACAACGGATATCTAGTGCTTAGTTTGGGGCTAGATTGCGCTGTGTGTAACGTCGTGCAATACTTAGTACTCATATTTTTATAATACTCATGCGGGATCGTCAGTTACTTAAGTGGATTGTCTCCATTCTCTTTCTCCATACAAACGTAGTTTACGTTTTCCTCCCTGGATAAAGACATTAGAGCAAATATGTTTATGCCATAAAACCTATATCTGTCATGTCATGTGAATGTATCAACCTTTTTTTTTCTAATTAAAATAATAATAAAAAATAAAAAAAATAAAAAATGAAAAAAATAAATGAGATGATCAATAGTCATGCCAGATATAAGTTTTATGGCATAAACATATTTGCTCTAATGTCTTTATCCAGGGAGGAAAACGTAAATTACGTTTGTATGGAGAAAGAGAATGGAGACAATCCACTTAACAATGCTAAGTTAAACGCTGACCTATAATAAGAAGAAAGAGTAGGTATCTGTAACCTCACCTGTCAAAGTTCAAAATACTTTCGCGTTAAACGTTGTGAAGCGAAAATACCTTAACAATTCCCAGAGCGTACTTGGGCTGTCATTTAAACTTGATTCCACAATACACAAGGGCCCTTGACTTGACTAACGAAACTATTCTCATGTGGAATCATGTCTTTACCGTTGACGTGAATTGTCAGTAATGAGTGGCAGAGTCTTAAGAAAGCTCTTCTGTAATTTGGCGGCAATGGAAATGTAGTTTACAAATAATTTGGTGGTTAATTCAAACAATATACCTAACAGTTATTTATTAGTTGATTTTGACCTATGTTTCTGACAAAATCGTTTTTAAGTAAACTCATCATAGACCATAGAGACACCCGAAATCAGAAGCAACTGTAAACCATAGAAATATTTTGCTTGTAGGTATACAGGGTTATTGGTAACGAATTATGAAAGTGGTCGGGGGCTACTTCCTGACATATTAAGAACGTGGCGACTGTTACCATATCCATACAAACTTAATACCAAAATAAATTATGAAATATTTAGTTTTCTACCTTAATATTGATATAAATCTTAATCCGAATAATATCGATATTAAGGTAGAAAACTAAATTTTTCATAATCTATTTTGGTATTAAGTTTGTATGGAAATGGTAACAGTCGCCACGTTCTTAAGGAACTACTTTTGTTTTACCACTTTTGGAAATTCGAAAAAAATTTTGAGTTAAGATAAATTCTAAAATCAGCTGTTATTCGGGTACAGAGGTGAATTACCCCTTGGTTTCAGTAGTTTCTGAAGAATAATATTGAAATCTTAGGGTTATTGCCCTCTGCGGGCAGCTGATTTTAGAATTTTTTTAACGTCAATTTTTTTTTCGATTTTCGAAAGTCGTAGAACAAAAAGTGGTTCCTTAGGATGTCAGCAATTAGCCCCCGACCGCTTTCATAATTCGTTACGAATAACCCTGTATATTCTGAGTTCGTTGCTTGTAGGTAGGTAGGTACCTAGACCTACCTACCTACCTACCTAATCGAACTCGCAACCTTGTGTCTTACAGACGCTCGAAACACCATAGAGTTCATCAAATAATAATAAATGTTATTTGTACCAACATAATTAACTATTTATTTATTATTTATTAATCCGATGTGTGTTCGTGATCACTTAATTAGTTTCCTCTCCTAATGATTTGCTTCACAATTTCTATCGGATCAGGCTGTTGTATTTTGTGCCCTGTTTGTTTAGAATTAAGGTTCTAATTGGTTCGAGACTAAATTGTGTTTATTAGGTTGCAAATACCTTAGAGATGGGTGATGGGAGGTAATCTTGGATTGTAAATAATTGTAAGTTACTATGTTTTTATTAAGAAAATAGTGAATAGAGGAGGTCTATTTAACTATAGGTAGGTATAGGTACATATATTAATTAAATATAATAATCTTGAGGTAACGAAATCAGAGCTAGGTATTATCAAAGAGATTAATTATTAAAACATCCTTTTCGAAAAAAGAATAAAACTGGTAATTCTGTGAACAGTAGACCTCGCTAACACTCAGCTCCCATAAAAGAAAAAGCTGCCAATCAAAAATCTAACAGGACCAAAAAAAACTACCAAGATTCGTGAAGCTCGGTTAAGAAACAGTTTGACCTGTAGAAGGGAACCAACATACGAAAGAAAATTTTACCAGATTTCAAGCAGAGACGCTTCGTTTGCTCGTTCAACAAGTGAAAACATATTTTCAAAGGTCACGATTGAAGGAAGAAAGTTCATGCATAGCTGCACCAGCCGGTGCAGCCATGCATAAGCTTACGGAATCACCATTCAAAACATAGACGAATCCTCTTGGCTTAAATACTAGGACTAACTTCCACACAACCACCCAATATAAACCGAACAAATAAACAAAATAAATATTGCACGATGTTACACACAGCGCAATCTATCCCCAAGTTAGCACTAGGTGTGTACGATGGGTACCTACTACACAACGGATATACCTACTACATGCCATATACACACATACACATATACCGACTACTGACTAACTTAACATAAGACACTGTGAAGCACCAACCCACTAGAAACTGTCGTCTATTCATTTCTAACATCACTTGTACTACGAATAGTGAATACGCCTAAAGTTTTCTTTGAAACCCCACTTATCATACCTTTATCGTATGCAAACTTTACTTAAAAGCTAAGCTAAAAGCTATGGGCTCGTAATGAACGATCAAAAGGCGCCGCGTAGTAGGTGGTCCTCATTTTTGTTGAGTTTGTGCAGAGCGTAACCCGCGTCGAGTGTTAGTTAGCACGGGAGCTTGGTCACAGTGGAGGCGATTACGTGGGTCATGTTGGAAAAGTGTACATTTTAATTAAAAAAATATTACCTACCTCGTGTGATATTTTTTTGTGTGACATGATTGTCAGATTTAACAATCATGTTTAAGGCGATAGTCTCCATTCTCTTTCTCCATACAAACGTAGTTTAAATTTTCCTCCCTGGATAAAGACATTAGAGCAAATATGTTTATGCCATAAAACTTATATCTGTCATAGTCATGACTATGCATCTACCTTTTTATGTTTTTCATTTTATTATTTTTTTATTTTTTATTATTATTTTAATAAGAAAATAAAAAAAAGGTAGATGCATTGTCATGACAGATATAGGTTTTATGGCATAAAAATATTTGTCTTAATGAGACAAATGTGTTAATTAAAATAACAATAAAGTGTCTTATATTAAACCCCGTGGTTTGATCTCTTGAGGCAACGCCCGGCTAAAGAACGTGAGGTCGCGTCGTGGTGTTTGTTTCAAACAATACTTATTCTGAAATACTTTTTTTAATTTTTGATAAGTAATCATTTATCCAATTCAAAATTTTTGTAGTTAAGTAATCAGACATTTATCAAACAGTAATATTATATGCCTGCTTACTTAAGAACGTGGCGACTGTTACCATTTCCATACAAACTTAATACCAAAATAAATTATGAAAAATTTAGTTTTCTACCTTAATATCGATATTATTCGGATTAAGATTTTACTTTTAAAGGGTCCCCACCGCAAGGTTTTCCAAAATATTCATTCGAAATGAAATAAAACGGAAAACATTTTTTTCATTGAAAAATGTTTCTCCGTTTTATTTGAATGTGAATGAATATTTTGGAAAACCTTGCGGTGGGGACCCTTTAAAAGTAAAAACTTAATCCGAATAATATCGATATTAAGGTAGAAAACTATATTTTTCGTAATTTATTTTGGTATTAAGTTTGTATGGAAATGGTAACAGTCGCCAAGTTCTTAATAAAGAAATATGGATAGGTTGATTCTTTATTTGTAACACCAAATAAAATTACAATAAAAAGAAAAACATAAACTACTACAGACAACTGAAGATAGGAAATCGAATGCTTAAAATCAAATCAAAGCACTAGGTATGATAGAAAAAGTCCATAGTTCTTTAAAAGTTACCTAATTATTTTATGCAACATTCTAAGTTACATTTACATCTGTAACCAGATAAAGTTGAACAAGTAAAAACCATACAAAACTATAATATTTTACACCGATAGTGAGACATGGCAAAATTATTATATCCCCCGCGACAATCTACAAAACTATATTTTATAAACTGTAACAGCCAGCCAAGCCTATACGCCACCAGTTCCATTAGATAGACCTCGCGGCTCGCCTAACACGAATGTAAACAAAGTAAATAAACACTTTACCCTCTTAACTGGCTTTACACTGTGTACATATCGATTTCTTACTGTAGTTAAGGCTGTTTACTGACTTATAGACTTTGGCTTTAAGGTCTGTTCGAAGTGGTTGAGCGATGTGACATGCGCAAATTGTTCGATGTTTTAACAATTTTATGACTTGAAAACGTAGAACTGACCTCAGGGCTACTGCGTTTCTTTCGACCGATAATTTCTGACGTTCGAAATTTAAAATTTGTTTGAGACTACTGAAGAAAATTATCGGTCGGACCGACCGATAATTCCTAAATGACGAAATAAAGTAGGGCCTCTCTGGTCTCTATTAGAGACTAGAAGGAGAAAGGTCGCCTGATAGTCATCCATTTCAAACTCGTCTCTGACGGACGAGACGAGCCAGTTCCAAACGTCAAACTGTTTGGTAAATTACTCAAAATCCGTACGTCTTTGTTAGAATACCCACCATCTAGGTAATCTAAGCATGAAAGTTAATAGATTTTTTAAAGAAAATTGTATGCTTTTCCAAAAGTAGCATATGGCGTCGAGGTACTTAGGCAAAGACACTATCAATTCTTCTATGTGGCAACTCTCAAATCAAGTTTAAAGTAGCTTATTATCACCTTGCATAATTATACCGTATTTAAAAGGTATGCACTTCTTCGTTACGGTACGATTTCTGTCAAATCACTTCTCACGTTATCTATACCTATATATAAAATTCAAAGTCCTGACTGATCTATATATCAACGCAAAACCCAAACCGGTGGTCCTAGAGACATGAAATTTAGCGAGTGTGTTATTTGTGGTGTGAAAACATCCACTAAGAAAGGAATTTTGGAAAATCCCGCTGGATCGGGACTTACGCGGGTGAAACCACGGGACGGAGCTAGTAGTTACTATAAAACCTACCTTTTATTTTCATGACACATTTCTAACACAATCAAGCCTAACTACTCAACTTTTTCATGTACATTTTTACATATAAAAGGAAAACATCAAAAAATATATTCAGTGTAAGAATAAGAAGTACCTACCAAAGTGCTTGAAAACAACAGTTTTTGCGATAACCGGAACATTACGTACGACGCGTCACAAAAGAAAATACAGACGGTAGCAAATAATTCGGCTCGTAAAATGAAAATGAAATATTTCACTCCGTATACACGGTTGCGTGAACTTCGGTCCCATTTATATAAAAGTTAATTCGCGTAAGTCTAGAACCCTAACGTAAGTAATATTGGGATAAAAAGTAAGTCAGGCGTTCCAGAACTGCCCTAAATATCTACTTATTCAGTGCCATTTCTATTGGTAAATTTTCTTTGAAGAGTTAATGTGACTAAGTATTAATAGGTATAACTATACATAAAAACGCCTATATCTTCAGAATTTTTAAAATGAGTTTAACTAAACTTACTTAAAACTCATTTTTCGCGTTGCCTTTACAAGCAATGTAATGTTGTCGAAACAATTATTTAATTTAATTTAATAATCATCTTGCTAGATAGATTTTTTGTAAATACGATTTTTCTGAAAACGATTCAGTTCGATTCGATTCGAGGCGATTCAGTTGAGCGTGATACATCACTTACCATCTTATTGCCATAAATTATCTTACCATTTTATCACTTACCATCAGGTGAGATAGTGGTCAAATACTCATAAATTTGTTTGCTACTTTTACTATTTCATTTTATAAAAGTTTTGTACTTATATTTTATACATATTTCTATGGACAGTCTTTAAACAAAACGTGTATTTATTTTGTAACTTACACACGCGCCTTCCCGACCCAAATCCACTTCCTACAATTGCATAACCTAATTTTTTCGATAGCGGGACGAATTTCCGAAATACGAATAGTGTTCCAAGTAGGTAGGTACCTACATATCTGTTACACTTGCCAAGAATCCCTGCCAAGGCCTCGTATGCCTTCGGAGTTCAGATGCCGCGCTATAAAGCATTTGTAATGTTAGACGACACGATTCAGCTACGATTCACTGTAATTTGCGGGTTTCTGGGCCAATTATTGTACGTAGGCATGGATAGGTTAGGTTTATGTGAGCATAACCTATCCGTTATGTGATATTGGACATATTATGTAGTCAGATTACTGGTAATAGAGTTAATTACGTGATATTGCTAGGTATAGATTAAGGTATCAATGAGCAAAAGCAGATAATCGAGTAATCCGAACGACGACGAGCGACTAGACAACTTCCGACACGATTAGACACTATTCACTTAGAAATAATACTTTTAAAGATGATTAATCTAGCTAGATTGTAGGCCACATAGGTATTCATCTTAATTTTAATATTCTTAAAGTTTCATAAAAGTCTTATTTATTTCGAAAGGATTTTTTAATAGGTGATATATAATAGATAATATGCCCTTGCAACGACGAAATAAGTGAAAAGTATATATAACCTACTTCAGCCAAATTAAGAAATAAGGAGTGTAAGGAGAAAACACATGCATGTTGTATTATAATACTGTAAAATAGAGAGTTCCGAGGCGGCTGTCTTATTGTAGAGGCTACGCCGGCGGCGGTATATTTCAGATTGAGACTTCAAACTTGCGCGTGACACGATGTACTGAGATTGACAGGTTGAAGAAGCAGGACGTCAAATGTTGCCGGCCTTGTAAGTAAGAGCCTGAAGAAACTTTGTTACAATAGATCGTCTGCTGCAGTAGGTAATAGCCATCACCAGCATCGGTCTGCTTCCCAATATGTATATTCCGAGCTTTATAGCTTGGAGCTTTAAATATAAGTATTAATGCCGTTGTCTATAGTCACCGTAACACAAACTTAGTTACCACGGGGCTAGATGGCGCTGTGTGTTGTTCACAGACATTTATTTTATAATGAAATTCTAAGAAGATACTAGGTTAAGAAATCGTTTAAAATGTCGTGTCGTATAACCCTAAATTCTCCCTCAGGAGTGTTGGCAAAAGGCCGGTTCGCATATTGAGTTCACCGTTTTGTTTGAACGTCCCTCTGCCAAATATATTGGTTACATTCCAGTTTTTACATTTCTACCAATGACCTTTTTTATTTACATGAGCGTCCTGTAATAGACCAAGTAAGCATTTAATGCTTACGTGTTTTATTTAGCTGTTTTAGATCTTGAAAGGAGGAGCTCAGCTAGCTGTATCTGCCGATCTTGAACGGTCTTGCGGGTTAAGCAACGCTGGGCGCGATCTTTACTTGGATGGGTGACCAGCAAAAAATCATTTTCTTAGGCTCCTTCGACGAAGGTAAACCATTTGGTCCCGGTTGTTATCTCAGATAGCAGTCGTTAGGGCAAGTTAGAGGCCTTAAGGCGACCTGTAAACTCCAACACCAGTTGAGCCACACTCAATACGAAAAGAAGAGCTGACTAGGTTAGGAGGGGTGGTAGGTGCTGGGCAAGCTTATTCCCGTCGTCAACGTCCCGGAATACAGTGCCATAAAACAGCATGGATTAAATAACCAACGACCATTGTAACATGGTCGAAACGTCAAAGTAAAAATCACAAAATTAAGACGACGTGTTAGATTAAAAAGTATATTTTTTTACGCATAAATTCATGTAAAGTGATTCAAGAAAACACCCCAAACTTTATACCTAATAATAAAAGCACAAGGATATAAATCTCAGTTGTAACGAACAAACAAACATGCCCTTACAATTTCAAAGACACATGTCAATCAAGTCCTCGTACCACCGAGACCATTCAGGATACCAAACTAGTTACTCCACCCGATGCCACTTGCCATTCTAAAAACTAAAGAGACTTAATTAAGATCTCAAACGGGGCCAATTTAATAGGAATCTTGAACGTGACCATAGAATTGTGAAGCGCTAGAAATGGCAACGTGGAATGAAGTGACCATGATTATTGTTTCCGTTTTTAAATTGTTGAAAATGAATATCTTCTTGAAGTTAAATGGTTTGGAAAATGTTTCTAGAAGTTACGTCGAAGATATGGGTTTCAATTCGGATTCCCACTGCAAATTAGGAATGAGAAATTAACTTACTCATTGTAGTTCTTTAGAAGCTGAGCGAAAATAAATAATTGCGCGTTATTGAGGGTCTGAAACAGGGTCTGAATCTAGGAAATAAATAGATTCACCCGGTTTTTAAAGGATTCTGATTTTATTGCAAACTAGCTGAATCCTGCGTTTTCACTCGCGTGAGATGATGTAAGAATTTCAAAAAACCCTTTCTTATCTATACTAATATTATAAAGCTGAAGACTGTTTATTTGAACGCGCTAATCTCAGGAACCACTGGTCTGATTTGAAAAAATCTTTCAGTAGTGGATAGTTCATTTATTGATAAAGGCTTAAAAAAAAATAAGAGGGAGAAGTCCCGGGCACTGCTAGTCATCTCATAAGAAATCAGAAACATATTAGGCATCTGCCTAAATAACATCCGTATATAGAACACACTCTCCAAATTTCAGCTCTCTACTACCAGCAGTTTAGGCTGTGTGTTGGTCCATCAGTTAGTCAGGACAAAGCAATTAATCGATATAGCTAGAAAAATAAAGCAATTTCATTGCGAGTAAATCTAAAATCTAAATGAACCGAAAGTCAGATGAAACCAATTTAGAAGTACCCAGCATTTTCCAAGCATAATAATCCAGAGCAGACTTGGCAGCCAAACTTTGTTAGTTCAGTTTCAGTTGTCATAATCGCGTACGTGGTTCGATTCAAATGCATTCCTTTGGAAATATGAAATTAGGTTCTCACTTCTAGGTTAATTTAAGTTTGGATGCCGCCTTGTATTGGAAATGTCGACTCGAATATTAATGTAGGTATTGAAATTCGTTTGATTTGTTGCTTAGGTTACCCAAGTTTGGAGTTAGTCTGTTGGATTGTGGGGAATGTTGTTAACAGCGTTATTGACACCAGTCGTGTAATACAAAATCGTCTGTTGTTATAATAATATGTTTGTTTATAGTTTAAAGACGGTTTGCATAAGACTATTTAAAAATTAATATACGAAGATTGGACTCTATTTCCTTACGTTTAAGGTAGCTAATTATGATGTCATATTTTGACTGTTATTGATATTTTGACAGTTCTTAATCACGTTTCAGAGCTAAAACATGTTTAGGAATCGTGCGTATATAAGTAGGTACCTACACATAATATTATATTTTTAATAGAATATTCGATAATTTAAGCCATGACAAAACGCTTTTCAATTACCTACTGCTTATTACTTTTTTTATTTTATTTATTTATTGTTGAAATAGGTACCTACTGTTTTTTTTCTAAGCAGGTGTGACATAAAATTACAACCGATGAAACTTGATTTGTAGATTGTTTGGAGGTGTACATTTTAAAGCCCATAAATTCCTTAGAATAAGGTAAAATCACAGAGCACACCTAGTTTAATTTTATTACAATAAAAACAGTTTTTTTTAAATAACTAATCAACGTTTGTAAGCAATAAAGTAGCTAACAGAAATTTTAATAAAACAGTGCCGTGTCTATAAATGTCCAGCCCTACCGTATTTATGTTGTCAATACATCGCGGGGAGTCTTTCACTGGAAAATGTAAACATACATGGAAATAGAACAAGACTCGGTCTGTTTGTTTGTTTCGAAATAGTGAAATTGTAGAAGAAAAACATGGGACAAATTAGCTCTACATCTACAGCTAACTACCTT
Source organism: Idaea biselata (assembly GCA_958496205.1). NCBI lineage: Eukaryota > Metazoa > Arthropoda > Insecta > Lepidoptera > Geometridae > Idaea > Idaea biselata. The sequence goes on from OY292402.1 coordinate 10,797,043, forward strand.
TGAGTTAATTAGTTCACTGGTGCAAAGCTTTTAATTTGATGCCCTCTTTGGCATGGTGATGGGATAGCTGCCTGCTATGACAAAGGTTGCGTATTCTATTCTCGCCGTGGACATTAAATGGGCTTCACACTATTTAAACTAACACGATTTCCGTCCATCATTATAATTAGACACGGGTCTAGATCGCGTTAAAGATAATCATTGTTTTTAATTACCTCGACGTTTCGGCAAACGGGTTATACCGGCCGTGGTCCCGAGAAAACACACCACTTGCATTCATATTGGTTTCCCATAGTACAAGACCAGTGCTTAGTTTTGGGCTACATTGCGCTATGTATACCGTTGTGCAATATTTGTGTCAGTGCAGCCACTACGAAAAAGGGATCGGAATATGTACCATTTTGCCGTCTAAATATGGCCTCTGGCGTGGGAATTGGTCTATAACTGATCCCCTCCCGCCTCTTGGTACCTATAGAGGATCTCTCTCGAAAATACATTTGGTCGAGTGGTTAGAACGCCATATCATACATATCATAAACTGGAATAGCAGTGTAAAGTAGATGGCATCTAAGTAATATCGTGTGAGCATGCTACATTTTAGGCTATGTATTCTGTCGCTTACCACCTGGTGAGAAAGCGATCAGACGCTCACCTATCGATTCTAAAAACGAGACCTATCTGAAAGGAAATTTAAAAATATATGGACCCGTACACAAATTATTGTGCATCCAACTTCGAATAGCTAACTTACACCAATAAAAGCCAACAAACAACAACTAACAACAAAACGCTTACCGCCAATAACAGACGTTAACACGAACGAAAACAAAACGCAAAAGTAGGCACTATATTTCTGGAGTCCGAGATGGGAATTGGTGCCTCGAGCACTATTTTAGAACCTTTGTAGACTGGACACTTTTGTTGCGTTACTTTTTCGGTAAAAAACTTAGAATTGTAAGTTTCAGAAAGTGGAAGATATCATAAGATTAATTCATAATTCATTTATTGCAAATAAGAGGTACAGCACCTTACTTAGCCTTATATTAAAGGTATGCAACAATTTGTTTGCAATAGGATATTTTATTATGGGCTAATTGAGATTTACAATATTCAATTAAATATGATTCAATACAAATGTCATATGTTGTACATATAGTAAAAAAAAAATAGGAACGTCATATTTATCTATTTACCTGTCAAAAATTATTGATCTTTATAAATTCGTCAACATAAATTCTATTAACATTTACTTATCAACTTTAAAGCTTACGATGTTTGCAAAATATTTGCAACTACTCACATAGGTGTCGCGGCACATAAGTGGCACTAAAACGACATAAACTACATAACAGTGACGTATTGAAAGAAACATTCAATATTCCCTTACAAAAACACAATTCCATATCCAAACCATCGGGCGACAAAAAGTCTCACAATCTGCCCCAACTTCAGTTGTAGTGTAATTTATTAGTTTCAACGAGGACCCCATTTGCAGGATGAACTTAGAATTGTTGGTGTTAAATGTTAAGAACGAACACCCATTATTGTGTTTCGATAGGGGACGCCACCTGCTCTGAATGGACAGTCAAATAGTTCATTAGGACTCGTCACAGAATCATTACTAAAGTTTGTTTTGACGGTGTTGATCCTATCCTACTAATATTATAAAGTTAGTGTTTGTGTGTAGGTATTAGTGATCAACAGATAAACCTGTATTAGTTACGTTTGTAAACGCTAACTTCGATCGCGTCGTTTGTAAACGCTAACTTCCATCGTCGTTTGTAAACGCTAACTTCGATCGCGTCGTTTGTAAACGCTAACTTCCATCGTCGTTTGTAAACGCTAACTTCGATCGCGTCGTTTGTAAACGCTAACTCCCATCGTCGTTTGTAAACGCTAACTTTGATCGTCGTTTGTAAACGCTAACTTCGATGGTGTCGTTTGTAAACGCTAACTTCAATCGTCATTTGTTTCTGTTTTGATCTTTCTTCTTCCTGTTTCAATTTGAAACTAATGTGCCGATTTCAAAAATTCTTTCATCATTAGAAAGCTACTTTCACCCTGAGTAACATAGCTTTTGATCCCGATATTCCCACGGGATCGAGACTTACGCGAGTGAAACCGCGGGACTTTGCTATGGTATAGAAATCAATCAGGATATTAAAATATATAGATAGACAGAAAGCACCCAAAAACAAACAAGGTTTATGTATTTAATCTTTTCGCCTTACATTCCTATAAGATTTCAGGGTTGGCATACTAAAGTCTAGTACTCTAGCATAAATCGAGCTCATACATTTAAGCCGATTTCCATGAAATCAATGCGCCTGCAATAACTGAGCTCCATTGCATTGCATTAATATGTAAGTATGTATTTACAAAAGAAAAATAAATATAAGTATTATATCCGTTGTCTAGTCACCGTAACACAAGCTTAGTCGCTTACGGGGCTAGATGGAGCTGTGTGTTGTTTGGAGAATTTATTTATTTATTTTATTTATTGCATTGTAACAACAGTGATTCATTCACAAATTCTACTATTTTATTTGTCAGTGTTTGACAATATTATACGCGTTTCATCCTAATTGTTCCGCCACCCGCGATCAAAGTGCGAAAAGTGAAGCAATTTTAGAAATAAAAGGCAACAATCGCCTTTGATACGTCTAAAAGAATGACAAAACACTTGTCTTGGCGAATAAGTTATGTATGAACAAAGCTTGAACAACGGGTGCTGACATAGAGGAAATGGAACATAATTGATAGTGGCGCAAAATATAAAAAAAAAATTGCAGGATGGCGTACTATACTATGCCATCTTACCTTTACGATAAAAATCCATGGAAGTGGTTAATTCCCCCTTATTTAAATTTATGTACAAAATAATTGCTACTGTTCCACTATAATAGTTCTTGATGTGACAATGTAAGTCACATGATTAGGTACAGCAAAAAACTTATGACTTTCTTGTGTTTTTTTTCATTGGATGCCCAGGCTGCCTCGAGGTTGACCGAGTTTTTTAAACCGAACTTCTAGTTTATTATCTAGTCTCAACTTACTACTATGTCATCGTTGGACCCCACGAATGGGACTATAAAAATGGGCTGACTGAAGACGGACTGAATCTCAAAAATCATTTTTTGAGATAGAGTTGTTAACTATCGGATCGGCTAACAATCTAAATGGAAGTTACCCACAGTACGCCAATAACACAAGCTTAGTGACATACGGGGCTAAATGGCGCTGTGTGGCAGACATAAAATCTAGTTATTTATACGAGCGTTCTCTATGTAAGAACCCACCTATTGCATATTGAACAAATGCTCTAAATTAGCGTGGATTTTACAAAGAGTAGACAATAAGACTTGTTTATTTAGTGTGCTTTCAAACTTAGTGAATTTAAACTTGGTAACGATATAAATTGGGTTTGTTACGTTAGTAATATTATTTATAACGCTACCCGAGTAAATATTGTTATAAATCTAAATCTAACCTTAGCACACAAGTTGCAATTAATTGAAGATACAATTAATTAAAACTTTAAATCTCTTCTTTAACAACAATTTGATTAAAACCCAAAATTTGAGTGGCCGTCATTATCAAATGACGGCCAGTAGGTATCAACCTACTCAATAGTTTTTCAAACTTACATAGTTGTTTTGACTACAAATATTATTTATTTATTAAATAACGGGGTATTTACCATGTTTCAATTTGTTTTTTAAGCTGATATTTCGCCAGTAATTTCAACTGGCTTGTTCACGAGACAAATTTGAACATGGTAAATATCCCGTTATTTAATAATATCAATAGTTTATTTCCATTTTTTCTCACTAAACTTATTTTTCGGTTTAAATATAGTTTCTCTTAATTCTTGGTTATATTTTAAGCATTTTTCAACGCCTCATAGGGAAGGCGATTAAAACGCAATCGCGAAAACCGAAGAAAAATCTATAAGTATCCGATTATATGGCGAAGTTCCTATTGTAATGGGAACCTAAATTTGGGCTCAATCTCTAAAGAAACATTAGTTCAAACAAATGTCAGTAAACCTTATCGATTACTAAACATCGGAAACATTTTTAACGCACGTACAGCCCCGAACGAATTCGTGAGTCCGTCCAATAAAAAACTAAAAGAGTTATTTGAAGTCAAGCGATTTACTTATAAACAGTTGGCTTACAACGGATATATTATACACTATCAGCACCCCGTGGTTTCACCCGCATTAGTCCCGATCCCACGGGAATATCGGCATTTTGTTTTGCAAATAAATGCAATCGGAACTTCATTGAGACTAAAATGTGTGTAAAACCAAAGATAAAATTTATATTACTGTTCAGTTGCATGATAGTTTCAATTTAAATGCAAATGTAACGTTATATAAATAAAATTTTAGACAACTCTAAAATGTATTATTCTTAACACTAGATTCGGGGCTGTGAAATTGTCGATATAGTTCCGAACCAAGCGCCATAAAACACAAATATAAATTAAGATAAGACACGATACGCCGTAAAATAATCACAATTTTTACCTCTAAAGCTCGAAATTAAAGAATAACTTGAAAAAACCCAACCCGTAAATCTGGTTTTTCTTCGGGTTGCGATTTGCGAAGTAGATTGGGAAAAGTCGGGAGAGTTTTGAATAAAGGTGCACCTGTCGGCTGAATAAAATTAATGTTCTCGATTCTCGGTTTCTGAACGCATCGTATACCGTATTTTAGGTACCTAACGGCAGATTTAATTTCAAGCTGTGCAACTTTGAGCAACTTATTACGAGAGCGGTTTTCTTTCTCCTTCTTGTATTATGCTAAAAGAACTGTACATATTCGATACGGTGAAACAGAAAAAGAGGAGACACTACTTGATAAAACATATTAGAGAATTGCTGACTGCTGAAAACACAAACAGGCGTTTTTTTTAATGTAACGGCACTGCACAAGAAACACACACCTAGCGTTTTCGCCGCAAATTAGGATTTTCGTTATTTCGGGTCCAACAGCTAACGTCTTAAATAGGCGAAAGTCTAACTACTCCTTTCTTCATACAAACTTTACGAACAAAGTCGACTGTTTCCTCCCTGGATAAAGACATTAGAGTAAATATGTTTATGCCATAAATCCTATATTAGCCATGACCGTGTCCCTACGTTTTGATTTTTTTCACAACATTTTTTTTTTTTCAATTCTAATTAGAATGCTCTAATCCAGGGAACAAACAGTCGACTATGTAAAGTTTGTATGGAGAAAGAATAGTTCCTCTTAAGAATTCAGTGCATAATTCTTTAGTATAATTTTCAATGAAGATAGAAGCCCCTGAACCCCGATTTTCATCAAAAATCGAAACCGTATTAAAATTAAACGCTTCGTCGTACCTTGTGGGAGTTTTTACATCTGCTTCACTTACTACTTACATTTCAGATTTATAGCTGCCAGTTAACTACTTCAGTTTGTTTAAGTTGATTGTAATAGTTTTTTTTACGTTGCAATAAAATGAATAGGTACTTATTGGGGATCGAAAAACGTAGGTATGTATTTATTGAAATCAATTTATTTTTTAGTGTGAGCTATATTGCCGAACTATCGATAGTTTCACTATCGATAGCGAATGTCAAAAATCATCTATAATATCGATAGGCCTATCGATAGTATCATCAATAGCTAAGTTCAGTACAATAGTATCGAAAACTGCAATACTATCGATAGTGTCGACCCTCAATATCGAAGTTGCTATCGATTGTATCGATAGATGTTACAATAGACTAATCCGATACTATCGATAGTAACTTCAATAAATCAAATCCTATAGGTACTATTAATAGTATCGGTAATATTATTAATATAGGTACTATTAATAGTATGTATACTATCAATAGTATTGTAACAACAATCGATACTATCGATAGTAACTTCGATATTGAGCGTCGAAACTATCGATAGTGTAGCCGTACTATTGTACTGAACTTAGCTATCGATACTATTGATTTACCACAACTATCGAACGGCAACACTAGTGTGAGGTGCGTTAAACAGTTGGAGAGCCAGTGTTTTATTGTTGTGTTCGTTTATTTTAACGACATTGGAGTGTTTAGTTAGTTAGTTAATGGATACTAAGCTACTGTCATTTGCCGTGTGAATTTGTTCAATATTTTAATTGGAAATAATACGAAAAATGTTTTTTAATGTTTATCACTATGGTACTTAACTCTTGAGAAGAATGGGACAAAAAACATTTTGTTTCGATCCTACATAGAATTGAATAGGAAGGAGCTACTTATTATAAGTCTAATACAAACGTAACTTACCTATAGGTTAATTTTGTAGTTAGTCCTTTTAAAGGAACTTAACATGTTTGTTATTGGCATAAACTCTATTTACTCTATCTAACAATATTAGGAAGCCTGTGTGCTAAAATTCTATAAATTCTATTCTATAATAAAATCATTATAATACCTTTTGTATACGAAATTCTTGGCCAAATAAGTTTTCTTTATCTTTACCAGTTAAAATTACACGAGATCTGGTTCGACAACTGCATTCGCGGGAACTGGCAATAAAAAAGAGCATTAGAGTGATCTGATATATGAGGCTGATAGGTATACCTACTTCCTTGTTCAAATCAAGGTCTATCATTTGGTCTCAGTAGGTAATCCATTTCGGCAAATCTTCCTCAATCAAATAGCTCATTTGTCAACATCTCATCATTCGCTTTTGCAAACATTTCAGTTGATTCCCTTTTTTGTCTTTCACCCTTCAGCTTGCAGACCACTGACTTCTTGTCTGTGTCGTTTATACTTTTGACTTGACCTCATCTCACCTGTAGACCGATTATGTACGCAGTGATAATCACCGAAGTGAGTGGATTACGCTTGATTTAGCAACTCCGAAACGTCAAACACCTACTTTCGTATGACGTATCATAGAAACTCCACTGGGTTCGGTTATAATCACTTCGTACATAATAGGCCTACTGATGGGATGCGACGATGAGGTGAATGTATCATGATTGACTACTTGTCTAGAATATATATCTAGAATCACTCTAGACTTAAAGACTTGAAGATTTTAGACTTGCAGTTTCATTCATGTATGTTCTCATCCCGCGGAAATTTCGAGTTAAAAGTAGCTTCCAAGATTGAAGCTATTTTTCTTAGTTAGTCTTAATTAGTCTTAATTGTATCAAAATCGGATTGGGTAATTAATTGAAAAGACTGCTCTAATTGGATATATAAAAGCATACATAGACAAAGCTATCGGGCGATGGAGAGTCTGTATACTGCTATATCCCTTTGTCTACCCCATTATCTTGAACAATTACTATGTCATTTGTCAACGCGTCTACCATCTATCCGGAGTTTGATTTCTTTAGTAGGGATTACAATTGATTGATTAACTGTTTTTGTAAGGAAAGAATCTGGAAATTGGCTCAGTGTGGTGGCGGAATTAGGAGAATTTTACCCGATTTTGTAAAGCTTAGTGGTACAAAAGACTTATTTTAGTTTAATTATATTGTTTTTGGCTTTACTATTTAGTAATGGTTTTATAGTGAGCTTTATATTTAGACTGAAATCGATTATACTTATGTGCTTCATCATAAGACACTCGTTATTTTTTTAATAAAAAATAACTGAAACTTTTTAGTCTCTCACGTTTCTAAAATGCAAATTCAAAATTTCATCAACCTTGTTGCTGCCAAAATATTCTTCAGTCAAAATATCTTAATATACATCTTTCATGTTTACATTTACCTAAAATTTTAATAACATTCATACTTAATCCTACTCAAGGCAGCCCGGCTCAATATCAGCAGTAAAAACGTTGACATAAACGAGAGTCTTCATTTAATCACAAAAGTTATCTCGGTTATTATTAATTAAGAAAATATACAAGTAAAAATGAGTCTTAATCACTGGTATCATAGCAGAAAAGCCTTGTAAACTCAACACAATCCCGGGGCCCGCAAAAAGGAAAGACAGACAGGGTAGGTTAATTTGAATCCTCGCGTTTGTAAGCCGAACAATAAATTGGATTTGGACGTCCCAGTTGACAGTTCATTTCGCTGTTTCGTCCCTTGACATATTCCTTTAAGATTATGAAAAGTTATTCCCAAAGATCTCTCCGACTAATTTGGGTAAGAGCCAATTACAGAAAGTTTTTCTCTAACTTAGGTGTAACGCAATTAAAGTAGACTGATTTGTGTTTTAATTTGGAATTTGTTCAAAGTTGTGCGAGTACATCAATTAAATACTTTTAATTGTGTGTCTGAGTGAAGTTTGCGATAAATAAATCGTCAACAAGAAGAGGGAAAGGCAATTATGTAATTATTCAGAACAAATTTAAGTATCGGAGAAGTAACTTGTCAAGGCAGCAAAAACGTTTGGCGCGGAACAACACAGGGAGTTTTTGTTGGAACAATAACAAGTAGGGGTAAAAAAGCTGACATCAAAATGTATGACACTCGACCGACCGTTTCTGACGTTTTTGCGAGAGAGTAAAAAGTTTAAGCATTGTGTAACGTAAAGCTAAAGGGATTTGAGGGATGCAAACCGTGCTAAGTTGTTGGATTTATCATGTTCTTTTACAAACTTATTTATAATCAATTTCACCTTATAGCCTTTGTCTATATTATTACTTAACTGAATCTCCTCATCAAAAACATCACTTCTCACAGAATACACATTCAAATACCTAACCATATTTTCCAAACTTAAAAATCGAATCCAATCTGTGTTCTATTCATTTCGTATCAGAATCAATTTACAATTCCAATTGTGTGAACATTAGAATATCTATCGATGGTTGACAATTGATTTATTAGAAAACAAATAGTGTTGAACGTACAAATGACTAATGTCGTATATTTATCATGTTGGATACATCATAGGCAAGCGTTACCTGTTGAATTATAAAAAATATATAAAGAAAGAAAGTTAATATTTCTCTCAGATGGAGCATATTAGGTAGGTATGAGTAATAGACGAGTTCGGTGGAAGATAACGTAGTGGTAGTGGTTTGGTACCTAAGTGATGTTCAAATACGAATGTTCATTTGTTCAATGATATAGATAGTGCTATTTACATAGGTGCAGTAACTTATATTGATAGGTGCGTCCCAGTAACACGTGTAGGTAACTAAACTTATTATAAATCTCATTCTAACTGACTTGTTAGTAAATAAAAAAAATAATAGTTACAGTAGCAGTAAGTAAAATACTTCAGAATAAATATTGTAAAAAAGTTGAAAGATTGTACTTGACAAAGGTTTTAAATAAAAAGTCAACACTCCTAATGTAGGTAATTTCTATTTATATTACTTCAAAAGAAACCCGAAAAGTAATCTTTGAAATACCTAATAATTATTTGTGGCATCTCAATTCTTATAAGAGTAGTCTTTGAAGGAAGAACGCCTAATATACCCAACAATTCAAGATACCTACGTAAATCAATTTACAACAATTCGGAACTCTCAAACAAGAATTAAGTAAAAAATGTGTTCTCAAAATAAAATGTTCGAAAGATGAGCAATATTTTGTAAGAATAAAGTAAAAAGTTTCATCGGAAATAATCCAATCACAGTTGAAATGAAAGTAAAGGAAATTAGTATGAGAATGGCGAAGTTTAACGTTTTGACAGATCGTTTGAAAATGTGATTCTTGCCAACCCTTGTGAAAAATAAGTTTAGAAAAGGATACCTACCAATACAATCGAAATGACCGGTCGCATTTTCGTATGAAGACGTACGAACAACAGTTTGATAATTCCGTAGAACTTTGTATTCCAGTGCCAGTATGGCGGTAACACAGGAGTTATGAAGCTCATCACGTCAATAACACACAAAAAGAAATATATTCACAATTAGAAAATAAACAATACCGGTCGGCTAAACCGTTCATAGACAAGTGTTTATGAACCAAAAAAATCTCTAGAAGACCACCCAAGACGAACAATGTTTTAAATATTCCCCTATCATAAAATCTTCCTTTTTATCGCACTCATGTTCTTTCATACTTAACAGAAACAGAAAGAGGTTTAACACCCACTCGGGCCCGTCGTGTGTTTTATGACCTCAATAATCAAACACTAAGTGTGGCTCGGTGTTGGAATTACTGCAATTTTTATTATGGTAGTTACACTTAAGTAACTGAGTACGACATTGTGTAAAAAATTGTAGTAAACCATTCACTAAATTCGATGTTCCATATAACATTAACATCTAAGGTTCAGACGGTATAAATTCTTAAGAACCAAAATGTGGAATAAGTGGAAATGCTGTTTTAAATTATGTTTGAACCACACGTCATGTTTCGAGACTGATCGTTACTAGCTTAGAAACTTACATAAATGTATAAGCATATGTCGCAGGATTTTGAAAACATGGCGTTGGTCATCTGACTGAGATAAGAAGAGCGGTTATTGATCTTATACATTAATAATACGACTGTTAAGGAGAATAATAAAGGAAAAACATTAAGAGGCGATAATAATTAATGACAGCATAATCTAAGGAGCCATGTGCTGCTAACGAGAATCTGCCTTAGCATAAGAAATAAAAAGAATCCAGCTATGACAGTCAAACAATACTTTGTATGTATATTTAAATATAACATTTACCATTATGCTCTATCACTATGGCCAGAAACTAAAAAACTATCATGTCTCTAGAATATTCAAATATTAGTTCCACAACAAGAAATTGAACTACAACATTCTGCGTTGCAGGTGGGTGTTCGCCCACCGCGCCGTAGAGGTCGTCAGGTCACCGGCATGTTATAATAGATTCTATACCGTTATATAAAAACAGATTTTACATGTTATAATTGTAATAATATGTTAAATTTTGATATAAAATATATTGTATTTTTTATGTTAAAAAATTCTGTTGTTATAGTTATGGAATTTTTGGCTCATGCGTGCTGATGGCTTAAAACTGAAATTAACCATTATAAAATATTAATACCTACTTTAGAAGACTTATAGCCAGAGTTGAATGTGCAAAATACTAGTTAGGTACCTAGTGCAAATTTCAAGCCCAATTACTGAGTATCTATGAGTGAATTTTCCTATAAATAAATTTAGCGGTGACTTAGATATTCGCTGTAAATGTCTCACTTGAAATGTTTATTTAATTTATACCAATAATTCTCTTTAAATTATGGCCGTGGGCAGGAAGACGGCGTTAGATCGGATATTTATTGTGAAACTGTTCGTCCGTTTGTGGACGATTTATTGTATAGTTTAAGATGTAGAGTCACGCGCTTGGTGACTATCAAGAGCCAGGTTAATTTGGGAAGGCCCTTTTTAGTTCCGCGTGCCTTGTTGGTGCTGTTTAATGAGCAAACTGGAAATAATTTAAGTTATAATTACTCTACCTAAATGTGTTTATTTATCGAAAACATAAGACACAAATATATATTATATACCTATATAATATATTCTTACCTTCTAAAATACGCATTGATAATGATTAAGAGTCAATTTTATACAAAAACAAGTTACAACACTACTAAATGCATAGTTAAGTCTGAGAGAACATAATAAATTATAATGCAATTGTTAAAAAATAATGTTGAAAACACAAGTATAAAATCCACGAAATATCTCATGATTTATCTATAAGATGATGTAGAACAGCGGATTTCAATTTACTAAGTATTTACTTTCTTCTTCATTTAGATACCATAAGTAATCGATTGTAAGGTTTGCCAAAGAATAATAAACAAACTGAAGATTTCGAATACAATAAATTGATTGTAAACCCCCGTAGCATGTAAGATATAAAAGAAAACAGTAAAATGTTTACAACGGGTGAATCACCAAATGGATTAAACTTATTTACCGACTTGAGTTTTATTAAACAACCGAAATAAAGCGTTCAGTTAAATTTGTTAATTAAATAACAGAGAACGTAAGGATGTGGGCTGCAAATAAACGCTATCATAGTGACGCTAAGCACACACGTTAATTGCCAGCATAATATATTGCGTGACAAGTAAAATTAGCTACATTATTGTGCTCGCGTTCTATTGATTACGACCCGCCAATTGCAATCTCGAATTCCACCTACAACAATTCGGTGGACGGAAATTTAGATCCTAACGAGGAGCAATATAAGCGACAAAATCGAGCGCAATATATCAAGTGACGCAGCGGCCGTGTTGTCCCTTATTAGTGGACATATTGACAGAACGGGAACAACTAACGACACAGACAGAATCGGGACAAATATTTGGCTGCTCAATTAAACAAATGAAATCCAATGTTAGGCAAAACGAATTTGATAGAAACAAACAAACAATAAAAACGGGGATGTTATGATTTGTTCCAACTGCAGCTGAACGCTGTGACATGTTAACAAATAACAATGTTTAAAACGAAAACATAGAATAATTCGGTTATTCGAACAATAATATAGCGAGGGGTTCTATTTTAAACACCGACACAGTGAATTTTGTACCACCTAACAATTTCAAATTAGATTTTTGTAACGTTTTGACAAATATTGTTTGTCTTTATTTACAATCAACCATTTTTCTAATATTTTTCGCGGAATTCTATATTTTTATTTAAATAAAATTGAAATTCTCAGAACTGAGAAACTGAAGGTTAAAATAACCGACAGAAGGACTAAACACGAACAACAGTCAAACAAAAACAATTTACACGATATCGTTCCGACCCATAAAACAGAAATTAAGTTATAATTCAAAATTACACTCGTGGCAGACACGTAGAAATAGTCATTACCAATTTTCTGAGCTCATTACTTGGGTCTAACGGTCGGCCAGTAAAAAAAAAGAACGACAGCTGTAAAGTCCTAATAAAGTAGGTAGAAATGTCGGACATTATCCATTATCTTAATTTTGATATGGTTTACAAAATGGCGTTAACTCCTGACATATGTGAGGGATAGAATAACAGACGGTAGGAGGATTAAAGAGATAGAGTTTTATCAATAGGAACCTTTTTAAACCATGCGTAAAGAGGTAACCGTGAAGATAAGATTTGGGTTTATTAAAAATTACGTTTTGATAATGAAATGTAGTACCGAAAAGGGCCAAGATAACAATAATTATACATGAAATTGGTCAGATAAAATAATTATATAATAAGTAATAGTACCGTAATGAGTTGACTTAAAATAAAACAATGACCTTACGTGGTTACTATTTTAGATTTAAATACTTTACTTTGATAAATGTTAACATAATAAATATTTGAAAATGCTATATTTAAGTAATTATATTTTATTAATCCGCAATAATTGCGAAATAAATTATAACGAATTAAATATAATAGTGGCAAACCATATTTTAGGGAATTATAATTTTATACAATACAATAATAACTTTTCGTATTCGCGCTAAAACGTCAAGGCTTAGAATAAGTCCTTCGAACTTATTGAAACGTCAACAAAAAGTAATAACTTTCGACAAACCTTATCTGTCGGTGTCGAAATATAAAAGCTACCTTATGAAGTGGAAATAACAAATAAATTTACAGATGACAATTGAAAATTTATTGTTGGTAACAGAACTTCTGTTGACAGCGATCGGTGGCTATCGATAATTCGGCTGTCTCCCTCCCACGTGACATGTGTCCCGAATCATATAAAAACAGGTATAGAGAGACCTTCGTTAGCGGTGCCCCTAAAGTGGAGATAGGCATCAAGTTCTCAGAAGTAACCAAAGCGATGAAATTTTTGTATCAGAATTATTCACCCTGAATTTTAACACTTGAAAATTAAAGAATGAGTCGTCAATTGGACTCTAGATCAAAGATAGAGTGAGTTATAGACGAATAGAAATTCTGGAATGTGATACGGAGAGTGGTCACCAATGATGCGTGCTTGATAACATCTAAATTGACCGAGTTTTAGAATATAAATATGTTTCCTACAATAATTATAATTTAACAAATCAATAATAATATTAAAACATGTTGGGAAAATATATTTTTTAATTTAATTGTACCATTCTATCGGTGTCATTAATATGTATACTCGTGCAAAGTTAATACAGCTCCTTAGTACTAAGCTTCTTTAAACTAGGCCACGGACAGGCGGACGGACGGGCAGACAGATGGGCATGACGAACTATAGGCCTTTTAGTGTCGTCATGTCCGTCTGTCTCAACAAGAAACCCTTATAGTATAAAGATTTCTTAATAACTACGAAAAACCTAAAAAGAGGCAAGGATTTTAGATGGATGTTGGTGGTAACCTTTTTGGCACGAATACATTAGCGGAAAATAAAATATATAGAGAGTATTGACATCGCAACGAATGACAGAGAAGAGAACAACAGGATTGACTTGTATTTATTTACAGAAACGTATAAAAAGCCATTGGAATTAAACACCTAGTAAGAAATTAGCTATTTCTAATTTTAAAGTAAAATCAATTAACAATTTTTGATTTTCATTTATTGTATTTTAATTATCGGTATTTAATAAAGTAGACTACCCAATTTAAATTTAACAACGTCTATTTTAATTGTACAATAAAGACCGTCTAGTTCAAACAAAACAAAGTACTAAACTAAATGAAGAGAAAAGGAAGCCATCATGAGTTGTTCTTAGTAAATAAATATTAGTACTCAGTACAAAATGGATAGCAAAATGAAAAGGAACATTAAAAGCCGGTTGCTTTGATGAAGACATAAATATTCGATAATAATCGATTCGAAAACTTTTGTTGAATCTGTAGACGTTCCTAGAACCAATTGATTCTCCGACCGCTACACGGGGCGGTATACTCTCATAAATTGAGACGTCTCACTATTTTACTCCAACTTCGAAGCTTTTTTTTTCTTTCAAACCCAGGTAAAAGGATCTGCTGTCTGTAAATTGCGTTTCTTATAATGATTGATGAACTTCCAAATTAGTGTTGCGTAAAAGTTAGTGATTTGAAAATGAGGTATGAGGTGTTAATGATGTTTATTTTTGTAACAGAAAAGAAATTTTTGAGTTGTGACTTTTAGGTTACGTTATCTTGTGTTTATTTATGAAGACGATATAATAAAATATCTTATCTATTATGTTACACTATATTTATATGTAGATTTATTATTGAGTTATTTTAAAATTGGATAATTTTTTCTATATTGCTTTCAAATTTATGTATTGTAAGTCATTTCAAGATTACTACAGACTTAATCCCTTGAATAACGTACCTATACGAAGCCAATTCATATTCCATGGTTCCTAATAATGTTACAAAATTCAAGGTTCCGAATAAAAACTACATTTTACGATCATATTTCGTATCATACTTTACGTAATACAGCAATCACGGTACTCAATTCTACACAATACTAACTGTTGGATCTGATAGGAGATAATTCAACCGTTTTATTCTTAGAAGCGTCATTTTACGACTTTTGACTCGAAACGATCAACAGTGGCATTTTAATTCTGTACGTCCATTGTACGGTGGACGGCATATCATTTCACCGTAAATATTCAATGCGACAATAAATTGTTTTTATTATACCAACAATATAATAAATTCCAGTATATGAATATACATACGATTAGTCTGTTTGATTTACATGGATGATCCCTTGATGGAATGTCGTTAATGACACGGTGCGTATTGTGTCGCATATCAAATTTTGCTATAAAATTTTTATGAAGTTATTTGGATGGATTGGGGGTCATAAAATTTAAACTTTGGTCTTAAGTTACGATAGTCAATTATGCTTAAATGTCAGTTGGATCTATTACTGTTTATTATAGGAAATATATTTTTTGGTTTCATTAATGGTACGAAAAATAATAATAGTTATGGAAACAATATTCAAAAATTACGAATCGTTTAATAAGATAAACGGTCCTTACCAAGTTGTGATCATTTGACAACACTAATAGTACGATTAAAACAATTTCAAAGATCCTAACCTTAAAACGTTCTGTTTTGTATAGTATTCCTAGATGAAGATTTAAAGTTTCCCATAAAACCTCTACCACAAAATATATCACAGTCCAAAAATATCCTGTATTCCTGGTCTTCACTCCATATTCAAGAATGAATAGACAAAAATTCAGTAGCCGGTTTTACGAGGGACTTGACCGTTTTTATGTCGTAAACGTTTAGTTCACTGCCATATGCTAGGCGCCATGGGACCTAAAACCAATAACGTCGGGGCTCCGTGCTAACGTAAAATGCACGCTTTATTAGAACTCGTTGTTGCTTTTAAAATAATGCTAATAATCTATAAGCAAATGTTTTTTATTGTATTCCGGACAACACGTAGGTAGAAAATGTGTTTAAAGTAGTTTTCTTAAGTAGTTTTACTTCTCTGCAAAGAATATTGATTTAAATACACGTAACAGCATCGTTGTCTTTATTTTTAGTAAGGAAATTGTTTAGGTATATTGATACCAAAAGTAATAATCTCTTATATAGCCAAAACTGCTACTTTGAGATGCTCTAAGCCCGGGTTTTATATTATTCATTCAATCTCTTATCTTTACCTACTTTTATTCGAAGAGTAGGTAACTGTGCTTTCTCACTCTGCCTCCTTTTCTTATTGAACTTGGGCCAAGATTCCAGTGACATCATTACACAGCATCAGTAACACTGAATGGCTTCCTTTCCTTTATCAAGTCACCTAATAACCCTTCCTTATACACTGTACCCTATTGTGTAATCAGCCTGGTTCTGTCTATCTTAATGTCTTAGATCTATGGTATCTTATGTACTAACGTTTAGTACTAGATGATAATATTTTACTACTACGTGCCTTACCAGTTACTATAGACACTAGTAAATGTATGGTATTCTAAATAAATCTGAGTATTGTAAAAGTGCAAATTAGCAAAATGATCGTTTTTGTTTGTTTTTTCACAGATAATAGCACAGTATTAAAGTTATGACAGTTATGATTGATTTTCCACATTGTAGGGACGATATCTAAAATCAATCAAAACTTTGAAACAATGTATAGGTGCGTGAAATTTATTCATTGAAGTTAAAAATACAATGGCACATGTTAGATCCAACTTTTTAAATTCAAGTCCTAATCCGAATTCGAAATCCAATTTAAAAACAAAGGCAGAATTCTAAATTCAAAAAGTGACGCGACTGTCACAAAAATCAAAGCATCTGAACGAGCTGTCAGGTTTAAGAGATCAGACAATTGAACAAAGGTAAGAGTTTTTTTTGTTAAGTCACCCTATTGATTCAACCCTAAGGAGCGACAGTAAAAATGTACCCTTCAGATCGTAAAGTTTGTTTGCCACTTGTCAGAATGACTTTAGAAAATAGTTTTGCTACTGTAAACGTGTTTTGTTATTGCTTTTTTAATTTGCTCCCTGGATTACTCAGTAAATACTTTGTAGAAAGTGTAGTACATTCTTTTAAATTAAACGAACTCAAGAGATGAGTTTTGTGGTGCGTGTTTACGTTTTATAACAGTTTTCTCAATGAATTTTATTTTAAATATTGAATACCTTTATGTAGGTAATTCAATTTTGCCCCGAAAAAAATGTATATTGACAAAAATAAAGCAAACGGTCATTTTGTTGTAAGAACAAACGAATTTATTAAAAATCCTTTACCTTACAATTGCTTTAATAAACCAACTTTAAAGAAATATACTTATAAGGAGAATCTCAATCATCCCCTTTTATTATTGCAAAAGATTCAAAACCTTGTATTGCATTATTGACGTATTGTATTATATTATTTAAGAATTTTATTATTCGATTTAGACCCGAACAGGCCTGACCTTGCTCACAAATTGATGTCCAAAGATTTCTATGATTGTATATAAAAACGTTATGCACAAATCGTTCTATTATGATCCGTTTCGTTTTTATTCGGTATCCTTTTCAAAATGTCTTCTGATATTATGCGAATTTATCTCTTATTTCTTTACCAGAAAGGTCGCAAAACCCGAATAGTTGATGCGATATAAATCTTATACAATAGAAATATGAATGGGGGTACAATTTTGACCATCTGGTGTTGAGGAAAATGTATATTGCTAAGGGTATTTTCATGTTGATATTAAAAATGATTAGTTTTATCTGTGACACTATATTTTGTGTTACCTATCCTAGCATCTGTGCTATTCATAATGTAGGATGTGTAATAGAACTGTATTAGTCTTATTAATAAACGTGCCTACTCCACGTTTATTAATAAGACTAATACAGTTCTATTACACATCGGAGAAGAAAGGTATCCTTTCCCCTAAATTATCCCTATTTCTTGGGCATCATCATAAAAGTTTTAGAAAGTGACTCGTTTTAAAATACCGGTCTAGAAATTTATGCAAAATCAACTAAAACTTAAATTAATAAATAATTCTGTGAACAACATACAGTGCCATCTAGCCCTAAGCGACTAAGATTGTGTTTACGGTGATAAAACTAAAACGCTACATTTTTTCGACATCCACATCTATCAAATCATTGTCAATTTAATTGACTTTCTCATCGCTTCAGAGATAATATCTACTACTAATACCTATTCAAACAGAGAAACAGGGATATAAAGACATCCATGTGATCTCATAAGGTTCCATCTTTTCCTTTGAAATAACAAAACATTGAAAAAGTAGAATAATAGTCAGCTTTCTGATAGAATTTGTTATTCCTAAAACAATACGTGATTACAATTCTTGATTTCAAGTTTTTTTTCAAAAATATGTGCAATATGCATGCAATATGTGCATGTTTGTATTACTGTCATCATTATATTTTCACCTTTATTCAGAAATAAATGATTATGATTAGAGTGACGTGAAAGAAAATATCAATCTTAAAACACACGAAACTCCAATCACATCAATCATCAATACTAAACATAACGAAAGCAACGCGATTAAACCCGAAAATGAGTTTAATTTCATTTTAGCATCACGAAAACCGAAAAAAGTTACTCCATAGATTTTTCTTCTGTTTTCGCGATGTTGTATTGAAATTAAATACATTTTTCGGTTTTAATCGCGTGGAGTTTATTACTTTTTGCATTGTTTTAACGCTTAACGTTTCGAGACCTGTACAGGTCTCTTCTTCAGAGATCCAATCATCATGTCAATCCTGAAGATGGGACCTGTAAAGGTCTCGAAACGTTGAGCGTTAAAACAATGCCAAAAGAAATAAACTCCACGCGATTCAAACCAAAAACGTCTTTAATTTCAAAGATACTCCAATCACACTAAACAAAACAAAAATCACAAAACTCACCAATGAAATTGAATCACGTAACAAAAATCTCCTAAAGTACACATTAATATTATAGAAATACACTAACACCAACTTTATTCGGAACACAAACACGAATTCACTTCTCACATAAACGCTGTACACTACATTATTTACGTACACGACCTTTCTCTTCACCGGTAGAGACACGACTGAATAAAACATGCACTCAGAACGGCCGGGGACCCAACGCCGAGGTAGAATCAACTAGTCTGTTTCACAAAAGAAATCCCGCGTCAGAGGCTTTAAATAATTATATACCAACAACCAAAATCTTCTCGTTTTTCGTACTTTTTCTGAGATTGACAAGTTTTGAATGTCAAAAGTAGTTGAATTTGTACAAGAGGTAAAATTCAATGTTGTGTCTGCGGAACTTCTTTTGTGCAAGCGACTCTATATACTCAGGCAACTCCAACCAGATACACTCCGCTACACGTTTCGGCCCACAAAAACTACACACAAAAATTTATAACGCGTCAAAAACGGAGAAATGGTTTCCTTTAATAGAGACGTTACTTTTATATAAAATTAATTGTTTAGGATGCATCTGCTGTGCTATTGTTATGGTAACTTTTTTCTTTAGCTGGTCCGTCTGGTGCTGTGGTCAGCTTTTTTTTAAGTTTATTTTTAAAAGCTACTTAAGTGGTTATGACTTGCATTTTTTTAATAAGTAGGTATACTTATATATAATATATTTCACGGTCGGGTTGTTTAAGTATTTACTTTTTAAAGTCTTTAAGGACTTAATTTAATGATTTATTATTTAAAAATGACCATTTATTGCATATTATTTTATTTTAAGATGATACTAGCATATTATGGGTAAATTATGTAGTCTGGTATCTAGAGAATACATTTTTTTTCTTGAATTGTTTTAAATTCATAGGCTATGAAGATGACCATTATTTTTAACGATATAGGTAAAAATTACTGTGATAGATTCTCAGTTTTAAGCGCAACTTTCAGTTTATTAACTGCATGAAAATGTATTCATTTCATCATCATTTTCAATGCACGATCTTAACATAATAATATCCTGTAAATTATGAACTCATTAAACGATTCGCTCATTAACGAAACGAAGTCTGATATCGATACCTTTATCATAATTATTCGATACTTAATTCGAATATACATTGTACAAACACGGCGTCAGAAAACCGTGTTCCCGATACTATCGTAAACCGATAACGAACCCAAAATCCAATGCTTATATTGCATTTCAATTACCATATAAAATGTTCTTACAAGACGAGATTATTGCGTCCAATTCGATAATCATCTAATCAGTGATTATTCAATAACTTTTATTTCAAGCCGATGAATCGGGATCAATTGGATTAGAACTTTAATCGATTGAGTATAAAGGCGATAGTGAAGAAACGAATCGCCTCGAACTTGGAATCGAAACGTTATCTCAACTCGTTTCGTATCCTCGGCTTGAAAGTCTGATCGATTTGGAAGCTTAAAGCAATCATTGGAAGGTTTAATTTCAACTGCAGTTCTAAGTTATAGATCTTCTAAGTACGTTACAATTTTCCGTCAGACGTTTGAAACATAAAATGTTCCTCGGTTCATAGCATAGCAAATGTAAAGATGTCGACTTCAGGTTAAAGTATCAAGCCTTAAAGTGAGTAGTCGTAAAGAATATAAACAAAATTCAAAAAGGTGTAGGTAGTAAATGTTTATGTTTTTCCATCACAGTTTAAGAGAGCGTTTAACTTTTGCACTGCAGTATCCGTAAACTATTCCTGGCATTCGTCGATTTCAATTATCTTTCTGAGTTTATATTCTAGTAGAAACCATAAAAAATGTAGGTAAGTGATATACAGAAAAAGAAATTTAATGTGAAAACAGCTCGTATAGAAATAAGTAGGAACTTAGGTCCAGGAAATCTCATAAAGTTTCCATTTGTAAATTACATAGTCCGTATCTACAAAAAAAGCTCCGCATTCAAAATAATAACAACAAATCGAAGAACCTCCTTTTCTGAAGTCACTTGAAAACACAAAAGAAGTTTAAGAATAAAACTGAATCAACACGTCTTTATCCATCGCATATCGAGTCAAATAATTAACTCACAAAAAAGGCAACAATAAAAATGACCAAGACAATCGAGAATTACAATAAAACTACAACGAAGATTTACAACCACCAATATAAAGCGAATTAACTGCTTTATACCAATCGCTTGCGGACACAACGATTTTTAAGTTCATAAATGTTACAACAGTTCTGGCACAAGACGACAATATAAAAAACTTTATAGTTTAATTACATACATCTGTTAAAACCGAAATTATAAAGCACCTTTCTGATACTAACAATAAATTGTGTTTTGCGGTGCATAAAAAATGTATCGAAGAAAACAAAGCGCATAGAATTAAATGGGAACACCTGCTTATAATAATGTCTTCATTAAAATGAGATAGGGCGACAGGTGCGGAGGCTGCGGAACGGATTCTTATAGCAAATCGTTGATTGATTATTGATGTCGATTAAGAATAGTGTTGCTGTTAACTAGGAGGTATTACTTACATCTTTGATGATGTGTTAATCACTATATTAACTAGTTTATATAGATACTTGTTCTGATACTTAAGCACAATTTGCCACCATCTTATGAAATGAGTCTGAATCTGTACCCAAATTTACATTTTTCAAATAAAATAACAATAATTACCATGAGAAAAACCCCAACACTGCTATGAAAACCAGTTATACCGACAATTTTACGCCAAAAAGAGTCACAAAAAAACGACCTTAATTAAGACCAAGAAAACAACATAAAAATGTCAACATACACGAAATAGTTTGTTATTGTTTACTTAAAAACGTTTCTTTAAACAATCATTCTCATATTACAAGCTCTTAAAAACGTGAAATGTTTATAGATTCACGATGTTATGCCGGTAATTATTTCGCTTGTTCCGTCGACAGCGCCCCGGGAAGCAACGATTGGCGGGAATCTCTCAAGATGGCTGCCGACCCTGTCTGACCCATCCGTCAAACGAAGGTGAAACATCTGTTTTAACATATCCGACGGCAGTTAATAAAGGATCGCAACATATTAATTCGAATTTTAATTCCTTGGAAATGGAGTGGTAAATGCGAATTATCGTTTCGATTCATTGAACTTTGGGATAATTCGATTTGTGAAGTCGCGATCTTTAATAATCGTATTAGGGTGGGGTAGCGTTAGCTTGAAAGGTCTCTTCTGCTTATTAAATCTATTCATTATTTTCTTCTATAATAATTTTCCGTTATTTACGGAACTAAACTAATAATTAGTTCAGCTCTAGGATCAGTCTATAATTATTATAGATTGATCCTGTGCACACTAGATACAAAATCAAAACCTGTTTCCTAAGATAGGACTTAGGAAACAGGTTCTCAGGTTCTTAGGAAAAGAATCTCAAAAATTAAAATCACCAAAATAATAGTCAGGTTTATAAGTACATTAGTTCTAAATTAGGTCTTAATTTTAATTAATATGTCTTTTCATTATTTTCTTCTTTAATTAATTTACATTATTTACTAAACTAATTAATAAATAAATAAATAAAAAAGCCTTTTATTTCCTACTAGGTAAAAATCACAATAACATTACATTTAATTCTCAATTATTTATATTGTAAGAACCCCTCTCAGTGGAAGGTAAAGGCCTCCTCCAGAGATAGCCAATTTTTTCTATCTTCTGCTACTCGTATCCAGTGGTCGCCGGCTATTTTTATAATATCATCTGTCCATCGTGTATTTGGTCTACCTTGTCTCCTTTTGCCTGATGGTCCTCGCCATGATGTAGTTTCTTTGGTCCAGCGATTGTCTCTAAGTCTGGCCACATGTCCTGCCCATCGCCATTTTAGTTTTTGTGAATAGCTGAGAGCGTCAATGACTTTAGTTTTTTGTCTTATTTCGGTATGGCGGACTTTTTCGATCTTTCTAATCTTCAAAATGCTTCTTTCCATGCTCCTTTGACATGTTATAATCTTGTTTTTCACTTTCCTAGTAAATTTCCAGGTTTGGCAGGCATATGTTAGTGAGGGGAGTAGGCAGGTATTCATGACTTTGCTTTTCAACTTGATGGTCATGTCGCTTTTTAGAATTTCTTTTAGACTCCAAAATTTTTTCCAGGTGATGTTGACTCTTCTCTCTACTTCTTGTAGGTTGTTGTCTCGGTTGAATGAAATTTGTTTTCCTAGGTAGATGTAGGTATCAACATAAGTTAAAGGTAGATTATCAAGGTATATAGGTACTTTAGTATGGTTTGTCATGACATTTGTTTTATTTAGGTTGATTTCTAGTCCCACTTTACGGCTTTCTTCGTGTAAAGAGTTTATCATCATCTGTAGTTGGTTTGTGTTTTCTGATAACAAAACTATATCATCAGCAAAACGGAGATGGTTCAGGTAACTTCCGTTTATGTTTATGCCAACTTTTTTCCAGCTGAGGTTGCGGAAGACGGACTCTAGTACGGCTATAAAGATTGTTGGGGAGATTGGGTCTCCCTGTCTTACTCCTCTTTTTATTTTTATCAGTGGCCCAGTGGTCTCTAGCTTCACTCGGCTAGTATTATTGTCATAGATATTTTTTAAAACTTGTATGTAATCCAATGCCACTCCTTGTGAGAGTAGAGCTTCCCAGATTGTTGGATGGAGTAGAGTATCGAATGCTTTTTGATAATCGATAAACACGGCATAGAGTGGTCTATTGAGCTCTTGGTATTTATCTACCGCCATCTCTAGCGCGTGAATGTGATCTATTGTAGAAAATCCACGTCTGAAGCCTGCCTGTTCTATGGGTTGGAATTTTTCTGTGGTTTCTTTTATTTTTTTTTCTATAATGTAGGAAAAGAGCTTGTATAATGACGGTAGTAAGCTAATTGGTCTATAGTTACCAATGTCATTCGGATCTCCTTTTTTATAGAGCAGAATTATTTCGGACTCCGACCATTGACGTGGGGTGATTTTGCAACTCAGTATCATATTGAACAGTCTGGTTAGAGGTTTGGTTAAATACATGTATCCAGATTTTATTGCTTCGTTGGTGATCCTGTCTGGTCCTGGGCATTTATCTGCTTTTAGTGATGTAATTCCATTCAGAACCTCGGCTTCATCGACGTTTGATTTCGCCTCTTCTGTAGAGCTGTTCGGTAATTTATATGCTCATTATATGCTTTATATCAGAACGTACAAAGGCATTAATCAAAAGAAGACAAGATATACACAAGACCACACCGAAATCAAGAGCCATGAAAAACGAACTAAAGGCACTGTATAAGCTCATAAGTAAACGTATCAACCGAGACTATAAGACACATCGCACACAAACTATTGAAAAATGTCTTCATGCCACGGGAAGCGTCAAAAAAGCCTATAAAGAACTGAGAACTCATAAATCATGGATTGAAGAACTAAAAAACAAAAATAATAACACTCAAAATAGAACAGAAATACTCAAAATAGCAACAGATTTCTACAAAAACCTATATAGTTCGCCAAATCAACCAGCATATAAACTAAACTAATTATCGGACTTAAAAAGATTTTAAGAATCTCAAAAATTAAAATTGCCAAATTATTTACATATTTATATTTTGGTAAATAAATTAGACTTAAAAAAAAAATCTAAACAAATATATTCCAGGGACATTAAATTGACAGATGATGTAATAAATCGTATAGACAATCGAATCGAATGCTAATAGAAAATAGAAGAAAAAGTAAACAGAAATTCAGATGAAAAATGTTACAGTTGAGAAATGGTGCTGAATTCATAGAAAAGTAATTTTGGTATTAAGACGTTAATCTTTGAGCTAGTTAATCTTTCAATTCTACTAAAAAAAAGAAGACATGTCACCGATTCTCACAGTGTCACATATTTATCGTTTCTTTCGATACCCTGTCATAGAAAGGTGGATGTCAATAAGTTTTTGTGCCATTTTCGAGCACAAAATTCATGGCGGTTTGTGGGTACACACCCACATCAACAAATCTGCATGAAACAACGGGGTCTAATTCATTGCCCTAATTAATTACTAACACTTATTTAACTAAGGCTGTGTTGTAGGTAATCTTTTTTACTAGTCTTCTATACTCTATACTAATATTATAAAGAGGAAAGATTTGTATTTGTGTGTGTGTGTATGTGTGTCTGTATGTTCGTTATGAATAAAGTCAAAAACTACTGGACCGATTTCAAAAATTCTATCACCATAAGAAAGCTACATTCACCCTGAGTAACATAGGCTACTTTTGATCCCGATATTCCCACGTGATCGGGACTTACGCGGGTGAAACCGCTGGATGCAGCTAGTTTATAATAAAATCATTCACTGAGGCTTATTTTTACGGCTTATTCCGAAAAAGCACAAAATACCGACAAATCTATTGTTTTCTATACTATTGACGTCTGTTGCATATAAGTCATTCTGATTACTTTTATTAACGTGACAATCAGCCAAATACAGAAACGCTACCATTAAAGTATTCTGTGACGCTACTCAAACTTTGAGTTCTACTTAAACAATTAAGCATCTCTTAAAGTCAAAAATACCCTGCATGTATTTTGAATTTAGAAGCTACTTAATGATTTAAGTACGTCTCAAATTTTAAGTAGCGTTTCTGTATTCGGCGGTAGTGTTTCAACGGCGCGGGCGTCCTTAGTTATTTGTTCTACCTTAACAAGAGTATCAGTTCAAAAATAACCTACAAAGTTAACACAAAAAAGAATACAATATTTCAGGCGCCCGGGGGCATGTAATTTCCTGTACCTTCGTCGAAAAATTTCCCAGTTATTTTAAAGAGCAGGTTTGATTGCGCCTCACCTTCTGCAAGATTGTTCTTGTTCAAATAATATTCACTAAGCGTTATTCATTATGTTTTTTTTTATCGTTTTTAGGATTCCGTAGTCAATAATTTGAAGAACGATCCTTTTAGTTTCGCAATATTTGTTAGTTGGTTTATCCGTAAGTAAGTACACGCCTTCAGATATGCATATAGGTACAAGAATGATGTTGTTTTTTTAACCTTTAATATGTACCTGTGTAATACTATATTTATCAACACAAAAAATCTATTAGTATACACATAAAACGAATCCAATGATATCCAACCTATCGTTAGATTAATCCTTAAAACCATTGCGAATGTGTTAAAGCTCTACGTATGTTTTAATAATTGTCACGGAACCCTAAACTCTACGTGTTCCGACACGCACTGCGTCTACGTATGTGTATTAAGACTGATGTTTGAAATTTATTTTTATCAATGTCGTATAAGCGAGAAGTTTTTTTTCATGCTTGAATGTAGGTAGGTATGTATATTTATTACAATAATTATTAGGTATCTATACCTACCCAATGGATATAAATATTTTATTCATTCAATGCGAAATATACCTATTCCTTTGACATCTCATATTAATGGTCTTTACAAATTTTATTTCATTAAGAACGCTTTGTGTAGGTAATATCTGGGACAAATAATAATATTTTACATGAAATATTTTTCAGAATAAAGTCAGTCGTAGTTTTTTATTCCATCATCATTTCTTTTAAAAGAACTTTACCGTCTATCTAAAAATTAAAAGCTTTTAATCAAAAGTGTTTTGTAATTTAAACCATAGCTTTGTTTGTACCCAATTAGAGTCAATTACTGGGTGTTACGATAGAGTTGTAACTATAAATTTTATGATCCTTTTGATTCTATGAGTCTTTACAATTGAGCTCGATTTCACAATCAAGCAGTAGTTAAGGTTGAATCCCATTGTATAGAGTCGGAAAGAAATATAGTTGATAAACTAAACATCAGTCAGGATTTAGGAGAAACAGTAAACTAAAATAAACTATGACATGAATAAATCATTAAAAAAGAAGAGAAAGAAAATTACCTTTTTAACTATACATTGTGGGCAGTGATGACTTCTGAAACAAAAAAAAACTGGTTAAAGTTTATGAGCATCAAGTTAACTGTAAAGGAGGGTGAAGACCGGATAACCAAGCTAACATTCTTGATCATTAAATTAACATAATTGCATAATCCATAACACGAGTAAAGCCTCCGGCGAAAACTAGTTACGAAATCCCAATTCCTTATTATCTAATATGTAATAATTTCAAAGCGTAACACTCAATCTAAGTAGTCGAATAATAGGAAAAAAGAACAACCAAAAAATATGATCCGGTTCCTATAATTTACAGCTGCTCAGTGCGGCCTTCTCACAAATTATGATACAAAATAACACATCGACCGACCGAAGAGACCATAATATGGGTAGATTCAAAATTAACCATAATTGCTTAATTCAGAATGCTCTCCATGCCGCAAAGGGTAATACAGACAGAGACATATATAGCGAACGCGATGGTAAGGAAAGAGAAAGAGTCACAGAGTTTGGCGCCGAAGAACTGGCTTCGAAAACTTAAGGTTACTTCCAGGTAATGGAACGTGTGAAGCGAGTTCAAGTGGTTATCATTAGAGATGTTTTTGTTCTAATTCGTAAAGTAGAAAGTGCTTGGTCAGCGATAGGAATGATCCTGTTATGTGAACTTGATTTTCGGCGTCAAATTGTTGTCGTGATTTGTGATGATGTCTCCAGTTCGTTTGATTTTTTTCTGAGCAGTGAACGATTACGATACGAATAGAGAAATATAATGTATTACTATTTTAGTTCTTTTAAGAACTTTGTATCGTTCAGTGTTCTTTGAAGTACTTAATTTACTTGGAAAGAGCTAACGTGTTTTAATACTGATTCAATATCAAAGGGTCAGTCTTTATTTTTCTATTTAGGTACTAAACTTTGAACTTTTTCTTCCTACGTATTGAAATGAATAAATATATGATTTTTAATTAGCCGAGCAAGAGTGATTATAATAATTCTAGAACTACCAAATGACACTATACGTCAACGTACTTTAATTCGATTGGACGTATTCAAATAAATTATTTCATAAGGCGGGGCTTACGACTGTAATTAAAAATATAGAGCGCTTTCATATAAAAGAGACAAAATAGACCAACTAACTGTATCAACGCAAGCGTTAGAAAACTCCCAACATAAATTCATTTATTTTTGTCTAAGCAAATACTCAAATAGATTAGTATCACCCCAGCAAGTTGAGTTTCCTGCAACATAATTGTTAAATTTTTCATTTATTATTCTATTGTTTTTGTGAGACTCGAGGTTAACCATTTCGATAATTTTGGTGTGGGTAATTAAATTGTTTATCGCGATGGTAAAAATAATTGTATCAAACTTCCTAGTTGAAATTGTTAATCACGATGATTTATTATTATGAAAATGTATTTTGCTTTACACGGTGTCTATCTATCTATACATATTGTGAATCTATCTTTTTTGCGACAGGTCATCTTAAAATCAGTAGTTAGTTGAATACGATAGATTTTTTTTTAGACTTTGTTTGTTTGTTCGTTTCTGCTAATCTCAGAAAGTACGGAACGGTTCTTGACACGGTCTTCAATAAATATGCTTAAATATTAGTGGCATAAGGGCTGGCTTAAGCATCTGTAGTAGGAATTTATGCTATCACATTTGCGGTAAAGTCAAACTTTTCTGTAGAAATTTCAAGCTTCACATTACAAGTTTGCTTTTTAATTTTCCATACAATTTTGTCGTTTACGCAAACGAACGTAACGCCATTGCAATACGAAAAAACCTGCACTATGAAAAAAGAAAGGTAGGTATTACCTATTTAGCAGAAGTTTTTTTAACAAAATATTGTCAGGTGGTACAGGTGGATAAAAAAAACTTTGTCTTTCCCAAGTTGTATCATCTCACATCATTTGTTCCACAATACATCTAAAATTATAATTCTTCGTGACAATTTTTAACGGTCGAACAAATTGTGACTGATGGGTACAAACTTTGTTGCTTTTATACTTATTGTTAAGATAAAATGGTTCACTTAACACTTTAGGAGAAATTCTAGCTATTAAAATGGATTTTAGTACCTATTTTACTGTCATAGCTAGCTCACACATTGTCTTTAGTATCAATTACTTGTAGCCTAGAATATTATTGTTTGGTACCAAAACATAATTTATGTATGTTTGCGACATTCTTTCTTTTACGATTTTGAACTGAGATGAACTTATTAGACTAATGCCTAGTGAAAATGGCACTTCAAATAGTCTGGAAATAGTGCTTGAAACCGCTTTCTACAAAGTAATTAACATTGAAAAATCACGTTTCTTTATTTTACTTTATGGTTTAGTTTTGTTACCAAATATGTTACATTTTGACTGATATGTTATTTAAAATTAACTAAGTTATTGAAAAAAATGCTTTCCAAATTTCTATATTCTTTTCACATGACCACAGAATAGGAGATAGTCACAAAAGAATTTCTCGGCGCGCCCTTGTTCGACCTAAAAATCCTCCCAGTATGTCATAATAACTTCATGACGAATCATGAAGTTTTACGACACAGTAGTCGCAAAACGCACCAACTATTAGGTAAACTGTGGTTATGATTCTTATATCAACAGAAGCAGCCCTTGATTGGTTTTGAATTAATAACATCATCAGAAACAGTGTATACTAAAATTAATATCCACTCTAATCTTCACCCTAATGAATTAGAATTACAAAGTAATTATTTACAATATCATGTTGCCGCGAAATGTGCTTCATCATCATAATCATCAGCCATCACTCGCAGACATCAAATTAATTAAAACCATTTCCCTCTGTTTCTTCTAAACAAGAGACACCTACGGCCGTAGTTATAGATGGGTTTGCAAGGTTTTTTTTTAGTTTTTGCTATGCTGATTTGAATTTTAATTTATTTTTTGGTTTTAGTTGTTGTATCTATTACTATTATAAAGCGGAAGAGTTTGTTTGCTTTTTTGTTTGTTTGTTTGAACGCGCTAATCTCAGGAACCACTGGTCCGATTTGAAAAATTCTTTCGGCGTTGGATAGTCCATTTATTGAGGAAGGCTATAGGCTACTTTTGATCCCGATATTCCCACGGGATCGGGACTTATGCGGATGAAACCGCAGGGAGCTGCTAGTTTTTTAATATTTTTCAACGCCCAATGTTTTGTAGGGGCATGGTCATGGCAGTCATGGTCTTCACCGCCTACTGTATCATCAACATCATCGTTTATAAGTAAAGGGGCTATAACGTTTAACGCCTTTTAGTAGGTATGTACTATTGTTGGGATACAAAATAGGATAACTATTTTGAGACAATGTGAATCACATGATCACTGCAAAAAAGACCTATGAGTTTCTTGTGTCTTCTTCTCATTGGTAGTCGCGTTCCGAAGACATAATCTACTGTGTCTTCGAAACGCGACTGTCGATTCAAAACGATCGATCATTGTAAATCAAGTATTTGTTTTTTTTTTGTAAATTTTTAGAAGATAAATAAACTAAGAAAAAAAAATAACTTATTGAATAGGTA
Organism: Idaea biselata; assembly: GCA_958496205.1. Classification (NCBI taxonomy): domain Eukaryota; kingdom Metazoa; phylum Arthropoda; class Insecta; order Lepidoptera; family Geometridae; genus Idaea; species Idaea biselata. The sequence continues at coordinate 10,827,680 of OY292402.1, forward strand.
AACATTTTTTAGAGTTGAGTTGACATGTACTCTACTCTGAACGACCACTTATCATCTTCTTTTTCCATGACTGGTTTTAAATCTGTAGTACTCTATTCACAACCGTCTATAACTACGACCTCTAAATGGAAACGACATGTTACATGTAATATTATACGTAATTCAGCGCAAGGATGTCACAAGTCACAACAACGTTATCGTGTCTTGATGAATTATCTCTGTTACACCTTACGTAGCTTAGTGGTACTGCTTACTGCTTAGTGGAGTAAGTTATAAGAGTTAGGGGTTTTATTTAACTCTCGTAAGAAAAAGAGGGGTGTTTTATGTTTGATGTGTCTGAGTTCTCTGATGATAAGGTGGTTCCAGGTGCTTTATCAATCCCTAACCAGTAGCACAAGGTCTGATTCTACTGGTAAAAGTCCAAAAGTAAGTAATTTACTTCCTTTCTGAGGAACTATTCTGCTCATCACTCCGAAGATCCTCGTCCGATCCATATTTTTTTTATGGAGCCACTTTTGGGCTTCTACCTTCCTAATAAAAAAATAATCATCAAAATCGGTTCATAAATGACCAATAGAATTTGTTTCTCAAATTTTCATGGATTTTCGCTAATAACTTTTTATTTTTAGTTCTACGACTAAAAGTTACTTAACGAAAGTTGTAGATAATCTTATTTGCAAAACAAAATGTTCATTATTTTTTTTGTGAGACCTAATATCTGTTCGTCAAATAAACCATAAAAACCATTTGAACCCCTTTTTCCAAGAAGGCGGCCGTGGGACAAGAGACAACCCCACAAACTATTATTTAACTTTAAGCTGGTTAGTTGCTATCTAACCCCCTTGCTATCTAAAAAATAAAATTGCGTCCTCTGACAAACGCAACCTCAAATGTAACTTTTCAATGGACTAATATTATAGGAGTATAAAGTGGATGATTGTCCTTTTCTTTCTTCTGTCTGTCTGTCACCAGGTTGTATCTCGTGAACCGTGATAGCTAGGCAGTTGAATTGACAGTCATACATGTTATCCATCTTACGCTGAAAAAAGAAATTGTGAGGAAACCCTCGGCTTACTTAGCTCTATTTTCTGACTAGGCTAGGAGGCGGGAGGTCCACAATGTCCCGGGCACTACAGCGCCATAAATATCATGAATTAAAAGTTGCTTAGATTGCAAAAGACAAAAAGCCCAATCATTATTACTACCCATCAAAGCGATGATCTCGCCAACCGTTGCTGACCCTCACGATCACAGCGAAACCACCAAGCATCTTTAAAAGCAACACCGTTTATTCCCACGTTTCCTACAAGTACCAGATTGGCACTAAACGATGCGGGCGAGCTTAATATAGCTAAATTTCTGTCTCTCGCATAGACCATTAGCCTACTATCGAGGGGTCCTTTAGGGACCCGTTTGAAATGCAAATTCCGATACTCAGGTATATTAGTGACGGTTTATTGGTTCCGTATAACGACGTACTGTACCTATATAAGCATCGAAGTTACATCTGGTAAACAATCCGGTTGCCGGAGTACTTTGTTAGGTTTTGTGATCTCGGCCAGAGCAGCCATTAAGGAAAACTCGTTTCCACTAGAGTTCTAGTGGCCCGTGACAATAAGTCATCGATTAGGGGTCATTATAGTGTTACAGCAAGGAAGTACATTTGTTTTTAGTTGTTGATAATTCGAAAGAGTTAAAAACATATCATCAACACCCCAGTATTAACGAGACTAGCTAATACGTAGGCTAGTGCAGCCATGGCTAAGAAAAAATTGGTAATATTTTCTCCATCATCTTCTTAATTTCCTATATTACTACGTAAGTTTACCAAATCTTAGACTGGTATCGATTTTACACAAACATTTTCTCGAGCTCCTCCGTGCTTCGGCGCTGCACGTTAAGCAGTTGGTCTCGGTTGTTATCTCTGATAGCATAGCAGTCGTTAGGTCAAATTAAAAGTCATAAACTTTGATACTAAATGCGCTCCACTATTGCACTACACCAATACGAAAAGCAGGATGAGACAAAATAACCGGCCAAGTGCAAATCGGACTCGCGCACGAAGGGCCCTGTACCACTATCACAATTGGGTACGGAGCCCTAAAATAAACACTGGACCGACCAATCTGTGAACGCAACGCAAACGTTTATTTTACCACTTGTTTTTAGTATTAGTTGTTATAGCGGCTTCAGAAATAATCATCTGAAAATTTAAAATTCCACTCTCTACCTACAGCCACACACACATCTGTATCACAGATATAGCCTGGTGACAGGCAGATGGACAGACAGCGAAAGCCCAGTAATAGGGGCCCGTTTTTACCCTTTAGGTACGGACCTCTAAAACAGGAATCTTTGAATCCGACTGCCGGATCAAAAACTTGTTCAACATTGCAGCTTAACCTACGAATCGGTAAATGAGCTATATGCATCTGCTTAATACCTAGTTCATATCGATATCCCAATAGATCCATCCATTAACCTCTATGATCGTGGTTTAGTACGAAATAGCTCAGAGTAGGTACTCCAGAATAGCGTGGAAAAGCTCGATGGAGCTGAATTGCAAGCGGTTATGGATTTTGGATCAGTGCACTTCTAAACACTGAATATTTACTAAAAGGCTATTCAATCTCTTGTAAAATTTTAGTAGAGATGTGGAAGCGAATTTTGATGGTATAAAACAGTTTTACTTTAATGTAAATGGAGGCCTCTGATATAATAATAATATCAGCCGATATGGCCATTGGTCTGTATGTCGTTGGTAAGGTTTTGTTCCAGACGAATTATGAATCGGGCAATTATTGAACTAGACCTAAATCGAATATAACTAGACAGTTATTCTAGATTTAGTTTAGTTTTAGCGCACTAGACAGAGATTATACCGTTATGATTCAAAATATAGATTTCTAAATAGTGATCATTGGGCAGTTAAAAGAGTTCTCTTTGACTGGATCAGTTGCGTGCACCCGACTACGTCCGCGTTGTTTTGTTAAACCTACCTATCGCCGTGCAAAAATCCACACTTAAACGGTCGCCCATCGAAGTAACTACTGTTTCTGTAGGATTTTAGGATAGGTATTTGTTTCGAATTTGTTTCGAAAATCAATTTTCCATCCACTTCCCAATCTGATCAAGCAATTTCGTCAATTTATATCACTTCATACGTTAAATCGCAAAACGACTTTAAAATTAGTTTAACGTATACATTTGCATTTATGTTTAGAATGCAAATTGTTATAATTGTACCGGGACGGAAATGTATGTCGTTACTGATTTATGTAACAACATCCACATTAATGCTCGTTTCGTTTGCGTGAATTGTAAATTATTGACTTAAATTAATTCAATCTACGGTCCTTATTTGAATATTGATATTCCGTACGAGTTACTACATGACTTGTTTGTTTGTTTATTTACCTATTTATTTACTAGCAACGCCTTTTGGTTTTGCTTGCGTAGAATTAATTGAGAAAAGACATGATGAAGAAACCTGTAAAAAAAAAGATATGAAGAAGAGACATGTAAAAGTCTTCAAACGTGGAGCATTGAAAGAATCCTAAAAGTAATAAGCAAATTCATTTAAATTCAACATCGTTAAACAAAAGAAAAAACTAGAAATCCTTATTTGGAGAAACATCAAGATAAAGTGGGAGATGTAGGGTACCGTGTTGCAAAACTGATCAAAGCTGTCATGGCGACATAGAGTTTGACTAAGGTGTAGACAGATCACCTCTCAGATGGCCTCACGACATAAACGCCCAGAAAACCAGCGACTATGCCCTGTAGAAGGCATAGTCGTTGCAAAAAGTCCTCCGCGTTTTGGAAGGCGCGTCAAAAAGTTGGCCCTAGTTTTCATCTTCGATATCAGTAGTGAAATCAAGTTAGAGGCTTTAGTGCGACCTGAAAACTCTAACATAAATAATAAATAAATTCAGTAAACAACACACAGCGCCATCTAGCCCCGTGGTAATCTACTAAGCTTGTGTTACGGTGACTAGACAACGGAAATAATACTTATATTTATTTTTCTTTTGTAAATACATATACATATTATACTCGTACATAGAGAGACACCCAGACCAGACACAAACATTTATTTTTAAGCATAAATATTTGCACCCGTCGGGAATCGAACCCGCAACTTTCTGCATTGCAGTCGGGCATTCGCACGATGCGCCACAGAGGTCGTCATATTGTGAGTCAAACCACTACACGAAAATAAGAAGTGGGCAAATACATCATGCTGCTGAAGAAGAAGTTTTCATAAACGAGCCACATTTCTTCATCTCAGTTACTATCTGACGAGATAGTGGTCAAACGCTCACCTATAAACTACTCGAATACACAAAAAGGATACTATCAAGTACCCAAGTTAATACCCGAAGACACTCTTATCGTCGAGGATAACAGAGTCTTACTCTAGATAATAATATTAACTTGGAGATCCGACTCGTAAATTACAACTGTTGTGTTTTGTGTTAGCATTTGTGCAGACACTTTGTTACTTTACCGGAGTACAGGTTGAAAGTTTAGATTAACCTTTTTAGGTATTAAAAGTAAAGCTTATACTTTTTGAGTTTGAAAAAGGGATGGTAAACTAAAGTTTTAACCTGTATTTCAACAATATAGAGGTGTAATCTCTAAATGTGATTCGTCAATTTAAATTGGTACCTAATAAATTAAAATAAATAAATATTGCACGACGAACACACAGTAAAATGTAGCCCCTAACCAAGCCCGATAAAAGTTGTTCTTTTTACTGTATTTTTTTTTAATTTTTGGTGTTAAAAACAATACAATTGTTAAATAGAAAACACCCAGACCAGAAACAAAATATTAATTTTTAATCATAAACCCAGCGAGAATCGAATCCACAACCTTCTGCATTGCAGTCGGGCCTTAGCCCGACTAATTAGTTAGAGCACTGCAGTAGTAATACGAAGGGAAAATAAATCCGCTTTGTTGTCGGCTAGGAGTGAGACATCATACAAACTAAGCAAGTTATTCAAGTTTTGGAGCACATAATGAGAACTTAATATTGAATAAAATAAAAATATAAAGTTTAAATATAAAAAAATAAAAAATATATAATAACCTACCTAATATAAAGTCCTATATAAAAATTGGATGTTTTTTTTTTTTTTTTTTTTGTAAGATCATTTTAAAGATAAGATTTCCTAAACAAAATTTCCAAACAACAAAAACGTCAAATGACATCCGGGAATTCGCTATAAAGTCTTAAAAAGACATTAAAATACATATTCAAAGAACATTTCGAAATTAAGTCATCAAAACTCAAAAGGGGTCTCTTACTTCTTACGACTATACATTTTAAAAACAATATCCAAGCTAAAACAAACTCTATGACAACTGAGCAAAGTCTAAAATTACTTAGTTCCGTTTGTAAAGTGGAAAAAATCGCACCGTCATTCTTAAACCGCGACTAATCAAAGTTGAGTCGTCAATTCCTTTGCGTTCTTAACAAAACCAACAAGTTACATTTCGACAAGTTATTTGTGCACGCAGCAGCGGCGCTAGTCTACTACGAAGCTACGAATTTCTGTTAGTATAACTTTAGTTCTGATTTCGTCCGCCTGAAAAGATAAGTCGGTAACACTGTAGTAGTAAAAAACAAATCGAGACGAAATGGTTTGAAAAAAGAATCACAATTGTGAAGTGTGTTGGTCGTGACAACTGCTACTGCTGGATAATTTCTATATAGTCTAGTTTTTTGAAGCATGCATTTAATGAACTTTGGGCTATCTCATCTTAAAATGTCAATTAAAAGGCCAAGTGTGAGTGGTTATTATCATGCAATTGATTTTACATTAAGATACTAGTCCAGTGGTTTTAGTAGTACTTAGCCCCCATAGTGGCCAAAATACCCCACCAATAAAAAATCCCCAGAGACAAAAAACTATAAACTCAAAGGTAGGTAGGTACTTTAATACAAAGTTTCTGGAAGATCGGTTGAGAAATACGACCTGTAGAGGTAAAGCAACATACCGACAATCTAAAGAACATTTTACCAACCTTTTACACACCGCATTAGTCTAAACAAGGCTTGTAATATGGATGCATAAAATACAGTAGATACAGCCCTTTTTGACTGGTTAAAGATCCGGTTTGGAAAGGCTTCCGGTAGAAGAGCCATAGGTACGTTTAAATTATAGTCAACAAAATAATATGCTTTTCTGAACATGGTCCAAAAAGCCTATTAAGAACGTTGAATAAATAATTTATAAAGCAGCTTCAGGTGCATGGTTTGAAAAATCGAGCCGTAAATAGCTTTACCACTACTAAACGTCTATTGGGCACGTGTTGTTATTTATTTTAACTTTGTCACGGTGTTTAAATGTTTGTCACGATTGTTGTTACAAGAGCACTGTGTAAATGTGTAATAACTTAGTGGGTCTTTGGGAGCAGCTTGCGAATTAGCTTAGCTTTTAACTAACGTCCAAAAATCAGACAAATAAAATCAATAATAATCATAGAATCGCTTAGATCTAACAAAATGATGAACAATTTTGACATTAAAATTCGACAGCTGTCGTTTTCGGTCTCACTGCTTGGTCCTGCTTTAAACTCAAAGTAATATACCCTCGCTTTTTGTAGATATATGAAAAACTAAAACGCATCTAACACGCAATATGGATCCTTGAGGAACTTCTAAAGTTACAGGTGACCCAGGGGAACGTTTACCGTTAATGTCGACGAACTGATTCCTATCTCTCAGGTAAGATGAGAGAAGATCCAGTGGTCCATTCAATCCATCCAAGATACCGTAGTGATATAGATTCATAATCAAAGTATCATGATTAATACAATCGAAAGCTTTGGAGAGGTCGCAGAATACGCCATAATGCATCATGCGACTCTTCCCAAGGGATGCGACTCCACCCATCGTTAACAGATCATGTTTTTTTAGATAGATAGATCGATAATCACTTTATTGCACCAAAAACACATAATTAATACTAATTATACAAAGAATAACTTAAAACTATAGTTGTAAAATGGGCAGCCTTATCGCCTATGGGCGATCTCTTCCAGGCAACTAATAAATAGACAAGACTTAAGGACTTGATTGAGGTTTTTACCCTATGGGTACGGAACCTTAAAAGCATAATAAAATAATTTTCTAAATTTACTTATTTATTAAGAACTTGAAAGACTTCACAACCCGAATATTTACATCTCGTTTACCATACCTAAGTTGTAAACGTTCAATTGAGACGTTAGCTCTCGACCTGTAGGGTCCTTTCTTTTTGTTTCACAGCCTTAATCATTATCCTTTTGTTTTTATTTACCTCTGCTTTGTTGTTGTGGAGATTCAGTTCGACGGTCTTGTTTTAAAAGGATGAATGTGTTAAGTTTACGACTAAGCGTCTGTGGAGCGTCGGGTAAATACTCGGCTGCAATGTAGAAAGTGCAGGAACGATTCCCGCCGGGGACAAGTATTTATGCTGATCATAAATGTGTGTCTTGGTTATAGGTGTTTTCTATATGCAAAAAAGTACAATATATAGTATATCCATTGTCTAGTACCCATAGTAGAAATCTAGTTGCTTAAATTGTGGTGCTAGCTTATGCTGTGTCCTTCAATACTTATTTAATGGGGTGGCACACGCAAAGCTGTGAGCAGATGGCGCTGGGGTCGGATGATCTTTTTTTTTTGATGATGGTCCCCCACAAATGAAAACGCCGACTTTTTTTTTTATTTCTTTCGGTCTGAGACTGATATGGCCAATTTGGCGCCGAGAGTTGTAAAAAACACCTGTTTGACAGTTCTTAATTCAAACCTAAGATCAGTCGACCAACGCCCTCTGCCGGGATAAAAAGTTAGTGTTCCTCCTCATTATCAACCAAGCGACGCCAGCGACATCACTTATTGTACATGACGCTAATGTTACTGTCACATATTTTGGATACAGATTACCTCCAGAAACGAAGTTGCGGTTGCAGCTCCTTAGTGAATATTTGACTTTAGATTAAGATTCTTAAACAAATTTTTAGACATTTTCGGAGAGCTAAAACAAACAACCGTTTATTTATCTTTGAAAGTTGATCATTATCATCAACTGTTAAAAATCTTTCATAGAAGATTTTCAACAAAAAAAATAAAAAACACCACCAATCGCAAACAAATATCCAAAAAATACCTAAAAATTTGCCATATACTTACCTCAACTGTACACAAAAGTGATACAACTTAACGTTCTTCTTAACATAATATTAATGAATACCTTCAACCGTAAAAAATCTTCTTTGCTAACAAGGAATCGCAAAAAAACAACAAAAATCGTAACCAGTTTTCTAAAAAAAAATAAAGCCTATAAATCTGCCATAGGTATACTTCAACTGTACACAAAACTGATACAACCAAACGTTCTTCTTATCATAATATCAATGGCCCAATACGGTAAAATGATACAAACTCAAATCTCCCGACCGATATAAAATTGCTGTAACCCGAACCAGTTTCATCTCAAAAAGGGTCAGTATCGCCCCATTTCGCGGCAAATATAAACAAACATCGCTGAAGTGCATATCAAATATTTGTACAGTTGTTTAATGTATTCGATTTCGTCCTTCATAATCGAGATGATGTGAATTTCGATTTCTCCCTTTATATTATTATTATCGATATTGTTAATGTTTACGTTTACCTTCGGATGGAGGCGGTCAGCGTTGATTGAGATTTTTCTGATAAAGATTTTATGTTTGTTACCAATAGGTTGAGAGAATTTCTAGTTAAATGATAAGGAATTGAAATTCATTATGGCAATAAATAAAAAATACTATCAACTGAATACTGAATCGCTACTCAGAATTTGAGAGCTACTCCCATACTAATTTTGAATTTAGATGCTGCTTAATAAAATTATTTTAGTATCTAGCTTTCAAATTTCGAGTGGCGTTTCAGAATAATTCAGTAATGTGCCAAATTAAACATACTAAATATTAAAGCGACCTTATAAGCTTCGAAATTTAAATAGTTATTTTTTAAAACCGTGCGTATTCTAAATTATTCAAAATGATTGAGGCACTAACTCGTACCTACATAAATAATTTATCAAAGTAACACGTAACGACCACATAAATAAAAGTGCCAATCAAACGGACACAAGCTTAATATTTCCAACAGCGAACCCTAAAAGGGGACGTAGCGTCGCGTCGGTACCGCCAGCGGGTGTAAAGCTATACAGTAATTATTAGATAGCACTCAAAAAAGCCGACAGAACAACATAATCAACATGCACACATGCGCGCACGCATATCACGCATACAAACACTGTATATTCGCGTAGGGTAGACACACACGCGCGCTTAAACATCGTAATTACGAGGGCCAGTGGCGTGCGTCGACTTGTAACGAGCCTAAACAAAATGGCCGCGGTTTTATTTGTACACAAAGGAGGTGTAGGTTTGATAATTTTGATACTTTTGATAGGTTGAATGATGAATACGGATGGATAAAAAAGTTGGTAGCGCTTTGTAGACACGGTTTCGAAAGATAAAAGGCAATTAAGTATTTAAATTACTTTATTGTTTTGGCTGTTGATCGTCTTGTTGAGTGTGATTTTTGAGACTATAATTTTCTTTAAGTACTCAATAAAAAAGCCAGGAAACAAGTCAACGATGTAACAAAAGTCAATAAAACTGTTGTTTATAGCGTAAATACAAACATACATGACAAAATTAAGAACTAAAACTACACAAGGCAACTTAAACAAGATGAGAGAGAAGGGATAAAAGTAAATTAACATACATAACCAAGCATATGTACTAGGTACTTACACTTTATTTGAGACATAAAAACTTCCATTCTACTTAACGAACTCAAGCTAGACAATAAAAAATAAACATTACTTTCAGAAGTAGAGAAAAAAGAACTCTCATCGACCCACTGTTATATGATAATGAAGTTATTAAAAAAGAAATTCCTTGGGGCATTCATAATTTTACTAACAGTAGCAGGAAACATTTAAATGTGTAAGTAGTTAATAATTTTATTAGTAGACTAACATGGAAGGCTTTCCTCTCTGAAATAGAGTTACTCAATGGAATTTTATTTTGTGGTATGAATGTTGAATAAAGAAAAGCTGAATAAAGGAATGTTCATAATAAATGGTAGTTTTCTGAAAAATATAGAGGAGATGGATACTAGACGACACAAGTTATGTCATAACTAGTGTAGGTAGGGTAGACTGGGTACGATTGTGCCTCAGGACGAAAGTGACAGTCGCTATATTATCGAAACTATAAGAGATAGCGTGGGGGGTGCAAGGGAATAGAGGAGCGGTAAGAGCATTTGATTACGTGTCACAGTATTGCGTCAGCCATTGTGCGACTTTGACGAGTGTAGGAGACAATATATTTTTTGGTAGTCAAAACCAACTTTTTTTGTTCGACTTATTTTTGTGATTGTGTCTTTATAAAAATAGGTACAAGTATGAATGTTTTACCTACTTATAAGTTAAACATTAGCGACTAAATATCAGTCTATGCTATCTATGTAAATAGTTTTGTATTTTTTTGACGATTGTTTTTTTACGAAAGAGTATTTTGGGGATAGTTGTGCCATTGTTGCTGGGTACGGTTGTGACCAAAGGTAAGCTTATTATTTTTTCTTTTTAGTGACCAGAAAGCTCACGAGCAAAATCAATTAAGGCAAGGCTAAGGCTATACTCGCAATTATCAGTCGTGGCGAAGGCATGTTGTCGTCTCATCCCGAATTCCGTCGACATAACAATAAAATAGGTGAATCACAAAGAAATTCGCGACGTTACGACGACGCGCCTCCGCCACAACTTATCAGTGCTCGAATAGCCTAATAATAAGCCAGCATTAGGACACATACATACATTTAAAAAGCAGCACTTCATGGCCCAGTGCTGCCACCAAAATAATCAAATGTCTTTATCGAGGTACATCCGAAAATGCAATGAAGCTGGCACGAATATTAGGGAAATGAGATTAAAGGCAGAGTATCTTACATTAAAACCACTTTGTAATCATTTTGGTGTATTTTTGTACCTGTCACAATCATCCCCAGGCACTGTCACAAATGTCCTTGGGGTCAGGGCGGTTGTGATATTTTCTTTTTTTTTTTCAACTGGCTCCTGTGAGTTTACCGTTGAACTTAGGAACACAAATTTAGTATTCAGATGTAGCCAGATGTTTATATTTATATATGAACGTTACTTCTTTTAGCTAAGTATCATATTTTCAGAATTATGGTCGGTCAAATGAAAATTGGCACATCTGTACCCAGTCTACCCTACTATTAATAATCGAACCAATGTGCAACTTGCAAGTGTACGAAAAAGTTGCATTTCAATAATCTATATCATTAAAAAGCTTAGTCCTGACTGATGGATCAACGCACAGCCTAAACCTCTGAAATTTGGAGAGTCTATTCTTTATAATTATGCTATAGACATCCATAAGAAAAGGTGTTTTAAATTTCCACGGGATCGGAACTTACGCTGGTGAAACCGCGAACCCATAGTAATGTATGAAATCTACATACAAATGTCGCCTAAAGCCATTAATAATAATATCCTTATCAGTGTAATGAATTTGGTATCGAAGCTATTCTAATTAATATACGACCAATAAATCACATTTACAATCTATTCAATAAGTAGAACAAAAGTCGTTATTCAAACATAATGAGCTGAAAATAATGCATAAAAAACGTGTGCATATATGATAAAAGACCACGCAATTCAACGACATAATTTTGGAACCAAACCAACACCGACTTCGTACCAAAAGCCGAACGGATAAAAATAAATTTCCTAGTATTCCTGATCCATTTAAAGATAAAAACTGATGAAAAATCACTAGAATTAAGCATTCCTAAAAGAGTTGTCAAGCAACCAAATTAAGTCTAACGGGGCACCAAGAAAAATAACATACAAATAGACGATCAAGATTATGGGAAGAAATAAGTGAGTAATTATTAAAACAAGATTGTTATCAAAATCGCTATAAGTCTTGAATCTTTTTCTCCAAACAAGTTTTGTATAGATTCTTAAATGAAGTAAGCCATTAACGCTTGAAGCGGTAATTGCCGGCACTATTATGATGGATCGTACAGTTTTTTAGTAAGTATTTTCTCATACACTTTAACGCTCCAAGGGATCCCAAATTATGCTTCGGATCTAACGTCATTAGCTTAATTAACTCCAACTTTCAATGTTCTCGACAATCGTTTGACAAATCTCTGAAGATAAATTATGAGATGGTATAACATAGAAAATGAAATATTCTTTAGTACAGAGAGGCTAATTTGTTTACAAACGCTGACGAGGGCACAAAGAAGTTAAGTCCTGTTTTATTTAAATAAGGCACTAAAATAAATACAGTACGTTCGGCTAGCCGGGTTTTTGCAATCTCAGAAGTCTCCGGTAGTCTCTTAAACAAATTGTATTATTTTGCATTTAATTATGACAAAGTATTCTTTCAAGGAATTTGATTAGGGTTATTTTTGTGAAGCGACTTGAGTAGTTCCTGTTTGCACCAAAAAAAAGCAAAAAAGGTTGTTGAGAATTGACATTTTGATTTCAGGTTCAGCTAGTTTCAAGTATTTTATAATAAACAGTCAAGTCGTCTTATACTTATATATGTCAAGTTGAGTGAGTCATTGTAAAATGGTGGCTAATTTACATGAACTCTTTACAAGTTTTGAAAACAACAAAGAAAAGTCTATTAGTTATTCATTTTGCCTTCAAAAATAAATAATTTACACGCATTTTAACTACGTTTCACAAAAATCAGCAACCAATTTCTTCAACATGTTTCTGCCACAACTCAGGTTCAGTTTGACGAGAAATTTAAAAAAGAAATACGCGATGAATTGAGAATCCCCTCCTTTTTTGGAAAACGGTTAAAACAGTCATAAGTCATACGCCATCTCTTCCGTACTATATAATTTTATTAACCAACTCAACCATTTCACTTATTGTTAACATTACACCGAACATAAAACAAAAATCATACCCAGTACCTACGTAAAACAAACGGCCATTTCGCATGAAATACAGAACACAAATAAAACCCCATATTTCTTTGTCCATTCCATATTATTGAAAGGGAAATAGCGCATCTGTATTCGGAATAGTCTCAATGGAGTATGACTATGGCTTAGTCGAGCATTATATCACGGTAGACTTAAATCAGTATATAGAGGACTAGTCTAGCCGGTGCAGATCCCGATAGCCAACTGCTAATGTATTGTAACGTTAAATGGATAGACTCTGTGCTTGGGTATTTGCCTAATATATTTTACAATATAGAACGATATTTATTGATGTAGAAACTGATGAAAGACGGTCCGTAGTTAGATGGATGATCGGGAATGTGTGTGGCAAAGAAACTTTGTCTCGAGGTCCTCCGTACAGGAAGGTACGTTAGGCAGGTGGTCTCGGTTGGTTCCCTAATATAAGTCGTTAGTTCAAGTCAAAAGCCTTAGGGCGACCTGAAAACTCTAACATTAGAAATACCTTGTATTGTTCTTATTCGTTTAACTTTAAAAGAATATACTTAGCTTAGAAATCAAATACTTCTTTTTACCTTTTTTGTTGCTGTGTGCTTATCCCAAGAAACATATTTTCTTCCTTTCTTTCTAGTAAAAAAGAAACTTGAAACTTTCACTTGAAATTGGATATAGAGCTGACTTAATTTATGTAGTCACTAGTTGTACCTGCGTAAGTCCCAACCCCGCGGGACTATCGGGATCAAAAATATGTCCTCCTCCAAGTTCCCATATCCATACCAAAACTCATCAAAATCGATTCAGCGGTTTAGGCGTGAAAGCGTACCATACAGACAGATAGAAAGACTTCGCATTTATAATATGAGTTAGGATGAAAAATTTAAAGAGGTACTAAAACTTGTTTTTATTACACATCACTTAAATCACCCAAAGGAATAGCACCTAGCTTCTACCAATAATTGGGTGCACTACATTGAAATGCTTTTGCACACCGGTCATTACAATGAACAATAATTTAACTCACATGCCCAACTAACCAACTACATTACACATGCACACTCTGTGGTCATTCTCACATATAAACCGCACTATTATGAGTAACTATGACACTTGTGTATTCATAAAACTAACTCACGTTGAAAATTATATTTAGAAACAAAAGGTAATTTTCTGCTTTTGTAACTATAATATACGTTAAATTTAAAGTAGGTATACTAGCTGTGCTCCGTAGGGTTTTTCGCGTAGTTCCCGTTTCTGTTGGAATATCGGGATTTCAATTATCATAATAAGGTAATACAGATTATGTTAACTACCTTTGTACTAAAAACGTTCAGCAGTTTTAGGGTAATTGATATAAAATTGTTAAAAAAACTCAACTTTAGCATTTATTATCATATTAATTATAAGTTTCAACCGCGTAAGTAAGTCACGATCCCGCGAGATTTTCCAAAATCCCTTTCTTAGTGACGCCATACAAACAAAGAATACACTCTCAAAATTTCAAATCTCTAGGATTCTCTAATCTCTAATCTCTACCACTAGAGATTAGAGATTCGGGCTTTGCGTTGAAATAGGTAGGTACATATAAGTCAATCAAGACATTGAATTTTGTATATATACCTAGAAGAAGATGGGTCACCAATCTCATATAACTATCTAAATAGTGTTTTCAGCTACACAATAGATATTTTAATTTAAAAATACAATAAAAAACGCCAATAAATCACCACCATTGGTTGAATACGACCGTATAATTATTCAAACTCATCTGTGTATTAGTAACTTTGATTTATTTGAAAACTGTATTCGATTTTTTTAATGAGTAATTATTAAAATACTTGCATTTTGTAATATTTAAATTAAACTAGCAGTCCCGTGGTTTTACCCGCGTAAGTCCCGATTCCACAGGATTTTCTAAATAATAATAATAATAAAATCAACACTCTTACATATATTTGGAAACTGCACTAAAATGTCGGAAGCAATGTAGCCTACAATCCATACACAAGAAAAACAACAAGACGTCATAAAATAAACAACAATTTTCGACGAACCCAACAGAAATTTTGAAATCAGCGACTACAGGCTCCTTAAAATGCATGAACCATTTGAAACGTGTCCGAAGACCTTTATTTTTAATACCATCAATTATAACCTCATCTAGATTTACATATTAATATAGAAACTAATAAATAAATCATGGTTACTATATTATTTGTAACGCGCTAGGTGGAAATACGAGTCAGGATCGATTAATAGTTTCGACTTAGAAGTTCGTTGAGGCGTTATTTTTGTACCTTTTTTACGGTCTGTTTAGTTTTTGTCTCTTTTTTTTGTTAGAGAATAAGAAACTGACTCTGTGATTAAAGGGAGATATCAAGAAAGTTCGCTTTGTTGTTTTAATGAGGTAGTCGAAAAGTTCAGGTGCATACTATAATCTAGGAAGTGGTAAACTTTACCTTGTTAAAAATCTAATAGAAGTAGTAGCAAATTATTTGATAACTATCGTGGTATACTAACAATTTAATGCCGTTATCCTACATATGGTCAATTTTTCAACATTTAATACTACAAGTATTGATGAGAGAAAAAACATTTCTATTGACCTGTATTAGCCAATTTTAAATATCGGGAATAGTTTTGGAAATAATCATTTTAAAATAAAACTTTTTCTCGCGTGGGAGAAATAATATCATTATGTAACTTTGTAAGTCTTTAAAGTCGCTAAAGCTAATTTACTCAAATTTTTGGTTTTGGCATATTATCCAGAAAAACGAATTTGGTAAATAACGGCATTATAAGTATATCACGGCAAATCTGGGGTGATATCAACAGCATCTCTCCAGTAAGCAAACAATTTGAAATTTATAATTATCTACGTTACCTGAACCTAAAATTTAAAAACTTCTAGTTAGCAATCAATCTAGAACTAGAAGTAACTCAGGACAAAGCCGCCGACGCGACTTAATTCCGCGAAACCAACGGACAATTTGTCGGTCTTGTTGGCTTGATATCTAAATTAGTACAGGGTTTTATTTGTTTTGCAGATGTTTTTATTCCTTTTTTTCTTCAAGAAGGGACTTGAGTACTGACGTCTCAATTAATGACATTTAATTTCAAAGACACGCGACGAAATGGGACGTTGGTACGCGGTCATGCGGCAGTTACATGTTTCATATTAGCTTTATATTAAATTATTATGTCTGTGCCTTTTAGTTTACCAGAAATATGTTAAGCTTGCATGATCAGTTAGGAGATTTGAGTATAATAATAATTGCCGTTGGTGAACTGAGTTGGTGATTGTTTATTTCGTTATCAAAAAATATTTTTTTTTTACTTTTCTGTAAAAAAAAGGAAAACTACGCTTGAATTCCCAAATTAAGGGATTAGGCACTAGCCTATTTTAGCCTTCTCATTTTGTACTTACAAAACCTTTTTTTTTTTTTAAATTCAGTCTTTGACACGAAGAAGAAGAAGACTAACAAAATGGGTTCAAGACTTGGTTTTTTAATAACAGACTATGATTTGACACAACTTCGTTAAGAAAAAATGACAAATACAAAGAGCCCAAACGTCAAATTATTGTCTGAAATTAAAAAAAAACGAACTTAAGACTACTACTTTTTGTTGTAAATACAAACATAATAATATTAAACACTAGCTGTGTCCCGTGTAAGTCCCAATCTCGTAAGAATATCGGGATCAAAAGTAGCCTATGGTACTCAGGGAGAATGTAGCTATCTAATGGTGAAATATTTATTGAATTTTTTTGAGTTTTTAATTACAAACACTCAAACATACAAAAATAGAAATCTTTCCTCTTTATAATATTAGTGTAGACATAAAAACAGCCAGAGTCAGAAACAAACATCAATGCTTAGCATGATAAATACTAGAATCAAACCTGTAACCTTTTGCTTCGCAGCCGGATGTTCGCCCGCCGCGCCACAGAGCCCGTTAATAACTCAAAGATTAAAGTTTAAATGAAGATAGGTAGGTGTTACCTATGTGTAGGTAATACACGGACGATGATTACAAGTTATGTATAGTTTTATGTCTTCATATCAAGCGTATATCAAGAGGTCTGCCCGCAGCCATTTTATAAATAAAACATTTGTAGGAAGGTTATAATAAAGTGGAAAGTTTTACCTATGTGATTATTTTTTATGAACTTAATCTTCTCCTGTTAGCTTAGTTTGAACGTTTAGTCTCTAAGTACCTAAACCGCAGTCTGTCAATTTCGCGTTGTGCCTAGACCTAACGAGAGATGGGCATATTTATATATAGACTTATTGCGTATTAGTTCATGGACGAAGTAGTTAAATTGAGGTTAAGTCATAGTGCGCATTAGCTCTAAAGCGAAGTGAGTTATATGGCGAGTTAGCTTTAAACCGAAGCAGGAAAATTAGGATTTAGTTCGTAAGCTAGATAGGCGAATCGAAATTTTATTTTTATTGCACTCTCTTAATTGGTAGTACCTAAACCGAAGTCTGCCATTTTCGCGTTGTGCCGTAGACCTAACGAGACATCAGCATATTAATATTAAACTTGAAAAATAATTTATTGAGAATATTTTCTACGTACCTATTATATCTACTTTATTTTTTTTTCGTATTTAAGATTAATTCAAAAGAAATACATAATCTGTGAAAATTTCAACTGTCTAGCTATCATGGTTCAAGAGATACAGCCTGGTACGGTGGTAACAGACGAACGGACAGACGGCGAAGTCCCAGTAATAGGCTGGGACCTTCGACTTAGTCGTATCGCTAAATGGGCACTACGAGAAGTAGATCTATTGCAACATAGACGTATCGCTTATTAGGCAAAACAAGAAGTAGACCTATTGCAACATAGTCATATCGCTAAATAGGCACTACGAGAAGTAGACCTATTGCGAGTTAGACCAAACGCTCATTTTAAATGACAGTATGGCACAACGCGAAATTGACAGACTGCGTTTTAGGTACTTAGAGACTAAACGAGTTTGAATGCATTAGGTAGATAGGTACTAATCATAAATATACAGCTAATTTGATACAAAAATGACGACACTATTATATAGTATTTACTGTACACTTTTTGCAATGCAAATCATATTATGACTAGCTGTAGTGTCCCGCGGTTTACCCGTATAAGTCACGATCCCGGGAGAATTTGTAAAAACCCTTTCATATCTTTTGCCTATCATTACATAGAACATACTCTCCAAATTTCAACCCTCTTATAGAAGAACCGCTAATAGTAGCGGTTTAGCCTGTGCGTTGGTCAGTCAGTCAGTTAGGACCAAAGCCTTTGATAGATATATAGGTACAGCCAAATACAAAAACGCCACTTAAATTTTAAGACGTACTTAAATAATTGAGCAGCTTCTAAATTTCAAAATAGTATGGGAATTTTTGAATTTGTGAGGTGCTTTAGTTGTTTAAGTCGAACTCAAATTGGAGGTGCGTTTTTGTATTCGGCCGTAGATGTTTAAAGTTGTGGGATCAGTCATTCTGGTGGATTCTGAAGATCTGAAATAACACATACACTACTTTTTATTCCCAATATTCCCACGGAATCGGGACTTACGCAAGTAAAATAGCGTCTAAACTAAATTAGGTTTCCGGAACGTTTTCAATTATAGTTAGGAGACTACGGAACCATTGTTCCTTTGCAACTGATATGACGATGACGTCACAACTCACAATACAAGTTGATATCGTCATGCGGGCTGACGTGAAGTCACATTCAGAAAGAGCGAATTGGTGCGTTCATAATTTCTTTATAAACATGTCAAACGAGGAACTTTGAAGGTAAATCTCCAACGGCGGCAATACACGCATTTATTTTACACTAAACTTATTAGATGATCGTTTGACCACTATCTCACCTGATGGTAAGTGATGTATGGTCTAAGATGTAGCAGGCTCATCTAGAAGAAGGAAGTCAGCAACCCATGACAACTGATCAACCAACAACAATAACTGAACAACTGATCTACCTAAGTAAGTTAAGTACCTAAGTTGGGAACGCTATAACATATCTAAATATGTTGTAGCGTCCCCAACTGTGGCCAACATTTAGACATAAATGGAGGGGTCCGCTGTACCGTCAGGCCACCCCCAGGGGCAACTGTCAGGGATCTGTTATAGACAGATCGTGGAAGAAGAAAGCAGTGGAACAACAACCGACCCGTCTTCCTTAGTGGCTGCACTGGTCATATCAAAATACGATCGGTTCAGCTTTGCGCTACGACTTAGTCCGTTGGGTGGTAACAAGCCGCGGCCGAAGCCACCACGAAACCCCTATTGGAGTTTTGCGGTAGCTTTTCCTACAAAGAAATCCCTTTTAGGTCGCGTTTTACTACGAGCAGAGCATACCGTTGCCATATTCTATTAGACCCGGGCTAGAAGGCCAATATTATATATTCTCTAACTAAAGTCTCATCAATCAATTTCAACCAAAATCTGTTTAGAAGTGTATTCGTGATATTCTTCACTAATTAACAACAAAGTATTACCAAACCGGTGCACCCTTGCAATCTCCGCAAATCCCATTTATCGAGCACTTCCTTGTAGGCTGTTCCTATTAAAACGCTGACACTAATGTTCTATAAATGGCCCGTTTTGCTCTTATTGAGGGTCTTTAGTCACGCGAGTGAAAACGGCTTTATCTAGAGTTAGATTTAAGATAGGTCTTGGAGATTTAGTTGTTTGGGTAGGTAAAGTCAAGTTTCAAAGTATTTCGGTGCGGTGGTTGGTAGTAAAAATGATAAAAGATTCTAAAAAATAGTTTCTAATGTCTATCCAATGACATATGGTGCGTTTTTTTTTAATTTCAGACTATAGTCTGACGTTTTCGTTCATTCAGTTGTCAACTTTAGATATTAATATGCTTTTTTACAACATGGCGGTAGATGGTCGCCATTTTGAATTTTAATAACTGTCATGTCTTTAGTTACACTCGCAAGAGAAGGGCTAGATTGCACAGCTACATCAAACCAACTAATCAATAAATAGATTGAAATAAGTGTCATCAAAAATCGGTCCATTGTTTTGGCCTCTGGAGCATCAAAAAAGAACAAACATACTTACAAAGTCTGTTAAACGCATATCGCTTCTTTTCGTCGCGTGCGGTAAAAACTAGCGGCTACCGATTGTCCCATTTGTACTTATCAATTTACATATATTAATTACACAAACGACCTTTAAAATACTCAAATATTAATTACTAAATTGTTTAGCAGAGTATTCAAATAATTGTTAAAGAAATTACAAAACGGCCGTATACGATAATAAATATAATTTATTATTGGTTACATATTATAGGTACAATACTCTATTGTTAATCTCGTATTAACTTTAAACAGACCAAATAGCATTCTGAATGGAATAAATTATTTTAAGTAATGTAATAAACATAAATTAATTTAATTAATTAAAGTCGAATGTTACGGATTTAAGCTAATAGTTATTATTTTAATTTATTTTGTTATAATGCAATCCGATGCAATTACGAGAGTCAAAACTTAACTTAAATAAACTTAACTTAACTTCTAGCAGCAAACTTCTAGATAAAAAATGGCGAATGCGCAAAGTCGATTTCTCATAGAAATCGCATGTTAAATTATTCCGACCTAACTCCACGTTTATTAATAAGGCTATTTATAATTATTAGTATTGATTAGTATAGATTTCCGCGTGAACTTTTAACTTTAAAAAAATATACGTTCTTATATGTTGCTTCAAGAAAAGACAAATGACTTTGGGAAGCTGATATCTAGTAGCGTTTTTTTATCAAAAACTAACCGCAAAATGAAACAGCCTGTCCATCATTTATATTAACCTCTGACCCGAACCAAAAACGTCAAACTTTAATTATTCCAACATCATAATCAAAAACGTGAGCATTCAGACCGTTCCATTAATGCTTTCAAACCAATTAACAAGGATCTCCAATCCACTTACCTTCTAGTTAACGCCATTAATAATTTAAGTGTCTCACTACTTTGGTTGCTAGATAGTTCGAATTATTATATTACCCTCACCGCGAGATACTAGTTTTCTTGTCAAAACCACCCGCTGCGCGTTATGTGAGGCTGCTATACAATCTACCGCACAACATCTACCATCATTACCTCCAGTTTCAACACCAACCTGTCCAAGTTTCGCTCCTCACTGTACACCCCATGTAGTTCCATTAAAATCTTCACCATCGTTTATCATAGTTTACATTCGTGTAATATATTCCAGTATCTGTTTTATTCAAAACGAGATCAGTTAACATAGCGTTCTCAAATTTCTCAATAAGTACGTGATGCGATTCGTATGAAGTCATCGGATTGAAATATTGTTGTTTTATTATCGATAACAATATTTTACACTTCACCAGGAGAGTAAGGTGAAACTTTTAGTTATTTATGTTACGGTCGTCTTAAGGTGATGTAGGTTTTATCTCTGAAGTCATCTTATACGCTTTGTGTTTCAGATTTTATTATAGAGCGTATATGTTAAATGTGCACGAATTTATTCGCAATGGACATTATATTTCATTCGTGTTTTCTGTGTAGTTAAAACTTGAGAATTTACAATATCTCCGTCTTTAATACCTGACTTGTTTGAATTGAACTGAATGCCTACTACAAAATGTATCCAATTATTTTTGATACCTACCTAAATAGATTGAAGAGTAATTTTACATTTTAATTATTTATAATTCTCACAATTAATTTGATCAGTAAAAATGTATTATAATATACCTACTTCCTGCAATTAAGGATTTGAACAAACCTAGTCATATGAAAATAAATAGATGTGTTCATTTATTTAGGTATGTTCAAACGAATTAGTCTCAAGATCCCGCCATACAATGACCTTCACCGAGATGGTTAATGGATGAAAAGTTTTTTTTATATTCAACTAGCTGACCCGGCAAACGTTGTTTTGCCTTATAAATTATAGATAGTAGCCGATTCTCAGACCTACTGAATACGTATACAAAATCTCATAAAAATCGGTCAAGCCGTTTCGGAGGAGTACGGTAACTAACACTGTGACATGGAAATTTTATAAATTAGATTAGGTAATTAAAAATCTCAATAAATATATTGTAAATGGGATCGACTGAAGAAATTCAGTCCAGACTTTTTTCCTTTTTTAAACTTTTCATTGGTTTGATTAAAAGACAAATTACATACCAATCGAAAGAATAAATAAATAAATTGCCAATGGGTCGTCTGAATACTTTCAAATGATTGAGGTCATTCACTAAGAAATTATACCTACCAATTTTATTTGTATTATCGACCATCATATCAAAAGTCTCACGACTACTCACGCCTTTGTGTCCAAACCTTAATACCTACTAACAAACCGCAATGTTGTACAAAAAGTCTAACTCTATAAAGAAGCTGTCAATTACACTCGCTATGAACTTAGATTAAAACAAAAACTAAAGATACGGTACCTAGTCTCAGAGAATGAGACGATAAAACTGCGTCTAGCTGACGCACTAGCCTCAGTCGTATATCGAACCGTTGCCGCGTGAGCACGTGCTGTCACAATCTGTCATCTTTTAGAAATCCATTAGAATGTCTTTTTGCTTATTTACAAATGCCTGAATCATTCTTAAAGACAAATGTTTTTAAATACAATAATTTTATGAAAATGCATGTAGGTGTTTTTAGCTCATTTTTTGCATACGCAATGTTAGAATATACCGTATCTACTATTTTTGTTTTCATCTAAGGCTATGAATGATCGAGCCTGATTGCAATTACATCCGATGCCGGTATAAAGTCATTACTTACTTTTTTTAACGATAATGACTAAAAATTAATGATGTTTTAATAAGACTTTTTATTCACACGATGCGAATGGTATTTAGAATGTAAATGATCATGTGAAAATGATAGCTAATTAGTTTTTTATTAGGTGTAGATAGGTATTATTATGTTTAATTTAGTATTTTTTGTAGGTATTTTGCTATTTTTTAAATATCTTTTATAAATGATATTATAGAGGTATTGACCTCAATCTTACCCGATGGTAAGTCATGATTATGGTCTAAGATGTAGCACGCTCAACTAGAAGATATGCTTCATCCTAACTTCTAGGTAGACTCTTAAATAAGATGAGGCAAAACTGATCGTATATGATAGCTTTAACATGGATTTTTCTTCTGTTTTCGCGATGTTGGAAATAATGGTAAAAGTAATAAACACCACGCGATTAAAAAAGAAAAATGAGTTTAATTTTTAGATTTAACATGTATACTACCTATAAAATCATACACTGCTCATCCGTGCAATGCCAGAACAGGCACAAGTGTACCTAACAAAAAGAACTTTAAATTTCTTCTCTCACAAAATCTCGTTCTAAAATATGTGGTTCCACATTAAAATTCTCATTCGAACGACAATATTTATCTTTAACATTAACTAAAACAAAACCAGGAAAAAAGTTCCGATTCATATTTCAATACACATTACGAACCGGCGTCGGCGACAGGTGACAAAAACTATTATGAATGCCGGGAGCAGAACCCTTGTTTTTTGCTCGGAACCCGTCTTGAATGCGACCAACACTTAAGAATGCTGCGAGACGGCGAGTATGATATGTGAAGCTTAAGTTAGGGGGCACAACATTAGCGAATTCCTCTTCCATCGTACTAAAGACACAGTTCAATAAGATTTGTTTAAAACTTGGCGACGTTATCCTTCGCTTCTCTAAACAATAACCCCTGCAACAACTGATCTACATAAATTATATGTTCTAGCGTCCACAAATGTGTCCAATGTTTAGGCATAAATAGGACCCCTTTATTTGCTGTTCCGTTAGGCCACTCCCAGGAGCTACCGCAGGCGCTGCAGGTGTTGTTCCTGTAAACAACAGGGGGCACACGAGACAGACCATGGGTTGATCCATTGCTTGGCTGTTTGCTATAATACCTGTACTGCATGTTGCAAAATCCCACTTCGCCATTTTGTTCTGCAGCGATCAACCTGAAATGGAAAGCGACTTAACGACTACCAGATCGGCTGGGAAGCACTCAGAACGAGAGGTGAAGACCCAAGGGGAAGGGCGAATTGTTTAATGGGTAACGAAATTGATATCGGGGCGTCGTCGGCGATTGTTTGACAGTTTTGCTTTGAAAACCTGACAAATATTGACCTAAAACCAGTAGATTTCCAGCAATACAAAACTTTAAGCTCCTGAGGAAAGTTGTATAAGTGAGGATCGTACAACTCCACCACGAGAAACACCATCGGAAAACTAAGATGCAAATCTCGAGTAAACCATGGAACACCTTCTGTCCTGTCCCTCTAGCCCTAATAGCTTTATGCTGGCTGATTTGATGGCAGGCAGCTGCCTCTGGCCTTGCGGTATGCTGGAGTGGTCGTGTCATTAATATGGTCAAAAACCGTGCCATCAACATTTCGAAGAACAAGAGAAGACCTACCTACCTACGACCTATAGGTCAGTCCATTTAAAGAATTTTATAGGATTTTTTCTTAAAACTCGCTAGTTTTATGGCCCAATGGATATTATACAAGCTCACATAACCGTCGTCATTATAAGCGCTTGCAATATTGTCGGCGCTCAGTTTAACCTGTACAGAAATATTTAAATTTCTTTAGTTTTCGCGATGTTGAATATGTAATAAAACTGATGGGTAGTCTACCAGTGAGCGAAAAGTCTGGAAAGATCTCGAAAGGTTGGGATTGAATTAAAATCTAAAAAAATAGTTTAATTTCTTAAATCTATCCACAGTGTATATAACTTCAAATTTAAAAGATTACAAGTAAATAATCCTGTGAGGTAGAGAACTGGCAATGTAGTAAATCGGAACAGTTTTCTACCTCCCTGGAGGGTTACTTCGGTTCGTTTCGACACGACAACGATACGATGATTCTACTGTCACACTGTGATAGTAGGGTGACAGTAGAATCATCGTATCGGCTCAGATACGATGATTCTACTGCTCGAACCGCAGTAACCCTCCAGGACTCACAGGTTTATTAGTTACGTCGAAGAGATAGCTTTTAACATACTAACTATTATGGTTGGTACAATATCACTAGGTGCCTAGTATAGATGCATGTATGCATGTACGTAGACAAATCAATATCCTATATAAGCTTTGTCCTTAATGGCTGACTCATATCACTGATAGATCAACGCATAGCCTACACCACTAATAGTAAAGAGCTGAAATTTGGAAAGTGTGTTCGTTATATTATGTTCGATTCTGATAAGAAAGGGTTATTAAAAAAAAACCACGGGATCGAGACTTACGCGAGTAAAGCTGTGAGACATAGCTAGGTTAAATTATTATTCAAAAGCTGCACGCCTGCAACAAACAAGGGCGACTGCGCAGCTGCGTAGCATTACAAATGACCGCGTAGTGGTATACTGAGATTGACAGGCCTGAGCAGCCAGACGTCAACTAAGCCCAGGCTTAGTGTGACCCTTTAAGGGCCCTTATACTGAAAAACTGAAAATCCATGTCGGGCGCATCGAAAATTGTTGATTATTATTATTGACTAGCTGTGCCCGCGACTTCGTCAGCGTTTTTCGAACATCTAGCCATCGCTGCGCGAAGGTCTACACTTAAACGAACGACCAGGAAAGTACTGAGCAGAAGAGAATCATGGCAGAGTTTGTTTAAGTGTGATTTTTGCACATCGGTATGTAACTTGTTGCATGCTTATTCACATTATTATAAGAAGAAGTGTCGAAAATCTATAAAAGTTAAAACCCGACTTTGAAAAAAAGGATAAAATAATAATAATAAGCTTGTACAAAGCAACCGACTTATTTGTTATATAATCTAAAGTCTGCCAGCTTTACTAAATGCAGTATTTTTTTACGTGGGTGATGCCCCTTGTATACCGTCAGGCCACTCTCGGGGCAAATGACTCGGTTTGTTGGGCTCACTACAACAGTTTGTCAACTAAACCCCAAAGGCGTCCATCGCTCCACAAGTGTCGAGGCCAGTGGGAATTCCTCATGGACTACATCCGTCAACCCCGACAACGGCGGCCTTTCCAAGCCTCATCTCTGCCCGAAAGACAATCCCTCTCCGTCCCCCTCCCTCGGCACGGTCACACTACTGTCTCGTGGCCCCCAAAACCGGTGAAAAACCCCCCCGAGTCCACCGCCACCACCAGAGACTAAGCGATTTTTTACAGTGGTTGTCATCCACGCGGCCCTTTCCTTGCGAAAAGGACCTCCGAGCCCGCTGACGCGGGTTTACGGGACATCTGGAGGGTAAAACGTAACGTCGTGCCCGGAACTCGAGACTCGAACGCGGTACCCTCGACTCGGAATCCACACTTTGCCGCAGCTGCCATCGTGCTTGTAAACTACATGCAATCTGCATCTACCCCGTAAATCTGCCCGATTTCAGCTATATTTTTTTCTCTTTTAGGTGCATTTTCGACTGCCACTAAAAATATCAAAATTGTAACCGTAACTTTAATCATTGAGGAGTTTTCTGATGAGAAGGTAGTTTCAGGTGGTCCATCAATTCGTATCGAGTTCTTTATAAGCTGATTACATTGATGGAAGTCCAAAAATTAGTAATTTACTGCATTGTGGGATGCTATTCTGCTCATCATTCCAAAGGTTCTCATCAGATCTTCACCAACGATTTGTGGGACCAATTCGAGACTCTCACTTTCCAAATCTAAAAAGAATATTCATATGCTGGAGTCCGGCGTGAACATATCCCCATACAAACAATATGCGGGTCGAATTGAGAAGCTCCTCTTTTTTTAAAGTCGGTTAAAAACAACCATTATAAATTTCCGTATGTCCGAAGGATCCGAGTATATGGAGAGACATAGGTATACGGTATTTTAGGAATTACCGGATATCCGGCTTTTTTAATAACGTGCCGGATATCCGGCTTTTTAATTACCTACCGGATACCCGGTTAATCATGTGTACACAACATACTTCTTCAATACAACATTCAAACTAATTAGGTAAAAGTAGAAATAACACTTTATCCGGATAACCGGACTAAATAGCCGGATAAAAAATAGCCTATATGTTAATCGGGGTATAAAGCTATCTGAATACCAAATTTGGTTAAAATCGGTTAAGCCGTTTCTGAGATTAGCGGGCACAAAGGCACACACAAACAGACAAACAGACAAACAGACAAACAGACAACCAGAAAAACAGAAAAATAGGTTCTACTGCGTTAATAGATACCCATACAAATTATATTTTTTTTATATCTTCCAAAAACAGACACCGCTGAGTTACGATTTTATTATATGTATAGATTGTAGGCGACATTGTTTCCGATATTTTAGTGCAGTTTCCATACAAATATGTCGAAACGTATTGAAGCCTATCGACATTTTAGCCAAATTAGACATTTTATCTACATCAATCTAAAATTTGGATAGGCTTTGCACCAATAGGAGGTTCTTGTCTTGAAACTACACGAAAATGTAAGAAACAATGTCACCTACAATCTGTACACAAAAAAAAGTTCTACGACATTCCGTCATGAAATAATCAACAATTTTCGATGAGCCCGACAGGGATTTTTAGTTTCAAGGTCGTTGGCGTTGTTATTCCTCTTAATCATCACGTCTTGTCGCTAACCAAAGGCACCCAAAGGCTATCCAATTAACATCACAAAAAGAATCCGATTTATAAAGTATAATTGCGTGAACATTAATCACAGCAAGCAAGCAATTGCAATAAGAAGGTATTTATATCAAATCATCGCAGCATCTCAATAACACATGATTAGCATAACAGTGCAATTATAAATTGCAATTTTAATGGGTCTTATCCTTTATCTATATATGTATACTTCTATCTATACTAATATTATAAAGAGGAAAGATTTGTATTTTTGTGTGTGTGTGTGTCTGTGCGTCTGTATGTTCGTTATGAATAAAGTCAAAAACTACTCAACCGATTTCAAAAATTATTTCACCATTAGAGAGCTACATTTACCCTGAGTAACATAGACTACCCACGGAATTTATGTGGGTAAAACCGCGGGACGCTGTTAGTCGTTTATAAGTAAGGGGATATATATATAGTTACTTTAATCATAAGCAGACACGTCCCATGAGAACCCACGCCGGGGTCCTAGTTCATCAAAAAACTTAACACGCTAGAGTTCAAAGTCAATTTTCAAATGCAGCAACGACTACCAATTTACCTTATTGTAAACAAAAATCTCGTAAACAAACTTTACGCTAGCTTTCTTTGATGTTATCAAAACCGAATTTGTTTGAAAAGCTCCAAAAAATCAGCCCTTGCCGGGGATATTGTCATAATAAATATTTAGCAACTTCCTTTGATGAGCGCAAGAGCGTAGATTAAAATCTCTTTATCGGGCGATAGTTCTTTTTTACGTACTGTGTAGTTTTAGTTTTACTGTGCCCTGCGGTTCCGATCCCGTGGGTAGTTCGAAAAATCCTTTCGTTCGCACACTCTGCGAATTTTAGTTCTCTATTATAAGCGGTTTAGGGTGTGCGTTGGTCCATCATTACGTAAGTCAGAATTTTAGAACATATGAACATAAAAATATCTATACGTGCCTTAGTCGAAAAACCAAAAGAGTGCAATCCTTAATTTCGTCTCGGCCGCACTGGCACGCAATTGATCAGCGCAATACAACGGTTTTGTAAGGTTGCAGGTTCAAGTCCTGCTGGTTGCAAAATTTGGTAAGCAATTAAAAAAAAACTATAAAACTATCAAACTTTTTAAACTAACACGATTGGAACCCATAATTTTGTATTTCCCGGGTCTTAATCTGATGATTGATTTTTTTATAAAATTGTGATTTTTAATAAAACTATCGTCCAACTAAAATCGCTAATCAACTACTTACGCCTTAGAATTTCCGTTGACAACCATAATAATGCATCAAAAACATTTGTTTTCAATTATACTGTTGAAACGTTGTCTGTCTGTCTGTAATTAATATCCCTGTCTACACGTGTGAGAATTGTTCAGATTTATTAGTTGTGCTTGTTCTGAGTTGTCCGTTTTCGTAAAGTTTAACGTCTGAGTTATTGGTATGAACGTTTTTGGTTAAATTTAGTTCATTTTATTGAAATTCGTGTCCTACAGGAAACAGGATTAGGGTAGAATTAGGATAGGGTTAGGGCTAGGGTACTTTTAAGATTATCCCGCCCCTGCAGTATGTGTACTGATTTTATGTCTATAAAAAAATCACACAAAATTGGACCCCCTTAGGAATGGAATCTCGAAATAACTCTTTTAGCCTACACATCTACTAAGAAATACACATCCATTAAGATGCCTACACATCCACTAAGAAAGAGTTTTTCGAAATCACAAAGGACACACTTTTCAAATTTCATGTCTCTAGGACCGGCGCCGGCGCGCTTTAGGCTGTGCGTAAATATAAAATTCAGTTCGTCAGGACACTAAATTTTAAATGTGTAGATATATTTTAGGACGGTTTAGAAACAAAAGAATAATACAAAAAAGGGTAATACCCGCTGTCTAGTCATCATAACCCAAACTTAGTAGCTTACCATGGGGTTAGATAGCGCTGTGTGATATTCACAAAGTTATTTTTTAATTTATTTTTTCAAAGAATTGGGATTTCTGAATCACGATAAGCTTATATAGCCTTATTAATAAACGTGGAGTAAGGTCGGAATAATTTTACCACTTTTTGTTTGTGTCTGTCAACTTTAAAAGATCTTGTCACAGAACAAGACAAAGCATATTTTCTCTACTCCGACCTTACTCCACGTTTATTAATAAGGCTATTATAGCCTAAGGTTTGAGTAGTAAGAGCTTTGTCCTTTTTCGTGACAAGAACTTTCAAAGTTGACAGACAGGAATAAAAAGTGGCAAAAATACTCCGATCTTGCTCCAAGTTTATTAATAGGTAAGGTTATTAGAGTCCAAAATTTACCTATCATTTATTAATTTACACGGTTGATAATTACTTTTTTCTTAATTGTTATTATGGTGAATTACATTATTCCATATAACGGGTCATACAATTAACTAATCTATTCGAGTCGCTTTTTTTTCTAATTTAGTTCAGGCAATAAACTTAGCATATTTAAATTATTCCTACCTCATTAACTTTATATAAGACTCCTTTATCTTAACTAATAAACGTAAAGATAAATGTTTTTTGAATGGCTTAAGTATAACTTAAACGTATTTCATACGTTTTATCATTCTTAATTGTTACCATATGGATAACTTGAAATAAAATGAAATAAACTTAACACGATATCGAAAATAGTGGTGATTAGTTTGAAGCAATCTACCCCCTTACTTATATAAATGATGGCTAATTTTAAGTAACGTTTGTCTTTTTAAGTTTCAAAGTTCACAGATAGTGACAAACGTTACATTAACTTTGTCATCGTTTATAATAAGCAAGGGGGCTAGTCTTTATTATATTACTAAACTAGTATAGAGTACCGCGGTTTCACCCGGGCAAGTCCCGATTCCGCGAGATTTTTCAAAATCCCTTTTTTAGTGGATCCATACACACCCCAAAGAAAAAAATTTCATGTCTTTAGGACCAGCGGTTTGGACTCTGCGTTGATGTTATTATGTACCTATAAACCAGTCAGGATATCGAACCTATGGGTATGCTACAATTTATACTTATATATTTTCTTCGTTTCTTTCTTCTTTCGACAAAGTAAATATTTACCTATTTTTTGAACCTTTCATAGGACAAAAGAACCCCAAACTTAACATTAAATAAATATTCTAAACATGAACCAATATTTACCTATACATATTGTACCGAAAAATATATTTAATTTCAATACAACATCGCGAAAACAGAAGAAGAATCTATACATATTGTTTTAATATGTTACATGATATTTTACAAAGATCTTCATCGAAGAAATTTATTACCGAAAAGGAAATAACAATTTAATAATATCACAAGTTTATCTAACTTTACTGAAACTCCGTCTACTTTTGTATGAAACTAATCATAACTGTGTCACTCCCACTGCTTACACCATCTGTTTCCTTTATTAAGTTACAAATCAAATCGATCCCACCTAAAACATCTCCAATAACTATGTTACCATCATTATTATCACCTTTGACATATTCCAAACCAAATCTTTCACTTCTGATATTCAATAGAATGCCTAATGGATCAAGTAGCGTAACATTACCAACTTAATTGACTTAACTATCATTAGCATTGACCTTTATGTTAAAACGGTTAAGGTTGAATATGACTCTACGAAGTGCTCTGTTATTTTTGTCCGGGTAAAGTGAAGAAGTCGTTCTGGTGATGTCACTGATGGATATTTCAAATATTGACCGGCCATTATCGGAAGAATGACGCCAGCACGGTGATAAGCGGACGGCGGTGTTCTAAAAAACTGTTTGTTTTGTCTGTTTGTCTGTAGGGAGCGGTTGTTTGTAATTAAAATGGACGGTATAATATTACGTGGGCAGTGAAGGGTAGGGGATGATGATTTAGGTAATTTTAGCTACAGCGACGTTGGCTAATAATAAATAACGGTCTCGATCGGTTTTTGAATATTTATGAATTTGTTTTAAAAATTGAACTGAATGTATCGTTTTTGGTAAGATCTAATACTACTATT
This sequence comes from Idaea biselata, assembly GCA_958496205.1. Taxonomy (NCBI): domain Eukaryota; kingdom Metazoa; phylum Arthropoda; class Insecta; order Lepidoptera; family Geometridae; genus Idaea; species Idaea biselata. The sequence continues at coordinate 10,859,290 of OY292402.1, forward strand.
ACTTCATTTAAAGTTGCACCTACGTACTTGAATCTCAATTTGTCTTCAATGAAAATCAAGAAAGCCTAGGCTAGGGATGGTCATGTCTTATGGTCTCATAGTACGGACAGCACCAAATGTCCGCCTTCGGATTTTCAAAATCGCTTTTACGAGTTAGGTGGCGAATGAGCCCCTTCAAAACTGGGACCGGGGCCCAGTCGCCACTCCAAATTTTTGGTGGCGTCGACTTGGCCCACATCCTAAGTAAACGTTTGAGTTATTATTTTTAGTTTTATTATTATTTTAATTAGAAAATAAAAAAAATAAAAAGGTAGATGCATAGTCATGACAGATATAAGTTTTATGGCATAAACATATTTGCTCTAATGTCTTTATCCAGGGAGGAAAATTTAAACTACGTTTGTATCGAGAAAGAGAATGGAGACTATCCTCTTAAGCAAATGCGTAAAATACCTACCTCTCAAAGTACCCCCAGTCTTACCAACACAGAAATTTGATCGTAAAACAAAATTAACATTAGAATTAAATCCGCATCTCATCCTAGCCCAACTCCATCTTCCCCCGTACAAATGCTAAATAGTTGACAGCAAAATTATGATCCAAGTTTGTCAAGACTCAGAACTTCTGGCTCATTAAAACTCTGACAATAAATTGCTAAAAACAAAACTGTACGTACAGTAAATAAAGATTAAAGTATTTAATCAGTTCTAGCCCCGGAGTTAAGGGAAGTTCCGACGTGACTTATTTGTTGCCGGACTTTTGTTTAAATTGAACGTGTTCTGAAATGTTATGGTGCAATATTTAGTGTTTTGAGGTAAGTATTGAGATTGTTTCATTATGATAATATGCTGGATGTAGTCGCCCAAGCTAATCTAGTCGCGTAAGTCAAATGGCGTGACTTTCGACAATCTTTTAACCATTTTTAGGGTAATAAAAACGGGACCTTATTACTGAGACTTTATTGTCTGTCTGTCTGTCTGTCCGTCCGTCCGCCCGTCTGTCACCAGCTGTACGGTTGAAATTTTCACAGGTGATGTATTTCTGTCAGCGTTGCGTTCACGGATTGGTTGGTCTGTTCATTTTAACGTATTTCCATACTGTTGGATAGTGGTACGGAACCCTTCGTGCGCGAGTCCCATTCGCAATTGGCCGGTTTTCCTAGTGAAGTATTTTAAATAACTAGATATAAAGTGGCTAATAGATGGTGCTCTTCAGAAGATTGAAGACAAAATGACTGTCCAAACAGAAACACATCTTTATTATAAAGAAAATGTACCGAATACTTTATCTGTTCTCAGTTTGTAAGAGATGTGTAGGTAAATAAAATTAAAAACAAGTATTGCAAAATCTTGAATTAAGAAAACACAACTGTTTTGTTAGAGCTACTACTTAGGTAACTCGTTCTGAAGTCGCCGCTATGTCTCGCCAATTTGTGAACCTAATTCTACCTAAATCTTCATGTTTTTCCTATGCTTTCACATCATCTAACTAGTCGCTATCTCCTTACTTAAGGTCCATCTACTTACCATCAATCTCTACAGCGTCAGCAACAGAATCTGTAAACAAAAAGAAGAATTGTCAGAAATCCATTAAGACCATACAAAACGGTGCTATCATTGATACATTAAATTTGACATACATTACTATTGATATTACCTTTATAAATGCATGTGTGGGTGTGGGATCAAAGAAGATGCCTCGGCTTACCATTTCAAGATAAAAGCGTGTTATAGAGACGCCTATACGTTACGGTAAAAGATTATTTTTATTTACTACCCAGAAACCTTCGATAATCTATGTCTTAATTAAGCAAGCGGCACCCATACTCTTACTATGACCAAATTCTCGGTGCAGACGGATTCTTGAACAACCATACAATTTGAAAGACAATTTGTTCTATTGTGTAGACGGTAGCGACGTGATCGACTGTAAATGTATCTTGGTCGGACAGTCTTATAGTTTTAAGCCAAAAGTGGTTCTTTCTAGTACGATTTTCAACTTTACTGTTTAGAAAATAAGGTCTTAATATAAGTTGCATGTAAATGGTAACAGTATAGTTCAAGCTTCATTAGTATTGGACACTTTACATGTGTTTTGTGAGAGCAATCTCAATTTCCTACGGGATTTGATTAGAATTCTGTAAATATTACTTTTATTAGTCATATTCTAACAAGTTATTTGAAATATTGGGTTACAATGTGAGATTAGACGTTTTTAAAGATTGTTTGATACATTTTCGACGAGAATTTTATGTTGAATGTGGTACTCTTTAGTTAGGTATCTACTTTCCATCTTAAAAAGTTGTGCAACGAGATAAAAATACTTTGTTGGTTTACAGTAAGTATTATATGAAGATAGATTCCACTAATCTTGGTTTTGGAATATTACCTGTGATCTTTATTTTAGTTAGAATATATTATAAAATCTTTTGACTGATTGGCCGACTATTAGATGGATACACAGCCTAAACCGCAGACAGAACAGGGTTGAAATTTGGAGAGTGTGTTCTTTATATGATGTAGGCAGGCATCCGATATCAAAGGGGTTTTCAACTTTCCCGCAAGATTGGGTACGCGGGTAAAATCGTGGGACCTTCGTCGGATTTTTAGTAAACAAACTAGATGTAAATCAGATGGTCAAGTTTCAATTTAAAAAGTCTTAGAAAAGGGAAGAAAATAAAACGTTATTCTCTAAACAAGTCATTGACCCGGTTTCCTTGACGGATTAAGTCGATCATAAAAGACGAGTAAATCACCTCTCCGTCCGGCTAGATAAATTTTATTTTAATGAAAAAGCGTTCTCAAATGATCGACATTAAATCAAGTTTAAGGATCGATTCAGGAATTTATTAAACATAAAACAAGCTGACAAACTTTCCTTGGGTATAATCCTAAGAGATATTTATTAAGAGTAACTCGAATCAATCACAATAGGTAATCCTGTGAGGCTGTAAACAATCTTAGACTGTTTTATGGTCATGACCGACTCGTTTGTAATCGGGAGTGGTGGAGAGGATAAAAGTTATGGTCCGAGAGATGACTGTTTAAAACCCTACGCGGACGGAGCGTTTAGCGCCTGTCCTGTGACAGTATTAAATTATGAAAACCTGGTTTCCATAATTTTACAATTAGAATGGTTGGTAAGCTTAATTTAAAAATCGTTACCGAAGATCGTGCAATGCCAAATAAAGGAATAATACATCCGAAAACATTGTTCAGATGCACCCTACCCCTCACACCTACTGAGTTTCTTCGTAGTATATCAAGACTTATTAACGATTTTAGTAGTAGGTACAATAAGTTAAATTACGTCTGTAGCAAAACGTAATTGAAGAGCTCAAGATTATTTTTGACGTCTAGCATTTAGTATCTGGTATTGGGTGTATTTTCATCACTAAAAAGACTATAGTTTTAAAACCGAGTACAATTCTCTTTAATTTTTCATGTTTTTGTAAACAAACCTGTGACTATAGAGTCTTTATTATTATAGTCGTTTAGACCGCGGTCACCTCTTAGACTATTACTAGTTGTAAAGTATTAAGCACTTTACATGATTGTTGATTTAACTGATTTACTGTCTTTCTTCAAACTGCCCTGTTTTATTAGAGTTTAGATTGATTTTGTTTTAATCAACACCGCCTTTTGAAAGTTTTTACGAGACAAAATGCAATATTGGTACTGTGCGAGATTGAAAGTGCTATTTTCATAGGTATAAAATATAATAAATGAATATTGCACGACGATACACACAGCTCAATCTAGCCCTAAACTAAGCAATAAGCTTGTCCTATGGGCAAGTACTTTTAATTATTGGCCTTTTCATCTATTTTTTGATGATTTATTTATTTATTTATTTATTAAAACACCATTACAACATCCTTACAGTATAAAACCAATTCGACGCTGTAGGTAAGAATTAGGTACATGAAATAAGTATCGGTACCTGGCTTTACTCGAAACATGAGAATACTAATTATTATTATATATTTATATATACTTATCTATATCGATCGCTTATTTATTATTGTTATATAGATTCAAATACGTGACTTAGACTTAGATTTAGAACAGCGCAAGCAACTTTAATCCATGCTTTTCTTCCATGACATTGTTAGGTGGAGTAGGCTTGATAGTAGGCTACTACTAGTATACTACATAATAATATTATACCTTAGGCATAGGTATATAGTATATAATACTTAGACTTAGCTGAAACCCTAGAATGCCTCTTAGGTCACAGTTTACGGCTTATATAGAAACCTGTCGAAGTTGTAACCATTTTTGATTGGTCTAAAGTGAAAGGTTCGACCCACAGCTATCCGAATCTGCTCTGTGGTCCGACCCATGGGAAATCAAAGTAAAAAGATAAAGCAAACGAAAACTTATAAAGACATTACCTAATTGAAGTGTCACCATAAAATACTAGCCAACATTTTGAACTCGGAAATAATCTCCAAATGTTAAACATTCGATGCTGGTCTAAAAGCATTCACTTACATTATCACTACATTTCGAATTTATTTGTTTTCATTGAAACCTGTTTGTTGTTTATTACATTTGATAAGTCTGAATGAGAAGTGTATCAGGCCACAGACGTTGTTGGTGCGAAATTATGAAATTCCTGCTTTAGTTTACGGCTGCTTTGTAAAACGCATAATACTCTACTTCAGAAACTACGATTTAAAATGGAAGCAAATATTGGTAAATAAGATATTTTTACAGCAACCCTTGGATAATCGGATTATACTATCTTGATGCATGTCATTACCTAGTGCATGACCATATATCATGATATGACCGATATATTATTGCATTGTCATATAAAAATGACGAATTCTTTTTTTTCTCTCATGCAATGAGATTCTGGTAGAGATAACTCTCTGAGGTAACACAGAGACACAATATCCCGATGTTCTTACACAATCTACTCATACTAATAATAATAAATGCGAAAGTAACTCTGTCAGTCTGTCTGTTACACTTTCACGCCTAAACCGCTGAACCGATTTTGATGAATTTTGTTTGGGACTTTGGAGAAGGACATAGACTACTTTTGATCCCGTCAATCCAGCAGGATCGCGGGGTGCAACTAGTATAATATAAACTAACCAGAATTAACAGGACAACCGTCCCGTTGTCACTAACATAATGTCGAGTTGCATCTATAAATTCAAAGCCATTAACGTCGTTCACAGTGAAGTCAGCATAACTAAATGACAGCTGTCACTTGGAGCGGTAACATATGGGGGGCATAAATACAAAGGTCAGCGGCCAAAGGTCAAAGGTCAAGGGGTCAAGTATTAACTACGTTAATGCGAAAGCTTTAATACCCGTTAAATGAAAAATAAACATTGGTGTGGCCGTAATTTATTATGAGTCGTGGGAATGCGATTTGTGTATGTTCATTTGGTTCGATGGGTTTTTGAGTTCGGATCAAAATTCGATGAAACTAGCTGAGCCCCGTGACTTCTCCTGCATTAGTCCTGATCCCATGGGAATATCGGGATTAAAAGAAACTACATGTATTCCGTATTAGCTATATAGTTAATTTCGTAGTCTTTGTTAGCAAATGAAATAAGAACACTATTATCGAAATTAACGTGGCAATAATCTATCCGTACAAATGCCAAAATTAAGAAAGCACCTCCGCGTGTTCTTAGTAAGCCCATTTACTTATAAACGATGACTAAGTTTATGTAACATTTGTCACTGTCTGTTAACTTTGAAACTTCATTTCACAGTAAAAGACAAACGTTAGATAAACTTAATCATCTACACTAATACTATAAAGAGGTAAATTTTTTATTTCTGTGTGTGTGTGTGTATGTCTGTATATTTGTTATGAATAAACTCAAAAACTACTAGACCTATTTCAAAAATTCTTTCTCCATTAGAAAGCTACATTCACCCTGAGTAACATAGGCTAGTTTTGATCCCGATATTCCCACGGGATCGGGACTTACGCGGGTGAAACCGGGGGACGTAGCTTGTCGTTTATAAGTAAGGGAGTAGGCGTCGTAGATTTATATTACAAAAAAAACGGCCAAGTGCGAGTCGGACTCGCGCACGAAGGGTTCCGTACCATTATCTATACAACAGGTTTTTTTAAAGATAAATTGGGTTTACGATTTATGACGTATTGAAAAAAAACTACTTACTAGGTAGATCTAAGATACTAAGTATAAGGGACGCCAAAAATGTATTGTTTTTTTTTTAATTTTTGTAAGAAAATCAAGTTTCAACAGTATAGCTCATAGGTATAGTTTCGGAAAAAAAAGTGGGTGTGACATACAGACGGACGGACAGACGGACAAACAGACAGACAGACAGCGAATAAGGGTTCCGTTTTTTGCCATTTGGCTACGGAACCCTAAAAATCGCTCCAAAAACAAAAACAAATCTCTTCCTGCCAATCTGACTACCTTTCAAACGTTACATCCGTAGATAAAGACTGAAGAAATCTTGATAAGATGTCATTCAAATCACGATCTTCATCTGACGGCAGCCGACTGACAAGGTCACGACGTGGTCATGGTTTGCGGTTAGTCAAAAGTTAATTCGTGTAAGTAATAGAGGGAAATTATGGACTTTTGGCTTTTTATTCGTCATTTTGCTCTGTTTTCGCGATGTTGTATTGAAAATATTGAAATTAAAGACATTTTTCGGTTTGAATCGCGTGGTGTTTGTCAATCCTGAAACCTTTCCAGGTCCCTTACCTGGAAAGGTTTCGAAACGTTGAGCGTTGTAACAATGCTAAAAGTAATAAACACCACGCGATTCAAACCGAAAATTGAGTTTAATTTCATATTTTTTAGGTAAGTACCTAATTTATTGTGCATTTAAATGGGAAATTGACATTTCTCTCGATACAACACTATGTTTACTTCCAGAATTTGATCTTTATCAGCAACACTATCGATCGGTGCAACAATATAGGGTCTAGGTAACCATTATGCTTACATAATATATACAATAACTACATCATATAGGTAGGTACAATAATATATGATGTAGGTATCCGATATGATAAAGGATTTTTCAAAATAAATTTGTTATTCCTTCAAGCAAAAACTACGGAACCAATTGCAAAGAAACTTTGTATATAGATAGCTGGATATCTAGATTAGATTAGAGTAATAAACTTTTGATCCCAATATTCCCACGGGACCTACCTATGTGAAAGAAACCGCGGGACGCAGCTAGTTTATAATAAAGTCGAATTAATTACTAGGTTGTATTTGATAAAACCCTAATTTATTGTTTCAGCCTTCATTTCAAGTAAATACAGCTACTTTAATTACATTTTATTATTAAAATACTTTGATGGACTCTTACGCAAATTGGATACAATTATGACTGATTTTTAAATGAAATTTTGTACTCAATATAGCTAAAGTAATAAAATTGTACCTGCTCAAGTATCTTTAATTTATATTTTTGTTACCAACTGATATTTTTTTCATTATTAAAAAATAATATGCGAGGCATTTTCCGTGAAATATGTACCGACCCTAAGGCCCGATCTCGCGGGATAATCGAAAGCAAAATTAGTCTAAGTCCTTCTCCAAAGTCTCCTCTAACATTTATACCAAAAATTATCAAAATCGGTTGAACGGTTTGTGCGTGAAAACGTAGTAACATTCAGAGTTACTTTAGAATTTATAATATTAGTAGGGATTATTACAGTATTCAGGTCACCGATCATGACCTAAAACACTGCTACTAGGACCTGAGAGTAAGTACTTCTTTTTGTTTGGTTACCTACTGAATTAAATAGTATTTGTCTATGTATGTTAGTCTATACTTATATTATAAAGATTAAAGATTTGTATCTTTGTGTGTGTGTGTGTGCGTCTGTATGTTTGTTATGAATAAACTCAAAAACTACTGGACCGATTTCAAATGTTCTTTCACCATTAGAAAGCTACATTCACCCTGAGTAACATAGGCTACTTTTGATCTCCATAATCCCACGGGATCGGGAGTTACGCGGGTGAAATCGTACATTATAAGTTGTTATCATCAGAGATACAAAAGAAGGCAGTTTTGACTAAATAAAATTACAAAGTATCATAACAGAAATGTGGCCTCAAAAAGAAAAGGCAAGTGGAGAAGTGGTTTCTTATAACCTGGTCTGGTAGTCTAATGAAACTGTATTTGCGTGTCTAATAATATGTGATCTAACAGACAAGTTTACTTTCGCATTTATAATATTAGTAGGGATTATTACAGTATTCAGGTCACCGATCATGACCTAAAAGACTGCTACAACAGATTTCAACCAATCACCGAGTGAAACAAAGTGAAACAACCGCAAAAACCACTCACGGAATCAGTCAACGAAGTTTAAGTAAGCCTTATTAGTAGGAATTAATACAGTATTCAGGTCATAGATCATGACCTAAAAGACTGCTACAACAGATATCAACCAATCACCGAGTGAAACAAAGTAAAACAGCCGCAAAAGTTAGTCAAACCACTCACGGAATCACTCAACGAACTCAAAGTAAGCCTTACTACAAGTAATCGGGAAGAAAATGAAGAAATTAACTCGGCAAAGCGTTCAGATAACTCAATCGTGATCCGAGAACCGGTATTTTACCGGTACTCTTTCTTGAGGTCGTGCCTGTTTTTAATTCTGGCTGTTGTTTTTTGTGAGCAATGGAACAATTGATAGCAAATGCTTTAGTTCTTTCTGACTATCTGCGCGCCTCGGCTTCACCCGCGTAAGTCTCGATCCCGGGATAAAAAATAACCTTTGTGTTATTCTACATCTCGAGCTATCTACGTACCAAGTTTCATCGCAATTGGTTTAGTAGTTTTTGGGTGAAACATTGGTTCTTGTTTACGAACGTATCTAAAACATTCACGTTTACTCTAGACCCCTGTCTACTAATAATGATTCATACACAGTTTTTCCTTTCGTACTCGATAGCCTATCTGCGCTCATATTGTAGGTAAAGTAGTGCGAGGGAAGCAACGCTTGGCGCTGTCATTTCTTGGATGTGTGATCGCAAACTTATACTTATATATGGCAAAAATATTCTGGAACTCTTCTGTGCTTCGGTTGATTAAATTATATTGTACCTCTGTACCAGCAGAAGCACCAAGGCTTAATTGTACCAGTGTAAGTGTTACTTAATGGCTACCAAATTAGGTACCTACTAAAACTGGCACCATAGGCAGGTAAATCTTCGCCAATATAGACGCAATAAGCTAGATTCAGCTACACGCGATTGTCGGCGTTGTGACGACTCCGCCACCCCGGTTGCTACGTCGATCACGAACTTGTTTGGTTCAAGTGAAAAGCTTTGGAAGTCTCCATACTATGTGAAACGTCAAGTGTTAAATATTCGGATTTTTTTTCGAGCATGACTCGACATATTTTTTGAACGGCCAAGCCGATTTCGAGATCTAACATAGCTAAAAACTCTCGTGCATAAGTCACCTATCAAACATTAACAACTACATTGAAATCGGTTCATCTGTTCATGAGCTACGGTACCTCAGACAGACCCACAGACAGATACACAGACTGACCCACAGACAGATACACAGACAAATACACAGACAGACGCGTCAAACTTATCTATTACTGCACCATATTGCGTATCAGAAAATGACTCGCACTAGAAGCTATATAATTTGCATTTTGTAATGTCTTAGGCGGTTATTGATATGCGTCGGATGGCGTCGGCGTCATATCATATCCTTTGCCATAACCACAGAATAGGCTTACAAAGAGATTTCTCGCCGCAACTCCTCCACGACTTGGCGTCTATTTAGTTATTGGACGGTTTGGATCTGCATTGCTATTAATGGGAAAGTCTACCTACTATTATTCCATACAAACGTAGTCGACTGTTTTCTTCCTGGATAAAGACATTATCAGACAGACAGAGGCAGACTTCCCTTCAAGCTAGGCACGCCTTTTTTGCCTCAAAAAATAGCAAACTCTTATACCTTCCAATCTGTTTCAATTCCGAGATAACTTATTATTTTTACAGGGACCTATTCGGTACTCGGCGGTACTCGGATAGATTGCTCGTGATTCGAGGCTTTTAGGGTTCGAGCTCGCAAGCTTCATTAGCTACGTTTGTATTTTTGTGGTTTTCTCAAAGACTTTGGTATATTGGCTGGATATTAGACCGGACAACAAAGCGTGTTTAGGCGAAATGACCTTGCAATATACTGGAATGGGCTTTAACCACATTAACCACATTCCTCTGACAATTTTTTGCGCTATCGACACGAAGACGAAGAAGTGGCGAAAAGTGTTTTTAGGGTTCCATACCCTAAGGGTACGTGGCCCTATTACTGAGACCGCTGTCTGCCCGTCTGTCACCAGGCTGTATCTCATAAATATACATAAATACGTGATAGCTAGCTAATTGACATTTTCACAGATGATGTATGTAGCCGCTATAACAATAAATACTAAAAACAAAATACAACAAATATTGAAGTGTGGGTAAGTACAAGATACAACAAAAGTTTCTTTTTTGTGATAATGGTACGGAACCCTTCGAGTGCACTTTGTCGGTTTTGTCTTCGCAGAGCAAATATTCAAGATTAGTTTATATAGGTAGTAAGCATTTAATATAGTAGGTTACAGATAATGTATAATATTATACAGGATTATGTATAATATTACGTTTAATTTATCTGTATCTAGTAAAAAGGTTCCGTTTTTACTCTTTGGGAACGCAACCCTGAAAATTGCGAAAGAAATATTGTCTGTCTAAAGTCTCCTCTAGTGTTAAAAGTTAAATATGTTTTCCTTCTCTTTTATTTTAACCTTTTTATGTGTCAGTAAAACGTTTTATTGTAACTTTTTATGCTTTTACTAGCTCCCTTACGCGGTTTCACTTGCGAAAATCCTGCCTGGCCATTCTGTAGAGAAGTTGCTGTCATCTCACCGGGGATTCCGCGATGAGTATTCTAATTGATGCGCTTGCGGCGGTTGATTGCGACGTTAAACTAAAGCTAGAGCAAGAGAGAGAATCCTAAGACGTTTTTTGAATCATGAACGGAGTGTGAGTGAATAAGGAAGTGACTTGTGAAGTGTAGTTCGAGTTTCGTAGAATATCTTCTAATATATAAAATTTCCATGTCACAGTGTTAGTTACCGTACTCCTCCGAAACGGCTTCACCGATTTTTATGAAATTTTGTATACGTATTCAGTAGGTCTGAGAATCGGCTACTATCTATAATTTATAAGGCAAAACAACGTTTGCCGGGTCAGCTATATTTATATAGAATAAAATATCGAGATACGTAGTCTATGTAGTTATTCAATTCTTCAGCTCTTAAGTATCATAATAACATAATAATCGCTTCAGTGTTTTTTGAGTTAAGGCATAACCATCGCCATACATGTTTAGATAACTCACATATCGGTTTCACATAAAGGCATATGTGTTAATCCAGATCTACAGCTATCTGCACACCAAGTACCATTACAATCGGTTCAGTATTTTTGCGTGATGAACGTGATGACGCGTGCGAGTAACGAACTTAAGTATTTACTTACACACAAACTTTCCCATTTATAATAGTAATGGGAAAGTTTGTGTGACAATAATGTCATTGATATAAATTGCTAGGGTTGGGTTTTAACAATCAAAAGAGCTAGTAAACCCAAATTGAGTGGCAAATCTAAAAGTTTATTGTACTTTTGTGAGTAGGTAAATGGTCTATAGCGACATAAAATTAATCTTTACAAGAAATCATGAAAAACACTCTCCCCCTTACTTATAAGTTTATAAAACGTTTGTCACATCAAATTTGAAACTTCGTGTGACAGTAAAAGACAAACGTTACATAAACTTAGTCATCGTTTATAAGTAAGGAGTTGAGTAGAAAAGTACCTACCATGTAGATAGTTGTCAGTTGTTGCGACTTTATTATTTTATGCCAACAACGAAACCTACCCGTGAGTCCCGTGACCCGACAAGGCACGTACTTGCCTAATTTTTAAATATATAAACTCTAATTTTTCCCGATATTTCATCGTAAACTGATGTAAGTGAAACCGTACAGCGCAGCTAGTAAGAATTATAAAATCTAGAAGAGTCCTTTGTTCGAATTTCAATAGGCAGATAAGAAAGTTTGAAACTTGAGACTCATCTGCGAATGTATGTTGCCTTCAGCACTGAAGAAACTTTTGATGAACTTCTGGGAAAATTATGAATTACTAACTGCACCCTGCGGCTTTACCCTCGATCATTTCGAAGGCCTTCTTTTCAAAATCTACATATACCTATACCTACGCTATATTTTTCACTAGCAGATTCCCGCGGTTTCACCCGCGTAAGTCCCGATCTCGTAAGAATATCGGGATCAAAAATAGCCTATGTTACTCGGGGTGAATGTAGCTTTCTAATGGTGAAAGAATTTTTGAAATCGGTCCAGTAGTTTCGGAGATTACCCCCAATATACATACATATATTCATAAATACATGCATACATGTTACCAACGTTACCTCTTTATAATATTATAGTATATAGTATAGATTATTATATTATAGATAGATAGATAAGTAAAGTATAGATAAGTTGTTTTTAGTTGTTATAGTTATGTATGTTTCCGTAATAAACCTAAAATAAAATACGTACATGGAGATATAACTAGACCATACACGAGTATTTTATTTTTAAGCATAAGTATATATTCCTGTTCCCGGTGGGTATATAGCCCATAATATTCTGCATTGTAGTTAGGCATTCGTTTACCGTATTTTGCTGTGTAACCCCGGCATAGAACCGGGACTGCCCGTGGATTTCATAAAAGGCGACTAAGGGATCTGACGAAGACTAGGAAACCTTAAGTTCTTCCCGCGTGGTGGTGGATAAACTGCCTGGTCCCTAGGACAATTGGTGTCAGGCAGGTGAACGGCCGTAAAAATATTGCCCAATCGATTTGCATAAGGTATATGGTCAATGATGACTTACCTACTGCGCCGACCCCAAATAATTTGGGGTTTAGCGGACCCCGGGCTCCCGAGAGGAATGCAACCGGGAATATCCTTCAGATGAGAAGAAGAAGATTCGCTTGACGCGCCACACAGTTCGTCTAAATAACTTCTGTATTATGTAGTTTCAGCTATCTACACATTAAGTACGCAATTGGTTTAGTCATTTTAGAATGATGGACTAACAAACAGTTGAAAACTCCAACACTTAAATTGTCATTATGTATCCACAGAAAAGAAAACAATTCACATTTTAATCAACAATTGTTTGAATTAATTTACATTGTGTTGGTATTATTCAAATTTTAATCCTGTGTGCGGGTCGACAGAAACAAAACATGTCTGGAAAATATATCAATATTGGTTCAGTACAATATTCAATGAAAATTCATAAAAGTTAGATACGTTTGAAAGGGTTGCGTTTGAAATAGACTTGAATAAATAAATAAAAACCTTTTTTTATTCTGTTTTGTTCTCTGTTTCTGGTCTGGGTGTCTCTATATGAAATACGTGTGATATAATGTATGCATACGTATTACATATATCGGGTGCACTGATTCTGGAACCTACTTTATGTACTGAGTCAGCAGTTTATTATATAAACTGTATGTAATCTTTGTAAGCTTATTTTATATTGAGACTAAACAGAAATAATAAAACACCTGTAGTGCCCGGGACACCTAACAAAATCCCGGGCATTACAATGCCATAAATATCATTAATTAAAAGTTATTTGCGCTGTATAAATAATCTAAAATGAGATGAAGTGAGGCCAACTAAAAAACTTATTAAAAAGAGAGAATAAAATAAAGATGATTATACGATTTTAAAATGGCACATAGTTTGTCACTAATATTATTAAATATCGGGGTATTTACCATGTTTTAATTTATTCTTACCAAGCTCGATTGCACCAGTAATTGCAATTGGCTTGTTCACGCCAGTTTCAATTATTGACTCCGGAAAAAACAAATTAAACATGGTAAATACGTACGTACGTACCCAAAAGGGTTTTAAATAAAGATTTAATAATATTTGTATAAGAAAGGTTAAAACATTTTCTTAGTGTTAACCACACTTAGGAATACTGTTTTTTTTTTAAATGCTTTCAAATTTTTAATTCCGCCGGGTACAAAATTTTTAAAAGTGAATTTCAAAAAAATTTAGGAAGGTTTTTCGCCAATAAACGAAGGAACCCAAGAAACAATTTAAAAGGCACTTCATCAACATGCTTTCCTCAAGATAATGCTAATAAATAAAGTATAATAATATTTGTATTAAAAAGGTTTTTTTCCAATCAACGGAGGAACCCTAGAACTGCAATTTAAAAGGCACTTCATCAACATGCTTTCCTCAAGATAATGTTAATAAATAAAGAATACCATCCACTACCGACACGGTTCGTTTCTTACGTCGTAATCAAGATAATTTTGTTTGTTTTGTCAGCAGGCTACTTCTTTCTTTATTGTTAAAGTGATTTATATAAATTAATGTATATTAAAGTATCGTGGAACTTTAATATCTGCCGTGTAGCCCCAGCATAGAAATAGGGTTACCCCATCTCTTGCCGTGGGTGTCATAAAAGGCGACTTAGGGATCTGAGGGTGATTAGCGAACCTTAAGTTCTAACCGCGCGGTGGCGGATAAATTGCTTGATGCCTAAGAGGGTTGGTGTCAGGCAGGCGGCCGGCCGTAAAAAGATTGCCAAATCTAATTGCAGAAGGTATGGTCAATGATGACTTACCGAGTACGTCGACTCCAAATAAAATAAAACTTCAACTGGGAACATCGCTCGGATGAGAAGAAGGTACCTTAAAAAACTCTGCCTTTATTGTGAGTTTTCCACACTGTAGGTACACTTAGTAGAAAATCCTTCTCGATAGTGATCTTAAAACCAGGCTGACTAAGGACCCACCCCCCATCCCATGCCTTCGGACCATGATAAGTCCCAGGACTTGTCGGTTTCCTCTTAATAATAAAAGCCCAGCACAGCCAGAATATTATAAATTTTATACACCCGTATTTATAGACGAATTTGATTTTTAACATCAACGAAAATGTGACAGACACAATATTTAGACAAGTTATTTCTTAGAATTGACTATAGAAACGAGTGATACAATCAAATAATTCTCACAACAAATTACACGCCACGTTTTCGATCAAGCCCTTATCGCCACCGTCACCATAGTAGCAGTTACCTGCGTTTTATCAGTTTGTAAATAACGATGTTCGATGTTACCATCAATTGATCAGTTACCAGAGTTTGATCGATTGGTTTGGTACTATCTATTGTACCTACCTACTGCGTAAGGCTCGGACATGATGCAACAGCTGCCTGATAAAGAGTCCCAGCTATGTTCATAACCATCGAGTCTCAATAATATATGCGTTCGGTGTAAAAAAACCCTTCTGGCTTAAGATTATCAAGCGCCAGTCAAGTTTTAATTCGTACGGTAAACATTGCACCCCCCCCCCCCCCCCTACTTTTAAACGATGACTAAGTTTATGTAACATTTGTGTTTTACTGTGACATGAAGTTACAAAGTTAACAGATATAATTCATTATAATATATACTGCTTTTGAAAAAATGCTTTCAAAAACTGGGTACTGCCGGGTACTAAACCCGGCGGGATTCGAACCATTTTCAAAGCATTTTTTCAAAAGCAGTATTTCCTAAGTGTGGATTAACACTAAGAAATAATGTTTACATAATTATACAGGGTGTTTGGTGGAGGGTTAGACAAACTTGGTGGGCGTGTAGGTAGACCTATTTGTAAAATACAATTTTAAAGGAAAAGACCCTAACTCTTCAAATTTTTTTTATGATTATTTTTGTGATTTTTTTTTTTTTCCCAAATTTTACCTCTTTTCCTTCAAATCGTATTTTACAAATAGATCTACCTACACGCCCACCAAGTTTGTCTAACCCTCCACCAGACACCCTGTATATCTTCGCATCTGAGAGATGTTCCCGGTTGTATCCCTCTAGGAATCCCGGGGTACCTATTCTTAAATCTAAAATCATTTGGAATCGGCACAGTACGTAAGTCATCATTGACCACGCACAAATAGATTTGGTAATATTTATACGGCTTGCCTGGCACCAATCCTTCTAGGGACTAAAAAGTTTATCCGCCACCACAGGGAGAACTCGAGTTTAGCTAAACGTAAAATATGTTTAAAACATCACCTCTAGCATACTAGTACTAGATCTCAATGGGTAAAGCTGTAAAACCGGGTGTTACACCTAGCTATACAACATTGTAATCCTTCGCAAAATTCTCCTTAGGCAAGAATCTAAGCCGGCAGTAATTACTATAAAGAGACTATAAAAGACGCATAGATACTCTCAATGCAGTAATTAAGTCCTACCTTAGTATATCTTCTTCGAATTGCACGAATCTTGAAATACTCGTTTTGCTGTTTGAGGTAAGATGATTAAAGTTTTAGCTCTAGAGAGGACATTGAGATAGTGAGTGAATAGAAATGAATATGAATATGTTCAAGGTAAGAAAATTAAACGTTTAGGTGCAGAGGCAACATTAAGATTTAATGAATAAAAATAAATGTGAATAAGATAAAATATTGTTTTTGTTGTAGAAAAAAATCTTAAATATGCCACATACAAAAGAAAGTCATGTTAGTCACACAATTTAAACTCAAGAACGGCTGAACAGTAATTACTATAAAGAGACTATAAAAGACGCATAGATACTCTCAATGCAGTAATTAAGTTCTACCTTAGTATATCTTCTTCGGATTGCACGAATCTTGAAATACTCGTTTTGCTGTTCGAGGTAAGAATATTAAACTTTCAGCTCTAGAGAGGACATTGAGATAGTGAATGAATAGAAATGAATATGAATAAGATAAAATATTCTAAAACCATTTGTTGTGGAAAAAAATCCTAAAATATGCTACATATTATACAGGGCGAACCATTTAAAAGGGCCATGTCTGTCAATATATTACATGCCATGTCAATAATATGGGGTGTTCATATTTTTGCAAAAAGACAAGATTTGATTCCTGGCTAGGCTAATAATTTTTTTTCATCAATCTAAATGCTATTTGCATTAACTTCTTTCAGCATTTTTGTCCTGGGGCCCTGAACGCTAGTTTTTAAATGGTTCACCTGTTTATTATAATCTATATTCTATACTAATATTATAAAGCGGAAAGATTTGTATTTGTGTGTGTGTGTGTGTGTGCCTCTGTATGTTTGTTATGAATAAACTCAAAAACTACTGTGCCGATTTCATAAATTCTTTCACCATTAGAAAGCTACATTCACCCTGAGTAACAGAGGCTATTTTTGATCCCGATATTCCCACGCGATCGGGACTTACACGGGTGTAACTGCCGGACGCAGCTAGTGCTATATAAAAGTCACGTTCTTTCCTTATGCCATGAGATTCTGGTAGACCCATCATAGTGGGATTAACGCAGTTATAAAAACTTTAAGAGTGTCCAACGTTGTGACTATATTGTCCCTCGTTTTCATTACAGGAGGCAAACTATAAAACAGCTTGTTAATTTATTTGAGCAGCACGATTTTATCGACGCTGTTTTATAACAAAACTTTAATTAAAATTTTAAAATACCTATTTAATTTAAAAGCTGAAGTCAAACTCATAGGTTTTAGCATGAAAATGAACACTTTTAAATCGTAGTTTATTACAGTAGTAAACTTTACTGCAAAAAATACATTACTTGATGAAATAATTAAAAGAAACATCTTATCTATACTGACTATAAATTGGTCTTCTTCTTATTGTGTAGTGGTTTTTTTGCTAATTTTTTACTTCGAAAGAAAACATGTTTGTATTGTGTAATGAGAAAAACCTGTGAACGTTGTAATACAAAGACATTCTGTATTATATTTAGTGTCAGCATCGCACCCCTGCAGAGTAATAATAATTAAGGTTAGGTTAGGTTAGGTTAGAACCCCCCCGAAGGGTTCCCGCCTTGTCGTGGCGGGGGGGCTTAGTAACCGTGGCTTGGTCACCCACGGTGAAGCGAAGAGGAACCCACCCGAGGAGGAGCTGCTCGCGGCTGGAGGAGGTTTCGGGGCCGCGGCAGGAGAGGAGTGTCGGTGTTTCGTTGCCGCTCTCCCTATCTGCCGCGGCCTCGGCGGGGCCGCCACCGCTAGATGGCGGACGCGGTGGGGCTGCAGGGGAAGAGGCGTGTCGGTGTGTCGTTGCCGCTCGCCCTATCCCCTGCAGCCGAATGGTGGTCGGCGACGGGGCCACAGACCTCACCCGTCGCAGGGGAACCAGGAGTGTCCAGACATCCCTGGTTCCCCTAAACGGCTCTTGGCGGCTGACTCGGGGGGGTCAGCCGTCAAACAACGAGCCCGAGGCGGTGACGGCGTGTCCACGCCGCCCCTCGTGAGGGTTTTTCCTCTTCGGAGGTTTTGGCGAGGAGGCCGGACGCGGCCAACCGCCGTGGGGCAGACGGTAGTATGCGAGAGCGTTTCCCGTCTGTCCCCACACTTGCGGCGAGACGGACACCTTGGAGTTTAGTGGGTATACCCTGGCCACCCACCATCTTCGGCCAGGGGGACCCCCACACACCGGGCCGCTCTCCCCCGGAAGCGGCCTGACGGTCTTAATTAGATTCTCCAAGTAAAAAAAAAAAAAAAAAAAAAGGTTAGGTTAGAAAAATTAGAATCAAAGCACAATTTAAAATTAAAATTTCTCGTGGTTTCTTCTTATCGGAGGGCGCGTTCCGAAACCACAATAAAATCACAAAATCATAGTCATAAGTCGACATGTCAAAGTGACCATGTAATTATAATATTTACATTGGTCTGAATGAATAAATGATCTTGAATTTTGAATTTTGCAAAATGTCCAGTAAATGCATATCTTCAGGTTGCAAACTATGCAATGTTCAACATTACTTATTTATTTCACTATAATATAAATTGAACTGTAGGTAGATATATTCCAAGAATGATATACCTAACAAAAATAAACAATAAATAAATAGCGGCTATCTAACAAATCCCACGCACACGACGAGTTAATTAAAGTCAAGTCGAGAGTCCCATAGGAGTTCTTATAAGTCCATCTGAAAGGAAAATGAGCTTTGACACGCACATAAATGTACTCGAGCACAGTCAAATTACTTGAGTCAACTAGGTATTCAAGTTAAATCGACTTGAACAAGTGTGGAAAGCTCGGCGAATTTAGGTGAGGTTTGCTTTTAGGAATTAGTGGCAAGCATTATAGAGTCAATTTTACAAAAGGCAGACTTGCAGCAGTTACTGAAAGTAACTTTAACAAATGGGTAGGTCTAGGCACGGATGTGTCTACGCAACTTTTTGTCAAAATGACTCTAAAACGCATACCGCAAGTGTCATAAATCATATACCTAGTAAAGCTCGTCATAATATGACGAGGTTTACTATAATAATGACCATATTATGGTCGGTGACGAATTCTTAAGGTCAAGCTCAACAGGTCAAGGTCAACAATTAACTTAAGACCATAATTAAAGCTTATGATTTTAAAGCCAGATAACGCTTTATTGTACCTACTCACCAAAAATAGATTAAAATATTATTATTTTTAAAAGTCCTAGCTCTATCTTCCTTAGTGGCTAGTGTAGCCACTAAGGAACCTATTTATAAGGCATTATTCTGACGCCCTGTAATATTTGTTTAGGTATTTGTAAGTACCTTGTAGCCCGGGTCTAAAATAATATGGCTACGGTATGCCCTGCCCATAGTAAAAGGCGACCAAAGGGGATTTCTTGGGAGGAGGCTTTGACAGCGGCTTGTTACCACCCACTGCACCGGTCTAACTAATAGATAAACGTGCTACATCCTACATCGTATCACCACTTACCATCTGGCGAGATAATGGTGAAACGCACAGCTATCGTTTAGAAAAAAAATACTATAAGTATTTATAAAAACATGTGAAAAATTACGAAACGGGGCGACCTCTTTAGATCTTTAAGTATATTAATTTAAAATAACTGATGGTCCTTTACCAGGAATACCTATATGAGAACGACGATGGCATTATTTATTTTCATTAAGGAAAAGGTTTCCCCCAAATCTCTACTCTGACCTCTAACTCAGATACTCTTAGTGAATTAGTAAAGTAAATAGGGATGACATTCTATGATCTATTCTAATACTATAAAGAGGTTATAATATGTATGTGTGTATGTTGGGAGTAATCGATGGCGCTGTGTGTTGTTCACAGAACTTATTATTATTTATTTCACCCGCGTAAGTCCCGATCCCGTGGGAATATCGGGATCAAAAGTAGCCTATGTTACTCGGGGTGAATGTAGCTTTCTAATGGTGAAAGAATTTTTGAAATCGGTCCAGTAGTTTCGGAGATTACCCCCAATATACATACATACATATATACATGTTACCAACGTTACCTCTTTATAATATTAGTATAGATTTAATCATCGAAACCACTGCACCGATTTTGATAAAATTTCGGCTCAGATATTCGGTAACATTATTATCATCATCGAGTGATGTTCCCGGTTGCATCCCTCTCGAGAGCCCGGGGTCCACTTTCCTACTTTTACGTCTAGATTTGGCAGCCCGCGTAGAATGCCATTATTATACACCTACCTTCCTTATGTACCTACATCTATTTCATTTTCGGGTTCCGTACCTAAATCGTAAAAACGGGACCCTATTACGGAGACTTAGCTGTCTGTCTGTCCGTCTGTCGCCAGGTTGACAAGCCGTGATAGCTAGATAGTTGAAATTTTCATAGATTATATATTTCTGTAGCCGCTATAAGAGCAAAATAGGTACTGAAAACAAAAAATATATATATATTTTTACTCCTCAGCCATCACTTGGGGTCTTCTATATACCAAACGTGATTTTTCAAAGTTAAAATCGCAACGTCGTCGTTGCGTTCACAGTTTTCGCTTAGTCCATTGTTTGTTTTAAGGTTCCGTACCCAATTGTGATAACGATACGGAACCCTTAGTGCGCAGGTTTTTCCTACATTACCACAATCTACCTACTGTATATCCCATTCTTATATACATAGTAAGACATTCATTCAGACTGTCCTATTCTTCACGTCATATAATATTCATAAAATAATATTCACAATAACATATTACAAAGCAGAAAAGTTCGTGAAAAACATCGTCCAGGTTAAAGAAGGTTAGAAGGCCGTATTTTATCCCTAATAAATTCCCTAGGGATAGAGCACCGTTCCGTAAGTGATAGTAAAGTCAGATAAAACTGTCATTGTTATCCCTCGCGTGTTCAATCACGATATAGAAAGAATTCGACGCATACAATAACTTTGCGAATTTCAAATAACGTTTTGTATTGGTTTGACACCTTTTATTGAATGATACGCTTGAATATTATGAAAAAAAGATATGGTATATTGTGTAGGAAAGAGGATTTTAAGTTTAGTGTCATTTCAGTAGGTGTGACTTTGTTTTTATCCAGTTAAGTCCCGATTTTGGACGAATATCAGTATAAAAAGTAGCTTTATTTTCTACTTTTCATCGCTTCAAGTTTCATCGCAATCGGTTCAGTAGTTTTTAAGTGAGTCAAGTTAATATTTCTAGCCTAAAACTTTTTAGTGTACAAATATATTTTTCTTTTGTTGCAACTACCAACATGCCAACTGGCACGTGTCCTTGTGAACCCCAATATGACAAAACGGAGGTCGAAGCGCAGAATTCCACAAGACCAATAAATAGCACCAAATATTGGTATTAATTATGCGGCTTGACCACATAGGATCAAGACCGCCCATGACTCCCGGAACAATCAAATATATCAATAAAAAAAAACTAAAATATTGCTGAATGTCGTCAAGTGACAGATTGCAGTAGAGAAAGGGGTTAAAAAAGTAGTATAGAGAGGGTTATATTGAATAGACATACCTATACATTTTTCTCAATATCGGTGATCAAATATCAGAACTTAAAGTCTCTTGCACTTATCATGTACGTACTAAACTCCACAGACACAGGCTACACGGCATAGAAAAGGGCTAGTATCCAGGGTCAAGTTTAGGACAAATAAGGTCAAATACAACGAACAGCTAATATGAACCCCTATCATTGATGAGATTCATATTGGCCCTATTTGGAGAATACCCACCCTTTGGATACTATAGCCCTATTCTATGCCGTGTAGCCCTTAAATGGCATATCCATGGTCAATTTTGGCCGGAGCTACTGACTTGTAGATTGTTGAATAGGGCTAGTATCCAGGGTCAAGTTTAGGACAAATAAGGTCAAATACCACGAACAGCCAATATGAACCCTTTCATTGATGGTCGGGTTACAGCCAGGACTGTCAAACGGTTTAGGCAAAGCAAATTGTCAAGGAAGGTTCGAGATTTTTTCCGTAGTCCCTACTCAGTCTGCTGACATTTTGATGTACGATCTATTTTCAGTGGGGAATTGGATATTGAGACCTTTTTTGAGCAAAAAAATGTTGATTCAAGATTTTTGCTGAAGCTACGGGAGGTAATCGAGTAAATTCCGTGATGTTTAAAAAATTGAATTTAATTACAAGATATTTCCATTGCCTATAATAATCTACATTTTACTATTAAAACTTGTATTTTATTAACAGGATTCGGGTAATTTTTCGTTCGCATTTGGCAATTCTAGGGGAAAAGTTGAGTCTTCAAGAGTTGCAACCTCTACTAGTTGTGCCTCCTGTTTCCAAGACAGGTGCGTTCCATATAATAATTATAATTATGATATTTACGTCACCCTTTTACACCTAAATAACAACCTAGTCAGCGAGCTTTCAGCGATAAGGCCGCCCATTTGTGCAACTTAATTTTAAGCTTGTTCATTATTTACTTTTGTATATGTGTTTTTGTATTTTCTTTGTTTATGTTGTGCAAATAAAGATTTCTATCTATCTATCCTTTATCTATCTAGTCGTTTTATATTCTACACCCTAGTTGACAGGTGACAGTGTATTTGCGCAAAGTCATGTATACGGTTTCTTTATGACGGCGATCGATGATGGCGATAATTGATAGTTATTAACGGTCTTTCTCCGGTTGCATAGAAATGAGCGAGATGGAATTGCATGAAAAAATGTCCCTGTCGGGTTCATCGAAAATTGTTTATTAGGGGTTTTATTAGTCGAAGGGTGTTGAAGCCTATCCACATTTTAGACAAAAAACAACTATTTTGGCTAAAATGTGCATAGGTTTCAATACCATAGCATAAAACAGGCAGGCTGTTTTAACAATACCCCTCTCACAACCACGTGCCAACACGAATTCAAACATTTTCTCCCTATTTTTTCGTAGTTTGTGGCACACACATAAAATAAAATATACGAAGGAAGCATCGCTAGGATGTACCGTTTTACTACAGTTCCGTTTTCTCTTCAAAGTATACGCGTAAGGAGCTGAATAATTCCATACAAAATCGGAATCCCCTAAGGCGGTTTTATCTACGCGTTTTACGCGTGTTTTGGCAAAGTTACTAGAGCGATAAAAAATGGAAGCTTAACTAAAAACAGATTGTGAAAAAGTCGGTCGACCGATTTCAAAGCTCATCGCTTTTGAATTTCGATACTAAGATATGATTTTGTTTTGAAATCTTAAATAACTTACTTACGTGTAGTTCTATCTACTCCTTTCTCCATACAAACTTTGCAAACGTAGTCGACTGTTTCCTCCCTGGATGAAGACATTAGAGCAAATAGTATTATGATCATTTTGACCATGCCTTTACGTTTGAATTTTTTCATATATACTTTTTCTTATCTTTATTAACCTATATTATCCCACTGCTGGGCAAAGGTCTCCCTAACATCCTTCCAAGTAGTCCGGTCCTGGGCCAGGTTTAGCCAATCTCCGTCAAATGCATCAAGATCGTCACGCCACCGTTTTCGGGGTCTGCCTCGATTCCGACGTCCGTCTTCTGGCACCCATTGCGTGACGATCCTAGCCCATCGGTCGGGATGCATACGACTGACGTGACCCGCCCAATCCCACTTAATATTGGCAGTTTTTGTACCTACATCAGCTATCCCGGCCTTTGAGCGCATAGTGGTGTTCCTTACGCATATAGAGTATACAATTGTTCTAAATTTTATTTCTATTCTTAACTAAAAAAAAAAACGTAGTGACATGGTAATGGGAAATATAGGTTTTATGGTAAAACATATTTGCTTAAATGTCTTTTTTACTATACGCTGAGCTTATGTGAAGAAGAAAAATTGAAATTGAAGATAGGTATCTATACTAATATTATAAAGAGGTAACGTTGGTAACATGTATGTATGTATGTATGTATATTGGGGGTAATCTCCGAAACTACTGGACCGATTTCAATTCTTTCACCATTAGAAAGCTACATTCACCCTGAGTAACATAGGCTACTTTTGATCCCGATATTCCCACGGGATCGGGACATACGCGGGTAAAACCGCGGGAATCTGCTAGTTATTTATAAAAAAATCGTTTTTTTACAAGCTTTTATTCTACTTGCCCTGTTAGTTAGTATGGGACAAATCTTGCAAGTTAAATTTGACCCCTTCCCGGTTACTGATTGAGCTGAAATTTTGTATACATGTGTAATATGTATTCTCTTTTTAGTTATGCATCGTATAATTTCATAACAAGCAAACGATTGCTTACTTCCACTGTTCATTACGTCTTAAGGACCGGCTACCATTTAAAAACCGTCTGTTAAGATCCACTTGAAATATTTTGAAGTATTTCATAAATCATAACTTAAATAGATCGATGGTTGGAACAGGTGTTCTGGGTAGAAATAACTAACGATAAAAAATGAACAAAAACTTAAGTATTTAAAAAAATCGGTGTGACTAACAACTTACAGATGTAGGTAGCTACATTGTGTAGTTTTCATAGGAGTTTTATTTCTTTTGATTTTTATTAACTGTAAATTGGAAAAGACTCCTTGGATGTGAATATTTTCCTTTTATGTTTATTATAATAATATAAGTAATTCCATGGTGAATACATCACATACCCAAGTAGATACAGCCATTTGACAAGTAGAAGGTAGTAGAAGTACAATATGACTGCAAAAATGAGCATTTTAAAGTTAAATATTTCGAAAACAACACCCTTATTTGGTGACCGGAAAAGGCTGGCTGCTACTAAGACCAACGAATAGGTACCTATTAGCATAGGTACTAAAATGAATGTACCTATCTACTAATTAATAATTAGGTAGTGCACCAAGACCGACTACCTACCTAAATTCGATGTTACTAAACCCGATTAAAGTTTTATTAAAATATTCCCCGATCGACAAAATTTTCGCAAAAACTTTTAAATGAGTAATAATCATGCATCCAGAATCATACATCCAGAATTAAATCTAACGTAAAGTCATATTTTAACATAAAATAAAACACACGAACTTTAGTGATCTTTGCACCGAATTTAAATACGTAGTAATAACATGACACCAAACCGGATAATTTATTGATATTCTAAGACACAGATTTATAGCCGTTTACAGTTTACGATTTCATTTATTGAAAATTTGATTTAAGCTTAATCATAAACTAAAGACTTTTATGATTTATTACCGGAAAATAAGTTCTGCTAATCGAAATTGGAACCGACAGGTATTATTTGGAACTGATGGACTTGACATTCGATAAGCCACGTGTGAGCGAGCAATAAATCTCGCGCAAGCTTGTTAGTAAAATTAGTAAACAAATGATTTCCAACGTGGAAATAATACCTTGCGTAAGACGACTTCTGCGAGTTCCAAACCGACCGTCCACCGCCAAATGAACTGAGTTAGTTTAGCTTAACAGGGCCTTCATGGAGGTCCTTACAGGATCTTAAATTAGCAATTAATTTCTGTAAGAAATTGTGTAACTTGCCAGTGAATACCTGGCCTTGGATTTTAACATTTCAAATACCTACATTACTTTATATTATGAACTTTGTATTACACGCGAAACATGAGCATTTGACAACATCTAACCTGGTGGTAATTGATGATATGGTCTAAGATGTAGCACGGTCATCTAGAGAAGGAAGACAAAAGTGAAACAAGATTTGTTCCTTCTTCCTTAGTGGTTGCTCTGGTCGACTGACTTATTGAACACAACCGAGTTTGGCGCTACAACCCAGGCCGGTGGATAACCGCGGCCGAAGCCACACCCAGACGGGCAGGGGATACCGTAGCTATCACCACAATTTTATCATGTAATGTCACCGACTTCGCGGCTTTTTGAAGCGTGAAGAACTCAACTCCTGAATCGAATCTAACTTTAACAAAATATACCTCTGAGCTGTCACACATTTTTTTACTAAAATCAGAACAAATTCTATTGTCACCCGCATAAAGAATCCGTATGAAAAGAAAGCGTAGATACGGCTTAACATGTCTACCTATTCATACCTCCGATTTCAAAAGACGGAATTCGACAAAAGTTTGTTGTCATTCATGTTAAAGTTACAAATATCTAATAATGTAAAGATCTACGGACATCCGGGGCTTTTGTATATATGTCTGTAGATATACAATGTATTAAAGAAATTCGGTTAGGCAACCGACCGCAAACATTGTGCAGAAGTATATTATTGTTCATTAAATTTATTGGATTTTAACAATCGATATATTTGGCGATTTTGCTGGCTTTAGTCAGTTGATTGGTGAGCGTTTGACTAATGTGTCGCAGATGGTAAGTAACGATGGTTCTTTAAAATGTTGCACAGTTATCTAGAAGACACCTGTTCACAAATCAACATAGGTAACTATAGGTAGAAGGTAATAAGGAGAAGACTGGCGTCGTTTAGTTATGTAATGCGGAGAAACAAAGTCAAAAGTCAAAAAAATATTTAATATGAGAGCAATGTTTTCAAATAATGATCATTTTAAAGTGTCGACTAAGATTATGATTAAGACTATGATTTTAGTGTGGTTTCGGAACGTGCACTCCGATTAGAAGAAGAAGAAGACGATACTCATGTCACCAGGAGTGAGACCAAAAGAGAGGTAAAGATTCCGTTATTTAGGATATAGAGGAAAAAGGAGGGGAGCGAGACATGGCAATAGAAGAGAAAGATATTCTGTGGCGACCCCACATAGTAAAATAAGGACAGGAAGAAGAAGGGGACCAGCTTTCCCGCAGCAGTGTGAGACGTAAGGCTAAGTAGAGCTAAAATACGATTCAATTTTTAAATAAGAAATCCAATATTAACTATTATAAGTTTAGTTTATTAATTTTAATGCTTGAGTTTTTAGTCCTTATTTAAGAACTCACAAAAGATGAGAAAGACCTGAGAAAGCATATAAACAAAACCGATATCAAAACTTACTTATTATTTCGCTAAAAAGCAGATAACAATTGAAATCAAAATACAATAACAAACAAGCAAACAGATTTAGTGAAAACTGATATATCTTTCCATTCTGTTTCAGTCAAAACAAAATCTGAATAGCCTTTTGTTGACGTTTCACTCGCGATAGTATCAAATTTACGCCGAGAAATCTGAGATAAATATTTTATAAGAGTATACCTACCTTTAAGGGTGGCGTTAATTCTGTAGCCTTCTTGTCTGTTCTTTTTTCGGATAAAGCTTGGCAGGCTTTTGCGTATTGCCAGTGCCTTGCTTTAAGTAATAATTTTGCTTTAAATCAGTAAAAAAAATCGTCAAAGTCGAAGTAAAGAAGATTTGAAGACAATGTTGTAAAAGGGAAACAAATTGTATAATACCTATTCCACAAAAATATCTATAGCTCATTGAATAAGATGAAAGAAGAAGAAGAAATAACTCTAAAATTGAGTACATTTATACTTTTTTTTAATTTCTAAAATAAATATGGGTTTTTTTTATTGTAGACTACGATTTCACATTTCACCTTCCTGAAGCAAAAATGTCAAATACAAAAATCGTAAACTTCAGATTGCAGTCTAGAACTAAAAAACGTAGTATATATTGTGGCTTTTTTTGTCTGATGGCCGAGTGCAAGAAGAGACTTTATGACAAACTTCTGAACGAAATTTTTCCCCCATTGATGCACTAATCAACTTGTCACTACTTACTTCCAAATAAGTGAGTCTATTCCGACAAAAAATCTTAAATTAGACCATAATCCTCTTTTAAAAGCAATAGATGGAGCAGATAATACCCGTAAACTACCTACAGTATCAAGAGAATACTCGGGATCAAAAGAAAAGGGTCGAACCTCTAATAACTCAAAACAAATATTATTTTTGTGCAATGTAGATTAAAAAATGCTTGTAGGCTTTCGTTTAGAATCAAATTTAAGAAGCTTCACTTTTTTTTGTCACACGAATGGTTAAGATTTGACGACATATCGCAAAGTGATGATCTGAATCCAAATGTTTAGGCTAAATACCTAGTGTTGTTTTCTCCAATTTTTAAATTACATTTTAGGTACATTTTAAACATCCTTTATTAAGATTTAAATGAAGTTCAAAATAATACTTAGACCGATTTTTAGTGCTTAAATCTATGAAGCAAAAAGTAGTATACCTACTAGATTTTTAAATCGAATTAGGTATAATACCTATCTGAAGAAAAAAGAAATAATCCAAGATTCTAAATATAGAACACCACCCATTTTGAAAATGTTTTAATTTCCATTTCGTAGACTAAAATTATTGACTCGTACCTCTACTGTGTGACTGTCCATTGGGTTACTTAGTACTTATCTAAATAATTATCTTGCTATTACAAGCTTGAAATCACATTTCTATTCCGAATTCTAACTCCCCACACAAAATATCCAAATATAGAACAACCTAAATCTAATCGAAGCATACCCTAATTCTGATAGATAACGCCAAATTCCCGATACCACACATCAGTCCGGATACAGGCGGAAATTCCCGGAAATTTCCAAATATTCTCGAATATTATAAGATTTAGTAAACAAACGCGATCCCCGGAGTCGGGTTATATAAGATATTGTACCATATTTATGTGATCCCAAACTTGGCAGGGTAATGCAGAAATGTGGACGATATTCTCAAATAATAATACATATTTTTTGTATACATACGTGACAAAACATTTACCTACATATTTAGATAGTGTCTGGTAGTAGGTACCTATTTAGATTCGATATTTGCAAAAAAAATACAAGGTGCAAATATTTTAAAGCAGGGATCACTAATAAAGCTTAAGTTGCAAGATCGACAACGCCGGCGCTTGGTCAAGTCAGTGCTACCGGATTGAGTAAAGATGCATCCTTGGTTCGAATTCCGCCCTGCGTCTATCGTGCGTTGTGTTTTTGCAGAAGTATTATTTATTTAAAATATTTCAACACTGGTGCAGTATCATATCTGCCATCTGCCCTAACGGCGTGGGGCTGAAGGAATCAGAAAGAAATATATGAGCGTACTACATAGACCATAATTGTGATTGACTTTTATAATAATAAATAACATAATACTTGAGTTTCACCACTCACCATAAAGGTGAGTGGTGAAACTCTCATCTATGGTTAGTTCAAAAAAATTAAGCAGTTTTATAACCGAATTCTTCATTCCAATAATTACATAATTTAAACATTTATAGCAACCCTAAACAAAATGTAATCCGAATCTTTTTCTGCAGCCTCTGCTGTTTCGTTAAAAAAACGAATAGGTTCCACAGGTAGTAAATACCTAAATTTTGAAGGTGCCCAGAAAAACTGGCTTCAATTTATTCCAATATTTAGAATCGCTAGCAGATAAAGTAATAAAAATTCTGTCGTATCAACAAGATGTCAAATTGTTTACAACGGTACGTATACAAGCTATACTACTAAAGCTTCCGAAAGATGAACACATCAGCGTATAAACAGATTATCCGCACAATATAAAACATGAATCCGACCCTTTAAATATAGTTTTATTAAACTTGCAAAACATTTTTTACAAAGCTTATATCCCTCTATCTAGTCGTAAATAGTTTCGGGTCTCAGGTAACTGACGGTTTTTTACACCATTTACAATTCTTGGGTTCAATTCGCTTTCACGGTAAATCGGTTCGCGAAGGGTCCCTTTTGAATGAGTGTAAAAAAAGATTTTTAGGGTTCCGTGACTGTGTTAAGAAAACGGAAGTGTGAATTCTTGAATAGGGTAAGAGTAGGTTGGTTACCTAGTTGACGGCAAACAAGTGTTCTGACCAAGTCGTGTCTCATTAATTATAAAAAAGTTATTTAACCAACATTATTTGACAATCGGATTTCTAATATTATTATCCAATGGTCTATAATATGATATGGCAAACTTTTCTCCAAAAACAGGTTTCCTAGAGATGGTTCTCTTCACTGTAAGAGCGATTTTACAAGCGCTAATATTTTTTTCTTAAAGAAATGCGCGATCAGTCGCGGTTTTCAAAACAAAGAACTTCAGAATTAAAGTCGGGTTCCACTAGGCACTAGGTCAACACTGTCCTATGTTTAAAAACAATTTTCTTGTTTAAACAGATACAGATACTATACTACTGCTACTGTACTACTACTGTAGATACTACTTCCATTAATTTTCAAAATAAATAAAGCACCTAAGACTGCACATAAGTCTACGGACCCAAACACAGTTCCATCCATCACACCCTTTTCATTCCCTGTGACCTCAGTCTGAGTACAATTTAGAGGTTTAGTGAATTAACCAAGAAACTCAGATGAGACAAGCATAAACCCTTTCATTTAATTTTAACAAGAGATTATATGGTTGGAGCTGCGAAGATTTAGAAAAATACATTTGAAATATTTTTAAAGTTAAGGCAAGATAAATAAGACATAATGTCAAAACAACAGATTCAAATACAAAAAGTATTTCATATTAGTTATTCGAAATGAAAACCAGAATCAATAACTATTTCTTACAAACATAATACACCAATAACGACCATTATCCTGGACCGAAATAGTCGCAGACTCTAGCGCCTGGGTGCTAGCGTCTGCGCCGTGGGTTTGATTCTAGCCGTTGAACATAATTTATATTTGTATTACATACACAGATATCTTTGTTTCTAGTTTTAATTAGCGAAAAGTTTGAAGTTGTTGAGTTTTATGTTTTGACCTTGGTGAGTTTTATGTTTCAACGTTGACAAGTTGAAGAACAGAATTGAGCAGATCGGCCACCATAAATAAGAATTAATTTAGCCACAGTTTACCTAGTACGAGGCATAGCTGGCATAGTTTGCGATGGACGCCATGTATAAAAAAACTAGCTCTACTATGCGGAACCAAGGTAACATCGCATAGATTGCGATTGACAAGTCTTAACAATCGCATCCTAAATTACAATCTACCTTAGAACCTTAGGTCGATTAGATAATTGGTAACACAAACTAAGCTCTACCCAAACTGCTTAGCTAGACTGTTGTTTAGGTTGCATTAACTAAATACCCCAATTTCTCCACAGAGCTAAAGAAATATCTCATTTTTTGTCAAGTTCACACGATACAGCGTTATGACAAAAGTATTAAATTACATATTATCACAATTTCCTCGACAAAGACCACCATACTGAAATCCTATAAAATTCCTTCTTAAGATTAAGATACAATTCGTGCTTGGAATAACAATCGGAGAATTAACGATCTGTTAACTATCAATATGGGAGTCGAAATGGAACTAAATAAATTCATTAGACAAAGAGTTAAATAAATCAAAAGTATGAGGTTGATGCAGACTGAAGACTTTCTATAGTCCGATAGTTGTTGAGTAGAGCAGTTGTTAATTGTGAACTAGCAAGTACTGTCACGTAATTTAAGTATCTGCTGATTATGTCAATAATATGTGACATATTTTTGAACACTCAAAATTACTTCGCATTTACTTAAAGTAAGTGAAAAGCTTACTAATTAAGTTATAAAAGTAAGAGAAACAAAGATGATCGAAACGAATTCATAAGACGTTTGAAATACAAAAGATGATCGAAATTGAAACAAAAGGCGAACAAGTTTTTGCTTTTCTTTTTGACTACCGACGGAAAAATGTTGTTATAAGTTTAAGGTTGTTTGTTATAGTATGTATATGACTTACTAGCAGCGTCCCGTGGTAAAAGTTCCGATTACGTGGGAATATCCTATAAAAAATCCTATATAACACACTCTGTCCAAACTTCATGTCTCTAGGATCAGCGGTTTGGGCTCTGCGGTGATATATTATATAGGTAGGTAATTCAGTTAATCAGCGCTGAATTTTATGCGTATTATATTATAGATGTCAACAAACCATTGATCGGGCGATGAAGAAGAGAATCTAAAAACTGTGCTCACCCTAAAAGTAGATGTAACAGTAACAACGGAATGAGATCACGATCTAAGCTATTGGTGTTCGTGATGTACTAAGAGAGGAGTAGTCACGAGAAGAATTTATTAACCTTATTCCTAAACAGTTAAAATGTTTGTTTTAGTTTTATAGTTGTAGCCTCTGGGCAGGTTTTCTAAAGCCTCATTTCCTTGTCTAAGTGACGATCTTGGTTGCATCCCTCTAAGCTAAGGGAAGGAAGTTCTCGGTTGCACGGCTCTCCGGAGCCCAGGGTCCGCTAAAACCCCAAACTATTTTGAGTTAGACACAGTTAAAGGTAAGTCATCATCATTATCTTGTTTTCTTCTTCTTCTATTATATAAAAATCAATCCCTATTTCCCTTGGTCACGGCATCACACTTAAACTTTTACACATATTTCGATAATTATTTTTTTGTTGTGAGCGCTATTGTCAGGAGAAGGTTCTTATGAAAGAAAAAATGCTAAACCGATTTTGATGAATTTAATTTTTTTATACTAAACGACAGGACAACGTCTGTCGGGTCAGCTAGTTGATTAATAGATTTGGTTATATTTGCCGACAACCTGGGACAAAGTATTTTATCACACTTCTCTCACTCGAGCGATGTTTCCGGTTGCATCGGATCCCGATCGGGAGCCTGGAGTCCACCTAACCCCCAAATTGTTTTTATTTTTTTGGGGTCGGGGCAGAAGGTTAGTCTTTATTGACCATATATTTACGGCCGCTCCGGGGTTAAGCAGTTAATCCGCCACCGCACGGGGAGAAATCCAGGTTCGCTTGTCTGCTCCCGGATCCCTTAGTCGCCTCTTACGATACCCAAGGGAAGACATGGGGTTCGTCCTATTGTATAGATAGCCTATAGAAAATGGCTTTTGGGCTTATATAAGCTTTAGACTACCTTTCAAAGCTTCTCAAGGTCTATAGGTTACTTGTAAATATCGGTCTAAATCAATAATCAGTCTGTCGATCAAATCGACCTATTTCAGACAGTATTTGACAGCTTTGCCTTAAAACCTGATTTATTCAAACCCTTCTAATATTGATCTGATGTCAGCGATTTAGTCGACAGTTTGGTTATTTTGATAATTTCCAGCGTAAAATAAATGCTTTTCTATATTTTTACCTGATGATAGTGCAGTGATAAGCTCGGCAACTAGAGGTCTGGAGGTCGTGAGTTCAAATTTCACAAATGGGCACAAACAAATATTTTTAATTCAGAAACCCGTATATTTAACCAGAGACGTGTCATATTATAAAACAAGAAGTTTTAGATGCGTCCTTTTGGGTCCATATTGGGTTGCATAAATTTAAGAGGCATAATGTAAGGTTGCATAACGTTTTTTGGCATACTCTTCTTCAGGATAGACTAAGATGTGATTTGTCATTCTAATATTTTAAAAAAGTTACAGTGAGACTACCGTCTTATTATTAAAAACTATTAAAATGTTATCAAAAACGTTCCTGTCTACGCAGGTTCCAAAATTGCAATGATTATTATTTACTTTATTGTTAAATTTTATTATTAAACTTTATTATTTAAGTTTAACTCTATTACTTTTATTTACTTTATTATTATTTTACTTTATTTTTTACATTTTATTTAGCCTATCATTACCAACTATGCACAAATCACCTTTCAACGATTAATTTATCACTACGTCGTGACTTCGCAAACGCGCCCCTTCAAGAGAAGAAGTCACAAGAAACTCCTGGGGGTTGTTTTATGGTGACTCATGCTTACATCAAATTTATTCTAATCAAAAGCTAATATAAAATACTATATTCTACAACCGGCATAAGTGGCTGACAGTGTCCTGTAGTCTAGCAGCAGTTGTTGGCTGGCCCTGGGACTTAATCAAATGTAGTACTGGGTCCCAGACAGGCGGCACCTTCCAGCCATCCTCCCTATTGAAATTGTTGGGGTGTTTCTGAATTTCAATGGCTTCCCGAAGCATTCTAGGTACATACCGCTTCTCAGTGGCCAGTATCCGTGCCTGATCGAAGCGGAGGTAGTGGTTTGGCTTGTCCAGCATGTGTTCACAAACTGCAGACTTCAGAGACCGTCTGTGCTTCACATCAGCTATATGTTCCTTAATCCGAACGGCAACACTTCGTTGGGTTTGCCCTATGTAACTAGCGCCACACTCACAATCGATTTTGTAGATACCAGCATCCTCCAGGGGTATGTTACACTTGACAGGTCTTAATAATTGTTAGATCCTCCAATTTTGTCGGTGACCCCCTTGATGAATGGTAGGATAGGAGGAATCTTGAGACGAGCTTCAATTAAAACATATTATAAGCCACACAAGAAGATCCAACAATTATTAAGACCTGTCAAGTGTAACATACCCCTGGAGGATGCTGGTATCTACAAAATCGATTGTGAGTGTGGCGCTAGTTCTGCCGCTGTTCAAAATTATGATAAAGAAGATTAGAGAAAGTTAACGTTATGCCAATGAAACCATTCTGCGATTATAACATTATGCCGATCACTATTTATGCTGAAACTTTTATGCCAAACAACATTATGAAAAAAAAAATTATGCGATCGAAAGGGCACCCGTCCTTTTTATATCTCATGACTACAAAAAGTGAGGGTAAGTTACCTGAGTTTGAAGTAAGAGCGAGATGTACCTACTTGTGTAATTTTAAGTGAGAACCAAAAAGACAACCGTCGAATTTTATTTGTTCACCATTATGTTAGAACAAGGCGCTTCTTCAGTTACAATTCTCTATATTAAACCGACTTCAAAAAAAACAAGATTCTGATTCGACGCACCTATAACTGTTTTTGATATTAAGAAGTTTAATTGCCTACTAAATATTTAACCATTAATTGACTTGCCAATCACTTCCATAGTGGTTGTAAAACACGCAATCATATTTTGCCATAAACCCTTATGAACATGCGTCGTCGTTAAAGGCCTATTATAAGATGCAATTTTTTTATTTATAATTTCAATAAAAAAGTTATTTCTGTTTGTGATTGGATTTCTTTATAAAAATTTGGGTTAAAAAAACATTGCAGCAGTACAATAGGTAAACAAGTTTCAACAGTATAGCTCTTATAGTTTCGGAAAAAAGTGTCTGTGACATACGGACGGACAGACAGACAGACAAACAGACATGACGAATCTATAAGGGTTCCGTTTTTTGCCATTTGGCTACGGAACCCTAAAAATGTAAAAATCAGAAGTACCTACCTACAATAAAAATTTAAACAACACTCAGCGCCATCTAGGACCATAAGCTACTAAGCTTGTGTTACGGTGAGTACACCCTTCTTTGACATTCGGGTGTGGAACCCATTTTGGGTTCCATAGATATTTTAATATTAGGTCCTTACATATGAAATTGGCGTTTTGTCGTACTGGCCACTTTGATCTCAAATATCTCTTCTTTGGTTAGGGATTCCAATTTCAAATTTATACAGCTATTTATTCATACATTTGTATTTCGAAAACCGTAATTCATTTGTTTTGTCCTCGTTTGGTTTTTTCTTTGCGTCACGCAGTTTACAAAATGGAAAACTTGAAATATCGCGTTATTTACGAATACGAGTTCCACCGTGGTACCAGTGCTGCAGAAACGGCTCGAAGGATTAATGAAGTGTATGGCGGCGGTGTCGCAAAAGAAAACACAGTGCGTTTTTGGTTCCAACGTTTTCGTTCTGGAAATTTCGACCTGCAAAACAAGCCCCGTGGACGGCCGGAGACTAAAGTTGCTAATGAAGAATTGAAAGCTATTGTGGAAGCAGATCCATCGCAAACCACGTCCGAGTTAGCTGCAGGCTGCGGTGTTAGTGATAAAACTGTTTTAATCCACTTGAAGCAAATTGGAAAGGTGAAAAAGCTTGATAGGTGGGTACCTCATGAATTGAGTGCAGCAAACCGACAAACGCGCCTCAACTGTTGCGTTACATTACTCAACCGGCACAATAATGAAGGGATTTTAAATCAGATCATTACCTGTGATGAAAAGTGGATCCTGTATGATAATCGGAAACGCTCATCGCAATGGCTGAATCCTGGCGAACCAGCCAAATCCTGCCTCAAGCGAAAATTAACTCAAAAAAAGTTACTTGTGAGCGTTTGGTGGACTAGTGCCGGTGTCGTTCACTACAGCTTTCTTAAATCTGGCCAGACGATTACAGCAGATATCTATTGTCAGCAACTGCAATGCCATGATGGAAAAGCTAGCTGCTAAACAACCTAGGTTGGTCAATCGCTCTAGGCCACTGCTGCTTCAGGACAACGCTAGACCACACACTGCACAACAGACGGCCGCCAAATTAGAGGAGCTTCAATTGGAATGTCTAAGACATCCACCGTACTCCCCGGACCTGGCTCCACCAGATTACCATTTTTTCCGAAATTTGGATAACTTCTTGCAAGGGAAAAAAATCAACTCCGATGGGGCAGTCCAAAGCGCCTTCAAAGATTTCATTGATTCTCGTCCTAATGGATTTTTTAGTAAAGGGATCAATGAACTACCTATGAGATGACAAAAGTGCATAGATAGCAATGGTACATACTTTGATTAAACAAATATATTATTATAAAAAAAAAGACTTTATGTTCCTCCCTTACAAAACGCCAATTTCATATGTAATGACCTAATATAATAGGTACTTTAATGTGACACTAGAACACTGAGCCCATGAAATGTTCAATACAATAAAAATAAGTGTTTAAAATTTAAAAAAAAAATGATATTGATTTAGTAATTTATTTGTAATAATTGTTATTTATTTATACGTTATTTTGATTAATTTGTATATTCATTGTAGGAGAAACTGAATTGGAAAGTATCATATAAAAATACCCGTGAAACCAATTTTATGCCCAATGGGTTACATAAGTATTTTAATATAATACTTTCCCATTCATATTTGTACAAAAGTGACGAACTTTCAATATTGGTCATCTTTTAAATAACGGAACACCATACAATATGAATAGTTGTACTCGAGAATTGTTGACCACTCGCTGAGAGCTCTTTGTGTTGCTTATTGTCTTTCTAGCATCGTCTACAAAAGTCTGAATGACACTCGACTATACCAACATGCTTTTTGCTTCCTCCAAATATTGTACTATTCAATTCTACTTCTTATTCACTTAAAATAACATCTATATTGTTTCATCAATCTTGTATATCGACGATATTGTCAAAATTGTCTAAAACACTTGTAACTTGTCATAGTTGTCTGTTAATTTGGGTTGGTTTGAATATTTCAATATGTAATACGCAGAAATGGTATGCGAGTAAAAAATACTGAGTGTCTCACTGTTAGTTTGATTGTTGCTTTGTCTTTCAATGTTGGGGTATTGTTTGTTAATTTGTTATTGTCTGAACAATATAAAAATAGAAGCTTTTTCTGTTCACAAGATGTCGTGGAAGAACCTAAGGCGACCAGTATTTAGTCTTTTGGGATATGTGATATTATTGCTTTTAAAAAGTTGTAGTTGAAATTCCATATTATGCTAAAATGATTTAATTAAACAATTACCTACTGAGATATGAAAATCGGTTATTCGTTCCAAAAACTCATTAGTCTCATTACCAAATAATTGGTTCGCTTAAATACTGAAAAGTTGTATGTTTTTAATATACAATTATTTATTTTATAGTTTGATAATAATGGTGTTATCAATAATAGTGGTAATATTGTAAAGGAAACCGACATGTACCTACATTTCAATTGATTGATATCTACCACACATAGTCAATCAAATAATGGTTTTATTACCTTACCGGGTACGATCAGGATCTCCTGATCGTATCCGGTGCAAAAACACCAAGGAGGCTGGCAGCATTGACAAAAATGTTTTTTTTTATTCTTGTGTTCTAGATAAATTATGACAGTATACTTAAGTAATTATATATGCAGAAAAATAAACGGGGTAGACATTTGATTCTAGTGCCTATCTGTATATTCTGTATATACATATATGTATAACAGTATACGAAGATCCTTAAAACTATGTACCTATGTTTAAGACCCTCCCAAGTTTACTATCAGCACCGATCTTAAACTTTCACGTACCTAATCTTAAATTTACTTCGTACCGGTTCTAAAATCACGTATCACTCCAATATATTATTATCGATACAAATCTAAGCGAAGGAGTCCCAAAAGTTTGCTCCGAATACTAATAAGCTTTTAGGGGGAAACCCTGGTCTCGTCATCAAAGGGTAGCTACTGGGAAAAGGGCCTTTGTCATGATAGCGATAAGAATGAAACTTATAAAAGCAAATAAGTATTGCTCTACTATTTCGCTTGATCGTCGTCAGTTCAAATTTATAGATTGAAAAGCCACGAACAACTTTATTTCTAAACAAATTAGCCATTAACTTACTTAATTATAAATCAATTTGTATAACAAAATAGCCTCACAACTCTTGGGTTCAGTTGGGTTCAGAAGTTACCTCAGATAATGTATCAAGTGCGTACCCGCCATCAAACTACCTATCTGTTTGACGGGATTTATTTTCTTGGTAATGTGTGTGTCTATTTTATTGAATAAATGAATTTAAAAAAAACCTTGTTGTTTTATTATGTAGCGAATAAACATATTATTAGGTACATAAACATATTATGTTTATGTACCTAATACTAAAGGGACTAGCATATAGAGGTACCTAGTTATTTAGTGAAAAAATACCATTTTTTCATTGATATTAAAAACCTATGTTTCTTAATTGACTCCTAACTGCAGTATCTATAAAATGCTTTGTCCTGACTGATGAACGCTCAGCCTAAACCCGATGATAGTAGAGAGCTGAAATTTAGAGGGGATGTGTATAAGAAATGCTTTTTTGAAATGTCCACGGGATCGGGACTTACACGAGTGAAACGGCGTGGCACATTATACAATAAGAGTTCTGAAGTTTAATCACGGAATAGACCATAGTTCTAACAAATTCTACCATCAAAGGATACCCGGAAGCTGGCAACTCATTTTGCCAACGATTGTAATATAAAACA
This sequence comes from Idaea biselata, assembly GCA_958496205.1. Classification (NCBI taxonomy): domain Eukaryota; kingdom Metazoa; phylum Arthropoda; class Insecta; order Lepidoptera; family Geometridae; genus Idaea; species Idaea biselata. The sequence continues at coordinate 10,898,508 of OY292402.1, forward strand.
TGATAAAAAAAAAAAGTAATTGAAAAAAAAAAACCCCATGAGTTTCTTGTGGTTTCTTCTCATCGGAGGGCGCGTTCCGAAACCTCGGTAAATTAAAATCTCGACGTTTCAAAACGTACGTATGTGTGTATAATATACGTTCTAAATGAATAAAAAATTTTGAGTTTTGAGTTTTGAGTTTTCAACCGCTCTAAAGTTGGCGCGTTCAGTGATCACATACTTCGGGTATTTATTTTAGTGTTTCGCTCTTGGTAGAATCTGTGGATATTTGTGATTCGATGTTTTAAATGCATCAGTCAGTTTACATAGTCTCATGTTATAACTAGCTTTGTTCCGCGGTTTCACCCGCGTAAGTCCCGATCCCGCGAGAATATCGGGATAAAAAGTAGCCTATGTGTTATATCAGGTCTCCAGCTATCTACATACCGAGTTTCATGATAATCGGTTCAGCGGATTTTACGTGATTGAGTAACAAATTCACACACATACATACTCACAAACTTTCAGCTTTGTAATATTAGTAGGATGGTTTAATAGCTATTCAGGGTTATTTATTTTATGGGAAAGATTAACTTTTCGGAACTCCATATAACCTTTAGTCGCACGCAACACCTGACTAGTGCCACAACACAGCGTGCAGTGTGCAGCGTGCAAAGAGCAGCACCCTCACACAGTTTTTGCATGCGGCATAAAATATGCATATGTGTAAGGTTTGGTAAGTGACACTAATAATTAACTATGCACGGTTTAACATAGTTATAATAAAGGAAATTTTAATTATTTTGCTAGATTCTTCATCTAAACATGATTATAGAATTCTCATATAACAAAAAATATGAATGATTCTTACTGGTCCAGTGATATCGACGTCTATCTCAATTCTCATACAAGCATACCGTCGAATAATTCTATTACATCAATAGAAAGAAGGAATACAAACAGAACGTTTCCATTTATTGAATTACCTATTCAACAAACTACTTCGTTTATTGAATTTATCATATTACCAAGTTGCAATCTTTGCCCAAACTACACAAACGGAACTATTAATATTATTAACCACAGCGAATTTTCCTCCAAGTTGTCTGCAAAGTTTCATATCTTCATTCAATTAATTTATATCTACCTATATTAACTTGTTGGATCTTGTTTCAGTAGATATACATCTTATCTTATTAGTCCATGATTTCTAACTGCTAGGTAGATTTTGCTTTTTTTTTGCCCTACTGCCTTTAGATCTTGCGTGGTCGCCGTTCGGAGGAATCTAATAATTTCCGTGTGCTCCACAAAGCGAGTCGACAAATGGCATAATAAGGAACGGATTAAATAGTACGTACATAAATTATTTTCTATTCAGAATCTTATTATAATAGACTAGCAGAGTCATGACGGTTTCACCCGCGTAAGTCCCGATCCTGTGAGAATATCGGGATCAAAAGTATAGGGTTATAACTCCTTGCTAATGTAGCTTTCTATTGGTATTATTTTGTATTCTTTATAGTTCTGTTGTGTTTTGACAAATATTTAAAAGAAATATTTTACAAGGAGAAATACATCATCAAAAATCCTCCCATTAAAACATAAGAAATATTAAATATTTATAATTAATTATTTTATTAACCAGCTATAACTAACGACACGACATTTGTTTAAGATTTAAGAATCCGGTTTTACTCAATTAACTAAGGAACTCTTTGTCAAGACAGTTTGTACAATGAGCGGTTACAGTTAGAACATTAATTTTAGATATAAAAAAATCACACGAAAAGCAATTTTAACCGTCAATTTAAACACAATTCTAAAATTAGATTGATGATTGGTTTCGTTCGTGGTTTGACCGCAGACTTCGATGTTCATTTATTCATAAACATCTGTGTTACAATCGTGTATTATCGTATCTTCACCTTTTGAAGGTAACTTAGAAGAGATAACTTTAGCAGTAAGCGTATTTACTTCTAATTTTAAAATTCACAATGGTGAACGAGAGTCTAATTAGGTATATTGGGTACGATGTTATTTACTCCTATAAACTTTTTAAATTGACACGATTTGTTAACATAGTTACATTATCCCGGGTCATTATCGCGTATTTTTAGTTATTTATTTTTTTTACTTCGACGTTTAAACAATGGTCTTGGTCGCGAAGGCACAACTCTTATTTACCTACTAAATAAGAGTTGTCCCTTCGCGACCAAGACCATTGTTTAAACGTCGAAGTAAAAAAATAAATAACTAAAAATACGCGATAATGACCCGGGATAATGTAACTATGTTCTTCTTTTTAAACATTGTGTTTTAGAAAACTACAATAAAGTCTTATCTACCTGTTTATCTTAAATCTTGATACTACCGTTGTATCACCTGCACTATTATTGTATTCTTCACCATATTATCATCAAATATATCTTCATTAAAAAATATTTGACTCGTATTACAAGTAGGTATCTCTTTCTAATGCTTCTATTCCATACGTCTACCTTTATTAATATGCTGTCAGTGTCCCGTACAAGAAATTAGACAATTCATTAGTACGATTGTTTGATGTGACTCAGCATTTATCTTTGATAATAATGACAAAATATGTTAGTAACGCGTGTGGTATTTCCGCTTTCTAGAATGACAATAGACTTTTTTAGAGTTGTGTGTGTATGACTAAGAGTATTTGAGTTTTTGGGTAATTTAAAAGCAGTTACTGTTTTTGCTTTAGCTCTTTTTGTGAGTTTTTTGTTAGTTGCTGTTTTGCGGCTACCTAGTTAAGTAATAGTTTTTTTGCGTTAAGTTAACTATGCAAAGATTTTATTTTTTGCAAATTATTAAATGGAGAATAAATGGATATGGAGTAAATGTAGTAGGTATAGTCCATTTACTCCATTACATATACATTTTATTATAATGAGCAAATATTTGAATAAAGTTTAAGTTGTTTAATATATATATAGTAGCTACACTGAATGCTTGCCCCTATTTCAAAACAAATTAAAAAAAGTTTCCTTAACTCGTGTTTCCACCGGGAAAAAGAAATGAGAAATGAAGAACCATGCGACGATCGTTTTCATGAAAGAGTCGTAAGACTATGAAAACGTTCGTTGTTTTATTTATCATTTCCTATTTATCTTTTGTGCTGAGAACACGTCTTTAAAGTTCGCATAAAGTGAAACCAAGAAATCTCAAACATTTTGTTTGTAAAATAAAGTCCGAACCCAGAAAACAAATCAGATAATACTTACTAAGCTTTTGATTCTCTAAAATCTATTTGGATCAAGTGCTCCAATCCAATCCAATTGGTTTAACTCTAAATTCTGAAAGTTTCCCGCTAAATTGACAGTCAACAGGTTGTCTTTTACCTTTTTTATATATATAATGTGGTTTTAGTTCCTAATTTCGATATATTTAGGTCATTTTTATCAATGTGTTATTTTATTTAGTTAAAATCTAATGACAAAAGAATAATTACACTAAAGACATTTTTCGGTTTGAATCGCGTAGTTTTTATTACTTTTAGCATTGTTACAAGGTCTTTTCGAGACCTTTCCAGGTCTCTTCTTCAGGATAGACTGAAAGAGACCTGGAAAGGTCTCGAAACGTTGAGCGTTGTAACAATGCTAAAAGTAATAAAAACCACGCGATTCAAACCGAAAAATGTCTTTGATTTCAATACAACATCGCGAAAACAGAAGAAGAAGTAATTACACTAGATGGGAGTATGTTATGAAGTCGGTTAAAAATGATGATTTTCAACTATTATAGGATTTTGCATTTATGTGTTATTAGTTGTTGTATTTTAGTTTGAAGAACCAACCATATATGTATTACCTAAAATTGAGGACGCTTTGCACAACGATTTCTAATCATGTTTAATCTCTCAAATAAAATTAACCAGACGCAGAAGCAATTATCTGTGACTGAATAAAACACGCTTATTTGTATTAACAAAGAGTTCAATTTTTGAGGACGCTTTTGAGATATATTTAGGGAATATAATAGTTAACGACATTAATGCAACCTTAGTAAATGTTAGAAAAAAAAGCTATGACAATATTTTTATCTAGTATAGGTATAGATAATACCAACCTACTCTTAAGCTGTGGCTTAAAAAAGAATTTACCCTTAAATCCTGTATTCATTTGCAAACCATTTTTTCCCAACAGCAATTTTCTTTGTCTTTGTTATTCAAACCTTTCTTGTTCGGTTTTTTATAATAATAATCGGAATTTATTGGTATAATTTACAGAAAAAGGATTCTTGGTGCCTTTTTCCCAATTCGAATTTTGAAGGTTACCTGACGTTTTCAGAAATGGAATAACCTTTAATAAAATGTTTATTTGTAAATGGTGTGGTTTGGTCACGTTAAGAGGAGATGAGATACTCATTACTCATGCCACCGAGAGCACAGTAGGTAATGGTGTATTTTGAGCTTAAGTCACATTAGTTCCTTTTAACCTAAGCATCCACCTTTCGGTATCGTACGCACCCGACGCATCGCCTCAAACGGATTGGAACATTCTGTGTATTTCTATACACAGAATATTCCAATCCGTTTGATGCAGATTGGTAGACATTCTGTGACTTTCTAGTCACAGAATGTCTACCAATCTGCATCGTTCGGATTGCTCGAATCCGCTACTTTCTACACAAAAATATTGCGATCCGTTTGATGCGAACCGTCCCACCGATGCGTACGATGCCGACAGGTGAACGCTTTGCTTTATTGTGACATTCCAACTGGATGTAACTTATCACCACACACCGGCCTGTCGTAAAATCGTCTAATGAATTCGTTCATGTTACTATACGTAGGCCGGTGTAGCCACTATGGAAGACAGGTCGGATCTCTTTCCACTAGCGTCTACGGAAAGCCGTTACTAACAAATTATAACGTTGTTAGAATTACAGTTTTAGTTAGATTAGTAATTAGGTATTATTACTATCAATGAATACTTATTTTCATAAACGTAATCGTCGTCTGCTTTTCTAGTTAGATGCTTATTCAATTCATATTATTATTCTAAATTTAATTTACAAACTATCCAAAACATTAAAAAATATTTTAAAAGAGATAATCCAAGAATGTAAGGTCAACTTATTTAGAAATGTTCTAAACGTTTTAAGATTTACAATCATTAAATTTACATACGTAACGAGCCGCTCTATTTTGCTTAGTTCATTTGCATCCGTATTATCATATGAAATAGAAAAATTTCATAAAGCGAGAGTTGAAAAGGTCGAAGAGAATTCCGTAGGTTATTCTTTCACTTTTGTGGGATCTACATTAAATGCTTTTTGTTCCAAAATTTAAAAACAATAAATAACAAATAAATTCTACGAACAACACACAACGCCATCTAGCCCCGTGGTAAGCGACTAAGCTTGTGTTACGGTGACTAGACAACGGTTCGGGACTTGAATCCTCGACCTCCCGTACTCTAGCCGTGCCCGCTAACCAACTCAGCCAAGTAAGTACTTTTGAAGAGTTAATATTTTTACAAAAATGTTCCCGTGACAGGATAAGCTTGTTTTCCAGGTGAGAGGCACAGGTTCGAATCCTGTATTAGCGTATACAAGTACCAGCGGCAGCGCGTCCTCGCAGCGTCACGAATCTCTTTGTGACTATCGTCTATTCTATGGTTATACCTCCGCAAAAACCCCGTATATAGCCTAATTCAATCCCAACCGGAATTTATTGTGTTCCGGACAATAAATTCAAACCGATAGATAGACAAATGAAATCAAATTGATCTCACATCTTTGCCCTTAGATATTTCCTCCACGGAACCCTAAAAATTAATATCGGTCTACACGATTCCATCAGGTCATACAAAATGTTCCGTTTAGTATTCAGAAGGCATATGCTTCATAATTCCCTCGCTGCTTAATACGGCCTTACACTCGACCACCGCGTCGTTGGGCCAATTCACCTGACCTCCTATTTCTTTGGTACCTGTGGGGCGATTTTGTTTTACATGCAGCTGGGTTTGTGTAATACCTACACCATTGTTAGTGTTAGTTAGACCATCTGGTGGATATTCTAACAACGACGTTCGAATTTTGATCCATCTTTTTTAAAGGTGTGGGAGTAATTTCCTGAACCATTGAATTTGGAACTGGTGAAGCTCGTCCGTCAGAGATGAGTTTGAAATAGATCACTATCAGGTGACCTTTCTCCTTCTAGTCTATAATATAGACCATTGCATTAATATCGAGGCCATTGTAGTGCTGCCAGTGTCAAGCGAAGTGAAGTGCAATAAAAAGTGGCGCCGGGTCAACTAGTAATACTAGGCAGGCAGCTGGTAATGTTCAGAAATTCCTATTAGAAAATAAGGAAAAGCAATACGAAACTTATGAGAGCACAAGAATTTTCATAACGTGTTCGTTTTTGCATTAAAAGAAATCTATCAAATAAAATCGAACTAAACCAAATAATTTAAAAGTCTTAAAGTTTGATTTTTAATAGAAGGTGACGTTTTTTTTAATTTGGTGGTGTTACTTTTTATTGGATAATGAACAGTCTAGAGATTGAAAAAAATCCCGAAAAAGGTAGGTATATTGAATTTCCCAAAATGTTGAATTTTCCAAAATCTTGAATCCCTAAAATGTCGAATCTCAAAAATCATCCCAAAAATCAAAAATCAATCTTAGAGTTATTGAATTGCTAAGTTACAAAAATCCACATCGACCAAACCTCCACACCTACAAGACCACAACAATATTCCAAGTTCGGTAACAGCTCTACTTAACTTGGCCGGTTCACTTTATCTGTACATACTTGGCCCTCATCTCTTTTGTTTCACAAAAACGTGATATAAAACGACTAAGTTATTAGTATTCTATGGATGACGAAGATCTGGAAGTTCAGATGTGGAAAACCATCTTGTTTTTGTTGTCAGATGATTTGCTTGCTTATGCAATACTAGCAGTGTCATGTGTTTCCTCGTGGATTAAGGGGCCTCCATTCAATTGATTTATTTTATAGATATCTATTTATAAATAAATAATTTTATTTAAAAAAAAAAGTAAAAGTATTGTAAGTTATAAGTCATACTCAAAAAAATAAATAATTTCCGTATGTCCAAACCGATCCGCATATATGGAGAAATGTATACGGTATTTTAGGAATTTTACGGATATCCGGTTTTTTCTAAATTACCGGATATTCAGTAATCATGTGTTGATTCCACACAACATACTACAACACTCAAAGTAATTAAGAGAAAGCAGATTTCCGGATAACAGGACTTGATATCCGGATAAACATTTCGCCTATATGTTACGCAATCCAATCTTACCTGGCTATACTCTACATGCTTTCACAGGTATGGACTATACCCGACTCTATTTAACTATTGTATACAAAAGTGTAAAGGTAAAAATTTACAATACAATGTAGGTATACAATAAAAACACCTGTGAACACTATCACAGACAGGAAGTGCCCAATAAGAAACGAATAAGACCCGACTCATCGGAATGTTGTTTGCTTTTCTTTCTAATTAAATTAACACAAGCCATCGAAGTGATATGCCAAGTGCGAACAATGCTTTGACAAAGAGTATACAGCTACATAATTTTCCGTTATGAAGTTTGAAGACAAAAGATGGCGGTTGTGTTAAAATATTTTTATTGACTGCTGTTATAAGTGTTGAGTTAAAAGGTCGTAATAAAATACAGTTACGCAAAATATAAACCTACATGGGTACATACATACATGATAAACCCAAAACCCTTCTTTGCTTCGCGCAGTCGGCTGAATAGTAGGTAGGTAGTTGGTACACATGGTAATCGCATTAACTATAAATGCGAAAGTTTGGATGTTTGTTTGTTTGGACGGTTTTAAATGGAGGTAGTTCGATGTCTACGTTGGTATTAGAAAAGACAGAGATTAGGCCTTGATCCTAGTTTCGAAAAGGACTAGGATCATGGCATTATTTATGTCTCGGGTAAAAAAAAAACTCGGTAAGTATAACCAATGGCGATACAACGTTCGCCGGGTCTGCTGGTCAACTCTAAAAAGGTAGAAAAGTCTCATTTCCGCGCGATTACATCGAGATATTTTTGTCCGAGTCTAATAACAATCTTATTCGATTTTTATCAAAGGGAAAACTTCTAGTAATCTCTCCGAGCCAATTTCACATGCCCTACAAGGCTTTATTGATTGTACCTCCGAGGGTAAATGGAATAGAGGCTGCAACTTTGTTGCACATGTGGGTATTTGTTACGTTTAAGTATTAGAAAATAGTTTTAATAGATTGAATTCAGATTCTGAGATGATAGATAGCTAGTAACGAATCGTAAGAGTATTGTAATGGCATATCTATATATAAAAGCGAAAATCTTACATATTATAATCTACACTAATATTATAAAGAGGAAAGATTTTTTTTTGTGTCTGTATGTTTGTAATGAATAAACTCAAAAACTAATTTGCTGCTAAAAGTGCTAATTTTAAAAATTCTTTCACCATTAGAAAGCTACATTCACCCTCAGTAACATAGGCTTTTGATTCCGATATTCCCACGGGATCGGGATTTACGCGGATGGAACCGCGGGACGTAGCTGGTACATAATAATTTAATAAAGTAGGTATCACAACTAGAGATAGGCCGACTATGGTTTTTGCCGACTAGCAGACTAGCCGACTAGACTAGTCGGCCCGTTACTAATCAAAACGTATTTAGTGTAGGTTAAAAACCTAGCCGATATACATTTCCATTTTAGTGCCAAAATGTTGAATTTCCCAAAATGTTGAATTCCTAAATGTTCCAATGGGTACTTACTTTAGTTTTTATTCCAGATACGAAGACTTTTGAAGGTTGACTTTAAATCTGAAACAAAACAATTCATTGGTTAACATTTTCTTTCTGCTTGCTAACATGTTTAAGCTCTTAAAAGTGATGAATAATTAGTGCCAAAATAACCAAAATCGACATAAAAATCGAACATTGGACTCTATGTCCATAAATAAGTAGATTGCTATTAATGTTGTCACACATTCAATATCAATATACTTATGGACATAGAGTCCAATGTTCGATTTTTCGTAAATTATTTTTAAATTGATTTAGCTAAATATATTTTTAAATAGTACCTATTATATCTATGCTGTACTAGATGCAAGCTTTCTTTGTTTGATTGTTTTGCTTTTGTAGCTTCATGTGTTTATTCTGTTTCGTATTCGTGAAGACCTGTAATTGGCTTATATTACCTAAGATATCATTAAGTTGTAATAGCTGTTGGTTTTCCAAATAAATAAATAAAATAAAATAAAATTATGCAAACCGTCCTAAATATATATAGTTTTACATTATGTTAGTATTTAACTATTTGATTACTCTATTTTTAACGCCGACTGATAACTATCCAGTTAAAAATGTAAAAAGTAGGTGAAAAAGTGGAATCATTTTGTCGACTCATTGGAATATACTTCACCCAGGTGATATCACCCAACATCGAGGAATGCGGGTAAAACAACGGGGTGTAACTAGTCATACAAAATCATGTGCCCTAACACTTTAATACGACTTTCATGAACCAAATAATGCTGCCGTTCGTTCGCACTGTTACAAATAATGATCAGATAAAATTTAATTCGTGTAACCTTTGACATGATAAGAAGAGTATTTTTGCAAAGTATCCTGTATTTTAAATGTAGGTTTCTTTTTGATCAATTTTTTTTTGGTCGCCTGTGTTATCCCAATGCAGGGAAACCTTTGTAATGCCTCGGCATAGAATAATTTTGACATTTTGAAATTTTGACGACCTCGGTGGCGCGTCGTGCGAAAGCGCGACTGCAATGCAGGAGGTTGCGGGTTCGATTCCCGCCGGGTGCAAGTATTTATGCTTAAAAAATAAATATTTGTGTCTGGTCTGGGTGTCCCTCTATGTATAATATGTATGTATTTACAAAAGAAAAATAAATATAAGTATTATATCCGTTGTCTAGTCACCGTAACACAAGCTTAGTCGCTTACCACGGGGCTAGATGGCGCTGTGTGTTGTTCGGAGAATTTATTTATTTATTTATTTATTTAGAATAGGGTTACCCCATCCCTTCTCATGGGTGTCGTAAAAGACGGCTAAGGGATTTGTTGGAGACTTGCAAACCTTAAGTACTCCTGTACCTGTAAAGGTCTGCTAAAAGTAATACACACCACGCGATTGAAAAGGAAAATGTCTTTAATTTCAATACAACATGGCGAAAACAGAAGAAAAATCAATGTATCTTATTCAGACTCCTCTTTACGTCGATTTCTGCGACTTCGAGTCATCGCCGATTGCTTACCGGCACATTGACTACGCTTTAATTTTGTGTATGACCTCTCTAGACTTATACCTAACGTCTAGTCGTTTTTTACCGAGTTTAGGTACCTACACAGTAAAAAAACGTATTTTCGGTTCACAATTTTTCGTTTGACATCCACCGGCAACGCAAGTAGGAAATATAAATATTGTCACAACTCTTCCTTATTTTCCCACAAATTTCTTCACAAACCCAACCTACTTCAAAACACTTAAAAATTAAAGAAACCAAACTATGCATATCAACCAAAACACAGATAGAAACACAACGTCTAGATGAGTCCAAATTGAGCGCGCGGTTAGGAAAGCAGTAATTTCACGGGTCATTATGAATTCCGCTAGATATCGCCGGCAGCATACGTTGGTCGTCACGATTTTACGTAGACAGGTTATAACTGGATAAGACATCATAATCTGAGTGGATTTTACTTCCGGATAGGGTTGTCAGTTTGTCAGCAACCCGTATTATCTATCTAGTGGAAAACTCAGTTTTATAGACGCTATAGGTACAGTTACATTGCTGGTTTTAAAACTGAAAACTACAAAATATTCGTTTATTCAATTGGATATTAACAACATACCACTTTGAAACGTCAATTATATAAAGTAATCTACTGTGTCATCGGAACGCGACCTCCAATGAGAAGAATTCACAAGAAACTCATGGGGTTTTATATTGCAGTAATCAAGTGATATTTAATATTGAACAATTGTGGTGGAACTGGAGGATAAGTCACGATCCCGTAGAAATTTTCTGAAATCTTTTCTAATCGGATGTCTACATCATTTAAAGAACACACTCTTCAAATTTCAGTTCATTTCAGTTCTATTAGCGGTTTAGGCTGTGCGTTGATCAGTTAGTCAGTCAGTCGAATCAGGACAAAGCCTTTATAGATACAGATTGTCGAATTTTCGTCTGTTTTTCGTCGTTTGAAAAACCGGCCAAGTGCGAGTGGGGCTCGCGCATCATTATTACCGTAGGTAACCATTATTATCTATACAAAAGATCGTGGACAGCAGAATTACGTTACGCAACGTTACCCTTCATTTTTAGGATTGGCGCCACTAGATGTCGCCAATGGTAAAAATAAATTGCGATATCGTTGTGTTTTAAATTTAAAATCATGTTTATAGTATGAGTGAAGCAAAACGTAGGGGCATGGTCCTGGCTGATATCGGTGGATATAGATAGATAATATGTAGGTAACCACTTTATTTGAAAATAAAAAGGTAATTACATAAAAAATTAAAACTAAATAAATGTTGTACAAATAGGCTGCCTTACCGCTCAAAGCGATTTTTTGAGCGCAACCTTGAAATAAAAAAGGGCTGTTTGGCTGTACCAGTAGGTCACGTAGTGAAAAATAAGAGTAACAAAATTGTCTACGTTTGTAAAGTTTGTATGGAGAAAAGAGTAGGTAGACTTTCCTCTTAAATAAGCTTCTTAAATTAATTGACTAGTACCCGTTCATTGAACTCAATTTGATATTAAATGTTCTCGATGGTTCAACTTAGCTTGGTTGAGCCTTAAGATTATAATCAAAACAATATTTAATTGAAACCCGATACGGTCATCGTTTTTATTTTAAAATTTGAATAGGTTATGTAGGCGATGATGATACTACAGTACGATTAACAAAAACTGGCATCTTTTTTATAAAAGGTACAAATAAGCCTAAATAAAAAAACTCTTATTAAGTGAAATGTTATTGCTGAACTATTTATAAACATATTTTATCTTTAAAAAATCGATTACTTTTTTTAAGCCGAAAATAATATATAAGTACCTACGTAGGTATGTTTTACGTTTAGGTACTTGTTTGTTTCTAAATGCTTTCCAAAGCATATTATGTTCTGCAATAATTTGATTAATATTAAATATTATGCTATTGACGGTCCATAAGAATAACTAATTTTTTTTTTATATTTTTATTTATTTATATTTATTATTTTGCTCAATATTTTATCAGTAATACGGCCCTTGTTTTCGTAAACATAATCATCGGAAGAATAATATGAACGTGGTATAGACCTATCTACAGAAGCTTTAACAGCTAAAGTGAGAGAAGGCACATTATTTTTATATTAAACCAGCTGACCTGGCAAACTATATTATGCCTTAGTGGCAAAAAAGTATCCTTCAGGTTCTAAGCTACCTCTCCAAAAAAAATCAGCCAAATCGGTTCAGCTATTCTTGAGTTGTAAATAGTGTAACAAACACAATTTTATTTCATAGAGAAAGATAGATAGAAGATATATAGATATAAAACTTCAACTGAATATCCGTGTGAAGATCGCGCCAGCGTTTACTAACCAAACTCTACAATCATCTCGTTTGTATGAATTATGTTTTAATTGTAATTACACGGGACAACTGGTTTGAATTTAATTGCTTTTTGTTTACGATACGGCAGGTTTATGAGTTTTATGGTCGAAAGGGTCCCACGTGATGCGTTATGGTTTAAATTTCATTAGAATTAGAGTTGACATTGCCTTAAGGTGAGTTTAGACCAAACGAATAAAGAGCTAGAGTTAGAACAAGAGCATTCTTTCGTGATTGTTTGACACCAAAAGATCAAATCAAGCAAGAAGTGTTCGGACACTCAAAAACGCTCTAAGCGACTGCTCGCGCGCTCTAGTGCCGTTTACGTCAAGCGAGCGAGCATTCTATAGCCTCACGGCGAGAACCTCCGAGAACACCCGAAAAGCGTGAATGTGACGAGTTTATCGCCTTCTCGTTCTAGCACTCGGCTGTTATCCGATCGGTATCGGTATAGAATATTTCATAGAATCTTTGCGAACGTAGAGAGAACAACGAAAGAATGCTCTATGTCTGTTTGACATTAAAATAATTTGTTGGAGTGCGGATAGAATGGGCATTCTTTTATTTGGTCTAAATCCACCTTAACGACTAGATTTTGGAGGAAAGAATAAAATTTGTAATTCGAAATATAATTAAGTACGCCTACATTTTATGATGCAGTGCAGTTTACGTGGGTTGATCCAGTTTGTTGTTTTTGCCGTGAACTCTGTAGCTGAACGTTTACCGCCGACTAAGCTTAGCTTCGTATAGCTGAGCCAATTTTTACACAAGCGTCCACCGCAAATAACGAGTATGTCAACTATACTCACAAGATCCCAGGGCTGGTAATTTCTTGTCCCAGCTGGTTAGCCTAGCCATCCAGCGTCGGAACGCTGCCAGCGTTTTGGGCACCATGCCGCGGGAGGGCGGTGCCCACAACTTCTTGTTGCTTTAGGTTTTAAGTCTTTTTTCTTTTCGGTGTTTTATTGTTTTTGTAAAATGTTTGACTTGTTTTATTGAATAAATGTTTTTACTATACTCACTGATATCGAAACATCGGGCAACGAAAAATGCGACATGCGGTACTAGACAACGGATAGGTATAGGTACTACATATAATACCTTTTTTTTGTAAATACATAGGTACATAGGATAGATAGAAAAGACCCAGACCAGAAACAAATATTTGTATTTAAGCATAAACACTTTACACACAGTTATAATAAGTTTTATTTATGGTCACTTGATTGAAAATCTAACAAAAAATAGCATTCAAAAATTTTCGCCTGCGGCGAGGCTTGAACTCGCGTCTTTGGGTCAGTACCCCAACGTCTATACCAACTAGACTACGCAAGTTCACGCTTCGTGCCGTGAAAACTTCCAATGCTATATTCTCCTTTGATTGTTTACGATTAAGGCTCGTTAAAACCTCGCTGCAGGTGAAAATTTTTGAATGCTATTTTTCCTTGAAAATAAATTTTCTAAATAAAATAGCCTTGAGCTACATACAAATATTAATAGAAATTTAAAATAACTTAGTTTAGTCGGCGGTAGCCTACTTTTTACTGTGACAAGAACTCCCGAATTGGCTGTAGGCTGGTGTGGCTGCTAGTACTTACCTATATAGACGTGTATAAAAACATGATTTGGAAAATTCCACCTTCAAATCCACCTTGGAATTTTCCAAATTATGATTTCCGCTTTTCATTTAATAAAGTCTGCGAAATGTAAATGTTATCACGGAGTATTGAAAATTCATGAAATAAATCGTGGAATTAGTGTGACAGAATGGTCTTATTGTGTTATTTTTTACCCGTAGTGTACACAATCGTTCACTTCATCCTTTGCTGCATTTTTTGATGAATTTTAATTTGTTTATTTACTTTTGTGTTTTTTTTTTTAAATTTTGTGTTGTATTATTTACTATATTATTAAGATATTGCATAGCTTTTATCGCGGGCTTTGTTTGAGCTTTGAATGAAGAAATTTCGTAACGAAAAAACCTAACACCCCCACTCCACGTTGCCATGATTACCATGTAGCTCGGTACAAAGTACCGATAGTAGTAGTAAAGTGGTACAAAGTAAAAAAATATTTATAATTGCATAAGTTGATAAAAAAAATTATGCAATAGCTTTAACGCGGCAGTCCCCGAGTGCCGCACGTTTTTTTAGTTAATTTGTACTCTTATTAAATTTGTTTTTACTAATAAACTTAAATATTTTTGTATTAAAATGTTTGGCAATTCTATGTTACTTCATACCGACGACCACTTAAAGACACCCGAAAGGATGTGCGCAATTTACTCAACACTAAGCAAGTGAGCGAGGGGTGGGAAACTTCACCAAAGGCTTAGCGATATTATACACTTTCGATATTGGACCCATTTACAGGCCGACATGATTATGCAGAGGAACCTGGTTAACGTGGGCCTTGGATAAGTGATAAACCTCTGGAACTAACAGCCGTATTTACAATTTAGAGGAAAGTCAACCTACTCTTTCTCCATAAAGACGTAGTCGACTGTTTTCGCCCTGGATAAAAACTTTAGAGCAAACATGACCATGCCCCTAAGTTTTGGTAATCAGAATAGAAATAACATATTGAAAAATTAGAATATGAAAAAATCAAATAAGGTCATGGCTGATATAGATTTTATGGCATAAACATATTTTCTCTAATGTCTTTATCCAGGGAGGAAATAGTCGACTACGTTTGTAAAGTTTGTATGGAGAAGAGTAGGTAGGTGTTTTCGTAACCAATAAAACTGAATATTAGGTACCTACATAAAGCACTTTTTGTAACATAATTATGTTACAAAAAAGTTACAAAAAAGTGTTTTTTTAGTGCGCATATTGTCTAATTTGGTATATTATACCATATGCGCACTAAAAAAACGACGTGGAGGCTCGTCGCCGTAGCGTTGCGAAATATCTTTGCAACTACCGCCTTTTTGCCATGAGAATCAGTAGGTAGGTACTAGTAAAAATATCGTAACAAGCAGGAAATATATTCTTCATTTTCATTTTATTATCCTACAACGACAATTCCCTATATATAAAGGTTCGTTTACAACTGACACCTTCAGACGTTTATGAAGATTCTCTGTGAAGTTATTTCAGAGGCACTCGAATCAAATTCATGGTTGGGTGACTTGACAGCGAGGCGTTGAAGGCTTGTGCGGGTGATTATCGACTGTGTAAAGCAGGTTTGGGAGTTAATAAGAAACTCTTATAGTCTTATTAATAAAAGTGGAGTAACGTTGGAGGAGGTTTACTACGTTTTGTCTCTGTCTGTCAACTTTGAAAGCTCTTGTCACGGAAAAAGACAAAGCATGTTATTCCTTCTCCGACCCTACTCCACGTTTATTAATAAGGCTATTTTAGTTTCGTCATGTCCGTCTGTCAGTCTGGCTGTCCGCGGCTTAGCTCAAGACGCTTAGGTATTATTCGATGTTCTCGGTTGCTTCCCTCTGGGAGCCCGGGGTCCGCTAAAACCCAAATAGTTTTTTTTTATTTGAGGTCGGCACAGCAACCCGTTCCATGACATCTACGCATATATGTTATTGCGTCCCAAGCTATAACCAGCTAGGGTATGAAGAGATGGGTCCGCTGTTCCGTCCGGCCACCCCGGAGGGCAACCGTGCGGGATCAGTTATAGACAGATCGTGTCCCCAAAACGCTAGTTTCGGTTCTCTGATAAGGGAGAGCTTCCCCGTGCCCAAAACGGCACTACCAGATTGTCCAGACTGGTACCGGAGCAATGAAGCCGTTGAGGTCGGCACAGTAGGTAGGTAAGTGAGACCATACATTCTGCATTCAGAAAATATGTTAAGGGCCCTATTCTGAAAAACTGAAAATCCATGTCGGGCCCATCGAAAATTGTTGATTATTTCATGACGGAATGTCGTTGAATTTTTTTTTGTGTACAGATTGTAGGCGACATTGTTTCCGATATTTTAGTGCAGTTTCCATACAAATATGTCGAAACGTATTGAAGCCTATCGACATTTTAGCCAAATCAGACATTTTTTGTCTAAAATTTGGATAGGCTTTGCACCAATAGGAGGTTCTTGTCTTAAAACTACACCAAAATGTAGGAAACAATGTCACCTACAATCTGTGCACAAAAAAAAGTTCTACGACATTCCGTCATGAAATAATCAACAATTTTCGATGAGCCCGACAGGGATTTTCAGTTTCAAGGTCGTTGGCGTATATACTCCTCTTAACGACCGGTGTCCTGCCTCACACCAACCCTCATAGGAACCAAGCAGTTTATCCGCCACCGCGTGGGGAGAACTAAAAGTTTGCTAGTCTTTACGACACCTACGGGAAGAGGTGGTTACCCCTTATCTATGCCGGGGACACACAACGGCAAAAGACGCTTAGGTATTATAGATTAGGAGCCGATCGTTGACCACTCGATTGCTCCCCTAAATACGGGATGACTGAAGATGGGCCCAGGTTGAATTGCGGCTGACTGAGTTAGGCATAACTTTTAGTGTTCTTTCCACCATATATGGCGCAGTGTGTGTGTGTAGAGCTGTTTGCTTCTAAGAACTAACAATAACAGAATCAATGTAAATCATAATTTTGTTAATAAAACACTTTCAATAATAAGGAAGCTTATCATAGAGATTGCGCCATCTCCATTCGTGCTTGTATAACTTAGTTATTTTTTCAGTAGGAAATATAGAAATGTACGTGAAAAAACTCTTCTTTTGCGTAGAAGGTTTATTTATCTTGAAAACTCTTTGCGTACTTTGTACTTAGATGAAAACAAAAACAGCAGATACATTACCTAGTCTCGGAAAATGAGACGACAAAACTGCGTCTAGCTGACGCACTAGCCTCAGTCGTATGTCGAACCGTTGCCGCGTGAGCACGTGCTGTCACACTACGATTATATTTTTGACATCCATAAGAATGCCCTTTTGCTTATTTACAAAGCTTGAGTCATTCTTAAAGACAAATGGTTTTAAATACAATAATTTTATGAAAATGCATGAAGGTGTTTCTAGCTCATTTTTCGAATACGCAATGTTAGAATATACCGTATCTACTGTTTTTGTTTTCATCTTTGTAGCCTTTTACGAAATCCGTTATATTGAATCGAACGAGTGAAACGAAGTAGACATATTACTAAGTAGGTATCTATAGCTTTGTAAGGTTCCGTACCTAATGGGTAAAAACGGGACTCTGTTATTAGGAATTCGCTGTCCGTCCGTCTGCCTGTCACCAGGCTATAATAGGTATCTTATGAACCGTGGTACATAGACAGTTAATTTTTTTACAGACTATGTTTGTATATCTGCTGCAGCTATAACTACAAATACTAAAAACTGAATATTTAAGTGGGGCTCCCAAACTTTATTCTTAAATTATAAACGCAACGTTAGCGCGATTTACTTTTATCACTGACGCCATCTAGTGACATACGATTACGCTGCGTACGATTTTTTTATTGTGATAATGGAACGGAACCCTTCGTGCGCGAGTCCGACTCGCACTTGTCCCGTTTATTTTCTTCAAAGAAAACCACTTCATTTTATCCCAACTGATTAGAGTACAAATGATTACAGCGGTTATTTGAAAGTGATTGTTTTTCCACTCAATTTAGTGATTGGTACGATTTCGCTTGCATTGTTCTAATGGTGAATATAGGGAATATAGAGTATCGCTTTATGTTACATTTGTGGCGATATGGGAAGCCTTTTACTATAATGCGAAGAATAGGGGATTCTCTAAGGATTGAAATTCAATTTGATCAGAGAAAAAAGTATCTAGTACCTACCTATGCTTTTACAGATCGATTTAGGGAAAGTGGTTTGAAACAAAATTCGAGGATTGTAGTACTGTTTTAACAATGGACCGCATTCACTTAGTTAAATACATATGGGACAAAAAGCGATCCGATGATAAAGATAAAAAAAAAACACTTATTAGATCAGATTTTTTTTTTTAAAAACCATGACTTAATTACAAATAATAACAAATTCTTTAAACAAGATTAAGAGGACAGTCTACCCACTCCACTTTTTCTCCATCTATACGATCTTTAGAAACGTAGTCGACTGTTTCCTCCCTGGCTAATAGATATTAGAAAAAATATGTTTACGCCATAAGTCCTATATCAGCCATGATCATGACCATGCCACTACTTTTTTTTTTCATTTTCTAATTTTTCTAAATTTTATTTATATTCTAATTAGAAAATGAAAACAAAACGTAGAGTCATGGTCATGGCAGAAATAGGTAATATGGCAAAAACATATTTCCTCTGATGTCTCTATCCAGGGAGGAAACAGTCGACTACGATTGTATGAAGAACGAGTACGTACCCTGCCTAGAAGCTGTTACTTTAATCTGTCGAGTAAAGTAAGAGGTTCTGGTTTTTAGGGTTCCGTTTTTATGTCTTTAAGTTAGAACAGTTGACATAAAGGCAGAAGCGATCTAATGTACCGGACTACCGTATCCCACCTCGAACGTTAAAAACCCCTTTTCTAAAAGGAATAAGTATCTACTTATCCAGCATATCAAAGTTAAGCTTGCTAAGCAACCTGAGCGACCACACAATGATGGCGCGACAAAATACGAATACGACCTCTGGTGTCGTGGTGGACCAACTCTCACTTGCGACACTGAAGATTAGGGCCTCTACTTTAATTTTACGAACGATAATTCCAAAAGAAAATCTGTCATACATGTGTTCAAATTTTTTATTTTCTGACAGTTTTGAAGGGCGGTTTTTTGTACAATTAGATAATATTTTATGGGATCAAAACCTATATTTGAATAAATTATGTATTCCGAATGTTATATTTTTCCCAAAACATTCTAAGTGAAAGAACTTAAGTTAAAGGATGCAATTCAAATTAAAGAATGAGCTGATTTATGTAAGTTTTTGACACATAATTGAGGAGCCACAACCTTATTTTAATAACAACAAAGTCATATCTATAGCTGGCACATTTGCTGCCATAGATATTATAACTGGAACACATTCAATTTTAAACCTTTTTGCTTAGATTGGAGCTATTTTATGTAGTAAATTTTATTATGTAAATCTATTACTATTATAAACCTGAAGAATTTGTTTATTTGAACGCGCTAATCGCAGGAACCGCTGGTCCGATTTGAGAAATTGTTTCAGTGTTGGATAGCTCATTTATTGAGAAAGGATGTATTATATTCGCGGGCACTGCTAGTAAAATATAATTATCGATAGACATTAGTGATATTTTGTCGCGTGTCGCTTAAATCAATGTGTGTTGTTAAGCAAGGTTTACACTCGTACTTGTCTCCGGCGTATTATCTCAAGTAGCCTTGTATCTTATCTAAAAATGCAAGTGCCCGATAAATTGGACCCAACCGTATTTGGGTTATTCGATTTTAAGGGTTTGCTTTACACTGTGCTATAATTTGATCTTCTATACCTTCGATCATAAATAAAATATGGATGCACGGTCGCCGCTCTAGAAATGGAGCCGTCAAAACAAGGCATACTTCAGCCGATATGCCTTGTTTCGCTGTCAGTCGTGCATAAGTGTTTTACAACCTTATTGCCCAGTGATTAAGGTTTACATTAAACTGTACTATGTCCGTATAAGTAAGCGTTGAAGTAGTGCCGATTTTTGATTTCAATTTTGAATGGGACCGTGTAGGTATCTATATTTTATTTATGATCGAAGTTCTATACAGTATTTTACGAAATGAGCATCTCATAATAAAAGGTGTTGTTCTAGACGTCTAGGTGAACAACTTTTGTTCTACGACTTTCGGAGAATAAACTTTTTTTTTTTAAAATGTTGAGGTTATGTTTGGTAAAACTGGTATTCCGTTCCAGCGACATGGCCGCTACGCCACGATAAGACTCCCGGCGAGACGAAATTAAGAGAGCACTTCCTCGTGTTCTTGCGAGTAAGACCAACATGAACTTTGCAGGTTTTTTAAAACATTTTTTCATAAAGCTGTAGTTCCTAAACACTTAAAGATATGTCTTTTGGAAGTTAAAATAAATTATTGTATTTAGTATCAACAAGCAGTACCCTTGTTGATAATAAAAAGAATTATTTTTCGCCGCAGAAAATTAGGACAAATCTTACGCGCACTTAAGAACGCGGCGACTCTTACCATTTTCATACAAACTTAATACCAAAACAAATTATGAAAAATTTAGTTTTCTACCTTAATATCGATATTATTCGGATTAAGATTTTACTTTTAAAGGGACCCCATCACAAGGTTTTCCAAAATATCAAATAAAACGGAGAAACATTTCTCAATGAAAAAATGGTTTTCGTTTTATTTCATTTCGAATGAATATTTTGGAAAACCTTGTGATGGGGACCTTTTAAAAGTAAAATCTTAATCCGAATAATATCGATATTAAGGTAGAAAACTAAATTTTTCATAATTTATTTTGGTATTAAGTTTGTATGGAAATGGTAAGAGTCGCCTCGTCCTTAATTAAGATCTTTACGAACAAGGTATATAAAATGGTTCTTCCGTAAACAATTAAGGGCCGCTATTTATGGAAATGATGGCAATCGTTTTGTAATTTAAACTATATTACCAAGTTCCAAAGTAAGTAATTGCTTGCACCTGGGGTCCCATTAATAGAATATGTTAACAACACCTTCATCTTAATTATTGTTACGTTTTCACGTATTAAATTGCTTGGAGGAAAATAACATGAACATTAAAATTATTTTCTTAAAATACCGATGCTGTGGGAATATCAGGATGTTGATAATTTTATTTGTCAGCTGAGTTTTGGGTAGTCGAACGTCCACTGCCAACTAAACTAAGCATGTTTAGCTTAGCTCGCCCGTTTTTTCAAATAAGTGAACAGAGCTGGCATTCATGACTAGTTAAGGTATTTGGCGATGCACGATTGACTTTAGGGGACAGACTACCTACTCTTTTCTCCATACAAACTTTACAAACGTAGTCGACTGTTAGAATATGAGAAAAAATATGTTTTGCCAGAAGTCCTCTACCAGCCATGACCATGCCCGTACGTTTTGATTTTTTTCATTTTCTAATTTTTCTGAATTTGTTTTCTATTCAAATAAAACATAAAAAAATAAACGTAGGGGCAAGGTCATTTTATAGATATACTTAGGTTTTTGGGCATAAAATATTTGCTCGAATGCCTTTATCCAGGTAGAAAACAGTCGACTACGTTTGTATGGAGAAAGAGTAGACTGTCCTCTTAAGAGGAAAGGATATTCCTACTCATTCTCCATACAAACGCAGGCAATTGTTTCTGCCCGGGGCAATACAATATTAGAGCAAATATGTTTATGCCATAAAACCTTTATCAGCCATGACCATGTCCCTATGTTTTGGTTAAGTTCGTATAAAAGGAACATGCAGTATGTTTAAGACTCCATTTTTAGGGTTCCGTACCCAAAGGGTAAAAACGGGACCCTATTACTGAGACTTCGCTGTCTGTCTGTCTGTCTGTCTATCTGTCCGTCCGTCCGTCCGTCTGTCACCAGGCTGTATCTCATGAACCGTAAAAGCTAGACGGTTGAAATTTTCACAGAAGATGTATTTCGGTTGGCGCTACAACAACAAATACTAAAAACAAATTAAAACAAATATTTAAGAGGGGCTCCCATACAACAAACGTGTTTCAAAAACATCGAATCGAGTAGGTCATGAAATTCAAAATGGCTGCCCTATCTGTCAAATATACCAGTCTGCCTTCACTTACCAAAGAGTTTCTTAATTATAAGTTTCAGTTTGTCTTTGTGCCAAAGTTTTTTTTTTCATTTTTTTTTAGTGGTGATGATATGATAGATATGATGGAAGTAAGAATCGAAGCTAAATATGTCACATTTTCCTATCAAATTTTAAAATTGGTAATCGATTTTAGGGTTCGGTACCCAAATGTGATAGTGGTACGGAACCCTTCGTGTGCGAGATTCGCACTTGGCCGGGTTTTTTAGTACTTCTAGTACCTACATCTATTTCTATACTAATATTATAAAGAGGTAACGTTGGTAACATGTATGTATGTATATTGGGGCTAATCTCCGAAATTTTTTCACCATTAGAAAGCTACATTCACCCCGAGTAACATAGGCTACTTTTGATCCCGATATTCCCACGGGATCGGGACTTACGCGGGTGAAATCGCGGGAATCTGCTAGTAATATCTAAATCGGAGGAACTAACTTTTACGGAATCAACCCCACACCCTCAGATTTGACAGCCAACATATCTCCCGCTAAGCCATCCCTGCTCTAAAATAACAATTTACAATACCAATTCTATTTCCACCAGGTGAATGCGAATCCACAACTAAAAGCTTCTAAATAATGTTTTATATAAAAGTTTATTTTGCAATATCAAACTTTATGTTCATTTGGTTTAAGCTCGGAAAATAAAAGTTTTTTAAAGCTTGTAGCTAACTATAGTGTGTGGTGTCAAACTGATAGTTTAGCCTGTCTGGGCTTAGAGGTGTTCTAATGTGAAGGCCGGCGCAGCCACTACGGGTCGGAAATTATTTCAGTTATTCTATCCTTCACTCGTGATTCTAACGGTTGTTTCAAATCACGCTTTTTCATTTAATTTAATTTCGATCGTCTATTGTTTTAATTTAAATTATCGATTGGAACACCTTTTAGCATTTTTGGCTACCCCTTATAGTTTAGAATATCCCCCTGAGGGCCGGTTTGAATGGTTCACCCTGTATATACAGTTCATCTCCATCTTCAGGTTGTCTGGAAGAAATCGCTTTTAGCAAAAGGTCGCCTATTTGTGCAACGTTCTATTTTTTAGCTTTTTGTGTTTCTATACTAAACTTAATGTATTTTAATATGACTGTATTGTACTTTAAGAAGTGCAAATAAAGCGCAAATAAATAAAATAAAAAAATAATCATAATTGTAAATTAGTTGATAAAAAATGCTATGCAATAGCTTTACTGCGGCAGTCCTCGAGTGCCACACGGTTTTTTTTACCTCTTGAGGTACGGGACTCTTAAAAGAGAGGAAATCAAATTGACGAGTTGACTCCTAATCAAAAACCACCGGATACAGATCCAACTGATCTTAAAACCGAAAGAGTAAAGATCTGTAAGTAAACAGTTTGTAAGGAAGTTTTTATTAACGCTCTCATTAACGTTTGTTGATGAAAGAGTACGATAGAGCGTCGAAAGTCCAGACTTTAATGCGAGTGCATTTCCTGTACTAACGCCAGTTTATTTGTTTACGTTTTAAAGAGTTGGTAAGTTTTTAATTGAATCCCTATGAATACTTTTGTAGAGTATACAAATATTAATTAGAAACGGGGTAGGTATTTACAATGTTTTAAATAATTTTGTTGCAAACTGGTTTGTTCATGAGATTAAAGAGGCCTATCGGATTACCTCCTCCAAAAGTTTGATTGTCGATTATTTTGTCAATTTTTTTGGATTAATTTAATATGATATATTATTTTTAAAAACATATGATATGCGACGATAAACAATTGTCGAATACTTCGACTGTCGAGTATTTTAGCGTAAAGGGGATGCGAATCAATGATGTCTACTCTGACAAGACAAAAAAGACTAATTTTAGTGTAAGAAAAAAATACCTTTTAATAGTTTTAACACTTTAGGCTAGCAACAATATATTTTCGTAGTGGTTGAAACAAGGTAAATGAGGTAGGTAATAAGGTGGGTAGGTTTATCTATATAGGTAAAGTACCTAATGTTACAAATTTATTACAGTCCAATATAAAAAAAATCACATCAAAACTTTTCTAACTCTCGCAAACAGATGTAAAATCTTGATCTTTATCTATGGGGTCTACAATATTGCAAGATTTTTATAACAATTTTCCTCTCTAATAAATTCGAGGAATCTAATTCAATTGAAAATTCTCATCACGACGCTTCGCATCGGTAAAATACATTTTGTTTCAAAATGAGAGTAAGTTTGCAACTTCCCTAATATTCTTCTACATTATGGGAGTGAATCACTTTGTAACATTCCAAAGGCGATTTTAGACGTATGTTTTTAAGCTATTGCATAGCTTTTATCGCGGGCTTTGAGCTTTGAATACAGAAATTTCGTAACCAAAAAATCCTAACACCTGGGGGGTGTTAGGATTTTTTTTACGAAATTTCTTCGTCTACCATGGCAACGTGGTACAAAATAAAAAAATAAATAATTGCATAAGTTGATAAAAAATGCCATTGCAATAGCTTTACCGCGGCAGTCCCTGAGTGCCAAACTTTTTTTTTGACTGTGGTCTTGCATAAATGGCCTTGTCGCTGAAAGCGATATCACCCAGACAACCTTTTTATGGAATAGATCTCATAATTTTATATTTCCCGGGTCTTAAACGCGTGATTTTTGCTTTTTATTTTTCTTACCTCGACGTTTCGACCCTGTTACAACAGTATTGGTCGCGAGGGGACTGAAATTATGAGTTACAATCGTGTCAGTTTAAAAATTTATTGAAATAGATCTGTTTTAGCTTGAGTGGTAAGTTGTACAGAAGTAACGGTAACATATAAATAGGTGGAAATATCACATAAGTACCACCTTAGATAAAAAGAAAAATAGTAGATACGGTATATTCTAACTTTGCGTATTCGAAAAATGAGCTAGAAACACCTACATGCATTTTCATAAAATTATTGTATTTAAAAACATTTGTCTTTAAGAATGATTCAGGCTTTGTAAATAAGCAAAAGGGCATTCTTTTGGATGTCAAAAAGATAATCGCAGTGTGACAGCACGTGGTCACGCGGCAACGGTTCGACATACGACTGAGGCTAGTGCGTCAGCTAGACGCAGTTTTATCGTCTCATTTGGTACCGTATCTTTAGTTTTTTGTTTTAATCTAAGCATACCACTATACGAAAACAAGAAGACGAAGTTCTATCCAATTTTCGTTCAGCTATAATTCGTTGCGTGATTCATATCGTGTCAAAGAAAGACATCACAAGACATTAATTATATTGGTTAAGAGTTTTGTAAAGGAATAAATCTACCATTAATTAAATAAATACTGGTCCCAACGCCACCGAGGTACATTCGTTAGAGAGATTCACTTAATTATCACTTAATTAAGTTAATTAAAGCTGCTTATGCTAAATCTTAGATGTGTGGTCTGTTATTTATTTACTTAGTCAGGTTACAAAATGAGGTAGCATCATTTTGATACTATACCTACCCTATTTCAGAAACCAAGATCCAAAATGTAAACAAAAATTTTATTTTTGATCTAAGTTCATTAATTTGAATGGACAGATTTATTTACTTTTTCCTTTAAAAAGGACAGTTCTTTGTTTACATTTTTGATATAAGTTTTTTAAATAGGGTTTAAAAATGATGTTTCAAACGTTTTCTTTTTAATGCTCTAGTTCACACGATGGTATATTAGGTACTGGAATGGCTTCGAATTAAAAACTATGTAAAATATCCACAACATCAAATTGTCATAACCCACATCCAAATTAGAACTAAAAATCCGATATCAAAACATCAAATCTAAGTTTAAACTTTAAAACTTTCATAATATAAATAACTACTAATAAATAAGACACCGTTTAGTCAGAATTTATGACAGACAGACGACTATCATCTATATTTATCAAGAAATCTCACTGAATATCATATTTAACGATTACTTGATATTTTTATGGGACGACCAGACGTACATACTTCCGTCCTTAATAAAATTAGGAGGTAGGTATCTATCGGGGCTATTAATTAATGCGGACTAAGGTCGTACTAGCTGTGTCGCCTTTTACAGTGTAAATTATTTTCGAAGTTGACACAATATGGTTAGCTATTAGGTATGGGTTTACCATGTGTTTAGTAATAACTCTGTATAATTATGTAGTTCTTACGCATCGTTCGTATATTTCCAGTGGACACTAACAGTTGGAGTTTTCAAGTCGCCCTAAGAGCTCTAAATTGACCTAACGACTGCTAATAGAGATAACAACTGGGACCAACGGCTTAACATGCCTTCCGAAGCGC
Source organism: Idaea biselata (assembly GCA_958496205.1). Classification (NCBI taxonomy): domain Eukaryota; kingdom Metazoa; phylum Arthropoda; class Insecta; order Lepidoptera; family Geometridae; genus Idaea; species Idaea biselata. Next base: position 10,925,099 of record OY292402.1, read on the forward strand.
AGAGGAGCTCGAGAAAATGTTTTTTACCACACAAGTTATCGGTCACCCATCCAAGTAATGACCGCGCGCAACATTGCGAACTTTCAAGATCAACCCTTTGGGTCATCCATTGGATAAATAGAGGAGAGTGTCACTCGAGTAGCCTCTTTGGGGCAATGACAAGGTGCGAGACATAACCTCACTCACCTGTCGGTGTATTATCCTACTAATATTTTAAAAGTGAAAGAAAGTTGAAAGTTGTAGTAAGTAGTAAGTAAACAAGTAGGTATGTTTGTTACTCCTTCCCGCAAAAACTACTGAAAACTTGATATGCATGGGTATAGCTGGAGATCTGGATTAACATTAGACTATTTCTTTACCCCATACCTATTCCCGAGGAAATCAGAATCGGGAGATATATTTTATTTAGGTGAAATCATGGTGTGCTGTTAGAATATAATGCGCCTGACATCGAAGTGACATTTCGCACCTATCGACGTGTTGTTAATGAATGCATTCTATACTTGTACGTGTTACGCAATTACCTGCAAAATGAGTTTGCACTGTGTCTTAGAATTTATCACCTATGGTCACATTCCTTGTTCAAAGCACGCATATTATTAAGAAGCTGGCGGTTGATTTCGGAATGCAAATGTATTAATTCCAAAATGTAATCACTAAAACGTAAAGATTTTAAGTTGCGCTTGGAATATGTAAATGCTGGTAAGGTTTATACATGTTCCTAAAGACTAAATAAATAAAGATTTGAAAATTTGAACATCTCGAAGATCACAAGGTAGTAGTTTTTGGAGGACAGCCTAAAACCGCAGTTTTGGTTCCAGTGTTATACGAGTTTTCTATGAGGGCTATATTAATATAAGTAATTTTATCAAAAATATTGTATTGTAAAATACGACTAATTTATATAAGCTTGGAACTATTACAAGCGACTAATAGGGTAGAACTTAATAATATAAGATTGAAGTTTACTTTGGAGAAACACTGCAAATTTCAATAACTCCATATCAAGGCGGAAGGTAGGTACACAAATTTTCTTTAATTTTATTTTGGTATTACGTTAGAGAAATCTTACTAAGCCATACCACCGCCGACTACTTAACTGAACCTTACGAATGAAATGCATAATAAAATTTTAACACACACAGAATCCCATTCAAAAAACTCACAACATCACACCATAAAATTATTAAACACACAAGTTTTGCTTTTATTACGATAATGGAATAAAATTTGTCGTAAAATTTACGATTGGCCTATTCAAAATTTTCTCGTAGGTATTACGTATCAAGATTGATTAAAATATGACTGCTGTAAACAAAAAGAGAAATTTTCTGATGTGATTTAAGAAAACGTCGTAAATTATTAAAGGTTTAATTTTAGAGTAAATGGTTTCCGCTTACATTTTTTATGAACGTTACTATAGCTCTGCCCCTCGGTTTAACTAGCTTAACCCTTTGACTGCATAAAATACACGTGTGAATAATGCTATTTTGATCACTTTATCTATCCATACTTATCAATACAACGAGGGTAAAAAGAAAAACCTTCTTCTACCCCTTAATATCATTCGATCCTGATGATTTTAACCTCATAGAGAAATGAGATATAGTTTTTTTTATATGAAATTACATCATAGAGAACTAAGCTAAAGCTTTTTATTTTGCTCAGTTTTTCGTAAAGCAAAATAAACTTTAATAAAGGAAAAATTTAGACCTAGTTTTATGTGAGATAATTAAAAACAAAAAAAAACATCAAAATTAGATAATGTTATGGGATGGGATAAAAAGGGTTTATTTTTGTGGTCAAATAACCTCCTTTATCGTTGATTTTGTAGAGTAAAAATTAGTTTCTGATTACATCGAATAGAGATCTGAAGAGTTATTAACGTACTTAATTTTATCGTCATCATCATCATCCGAGCGTTGTTCCCGGTTGCATCTCTCTCGAGAGCCCGGGGTCCGCTTTCCTACTTTTACGTCTCCACTTCGCACGATCTTCGGCATCCCGCGTAGTGAGGCCATTAGCACGCATATCCGATCTTACGACGTCAAGCCAGCACTTCTTGGGTCTTCCCAATCTGCCTAGTTTTCAATCTAGGTACTTCATTTTATCTTAAACAGTTCTAAATTTTTATATTGCGTTATTATAACTTCATAATAAATGTTCCTATTTTATTTTCGCTTGTGTGAAATTATTTTCTAAGATTTGCACAGATTTTAACCCGGTTTTTCATTACTATACATCAGAGAAATTTTTCCTAGTTATTTATGTCTATTTACCTACATTATGCAGTAATTAAACCCCCATGCGAAATCGAGGTGGGTCGCTAGTCATTAATAAAGCCAAGATGTCATAAAATGGGCGCCCTTCCCCTACATATTTTATTAAAAAACTTTTATCGTCTTGTCACCACAGTTGCCGCGTGGTACCACAGAATACATAACAGTTGGTACTAAAATATTTTCGACCTTATTAACAATAGCGGAATTTCTGCAAATAACTTTTTTATATCAGTTAGAAAATTAATATAGTAGATTTTTAGGATTCCGTTACCAACGGGTAAAAGTGGGACCCATTTACTAAGACGTCTGTCTGTCTGTTGCCAGACTAACTTATGAACAAAAACATCAGAATAAAATAAAATATACAGGATGTTTCGACGAGGGGGTATTAAGCCGAAAGGGGGTTGTTCTAGGGGTCTAGGCGAACCACTTTTATTCAACGACTTTTGGAAATTCGAACTTTTTTTTCGAAAATTTTAAAGTTGTAACACTAAAAAAAACAGCTGTTTTTGTAAAAAAAAGGCAATTAATGTTTAAATTGTAGTGGTCCAAACTAAATAAAAGGCCACCTCGAGGCCAATGACCTCAAACTCTAAAAAACAGCTGATTTCATGCAAACTTTAAACTGAACATTTTCGAAAACTACTTCGAATTTCCAAAACTTGTAGAACGAAAGTTGTTCGCCTAGACCTCTAGAACAACCCCCTTTCGGTTTAATACCCCCTCCTCGGAGCACCCTGTATATAGATAACATTACAAACTTATTCCTTTACTTATAAACGCTAATTAACAGCTGCATAAACTAAAATATCGTTTGTCTTTTACTGTTACATGAAGTTTCAAAGTTGACAGACAGTGACAAACGTTACATAACTAAGTCATCTGTTAATCATCGTTTATAAGTAAGGGAGGTAGACATTTTGAACTTAGAAAGTTATTAGAATAAAGATTTGTTAATAATTGTCTTCTCTAATACCTACAGTAAAAGTTTAACATTTTTCATTATTAAAACGATAATATTCCTATAAAATAATTATCTATATCTTCAAAATTGACAACAGGCAACCCCTAAAATCATATCAAATAACGATGTTTACAAATTCTAAAATAATTTCAGATATAACGGAGTGATGTTATTTTAAAAAAAGGACGACAGGCTGTGCTCCGTGTTTCTACTTGCTTCGCTCTCGTTCTCTCTCTCAAGTTTCGCGTTCTTGTAGGTAATCTTTAGTGGCTGACTCCAAACAAAATACCGTGGACAGAGAGTGCTTCTTTAGGGGTGTGTTTGAAATCAGAACTACAGAGGTAGTCTTAGGTATTTACAATTAAATTAATTAAGGTAGATATCTCAATTTTTCTGCATGATTATTGAAGCTACTACATAGAAGGACTGGTCTCTATTAGAGATTGTGACTGGAATGAGAAAGGCGATAGTGATCCATTTCAAACTCGTTTCTGACGAACGAGCTTCAGCAGTTCCAAAAAAAGGATCAAAATTCGAACGTCGTTGTTAGAATACCCACCTTCTTGGCTAAGGCCGAACACGTAGGCCAAAAGACCGCTCGTGCTCAATGGGAGTATGGGCTGGCCAGGGCCACCGATTTTTTGTCTTTTGAGCAGGTCTTTTGCGCAGGTCAAAGAGGTTAGCTATAAATCGCGACGCATGAAAGGAAATAGGCAAGACCTTTGAGACACAGACACATAGCAGCTAATTTAAAAAAACGAAGCTTTTTAAAATCTACAGATATACAAACTTTCGTATAACTTTAATATTGGTAGGGTAGGATGATTTAAAAGTTTAACATGATGTAGCTTTAAATATAGAACGTTAAACGTTTGATCTCGTTGCCACCTTTGCTTAGCTAATGGAACATCATAAAGGTTTATTAGTTTTTAATGCGTCGGATTTTTATTGCCTCGGGTTTTGCATGTTTCGCTTTAAAGTGCTTTGGTTTAACAAAGTTTCGAATTTCGAAGAGCTTCGGCTTGTCTTTGGTTTAACGAACTTATTTGAGTTTGTAAGTTTACTAACTTGGTTAATGTTGGCTATGATTTTTGGGGGTTGCCGGTTGGTGAAATTGGGAGATCCTATTTTGAATTATCTATATTTTATGGACTTCAAAAGAGGCTGTAGTTAGGGAAGTTTCGATGTGGAAACAGTAAATGTTAAATAACATATAGGTACTACATTTATTTTTTAAATTGCTTGATTTTAAAGTTATTTTCGTAAGTAACTTTTCGTATTCTCTTACCTTATTATATATAAGTACTTACATAAAGAAAAACTAAAAGCTGGTGACACGGTTACCACTTGCACTATTGATTGACCTTTTATTAAGCAAAAATGCAGCCTTATGCAGCGTCTTGCCGCTCGTAGGGGAGCGACAAGGATGTGTGGGGCTACCTGCTAACCTAAGATGATGGACAACCAGGGACCCACTAAAACCCCACCGTTTCCTCACACGCCCGGGACTACCGGAAATTTAAGTCAACAAATCTCATCTACAACGCGAAAAAAAACCGGTCACCCGGTCACGCTTGTTGTGTGAGAACAGAAAAACATCATCTGTAAAAAAATCAACTGTCCACCTATCACAGTTCATGAGATACAGTCTGGTGACAGACAGAAAGACGCACAAAGTCACAGTAATAGGCACGGAACCCTAAAATCACTTCTAACCCCATTAGCCATAGTATAAGACCAAGCAAGATCTCATACGAACCGCTATAACTCCTAAACCGTACCTACTTATTCTAGAATCGATGTTTTAAATCTAACTAATGACCGAAGCTAATTCGAAGTATTGGAGCTCAGCATTATCTCGCTCCGGATTTATCTATTCAAATTTCCGATAGCATAGACCGTACGTTTGAACTGCTTGCTATTTCTGAGTGCCTGGTACCGTTAGGATAGTTAAGTGTAATTTAATTTAGTAGTGGATATCTGCTATAAATCTGTTTAGGTATAGGTAGACTAGATGGCAGCACTAGAGTACGTTTCATCTTTAAATTCCTATGCCGTCATGTTGGTAGCAAAACAAGAAAGTGCAAAATACCAAAAAAATAATGTGCTACCTTGAATTTAGGGGGATTTGTATATAAAGAATGAATGAACGAATCTTCCAGTATTCAAGGTTTAGGGTATAGCACATTCAAGATATTAAGGCAAGACTTTTTTGTTTTGCTACCAACATGACGGCATAGGTAATTAAAGATGAAACGCACTATAAGCAATTTAAATCGCGCTATTGTTGCGTGTTCACATAGTAATTATAAAATATTGGTTAATTTCCGCATTTACTGTGGATTTCTGTATATTATAAAGAGATTACCTTGGTAACATGTTTGTATGTTAGGGGTAATCTCCGAAACCACAGGACCCTCTTCGATGAAATTTAATATTAAGATACATTATATCTTTGGTAGTAGCATGGGCGACGTTTTGTCCTGATAGGTACATAATCGGGATCGGAGTTTGCGCGGGGTGCATGTTCGAAATAGGTATCTATGTTTGTGACGCGATGACGTCATAAATGCCTTCAATGTCTTCAGCTTTCGTAGTGAAGATAGGGTTATTCGTCATCTAGATATCGTGAGGAATCCAACGAAACCTGTTGGTTGGTATGCAAGGTCTCATGACAACGAAACTCGAGTGTTAGACTATTGGTTGATTTGCCTCTAGACTACCTACTCATGCGTCATTTTACTGTAGGTTTTACAGAAACTTAAGAAAGAAAAAACCGGGTGAAACTGTGGAACAGTTTGTTGAAACACTTGTTAACCTATAGGTATTTTTATCGAAAGTACAGATTGTAGGTATATACTCGTAACATAAGATTTCAAGTTATCAACTTAAACCATTCTATGTTTCTAAGCACTTCCAACTTGACAAACTCGTGTGAACTTAGATCTAGGGCGAATGTCAAAGGGAAGCGATGGGATGGTACTATACGTATAGAAACTAGAGATGGGGCGACTATGGTTTTAACCGACTAGCAGACTAGCCGACTAAAATTGCCGACTAGTCGGCAATGCAAATCATTATAATTCGGAGATAATCGGGTTAGTCGTCATCAATACTTCAAAAAAATGGTAGAACCGTTTTGGAAAAAATAGAACAGAGCTGATTGATGTTGAGACATTAAGGGTGGGTTTTTCTGAAGTTTTAAAGTTACCCAAGTTATATTAAGTTATATTAGCTACCCAAGTTTTAACTGTACAACTACTTAAATAAATACTGGTTTGATTGCATAATTGTTAGTTGACGACTAGACGGCACCATTTGCCGACTAGTCGGCACTTACCGACTAGTCGGCTTTCTCGACTAGTTGGCCCATCACTAATAGATACCTACTTATTTTAGAGATCCGAGAAACGATAATTATGGCTCTGTTTGAAAGTTTACCCTCTTAGAGGGGTTGTGTGTAAGGGTCTTAATATTAATGCATTTTAGGTAAAGGGTAAAAGTAATGCGTACAAATGATATATGTATGTGTTAGCCCATGTTAGAGTTAATGCTGGGGAAAATAGTAATTTGTTGGATAATAGGTATAATTAGATGCTTTTACGTTAGCTTAGTTAGTTAAGCTAGCTGCGCTTTACGGTTTCGGCTCCTATTGTCTGGATCCAGTGGGAATCTCACGAGTTTCCATGTTTTCTAGCATCAGTCTTTCGTTGATTACTTGGGCTCTAGATAACTTGTTGGATTTCTTGTTGTTGTTAAGTTTACGACAATTTGTCAATAAAACAGATGTACCTGTCTAGTAGTGCATTTTTATATCATCACTAGCTGCGCCCGCGGTTTAACCCGCGCAAATTCCGATCCCGCGGGAATATCGGGACAAAAAATAGCCTATGCGTTATTCCAGATCTCCAGCTATCTACATACCGAGTTTTATGGCAATCGGTTCAGCCGTTTTTACGGTCGCATCTTACGAAAACCGCCTAGCTATGTGGGGAACAAATGTCTTGCTATGGTGTCTCGGCCCGGCTGCGGCAGATTGGGAAGACTCAAGAAATGCTGGCTTGACGTCGTGAGGGCTGATTTGCGTGCAAATGGCTCCCGAAAGGGATGCAACCGGGAACATCGCTCAGATGATAATTATGATAGAATTAGATAAAGGACTTTTAATTTAAAAAAAAAAACAATTTTCATTATAATTTCTTGTATGTAAGTATAATAAAGCATTTTATTCATCTTACATCTTCGTTTTAGATATTTTCGTTTCACAAAAATCAAAAGATAAACTGTTTTCTTCCGACTCAATCAACTTGTAATAAAAACTCTACCTATCTGCTTATAAAATAGGGCTTCTACAAAATACTCTGTTTTCGAAGCTTTCATTAAACAGCATTACAAGTTTTTCAGGGTAAAAAACCTCCGCGTTTTTCATCAATATCAAACTTTAATTATTTTTGATATGATCTTTAGGAGTTTTAACGAGCCGGCTCTGAAGGCTTTTGTGGGGTTTACTTAGGTACCTAACTTCGTTTTATTTGATGGAAGATTCTGATGTACTCAGACCGCATTGATCTTCACCTTAATAGTGGCATCAGAATCAGAAAGAAGGCTGTGTAGCCCCAGCATAGCATAGGGTTACCCCATCTCATCCCGTGGGTATCGTAAAAGGCGACTAAGGGATCTGAGGGAGACTGACAAACCTTAAGTTCTCCCCGCGCGGTGGCGGATAAACTGCTTGATCCCTAAAAGGGTTGGTGTCAGGCAGGCGGCCGGCCGAAAAAAACATTGTCAATTCTAATTGCTGAAGGTATGGTCAATGATGACTTACCGACTGCGCCGATTCGCAAATGAAAAAAAAAAACAATTTGGGGTTTAGCGGACCCTGGGCTCCTGAGAGGGATGCAACCGGGAACATCGCTCGGATGAGAAGAAGAATGAAAGAGAAGACAGTTGGAACAAGACACTGAAGTAACGCGACCTACCTTGAGGTTGGACCTAGAACTAAGTGGATGATATTCTATTTTTTTTAAGTGCTTAAGCCTGCACTTCGCTTTCACATAGACAAAGCGACATCTCCTTGCTAGTGCGTTACTTAATTTAACAAGCTAGGATGCGATCATTGGTGTGATTCAATGCAATCGAAGTGCCGCAAAACATGCCTAAGTTGTAATAGATGAAGCAATGCTTGCTAAAATACACCGTGTGAGTTACCGACGCCGGTAGACTAATTGGTTCAAGTCGTACTCCCGGTTTGAGTAAGATGCGGGTTCGAATCCAGCCCTGCGTCAATCGTGCGTTGTGTTTTAGCAGAAGTATTGTTTCTTTTAAATATTTCTAAGTAGATGAAGTACAACTAGGTATGTCATATTTATCGTAATATTTGATCACCGTTTTGCTAGACCAACGCTTCAATGGTGACATTTTTCTAGGTCAGGATGAAATAGGTCTATAATATTGAAATCCAGATTCATACAAAATAGAATTTTTCAAAATTACCGAATTATCAACCTACGACAAGAAACATAGTTGTAGTTCCCTCGCGACCAAGACCAAGTAACATGGTTGAAACGTCGAGGTAAGAAAATAAATAATAATACGCGAAAAATGTATCAACGACAAGACTTTTGTAAATATTTTTAAAATTAAAGACATTTTTCGGTTTGAATCGCGTGGTTTTTAATTTATTAGAATGACAAATCACATCTTAGTCTATCCTGAAGAAGAGACCTGGAAAGGTCTCGAAACGTTAAGCATTGTAACAATGCTAAAAGTAATAAATACCACGCGATTCAAACCGAAAAATGTCTTTAATTTCAATACAACATCGCGAAAACAGAACAATAATCTATAAATATTTTAAATTTCTTGCGTCTGAATAAAATTTATTTGAACATATCAAATCATCTAAGTATTTCCAAGTAACAAGTTAGAACGACCTAAGTTAATATTATTCAGAACGTGTTGTTACATTTACCCTATCAAGTCGATCAGACACGACTGCAGTCAGGGCCTTTTAAATCTAAGTTTAATTCAAATGAAAAATATGCCGACATTTTGTACCAATACATAAGTAGGCAACTACTTAAATTCTAGTAAGATTGTTTAAGGGTTATTTTTGTTGGATTTGAATAAAATTTTACCTTAAGAGGATAATCTCCATTCTCTTTCTCCATACAAACGTAGTTTAAATTTTCCTCCCTGGATAAAGACATTAGAGCAAATATGTTTATGCCATAATACTTATAAATATCTGCCATGACTATGCATCTACCTTTTTATTTTTTTTATTTGATATTTTTTTTATTTTTTATTATTATTTTAATTAGAAAATAAAAAAAAAGGTAGATGCATAGTCATGACAGATATAGGTTTTATGGCATAAACATATTTGCTCTAATGTCTTTATCCAGGGAGGAAAATGTAAACTACGTTTGTATGGAGAAAGAGAGTGGAGACTATCCTCTTAAATTCCAGTAAGATTGTTTTAGGGTTATTTTTCTTGGATTTGACTAAAATTTTACCTTAAAATTCATTGTTTAAATAAATTGCATATAAGGATCACAAGGTCCAATAAAATTATTTTAGAAAAAAATGTGTACACTACGTTCTTTTTCTTCCTTTTTTCTTCTTCTACAGTGGCGTGGCTCACCTGGTTTTAGTTTTCAGCGCCCTAATGCCTCTAACTTGACCTAACGACTGCTATTAGAGATAACAACCTGGACCACCTGCTTAACGCGCTTTCTGAAGCACGGAAAAGGTCGAGAAAAAGTGTTTTTTTGCCACAAAACAACGTTGAAAAGCATTGAAAAGCTATAAACACACGTGTCGGCCATGAAAAAGTAATCGCGTATTTGCGTCGTTTTAACGCGGTAAAAACTCGCGTTTAAATGATTTTCCCGGCACTCGCTAAGGCAGTGCTGCCACTGACAGTGACAGCAACGAGAGAATGAGGTAAAAATATCCGAGTTCTGTTTGAGACGTCTTGGTGAACGTGAGGTCCTGAATTTTCATTTTTGTAAAACCTATATAGTTAAATTAGTTGAGTCCTGCGGTCTCACCAACGTAAGCCCCGTCCCCGTTGAAATGTTCAGAGACCCATTACTATCGGATGCCTGCATCATATAAAAAACACACTATCCAAAGAATCAGCGGTGTAGGCTGTGCGTTGATCAGTCAGTCAGTCACCAAGACAAAGCATTTTATATAAGACTAGCAGATTGCCGCGGTTTCACCCGCGTAAGTCCCGATTCCGTGGGAATATCGGGATCAAAAGTAGCCTATGTTACTCAGGGTGTATGTAGCTTTCTAATAGTTTTTTTTTTTTTTTTTTTTTTTTTTTTTTATAAGTAAAGTACCTAAATACTTTATTTATATTACAATCTAGCCTATTGACTAATTAGTAAACAATTTTCACCTAAATTACTACGTAAACATAAAGCTAAGAATGCGTCCAGTAACACTCACTTAGTTTCTGTTAAGGCGAAGACACTTTGTTCATGTGTTCTTTGTACGCGGCACTTATCACTGCATTTATTTGTTTATCACTAAAAACACTATACTAACTCGAACGGCTTTGTCCGTTTCAGTCTTCTCACTATATTAGTGGTGTCAAGGAGCTGGATTGCCTCGACATTCACGTGATGGTGAAGTCTCTTTTCATGAGCTTCGGCATATTTTTGGATGACTCTATCTACGACGTCCATGTTCAAGTCTCTATGTAGGTCGCAGTTTCGAATGTACCAGGGTGCGTTGACTATATCCCTGAAAACTTTATTTTGGAATCGTTGGATGATCTGACGATTGCTCTTACTAGTACAGCCCCAAAGCTGGATACCATAAGTCCATACTGGCATCAAAACCTGTTTATATAGTAGGACTTTGTTGTGTACTGATACATGGGAGTTCCGCCCAAGCAGCCAGTACATTTTCTGGTAGCGTAGTTTTAGTTCAGATCTTTTCTTCTTGACGTGTGCTTTCCAGCGCAGCTTAGCGTCAAGCGTCATACCAAGATATTTGGCTGTATTTGAGTATGGAACTTGTTTACCATTTATAAATACAGGCAAATACTGAGTTCTCTTATTTGTAAAGTCAACGTGAATTGATTTGCTTTCATTCAGCCTGATACGCCATTTTTCAGTCCAGGATATAACTTTATTTACAACTATTTGGACCTTTTCAACAGCCTCCTTGTGATTGTTACCCATCGCCATAATGGCCGTGTCGTCGGCAAAAGTTGCAATAGGACTATTTTCGTTAACAGGGATATCACTGGTATATAGTAGGTATAGGATTGGGCCTAATACACTGCCTTGTGGTACCCCAGCTTTGATTGGCCTTATTTCTGAATAGGCGTCTTCTTGCCGTATACGAAATGCCCTGTTTAATATATATGACACAAGAATTTCAGTCATTTGTTGCGGTAGCATTCGCTTCAGTTTGTGTATGAGGCCTTCGTGCCACACTTTATCGAAGGCTTGTGCTACATCAAGGAGTATAGTCGTACAAACCTTTTTTTCTTCTAGCGCTGTTTCGATAATATTAGTTATTCTATGTACCTGGTCAATTGTTGAATGCTTTTCTCTGAAACCAAACTGATGATTAGGAATAATATTCCTATTTTCAATAACTGGTTTAAGTCTTTTTAGCAATAATTTCTCAAATAATTTTGCAATTATTGGTAGTAGAGAAATTGGTCTATATGAAGTGGGTTCATGTGGTGGTTTACCAGGTTTTGGTATCATTATTATTTCAGCTACTTTCCACATGTCGGGTACATGCTTCAATCGAAATGCAGCATTTATGAGGGTGGTCAGTTTTACGATTGCTTTACGATTTAAATTCTGTAGAATTTCGCCTGTTATTAGATCATATCCAGGTGATTTTTTTGAATTTATGTGATACTTCATCATATTCGATACTTCCTTTGGTGTGACCAGTTTTATTTCTAAGCTATCATATTTTGGGTCAATATTTATAAGTTCAGCGGAGTTCGATGGTTCAATGTTGGGCTGAAATATAAGCTCTAAGTGCCGAGCAAACCTTTCAGCTTTTTGTTGATTATTAATAGCCCATTTACCGCTTTCTTCTCTTATGGGGGGAATATGTGTAATAGGTGTTTTGATGTTTTTTGTCACCTTCCATAGATTGTAGTCTGACTTAGACTCTGTGGTTAACTGTCGTAAGTAGTTATTAGTTAGCGAATTATTGTAACTTACTATTTCTCTTTTCAGACGTTTAGTCTGATTGTTAAGCTCGGTTTTATCTTGAGGACATCTGGTTAGATGCCATCTTCTACGCTGCCTTCTTTTTTGCGTTATGAGATTTCTAATATATTCAGGGTATACAGTTTTCTTGGTCCATATTGGTTTATCTGGTGTATTTCGCCAGGCTGCCTGTTGTATATCTACTATAAATTTTCTAGTTTCTAAATCTAATTGTTCAGTTGTTTTCAGCGGAACTCGTAATTCTATACTATTGTCTAGATCTATTCTAAAACTGTCCCAGTCTGTATACTTGTTGACCAAGATCGGTCGTTTCTCATTATATAACATACGTCTACTTAATGTCAATAATATAGGAGAATGATCCGAGTTCATATCGTGGCCCTCTTCTATATTAATCTCATTTCTAGATATATTTTTACAGACGAAGAAGTCTATCAAGTCTGGAATCCTGTCAGGATCTGTAGGCCAGTAGGTTGGTTTCCCTGTCGAGACAGCTTCGCAGTTTAACTCCTGTATGGCTCTAAATAATCCCCTGCCTTTAGTATTAATAAGTCTGGATCCCCAGTGCGTATGCTTTGCGTTAAAATCACCTCCTACAATGAATCTTTGTCCGAGTTGGCTTAGGAAGCTTACATATTCTTCTTTTCTGATAGTATATCTTGGAGGAAAATACAGGGCCGCTATTGTTAGAGGGTAAAGACTACACTTTACTCGTATTGCTACTGCTTGTATTTCTGATTGCTCAAGCTTCGTTTCTTCGTGGTGATGAAGGTTTTCTTTTACTATTACTGCACTGCCACCATGTGCACTGTTGCTTGGGTGTAGTGCGTGGTATACTTTATATCCTTGAAACTGAATATGACATTGTCTGGTGAAGTGAGTTTCTGATACCAGACATACATCAATATTTTCGATATTTAGGACTACCTGAAGTTCTTGTTGATGGTTAAGTAGTCCATTAGCGTTCCATGCCATAATTTTTAGCGTGTTCTTCATTTTTTGTGTGGTTTACTAATGGACGGCTTGACTCCATTTTCCAAATTTTTTAGTCTGCCATCGAAAGATGACATCATTTTGATTATTTCATCCAACTTTCCAACTAAGTTACTGTGTGGTTGGTTTATGATATTGTCACTAGTAGAGCGATGTGTATTGGCAGCAGCTTGTGCATAGGAAAGGTTTTGTCCGCTCATATCACGTGTTACGTGTCGTTTTGGAGCAACTTGCTCTTGATTAGTCACCGACGCTTTTTTGACGGTTTTATTTTTTATGTTTTGCATTTCCTTAGCTACTATACATCCTCTGTAATTAGCTGGATGTGCTTCACCACAATGTACACATTTTGGTTTATCTTCTGCTGGTTTTTTGCAGTCTCGAGTGAGGTGTTTACCTGTACACTTTACGCATCGCGGTTCTTTAGAACAATATTTGTGTGTATGACCATACGCCTGACATCTTTTGCACTGGGGTACCAGTTTGGATGTTTTGAGTGGCTGCACCTCGACTTTACATCCTAGAATAGTCTTGATGCTGTATATTTTGCTGATATCCTCGTCATTGGCAAAAGTTAACATAAACATATTAAGCGGATCTTTGTTCTTCCAGCTAAGTTTATTAGCTGCGTCTATTATTTTTAGGGCCTTGCTTTGTAGATCTTCAACAATTCTCTCGGGTTTGCACGTGTAGTGCAGATTTTTGACCATAACTCTAATAGGTCTCTCCTGTTTATTTTCATATGAGTGCCACAGATGGCCACTCTCAGACAATAAGTTTCTGAGAGACTTGTAAGAGTCCTCATTATTGGCATTGATTTTGACACACTTACCATTCAAAATTTTTGTGGTAAATGCATCTTCCTGGGTATTCACTGTTATCGTATCAAAGAAGGCTTGATAATTCTCAATACCGTCTACTATTATAGGTGGAGGAGGTGGAATCTTCTTTGTTTTGGCGTTTTTGGTAACTAAAGAGTCGGCCTTTTGGGGTTCTTCCGTTTGGGTAGGCGACGAGCTCAGTTTTCTTTTCTTCCTGGATTTAGCCCGTATCCACCCGGTTTCCTTGGCCAGATCTTCTTCATCTGTACAGTAATCCGGGCGTTGGGTGGAACTGTCTATAGGGGCGGCTATTGTTTCACTACCCGCGACATTCTTTTCTTGAGTGAGACTCATGATTTGCTTTTGTAGGTCATCGATTTGAGCCTGCATGTCATGTATAATCTGGCGAAGATTAGCATTTTCTGCCTTTTCTTCACTGTACGCTTTAAACAGGAGATGTTCATTCTCAGTTTTAAGTTTAATTGGACTTGGCGCCATATTTGATACTAATGAAAGGCTACGCCTTAACTATTATATTATTTATGTTACCTTGCAAAATGATAGGTGCGTCATCGCGGCGAACGATCGGCTGACGCGCTGAGGTCTGCGACGTTTGCACTTTGCACTTATTATTTAGAACGTACGCGCAACGCGACTATTCTGAATGGTAGACAAAACGGAAAAAAAATGAAAAAAAAAAAAAATGTCTAATAGTGAAAGAATTTTTGAAATCGGTCCAGTAGTTTCGGAGATATATTACATACATTACATACATGTTACCAACGTTACCTCTTTATAATATTAGTATAGATAGATTGCGTGTAAATTATTTAATTTGTTTCGTGAAAGGTAATGAGTAAAGTGAAAATAAAATACATAATAGTGCCCAACACGGAATTAACGAGTAACAAACAGATGCTCACAAGGAGTTGCCATAAAATTCGCAACGATACGTACTCGAAACTTGCTATATGTATCTTTATATACTAACAACTACTTACAAGTGATACTTGCCCAAAATTGCCCTTTACTGCTGGCAGAAGGCCATATCTAAGAAACTGAACTAAACCGTAAAAGTGTCCGGCTTGCCACATAATTTATTAAACTACCTTCATCCCTATTTCAAAATCAAAAACTGAGACGGATAAGGGTTGCTACGAACACGTCAGACTCGGCGCGGGGCGGCACAATCGTGCGGTATTCCAGAAATGATGGCGGTGTATATACATCTGACAGTACATAGATTGCTTTAGTGTTTGTATAAGTTAACTAGCTGCGTTCCGCGGATTCACCCGCGTAAGTCCCGATCCCGTGGGAATATCGGGATCAAAGTAGCCTATGATATTCAGGGTGAATGTAGCTTTCTAAAGGTAAATTTTTGAAATCAGTCCAGTAGTTTTGAGTTTTTTCATTACAAACATACAAACGCGCACACACACATACACACACACACACAAAAACAAATGTTTCCTCTTTATAATATATTAGTATAGATATAGCAAATATTTTTATTGAAACGATAAAAAAAATGTTAAGGTACTAAACAAAGAAAGTATAATCAAAAAATCAATCAAAATACTAGTAAAAGCTACAAAAAAACCAAAGAATCAGGCAAAATAGAATCGCTCTAGAAACTGACAGTAGAAAGTAAAAAAAACAGTTGAATTCCAAAAAAAAGGTTCGATAACGGCGAAACGAACGATCGTGAAACATCAATCAAATATTGTTATGTCGGTCATGCATAGGTAGTTCCAAATGCATTAGAATTTAATTGTTCATCTCTTAATAAATGAAAGTTATTAATTGTTCATAAAATTACAATTGGATAGATAGATAGATGAGCGCTTTTTGACATATAGCGCTCATCTATCTATCAGTTCAGTTCTTTAGTTATGGCCTTTCTGCCAACATTTAAGCGGAATTTTGGTCAATATCATGTGAATATAACACTATGTGACATTAAGAATTTAACAATGCGGGTAGGAATGTACAAAAAAATGGTGGCGATTTTTTTTGCAACTGCATGTGAGCATCTGTTTGCAACGCGATAATTCCGCGTTCGGCGCTGTTGTTTTATTTTCACTTCACTCGTTATCTTTTATGAAACGAAATTGTTTATTATGCCACCAAAACTAAACAATTTACACGCAAATAACTAGCTTTCATGAAAATAAAATTTAGAACCTCGCGATCACCAAGGTGTCTCAAACATAACCCCTCGATAGTCTTTCACTGTGACACGAAGTTTCAAAGTAAACAGACAGTGATAAACGTTACATAAACGTAGTCATCGTTTATAAGTAAGGGTTTGGAGTTCTGTTTGAGACGCCTTGGTGAACGCGAGGTCCTGAATTTTATTTTCGTGAAACCTAGTTATTTGCGTGTAAATTGTTTAGTTTTGGTGGCATAATAATCAATTTAGTTTCATGAAAGATAACGAGTGTAGTGAAAATAAAATAACAGTGCCGAACACAGAATTATTGCGTTACAAACAGATGCTCACATGGAGTTGCAATAAAATTCGGCACCATTTTTTTGTACATTCCTGCCCGCATTGTTAAAATTCTAAATATCACATAGTGCTATATTCACGTGATATTGGCCCAAATTGCCCTTAAAATGCTGGCAGAAAGGCCATTACTAAAGAACTGAACTGAAGTAAGGGTTTATACTTAGTTTCTATATAAATACCTACTAGCTGACCCGGCAAACGTTGTTTTGCCTTATCTTTCTTCTAATATATAAAATTTCCATGTCACAGTGTTAGTTATCGTACTCCTCCGAAACGGCTTGACCGATTTTTACCAAATTTTATATGCCTATTCAGTAGGTCTGAGAATCGGCTACTATCTATAATTTATAAGGCAAAACAACGTTTGCCGGGTCAGCTAGTAAATTATGGATAGTAGCCGATTCTCAGACCTACTGAATACGTAGGTATATTGTATAAAATTTGGTAAAAATCGGTCGCGCCGTTTCGGAGGAGTACGGTAACTAACATCGTGACATGGAAATTTTATGTATTAGAAGAAGATAGAAGAAGAAGATATAAAATTAATTAAGTAAAAATGTAAAAAAAACTACTTACATTAGTCATTCGAAAATAATTTTCCAATTTTTCTTCACACTTTAGTAGGTAAAGTTATACCTACACAAAATTGTTCAGTTCACTTCACAAAAGGTCAAAGGACTTCAAACTGTTCAAAAGAAAATAATTCCAACCTCTAATAAAACCAATACAAAAGATCCATTTGATTGGTTTATAATTTAATTATACAAAACGTATTTGTTTTGTTCATCCCACGTTTGTATTTAAATTCGAATTTAAAATACAAAACAATAGTTCCCCTATGGTTATATTATTATTGGTGTTTGGGCGTATTGAGTATAAGAATTGCTAAATCATGGCGTGTCTACGCCTACGTTGTTAATGGAGAAAATTGAAATTATTGCAATGATTGTTTCATTAATATTTCCACTTTGTTAATTTACTACGTTAATTTTATTTCTTACTTACAACCCGACAGACGTTGTCCTGCCTGTTATATTATATAAAAAACCTACAACCCTACACTACTTCTAATCTACTCTACCCTACTACCACACTAGGACTAAAGTATAGTGTCATGGGAGTAACAAACATATTTCTAAGCTATCTATTAACACATTTATTTTAATAAAATATGTATGTTAGTCAATAAGGTATGTGTATCTATGAGCCTTAGTGGCCTGAAATAAATGTTTTTTTTTACTACCCTACCCTACTACGAAACTACTCTACCCTTACCCTACCCTACTAATACGACTTTCTAACAGGTATCTATCTCCATACCAACATTAATCAAAATCAGTTCAGTATTTTTTACTTTCATAAGAACCTTCTCCTGATATAGCAAATAGCAAACACGACAAAAAAGAATTAGCGTATTTTGCCTATTGATAATTACAACTTTAGGGGAGAGTCTACCTACTCTTTTCTCCACACGAACTTTACAAATGTAATCGACTGTTTCTTCCCTGGATAAAGACATTACAGAAAATATGTTTTTATGTCATAAAACCTATATCAGCCATGACTTTGCCCTTACGTTTGGATTATTTTCAAATTCTACTTTTTTTTTTTTTTTTTTTTTTTTTTTTTTTTAAGAATCCATTTATTCATTAAAGCATACTAAAATATGATATTAAAATTTAAAATAGCATATTAAAATTACAATCAACTTAAAAATAAAAACTAAACACTCTACTACTCTACTTATACTTCTACTTCTTATTTATAATATAGAGAAAGAGTAGGTAGACTTTCCTCTTAACCTAACCTTACAACGATAACATCAATACAGACTCTACTAAACATTTTTTTAAAAACCCAAGTAGGTACCTATCATGGAAGAGACTGTCTCGTACCCTAGTTTAGGAGACAGGGTAGCTCAAAAATTGTTATAAAGACTGTTATATTCTGTCAATAAATCATTTTTCAGTTCATTTTAGAACTTGTATTTTATTATGACTGTTCTATAAGTATTGTTTATTATACAGTACCTAACAGTTAATCATAATATTACAATGACAACTAATCAACACACAAAACTGTTTAAACAAAACCTAACCTAGATTTTTTCTTCTCCTCGCGATGTTAGATACAAAATAAACTCATCTTTCGGTTTTAATCGCGTGGTAATCCTAAAGAAGAGACATGTAAAGATTTCGAAACGTGAAGCTTTGAAACAATGCTAAATTTGATAAACACCATACGATTAAAACCTAAAAATGAGTTTAATTTCTAAACCTAACCTAAGAAATCACTATCTTGTTTGTTACTGTACTTTGTAGCGCAAAATTATCCGGTTGCAAAATTTGTAACAGCCCTTCCTGCAATGCAGTACCTAACAGTCATTAAACGTGACTAGAGATCATAACGTTTCGCTGAAATCGGTTTAACATTTCCGCTCTGTTACTGTTCAAGTCCTAATTTCCATTAGAACATCTAACTAAGCCCATCAAATGCGTCGGCAACATAACTCTAATATTTACATCTGTCATGCCCATGTTTACTTTTGCCAATCAAACAGATCTTAGCAGCTACATCCGTTGTTACCACAAATACATGTCGCAAAACTGACCGAACTGACACACACTTGAGTCAACACCAGCACAACAAATCCTTGATAGGATGAAGACTATCTCGGAGCAAACATCCCTATACAAACACGTTGCACACGATGTTTTTGACTCGGCGATTACGGAGAGACATGCGTCTGTACCGCCGGTCGGGAAGAGACTGGCAGAAAATTATGTTTGGCCGCACACCGGCTATTGCATCCGAGACTAAACGAAAACAGCCGAATATGATTTCGATGTGGAACTGAGAGAGATGCTGGGATTGGGTTAAGGGAAAGAGATGGGTGTTCAGGTGGGGTGAGTTGGCTGGGCTGCATCCAGACTTGGGTAACCATTGCAGGTTGGACTGCAATCCGGGTTAAGATGCCCGTAGGAACCAGTCGTAGTCGCTATCTTTATCATCGGCTCAATTTAGATCTTTCTGTAGCGTTTTTAAGATACCCGCCGGGCGGATAGACCTATCATTTGAAACTATTAATGAATTGATGTCTTAACTCAACCGACCCGAATTGCGGGTAATTTCGTTTAATTGTTAGTGAGACTATAAAACAATTTTATGATAAATTTCGTTTGGAATGATGATAGGTACCTAATTGTTTTATGTTTTCCGATGCATGGTTCGTCTGAAACATAATAGTTTTAAACCAAATCGATTTATTAATAAGGTCATATGATGTGCTCTAGAAATTAGACAAAATGGCGCTTTTTGTGAGTGGTCCTTTGGAAAAATGGCTTATTTGCTAAATACTTAAATAAATATAGCACGCAGCGCATTTTAGCCCTAATACTAAGAAACTAGGCTTGTACTATGGGTACTAGATAATAGACAAAGAGGCGGGTCGCTAGTCTACATCTACACTAATATTATAAAGAGGAAAGATTTGTATTTTTGTGTATGTGTGTATATTTGTAATGAATGAACTCAAAAACTACTGTTCCGATTTCAAAATTAGCTTTAGAAAGCTTTAAATTAAAATTTTAGCTTTCTAGCTACATTCACCCTGAGTAACACAGGCTACTTTTGATCGCGATATTCCCACGGGATCGGGACATACGTGGGTTAAGCCGCGGGATGCAGCTAGTTGATAATATAAGTAGGATTTGTTTTATTCTACTTTTTTCTAAAATAATAACTGGAAACATCCAGAATAATCCAGTTGTGACGGTAAAAATAAGACGTTTCAATCCTCGTCTAATGTAAAGTATAAATCTTAGATAATTTTAGAAACACATTACATTATTTTAGCATAAAAACTCAATGATTCGGCTACCTCGCTACCGCTACGTTACCAAGAATGCAGACTAGAGACTAAACTGTCTGCCAACTAAAACCAATAAGGTATAGTGGGGTAAATCCGAATTTATTAAAAAATGGATTTAATATCACTCTTATTTATTTATTTAATCGTATCGTATTTAATCGTAAACACAGGAATACATATAGGCAGACTACACACATTGAATTTCAAATATATTTTGTTTTTGTGTGGACCCCATGTTTCTTACTGCCTATATTGCATATAATGCCTTTATTGTTTCGAAGCTCGTTTAGCACCACCCAGGGGACACGTACACGTTCAGGGTTATGGTTAGGTAACTCCTGCGGACGCGAGCTTGATTCGTCCCCCAATATCACTCTGACTAAAGGTCTATTCAGTATTTACCCCACTTTCAGAGTTACCCCTGTACACTAGGTATATCTAATTTCAGAGATTTTTTTGATAAACATTTTAAACTAAAACGATTGGAACTCTTAATCGAGTCGAATTTAAAAGTAAAAATCACGCGATTAAGACCTGGGAAAATATAAAATTAAAACGATTTACTTGTACTGATAGGTATTTTCGCTTGTTGTTATTTTAAATTTTCTTATCTCGACGTTTCGACTATATAACAATTACAATAGCCTTGCTCGCTAGGAAATATATTATCAAATATGTATTTTAAGTCGGACGATTTTTATATTTAAAAAATGTGCTAAATAAAAATTGCACCAAGGTATCTGAAGTCAGGCATGACTATGACGACGAAGACACAAGAAACTCATAGGGCTGTCGGTTACTATAGGCCGATAGGAGCTGATTGGCTTAGCTGCACCCGATTTTGAATGGTTTTGTGGGTCAAGCAATGCTTGGCGCTGTCATTACTTGGATGGGCGACCGATAATTTGAGTGGCAATAAAACAAATTCTCGCTGCAGCTCCTCCGTGCTTCGGAGTACGCATTAAGCAGGTGGTCCCAGTTGTTATTTCTGTTAGCAGTCGTTAGGTCAAGTTAGAAGCCGAAGACCTGCAAACTCTAACACTAGGGGAACCACACCACTGTGTGAAAGGAAGAAGATCGGCCGATAAACTAGTTTGGAAACCGCGTTCTTTCCATAAAGATGGAAAAAAATCCACATTTTATGCCCAGACAGCGTTGTAGGTATTACTGCGGTCTAATAAAATATTTTTTATTCTCACGACGTTATAAAATGCAGGATAATCTCATCTTTCTTAAAGGTAAATAAGGTGACCATTATTTTGGAGGAAAAGAGACAAGTCCTAAGACTGAGTCTTATTCACAGGATTTGTATTCGAAGTATTATTTTGTCTTGAAATTCTAAAACGGGTGTTCTCGGGTGCCGTTGCACTCGACACGAAATTAAATAATAATTGAAAATAAATTAACCTGTTTTTGTTTTAAATTTTAATCCAAGTACAGACTTATACGATTTTAAACTTCCAAGGTTGTTTTCACTACAAATATTATTAAATAACGGGGTATTCTTATTTGAGTACCTACGGTACGGAACCCTTCGTGAGCGAGTAAAGTTGTTTCATGTTTTATAATATCTATAGATATATAATATACTTAGCAGTAAATTGAAAATGTCTCGTTTAGTTGTTTGTTTTGAAAAAAATATCTAAACATTTGTACTCGACACTTTGAAAATATTTTGTTCGAAGCTGCTAGCATAATAATTAAAAAGTCTCATAAAATGGTTAAACCATGGCTACCCTATCAAAAGTGTCTGGGTAAAGAGGTGATTCGAATACAATATAGCATTCGCAGTCGGTTCCCAGATCTTTGAAAGCAACAGTGATAGAAGGTGTTAAATTATATCTACCTAGGTAATACGGGCCATTTGCATAGAATCTAGACGTGGATCTAGAATACCTCTGTGACGACCTCTGTGGCGCGTCGTGCGAAAGCGCGACTGCAATGCAGGAGGTCGCGGGTTCGATTCCCGCTGGGTGCAAGTATTTATGCTTATAAAATAAATATTTGTGTCTGGTCTGGGTGTCCCTCTATGTATAATATGTATGTATTTACAAAAGAAAAATAAGTATAAGTATTATATCCATTGTCTAGTCACCGTAACACAAGCTTAGTCGCTTACCACGGGGCTAGATAGCGTTGTGTGTTGTTTATAGAATTTATTTATTATTTATTATTTAATAGAATTAAACTTGCAGCTAGCTAGTTTCACCCGCGTAGTTCTCGATCCAGTGGGAATTTCGAAAAATCTTTTCTTACTGGATACTTCTATATCTATACTAGCTGACCCGGCAAACGTTGTTTTGCCTTATTTAAATTATAGATAGTAGCGGATTCTCAGACCTACTAAATACGCATATAAAATTTGGTAAAAATCGGTTGCGCCGTTTCGGAGGAGTACGGTAACTAACATTGTGACATGGAAAAAGAAGAAGTTACTAATATTATAAAATGCGAAAGTAAGGATGTCTGACTGTTACTCTTTCACGCCTAAACTGTTGAACCGTTTTTGATGATTTTTGATTTTGATGAAAAAATGAAATGATTCTGATTTCTGATTTTTATGGAACCGTGCCCGTGTCCGACTCGCACTTGGCAGTATAGGGTTGAGTGGGCAACAGTGAGCCAGGTGGGAACAATGAGCCACCACACTTAACTAAAAAATCTGAGGTTGCTGCTCTTTTGCATTACGCAGACACGAACGCCATTATAGCTGCGTCCCTTACTACCCAGTTTCCAACGTGATCCTGAGTGAAGTAAACGGCACAGGAACATTTTTTTAAATTTTAATACGAAAATCGAAAAAAAATGTAAGTACATCATTTGTGTTCTTTCATTTCGTATCAATAATATTGTTATTGGTATTCGTAACATATAATATACGTTTATTTGTCCTTCATTTAAGAGTTTTACCATTGCCGGCACGTGTTTCGTTTGGTTGCTACATAACCTCAAACTTTATTTGATACGGGGTGTACTCATTGGGCCGATGTATAGACGTCAACAATGAGACAGTGGCTCATTCAGTACTACGTGTGGCTTATTGTATTGGGACGGCTTGGAAGACGTGTAAATGCGTGGAAAGAGTCGCTTGAGAACAGCGGTTTGAAACTCAACGTAGCGAAGACCGAATACTTGGCTAGCAATACCACAGATCCCACACCTGTTTGCGTAGACGGTCAGATGGTCGAGCGGACAGACCAGTTTAAGTACTTGGGATCTGTGCTTCACGAGTCCGGCGACATCGATTGTGACGTCAAGTCCCGCATTTCGGCAGCTTGGGCCAAGTGGCGAGAGGTAACTGGTGTCATCTGTGACCCGAAAATGCCGGTTAAACTAAAGGGACAGGTCTATAAAACGATCATTAGACCTGTCCTTTTGTATGGTAGTGAGGCGTGGCCATTGCTTGAGCGACATAAGAAGGAACTGCGTGTCACGGAGATGAAGATGCTGCGCTGGATGTGTGGAGTGACGCGAAAAGACCGCGTCAGAAACTCCCGCATCAGGGGCAGCCTTCATGTCCGAGACATTGCAGACAAACTGCAAGAATGCCGCTTACGGTGGTACGGCCACGTTCTACGGAAACCGGCTAGTTACGTGGGAAACAAATGTCTTGCTATGGCGCCCCCGCCCGGCCGCGGCAGATTGGGAAGACCCAAGAAGTGCTGGCTTGACGTTGTGAGATCGGATATGCGTGCAAATGGCCTCACTACACGGGATGCCGAAGATCGTGCAAAGTAGAGACGTAAAAGTAGGAAAGCGGACCCCGGGCTCTCGAGAGAGATGCAACCGGGAACAACGCTCGGATGATGATGATGATTTAAGTTTTCGTGCCACAACTTATTAGGATTAGACAGTAAGTTTTTTAAATTAAAATTTAAGTTCCAAATATGAATATTTTTGTAAATTATTTCGTTTAAAATAATAAAAAATGTAAGACTGATTAATATTTGTTTCCTTATTTAATAGTTCTTCGGTAATCATAGGGAATTCTATGTCGAATTTTGTGCACTGACCCATAGTGTACTACCTGGATCATTGTATACCACCCCCTATGCTCATTGTGTACCAATGGGTGTTAACAGTGAGCCAGATTCCCACTTTTTAAAATTACATTTTACAGCTTAGCTTTGTACTTTTTTAGAGAAATTTAAGTATGCCACTTTAAAACCAATGAAAGTTCCTAACAAATGGTATATTTAAAGTTACATTTGGACAAGTGGGTTCAGATATATATGATTCCAAACTTTTTATGGCTCATTGTCGACCACTTCACCCTACTTAAGTTGCGTTGAGTGCAACAGCCTGCAATATTTGCAATATTTATCGTCTTTAAACGCTCAAGAAAAAAGTCAACAATCCCATTTCCATAGAATACAATCATAGAACAGAAACGACACTCAATTAGTGTTCTGTCTTTCATAATATTTATTGCCAATTCTGTACCTTGTGGCGTCCGAGAGAAATGAACGACTCTTGTGTTAGTAGATAATATATAGTGACAATCCAATTAAGATTATGGTCTGTTTGTTGTTTTGTGTTCTCTTATTACAATCCTTTTTTTTTTTAACAAAATTAGTTTGTTTTTTAATCTTTAGCTCGATATTCAAAAATACATTTGATCCATTGAAATGTTACATTTTTTTGGGCTCCGCGTGCATTTGTCAGAGGACGCAATTTTATTTTTTAGATATCAAGGGGGGGTTAGTTTAAAGTTAAATAATAGTTTGTGGGGTTGTGGCTCTTGTCCCACGGCCACCATCTTGGAAAAACGGGTTCAAATAGTTTTTATGGTTTATTTGACGAACTATAGGTCTCACAAAAAAAAATAATTAACATTTTGTATTGTAAATAAGATTATCTACAACTTTCGTAAAGTAACTTTTGGTTGTAGAACTAAAAATAAAAAGTTAAAAGCGAAAATCCATGACAATTTGAGAAACAAATTCTGTTGGTCATTTATGAACCGATTTTGATGATTATTTTTTTATTCGTAAGGTAGAAGTCCCAAGATGGCTCCATAAAAAAATTATATGGATCGGACGAGGATCTTCGGAGTGATGAGCAGAATAGTTCCTCAGAAAGTAGTAAATTACTTACTTTTGGACTTTTACCAGTAGAATCAGACCGTGTGCTACTGGTTAGGGATTGATGAAGCACCTGTAACCAGCTTCTCATCAGAGAACTCCTAAAATAAGCTCGAATTAGATTTACCACTTTTGGTTCAATCTGTCAACTTTGAAAGGTCTTGTCACTGAAAGACAAAGCATGTTCTCACTAATCCGACCTTACTCACGTTTATTAATAAGGGTGCTATATGCCCATACTGACACACCCAGAACCAGAAACAAACATTTATGGTCAGCATATGTACATACATGTTCTTGGCGGGAATCGAACCAGCCACCTTCTGCGTTGTAGCCGGCAGTTCGTCCAAAGCTCCACACAGTCCGTAATATTACCTACCTACTTAATAAAATTGTTGGTACCTAATGTTTCGCAAAGTGTGAGACAAGATACTAATCCGAGACTGGGAAGAGACAGACCGATAGCCGATAGCGTTTACTATAGTACTCAACACTACCACCCAAGAATAGTTCATCGGGAAAATAAATATAAATTAAACAATAAATTATTTATTTCTGGAAAATAAGAATCTTTAAAAGTAGACTTATAGACTTATTTATAGACTAACGTTTATATTTTAAAGGTAAAAATAATTAAAAATTGAATGAAAAGTGAATATACGAATATTGCACAGTCGACCTCATCGTCGCTTCCTGTCAGATGAGATGAGATCAAATGCTAGACTGAAAATAGACTGCCATGAAAACAAAAAAAAATCGAAATAAATTTTATTGAATAGATACCGTATTCCCGTTTTGTGGATCGCTAAGGCTTCAACGCAACATCTGGGTGTTGCGAGTGATATTAACAACAAATTAATATCAGTAGCTTGTACAGCGCACGCTGACAGTGTGACCACACCTCACTCCCGCCCACATCTTTACTTCTTCAAGACGCACGAAAGCGCGGCAACGGCCAATCGTGGGCGAAATCCTTATTTTATTGCTTTCATGTTGATCGGGAGTTTGTGACAGTCGGGCTTACGCTTCATTTTGAAGTGTGTTCCGAATGAAACGTAAAGCTCAAAATACAGGACTGATACTTACACAGGTAGTTTACTAAAACAGACTACACCTACAGTACATATATAAAGAAATTCAGGCATGTGTGCTGTATAGTGCGTTTCATCTTTAAACTCCTATGCCGCCATGTTGGTAGCAAACCAATAAGTGTTGCCTTAATACGTTGAGTGTGCTATACCTTAGACCTTGAATTCAGGGACATTCATTTACTCATCCATCATATAAAAATCGCCCTGAATTCAAGGTAGCACACACATTCAAGGTATTAAAAGCAACCATTTTTTGTTTTGCTACCAACATAACGGCATAGGAATTTAAAAATGAAACGCACTATAGGTGTGGGCTGTTTTAGGTAAAGTGTCATCGTGTAGTTTGACTTTAACCCTGCCAAGCACGCTAATCAAATCAAATCAAAAAACTAAAAAAAACTTGAAAGCAGTATTTTTTTTTGTCAAAGCAGAGCTGTACTTTGGGAAAACACGGAGGTCTGACTTGATGTTTGTCGTAAGTATCACTATCATAGGCTCACGATCTAATATCTTTTATTAGATTATTAAAACAAATTTTTGCTCGTGTAAATTCTGATAAAAGACCTTAATCAGCTTAAATGTAGGTCTGTTCGTACCTTTATATTTTAAGCGAAAACTGTTTTATGTGGACAGTTCTTTAAATAACAAGTAAAATGTAGTGCATAAAGTCTGCGGCTTTGCTCATATGAGGTAGTAAAGTGTGGCCTGAGTCAGGTTATTCAAAGTATTACAATGAGTAACACACTACCGTTTGTTTTGAAATTATTCTTAGGCCGTATACAGAAAGAAAGCTGGAAACTTATAAGCGCTGACAAGCGCTTACCAGCGCTTGTCAGCGCTGGTGACCCGCGCAGGAAAATGTATGAACCCGCGCCGATAAGCACTGATCGGTGCCGACAAGCTTCAACACGCGCTGGTCAGCGCTGGGCTGCTGACGTCATAACATCGTCCGATGAGTCCGACATTCTGCCTCAACCTGCTTCCTTTGTGTAGAACGGACCAGCGCTAACAAGCGCTGGTAAGCGCTTATAAGTTTCCAGCTTTCTTTCTGTATGTATACGCACTTATAAAGGAATATAGCAGTACACAATCTCTCGCTTGGAAGGCTCGTCAAATTAGGGACCTTAGGGCGGCCTTAATAACTCTAAGTGAGTGAACACACTATGCGGAAAATACGCGACTGAAGTTCCGTGAAATAGCTTAAAAAAACAAATTCTCAGTATTTTCTTGCTGTTTGTACTTGAAACATTTTGGCCCGTTGCGGAAAAAAGATTAGGTATTCGAAGTTTTGTTTTGGCCCAAATAGGAAAAAAAATGGCCCGAATGGGAATAAGCCACTGATTTTACGTTCCGACGCATTCGGGTGATATGACACACGATAGGAGCAGAAATTACGCGGCTGAGCTTCAGTTGAGTAACTTTATGTGGATATATTTAGTGTCTCGAGCGTTTTCTTGGCGTCAATCGAACCGAACTTCGGTCGCGTATAAAGTGTTGCTAACCGCCGAATCGCTGCCGAACTTACGCCCGGTCGAAGTTCGGTTGTACGTGATTTCGTTATAGTGTGTGATCAGTAATTTAAAATGCATTTATCCAGGTACTTACCTATCATCCAGAATCATCAAAAGTGTTACTTCTTACCCCTGTTGCAACTAGCTCCCCACTCCCCTATACGTTATTATTTTATGCTAACCCCACTCCATATGCCTGAAACATGAGGTCATCCCGACTGATTCCCCTATTCCCCTTTCAACATTATTACACTTAATATAAAATACTTATGAAAACTTAAAGCTTCTTAATACCTACTAATCGTCTCTGAGCTAAGCCGCGGGTAGACAGACAGGCGGACAGACAGACATGACGAAATAATAAGGGTTTCTTGATGAGTACGAAACCATAAAAACAATCACTAACTAGTAACATATTTTTTGAAATTTCAAGCAGTTATAGTTAGTATAACTGCTTGGAATTTCAAAAAATATTATCTGCCTTATTTCCAAAAGACTAATCAAACATCAATTGGAGAATAAGTAGAAAGATATTGCCCACGTATCAAACGTTCCAATAAAAATTCTTCGCTTCATCTCATTGTTTCGAAGGCATAAAAATGTCAGCAAATAATATTTACTGCTCATTTTACCTGGGAGATGTTCCTTAAAATGTTGAAGACCAACGATCATCTTGGGCAAAATTGACACTTCATACAAACCAAAAACCATAGGTGCTAATTTTTTGATATATGACTAGGGAATCATCGTCTAACCGATAGTAACCGATTTCCTATTGTTTCGATTTCAAAATAGAGTAATTTTAAGGTCGATATCGACCCCCTGGGCCACATATACCTACTATGCTAAGTTTTTTGTACCATTGGTGAGCTTTGACTATTATCTCACCAGATGGTAAATAAGTAGTAGATGTAGCGTTCACATAGGAGATAGGGAAAGGGGCCCCCATCTTTTCTAATGCACTGGTTTACGCAGTGTTATGATTACGTACAGAAAGAAGCAAGTCATAGCTGAAGGCCATCACCAACCACATAGATATATCTTCTTGTCCTTTTACGAGGTTACCTTAGCGTTATTACTTAAAACACCATCTAAATCAGATAAGAATTGTAAGGGGATATATTGGGAGTAATAGCGCGCTCAAACCATACTGTACCTTCAAGATTTTAATCGAATTATGTTTTAGGTAACTATAATAATAATAACATGTCAATTTTAGTACAATTAAAATTGCTTAGTACTTCTTTGAGCTAGAAATATTTCAAGAAAAAAGATCGTAATCTTTTTTCTTGAAATATTTCTAGTCTTTCTTTGCCTAAAAATACATCGTCAAAAATTAACTCGTGGCGAGGCTCGAACTCGCGCCTCTGCTGTTCCGTCGCAGCGTTGAATGGAATGTCAATTCTATAAACCGCAATTACGTTTTGTAATCTTTGCACTGTCTGAGGGAAAAACGTACTCTTTTACGAGAGGCAATGAGATTAAAGTTCAAGTTACCGTACGATTCAACTGTCTTGGTAAGTTTTCTACTGAGATAAAACGATATTTTTAAGATGCCCGTGAAATATATAGGACCATGAAATTAGTAGTTTTACTGACTGTACCGTATCTAGTAGAAGTTTTACTATTGGATACGAAGAGTGAATGAATAAGGAAACAACTTTATATGGCTTTACTAAAGGTGATTCTTAATGGTTAGTGTTAATTTTTATTACTTTTCATAATCGGCCCAATCGTGTAGGTATGATTTAATTCTCAAATTTTTTTTTTAAAAATTACCAAACATCCATCCATATATCCAAACTTCAAATATTTACAAAAGCAGCCCACCTAACACTTTACCTTTCACTGTCCAAAATTCTACACTTAAGCGGTGGCCCATTGATGTACCGTAGGGGTTATACCTATTATTAGGCTAAATTAATCGTTGAAAAATACATTTCCAAAATTCAATGTTTCGACCTCGCCTTTTATAGGCCTATTAATAAATGTGGAGTAAGGTCGGAATATTTTTACCACTTTTTGTTTCTGTCTGTCAACATTGAAAGTTCTTGTCACGAAAAAAGACAAAAAATGTTCTCACTAATTATTAGGGTTATAATTATTATTCGTGCTATTAGGGTTTCGCAGTCAACAAAAACTTTATGTCTATATTCTGTCCATCTATCCGCAGCCTAGCTCAGATGCCGTTAGTACTAAAAATAACACCTCTAACGTTCATAGCAAAAAACGATCGTTTTCATTCGAAATACTCGTATGGCTATAAAACATGCTTGAAAGAGTCGAAAGAGTCATATTATTTCACTTTGGCGGTGGGAACGCTGCTTACCACATTGTATACTGTCAGCGTCAAAAGTCTATGACCACATTTTGAGTATCAAAATCGCTGTCATTACAAAAGAGGCATTCTGAACATAAAAGAGATTTAAAATTCAGAATGTATTCATTAACAGGAGTATCAACGCCAACGACCTTGAAACTGAAAATCCCTGTCGGGCTCATCGAAAATTGTTGATTATTTCATGACGGAATGTCGTAGAACTTTTTTTTGTGCACAAATTGTAGGTGACATTGTTTCCTACATTTTGGTGTAGTTTTAAGACAAGAACCTCCTATTGGTGCAAAGCCTATCCAAATTTTAGACAAAAAATGTCTGATTTGGCAAATTTTTTTTTTTTTTTTTTTAAACTAAATTCTGTCAACAACACACAGCGCCATCTAGCCCCGTGGTAAGCGGCTAAGCTTGTGTTACGGTGACTAGACAACGGATATACTACATATATTTATTTTTCTTTTGTAAATACATACATATTATACAAAGAGGGACACCCAGACCAGACACAAATATTTATTTTTAAAGCATAAATACTTGCACCCGGCGGGAATCGAACCCGCAACCTTCTGCATTGCAGCCGTGCTTTCGCACGACGCGCCACTGAGGTCGTCGAAATGGGGTCCATATTGGGTTGCATAAATTTAAGAGGCATAATGTAAGGTTGCATAACGTTTTTTGGCATACTCTTCTTTTCGCATAACGTTCATTTAGAATAAATCATTAGGCATAATTTAATTTCGCATAACTTCGTTTATAATAATGATATATTAGCATAAAATGTTCTTGCATAAATGTTTTTAGAATAACGATTACTAATCATAACATTTATTGGCATCTCACCTTATGGCATAAAGATTACAAGTCATAAGCATAAAAAACCATAATGTTAACAAATGTAAAATGAGTTAAAATTAATATCATATTAAAATTTAGAATATCATTTCATATTATGTAGTAGTTCACAAACTTTGCTATGAATTGCATATAAAATTCAATTTTGATTCACCACACCTTGTTTATTTATAATATTAAGCGCTGTGCGTAATCATGTTCTAATATGAACCTAACCTATCCTAGTCGGGGTGCTCTGTATAGTTTTCTGCGTACTCCTAGTTTGGGTTTGACCGTTAATATGACAGAATTCAGTGAATGAAGCTCTTTAAAACTTTTACTCTTCATTGATTGTTACAGACGATATAGCAACGTGGTTTGGTCAGTATTACGTATGGGGAAACGTAACTTCGCCACCAATCTTCTCACCTAAAGTTTGATTAAAGATGACTATTACCATTGTGTCTTTTCATTTGTTAAATAGACTTAGTCCAATTTATTATCATGTATGTTTATGACTTTATCGGTTATGGATACCTCCATTATGCGTTTTGTGTTTTATGATAAATCATCTTTAGGCGTATAACAATTATGTCCTATACATTTATGCTGTTCAAAATTATGATAAAGAAGATTAGAGAAAGTTAACGTTATGCCAATGAAACCATTCTGCGATTATAACATTATGCCGATCACTATTTATGCGAGAAAACTTTATGCTGAAACTTTTATGCCAAACAACATTATGAAAAAAAAAATTATGCGATCGAAAGGGCACCCGTCGAAATGTCGATAGGCTTCAATACGTTTTGACATATTTGTATGGAAACTGCACTAAACTATCGGAAACAATGTCGCCTACAATCTGTACACAAAAAAAAGTTCTACGACATTCCGTCATGAAATAATCAACAATTTTAGATGCGCCCGACATGGATTTTCAGTTTTTCAGAATAGGGCCCTTAAATTACTAGACACGGGTCTAGATCGCGTTATAGATAATCATTGTTTTTGTGTCTTTTCGGGACCACGGCCGGTGTGATCCGTTTGCCGAAACGTCCAGGTAGTTAAAAACAATGATTATCTATAACGCGATCTAGACCCGTGTCTGTTTATAATGATGGACGGAAATCGTGTAAGTTTAAAAAGTGTGTACCTATTCATTCATTTTAAATCTGCCTGATAAATTGGGACTCTGAGGAATCACCTTTTAGCAAAACAAAGAAATAATCAGCAGGACCTCAATCAAAAGCCAATATCTCAATTACCATAAGAATCACTATCCCTTGCGACCAATCAAGTTAATTTTGCCTAAGTTTCTTCGCAACCCGAACCCGAATCAAGCGATAATAGGCTTTAATGAAAGATGCCTTTGATTAGCTGAATTTACACGGACGTTCTTTTTGACCGACTACATAAAAGTACGTTTACTCTATTTTCGTGAATCTAGACGACTCTTATAAAATTCAACAGTAACATTTTCTTGATATTAAATTAGTTTTTCAGTTTCAATGGCGCATGGCGTGGTGTTTGTTACCTTTAGCATTGTTTTAATGCTCAACGTTTCGAGACGTTTATAGGTCTCTTCTTCAGGATTGACTGTGAGGCATTTTGACCACTATCCTACCTGGTGGAACACTTACGGACCCTGGTGCTACATCTTGGGCCGCATGATCGTGATTTGATTATAGACGCTGATTATTATAGTTAAAGTTATCTAACTGCCAATTAAAAATATTCCTTCTATTTCAAAATTTACGTTTCCAAATAACAATTTTCGATATCCTTGGCTTTTGACCGTTTAGCATACATTTAAGACTTAATTTAAGTTTAGACAGCCAGTTAGTTACAATAAATCAGGCCTCTAAAATATCTCACGACTTGAGAACCTCCAAATATTGTGAACATCTTCCAACTCTTTCTTTTCCCTCGCAGTGCACGTTCGTGTAAATTTTGTTATTTAGTTACGTGCTATTAATTATTTATGCTTTGGGACAGAGTCCGGAAAATGGATTAATGGATCAGTTCCATTGGGATATTTAAGCATTCGGTTTTACGGTATATTTGACCGACCACGCAACGCCCTTTCTGGTATTTGCTGGGCAAAATATCTTGGATATTGTTCTTATCTTAGGTTACAAGGACAAAATTGTCAACGAGAATTGAATCCAGGGTGCTTCCAACTAGACTACACGACTCGATCAATTCTTACATATCAAGCCAATCTCTACTTAGTCGATCCCACATAGTTAAGGATCTTTACTAAGTGCAACGTCGTTTACAAGACGTCTTCATTTGCGGTCTCTTAGCTTGCTGCAGTGAAAGTCGCCGCCGCTGTAGCAAGCGAATAATACTAGGTAGGTATCAAATTTTAAAAAATATATAGAAAAGGAATTCTACTAAAATTGCGTTGAAAAGTTTTTGACACAATTACTTCGTCAGGTAGGTACTTCTTTGTAGTGCTCTTTGACAAACCTGATTTGGTCGGCACAAAAAGATCTTCTTCATTTTCCTATATTTCATCCGTCAACACGTAGACAGCTAACTCTCTCATCCTGGCTCAACATGCAGTAGTTCTTCAGAAGTCACGTTTAGCAGTTGGTCATTTCAGCAACTGATAGCAGTCGTTAGAACAACATCTATCAGTTATGCACACCACTACACGTTAAGAAAAACAATCTTGTAAAATCAAATTAATAATTCATTTTCTCCAGAAGCATAACTAACAGAAAAACTCGTCTCCTTACTTTACAACACTAAATCATAACTCGTCAAGCTAACCAATGAGGCGTCTCAAATGTAATCCACGAACTATGAGAACAGGGTGGCGTAAACAATAGTTAAGTAGTCGTTTACCCGCAATATCTAGCCTATGCGTGGACAGTGGCGGTCGTAAACAACTGACTTCCGACGCTATCTTGGTGTTTGGTCTATTTTATAAGACTTTTGCTTAAAAACTTATTTTGGCCACATATTTATTTATTACGAGTCTATAGTGTCTGCAGGGCATAGGTATCTCTGCTCCCTTTCCATTGGTCGCGTTCTTGTGCGATGGATTGCCAATTGGTCTCATAGCGCGTTGAAATGCCGATAATATAGAAAGGTTCATCCTGGCAGGCAAGGTAGAAGGAAAAAGACCTAGAAGCAGAACCCCAAAACGTTGGTCCGACCAGTTGTGCAGCTGGAGATGCCAGTAAACATTTCACTGCGGTAAGCTGAAGACCGTAGCAAATGGAGACGTCTTGTATACGACATTGCAAGGAGTCACGATTGTCAACTTTGAGGGTTCAACTAAGGAGGAGGAGAGGTCGCTTAGAGCAGTATTTTTATTGTGCAAGTCTAGGATGCCAATTAAATAACAACACCCAAGCGAAATTTCCAGTAATTCAAGTATAATACAGACCTATACATGATTATACCTGAATCTACGGAGGCAAACATACTATTTGAAAAAGATTTCCACCTAAGACTTAAACCACAATTTCATCGTCATCAATTTTGAGATACCGACTAAGGGACTAAATTTAATCCGGCAAAGCCAATGTTTATCCTCCACCGTTGAAATCGAACCTTATTCATTACAAAGTAACGTGTCAGCGAACATTTGAATTTACGATGTTGTACCACCAGACTTATGTATGACACTCATCGGGTGTAGTGAAGCACAGTTTATTTTCAACGCCAACAGTTCGTAACTGTAGTTTTCGTGTTGTTTATGGATAAAGCCTTATTTCGTTTATCAAAATAGGAATTCGCTATAAATGTTTTATGCTTGGAGAGCGAATATGGTAAGATTATTGAAAGGCCAGGAGGGGGCCATTTTTTTCATAGAAACGTCTGTAGTCACACTTTTGTAGGGTAAACCACTGAACCTGCAAAATAAATTATATGTTTTAATTTCATGTTCCAACTCATGTGTGCACTTAATTATTTGCAATTAATTGCACACAATTACCTATAATAATAATTTATAAAATGGTTTGTCCTAACGACTGATGGATCAACGTACCTACAGACTAAATCGCTGATAGTAGAGAGTTGAAATTTGGTGTGCGTGTTTTTACACGATGTAGGCATTCGATAAGAAAGAGTTTTTCGAAATTCCCTCGGATTCACGACATAAGCGAGCGAAGCCGGGGAACACAGCTAGCATATCCAATATACTACCTACATAGTATTTAGGTAGTATATTTGAGTAATATTATTATGTAGGTAGTAGAGATGGGCCGACTAGGGGTTCTGCCGACTAGCAGACTAGCCGACTAGTCGGTTCCAAAATTGCCGACTAGTCGGCAATGCAGATCATTATAATTCCGAGATATTTGGGTTAATCATGATCACTCGGCGATTGTTGCTATTTATGGATACGTTTTCACTTCGAAAGCTGTAGCGAAACTTCGAAAAAAAATGGTTGAAATAAAAATAAAAGTTGGAAAAAAAATGGAGCTGAGGCATAGTTATGACATTTTAGATGTTTAGACGATGCATGTAAGCTATGACGAGTTTTGTTTACGATTTTCTGACTACCCACCTTCTAAACTGTACTACTAATTGAATAAATATTGGTTTTATTGTATAATTGTTGAACTGCTGACTAGTCGGCCCATCTCTAGTAGGTAGTAATTTGAGAGTCAGTATTAGTACATACTATCTGTGGTTTATTATTATACAGTTTCTATTATGGATGTTACCTATACATACAGGATGTTTCGATGAGGGGGTATTAAGACGAAAGGGGGTTGTTCCAGAGGTCTAGGCGAACAACTTTTATTCAACAACTTATGGCAATTCGAACATTTTTTTCGAAAATTTTAAAGTTGTATCACTAAAAAAACAGCTGTTTTTTGTAAAAAAAAGGCAATTAATGTTTAGATTGTAGTGGTCCAAACTAAATAAAAGGGCACCTTAAGGCCAATGACCTCAAACTCTAAAAAACAGCTGATCTTCATGCAAACTTTAAACTCAAAATTTTCGAAAACTACTTCGAATTTCCATAAATTATAGTACAAAAGTTGTTTGCCTAGACCTCTAAAACAACCCCCTTTCGGCTTAATACCCCCTCCTCGGAGCACCCTGTATAGTTTTCTAAGCATTTAGTTTGCGTCTTCATCATTTAAAATTACCTACCTACTCCTAAAATGTCAAATTTAAAAACTACGCCAGCTAATTTACAACCCATAACTCAAGAAGTCAAATCTAATTGCGCAAAGTGGAAACAATGGCCGAGACCCTGTATAATATTTCTGCGCGAACTCTTTGCGGTATTCACGAAGTTGTAAATAAAAGAGTGAAACAGTAGTTTATGTGAGGCGGAGATCAGAAGACGCTATTGTTCGACGAAATTGACTTGGGAAAGGATAAGCTGTTTGACCATATAAAAGAATGGCCTAGTAAGTAGGGACACCAGACTAGTGGTGTTGGAAGTAGGTACCAATTACATCTTTAGTCTGTAGGTCGAAATATAATATCTGATATAGTATATCATAATATTTGTGTTTTACAATAACAACATCGCTCTTACGGTGAAGGAAAACATCGTGAGGAAACCAACATGTCCTAGGACTCATCACGGTCCGAAGACATGGGATATTCAGTGTTTTCTATGTATCATATGTACGTATTTACAAAAAAAAAGTAAAACATGTAGTTCCTATATCCGTTCTCTAGTACCCATGGCACAAGCCTAGTGCTTAGTTTGGGGCTAGATTGCGCTGTGTGTAACGTTGCGCAATATTTTTTTTATTTTACTACTAGTATTTAAATCTCATTGTGACCATAAAGATATTATTATATGTAGGTACTAGAAGGTGATGTCCCAAACATTTTCCTTTGTCCTTTAACATGAATTAAAATATAAAAATCCGCTGCAATGCTGAAAATATTGTTACGTCTATTGTAAAAATTAACTAAGTATTGCTGCAGGCGCTAAGATGAGGTCGGTGAATGACGATTAAAACATCAAAGGCATCATTAAGATTGCAGTAGCTTTACCACAGTGGCTGTTTACAACTTTTTTCCTTGCTGTCATTCTTCCTTGGTAAGGTTGAGATCAATAGACAGTCATATTTGTTAAGTTGGAATCTACAAAAATAATAAAATGAAATGAAACAAATTAGCGTAGGCAGTGTATTTTGCAAGTCGTATCAATATTATAGTTGGGTACACCTACATGAAATGCAGAATTCCGATTTCGGCTTTTATGGTTCACAACTGAGGTAACTTGATATTGTAATGTTTGTTACAACAGACGTTAAATAAATAAAAGAGTACGATACATATTGAATGAAATTGAAAGCATGATTCATGGTTACAATTTTTCGTTTCTTTTTTTTGTTAAGTTCATTTAAAACTTTGTGTACCGGTGTGATAATTTGACGTAAGGAATTTTTGATCTAGAAATTACTTGATAATAATTTCGTTCCAAATACCTAGATATATCTCTTCCTGCCTTATCCCACAATGTGTGAGTCGGCACCAGCATGTCTTTCTTCTCTACTACAATGTTTTCTTTTAATGTCTCACCCCCCTTCCCTCCTATTGATCGTCCCTAACGCAGTCTTTCTACTTCTGCTTCAATCTCCGTCTCGTACTACAAGTTGTCTTATCGTTAATTTCCAAGTTCTGTACCTACTCTTCTGTGACCAAGTGAATGTCTTCTCTCCGCATGACGTAACCGAGCCTTGCCGGTCTAGTGCTCTTCAACTTGTCTGTAAATACTCCTAACTTTGCTGCAGATTCTTGCTGTGGCTGTGCTTATGTGGACCGAGCGCACGACTTCAATAAAATTGTTTGTTGCACCTACCTACAATGTATTTATGTTATTTTTCGTTCTTTTTGTAATTTTTCTACTATTTTAAATGTTTCTTGATGTGTAGTTGTGTATTTGGCCGAATAAACTTATTTTCTTTCTCTCTACTTTCATACTTCCTATTACATAGGTGCTCATTCCTAACTCTATCATATCTTCCAAAGGTTTCCAGGAAGAGATCGCTTTAAGCGATAAGGCCACCCATTGTGCCACCTAGATTTAAGTTGTTTATGTTTTGCTTTTTATTGTGTTTTATATTTATTTTTTGGTGTTACAAAAAAGAATTAATCTATCTATCTATCTCTTATTAACAATATTTGCATCTCCACATTCTCGACATTCAGTTTCCTTTTGTTCATATTCTCTTTGGCCTAACACTCCGCTCCATTAAACACCACAAGCCTAATGATGGTCTAGAAAAACAAACCTAGTAATATCTACAACACGAAATTAAAACAAATTGCCTGCTTGACCATTAATAACAGAACTCGCCACGGCCCTTCCCACTAAAAAAAATCACAACTCACTACCACTTATTATTCGTTCCACAACATTATTTACCACGAATTTGTAAGCAGAAATCGCGATACGTATTTATCATTAGGGGATGATACGTAAGCTTGACTCAGCGGTTTGATATGCTGGACTGTTGATAACTAAAATAATTCTAGACCGGGGGCTCTATTTTTAAATCGCTTGTGCAACTTCGGGAGATTTTAATAACTTGATTTCTACTGATTAAAACGTTCTATGTCGATAGTTTTTCTATGTGAATCGCACGACCGCAACGAGTGATCTTAACCACTCGCTGCAAGAGTCCGACATCGATCGAAAATCAGCATATATTGAGATATTGGCACGAGCGATTAAAAAATAAGGCTCCATCACCTACTTATATTGTTGGAGGCAAATAAATTTGTATCTATAAAAACCGAAATGGTACTTTTTGTAGAGTAGGTACTTTTCATT
The DNA here is from genome assembly GCA_958496205.1 of Idaea biselata. NCBI lineage: Eukaryota > Metazoa > Arthropoda > Insecta > Lepidoptera > Geometridae > Idaea > Idaea biselata. Next base: position 10,964,392 of record OY292402.1, read on the forward strand.
TCAAAGTTTTTTTCGGTTTTACTCTAAATTGAAGGGAATGTTAAAAATAAATGAAAATATTATGTGATAGCTAATCACGGTTCATGAGAACAGGCCATTGACAGAGAGACAGACAGTGGAGTCTTAATATAAGGGTCCCGTTTTTATTCTTTGGGCACGCAATTTAAAGTATCCATGGAGATCAGAGATCAGGTCAATGACTTCTTAAGGACGAACAATTCATAAAAGCAGTTTAGGGAAATTTATGAAAAAGTTGCCAAACCGTTACTATTTTTATCACATCAAGTTCAAGATTACGGAAAAAAACTGGAGCATAGGTAATAATCATTTAATATTTTGTGCTCCAATCAGGAAATAAAGATTTGAAATGTAATATATTTGATCAGATATGGATGCTCTACCTTGAGTTCTAAAAGTCAGTCTTTACTAAATAGTTTATAAGTAATATAATTTGTTAGTGTCCATTTCCAATATCAAGTCTCATCGCAAAGTATGATGGATTATTTTGATGGAGCTCCTAGTCTAAGCATACAATGTTAATGCTCCTGCCCCATTAGGGGACCGACAATGGCTGAGGTGGAATGTATAGAAAACAAACGTCATTCTAATACCCCTACCATTGGCTTTAATGGTATTCGACAATAGTTAATATTCGATATATGAACTCGCAGATCAACTTGACGACCTCTGTGGCGCGTCGTGCGAAAGCGCGACTGAAATGCAGGAGGTTGCGGGTTCGATTCCTGGCGGGTGCAAGTATTTATGCTTATAAAATAAATATTTGTGTCTGGTCTGGGTGTCCCTCTATGTATAATATGTATGTATTTACAAAAGAAAAAAATAAATATAAGTATTATTTCCGTTGTCTAGTGACCGTAACACAAGCTTAGTCGCTTACCACGGGGCTAGATGGCGCTGTGTGTTGTTCACAGAATTTATTTATTTATCATTTATTATTTAACTACCTATCGATGACAGCCAGCGTAGGCTGGATAGATCTTTCCTGTATAGCTAATTGTCAATTCAAAAACTATTTTTACGACAGACATTTTGTTCGTTTTCCTATTTCTTAGCTACTTACAACTCACATATCCCACCACTGCGATCCACATTTTGAAGTACGAATATAAGCCTTGTTAAAGAAAAACACTGCAAGTGAGAGTCGAAGTCGTGCATGAAAGGTTCTGTACAATTACCACAAAAAATAAGGTTTGTTGTGTGGGAGTGATTTGTAAAAAAAACAACTAGTATCGGTATCCACTATCGGTTAGCGGTTTCGTGAGATAAATACAGCCTGGTGACAGACAAGCGGACAGTTTACCCTTTTGGTACAGAAACGTAAAATAACACTGAAACCCTCCGTTTTTTTTCATACTCTATTAATCCCAATTTAGTTAATATCAAGTTAATACCCATTCGTATCCATCCTCAACGTGGTACAAATTTAGATTCATCAAATACTTCAGTGACTCGTAGTAAGGGTACTGAGTAAGATAAATTATTTTAAAACGATTCTATGATCGTTATATGTTTCCTATGGGGTTGTTTAGAAGTGGAACCTGGCCTAAAAGGTTTTGAAAATACTTCTTGGTTGTTAATAAATTTTAAAACTAAGGTTTTCTGTTAAAACGCATGGTGCAGCTTCAAAAAAGACTGGGTAGGCAGAAGGTGAAAGAAGACGCCACTATATTTTTTACAAAAATTTGAAGAAAAAAATATCAATCTTCAAAAATAACCAACCCTATAAATTAAGGGACCTAAGTTCTCCAAGTATAGATTTTTGAATTTATCTTTATTTGGAGTCGTTTTTTTTTACTCGATTCGAGGCTGACCGAGTTTTATAAGCATAAGTTTTAGTCTACTTTCTACCATATTAGTCTCTACTTGGTACTCGATGAGGTAGAGTTGACCCCTCGATTGCTCTCTTAAATGCGGGCTGACTCAAGACGGGCCCAGGCTGAATCGTGGCTGACCGAGTTTGTTAGGCATACCTTTTAGTGTTCTCTCCACCATATGAGTCTCTACTTGGTACTCGATGAGGTAGGGTTGATCCCTCGATTGCTCTCCTAATACGGGCTGACTCAAGACGGGCCCAGGCTGAATCGCGGCTGACCGAGTTTGTTAGGCATACCTTTTAGTGTTCTCTTCACCATATTAGTCTCTACTTGGTACTCGATGAGGTAATATGACCAACTGCAGGCTCCTAATCTATACCCTTTGCCTGGAGTGATCTCCAGTTTAGTTTAGTTTTCAGCCCTGTTCAATTTGTATTATAGTAAAAAATATTTTAGTTCCAAAACCCATTGCTCCCAGCGGAACTCAGCTAGTGATCACTAGTCTAGCTGAGTTCAGTAAAGAATTGTACCATGCGGCATGTATGTTTTGTGACGTACCTAACGTATATATGCATGGTTTCAGATTTCACGGGTTTCTGTATTTGTTTCTGTGACGTTTTTTACCTTTATATGACGTCAGTCAAAGAAAAACATTTATTATTCTATAAAGATGCGTTTATATGATCACTGGTTACTGGCCAGAAATACCAAATAGCAAGGTCATATCACTGACACCGTTTAACAAATCTTTTATTTACATCATCACGTCTTTATCTTCCAAATTTCACTGACAACATATCAATATTATGTACATAAACAATCATTTCAAGATCAGTAGAGTAGAAACAGCTCAACAATGGTGTATTTACATTACAAGTGGCATCTTCCGGATAAGGCCTCCGTAAGGACTCCTTAGGGCAGGATAATGTGGAAATCTTTTGTTGGAGATCAAACGGATGAAGAGGTAGAAATTCTGGATGGGACGTGGTTATGACTACTTCGAAATATTGTAGGTGTTTCGTTTCGTTTTCAGTTCTAGGGAGTATAATAAAGTAAGGATAAATGAAAAACAATTATGTAGCTTTCAAAATTTGGATTCCTAAAGTTTATATTTACTTCTTTGTTTCTATAGGAATTTTAAGGTTTAAAAAATACACAAGCAGGAGGAACTCATTAACCTAGCTGCATCCTCGATCTTGTATAATCGTGCGGGTAACGCAAAGTCTGGCGCGTTCATTACTTGGATGGGAAAACCACCGTTTCCACGTTGAAACACAATAGGCCACTTTTGCAGAGGAAACGCTCCAGATATGATGTGTCCTTTCATAGATAACTATATAGGAGCGGTGTTGGTCTAGTGGTAGATACCCCAACTTTCATTACGAGAGTCGTGGTTTCGAATCCAGGCCGACAGCGCACCAATGTCCTTTTCTTTATGAAAAAGTTATATGCGCTAATAACATCACTATTGCGTTAAAGGAAAACATTGTGCGGAAACATGTCCTAGGGCTCACCAATCCGGAGTAGTATCCCGTGGCGCCTTATTGCTTAACCCATCTAAGAAATCACGTACAATGGTCCAATTGTGAGGCTAAGTAAAAAAAAATGTAAAGTTATCTATGTTAGTTAGTTAGTTAGTATGTTAGTAACATAGATAACTTTACTTTTTTTTTTTCAAAGCCATATCCAGCAAATTATATGTAAGATTCAACGCCACAGTCCTTTTGTTCGTGGCTCTTTTGTTGGAGTTACCGCTTTTGGTGTTAAATGTCTCGCTATGCCTGAATCGTACCTCGGTGACCGGTCCAGTTCCAGACCTTCTCGCCATCGTTTTGCTTTTCATTTTTATCTCAAAAGGAATACTTGACGGGCTTGTCGATGCGATTTCTCCAGGTTAAAAAAAGCTCTTTTCCGTCATATTATCCGATTCTGGTGATATAAATTACCCTTGTCGATAACGTTTTGCTTTTCATTTTTATCTCAAAAGGAATACTTGAAAGGCTTGTCGATGCGATTTTTCTAGGTTAAAAAAATCTCTTTTCCGTCTTTTAATATTATCCGATTCTGGTGATATAATTACCCTTCTCTATAACGTTTTGCTTTTCATTTTTATCTCAAAAGGAATACGGGCTTGTCGATGCAATTTCTTCATACAACGAGGTTAAAAAAAGCTTTTTTCAACTTTAGGTATCCGATGCCGGTGTTTTTTTGTTATTGTTAATTGCTTTAAGAGAGCTAGTTTTCCTTTCTTTTCAGTTTTTGAAGAACTATGAGTAGGAAAAAAGAATCCTTGGAGCATTCTCCGAAGTGAATGCAATAGAAGACTGAAAAGGCTGCCAACTTTACGATAGTAAATCTAAACTCAAGGAAGGTTTCCTAGAACTATCCCCTCTCGGTAAAATACGTCTATATCTAGATATAAAAATAATTTTATGTAATGCAGTAGAACTCTCTTTTTCTGTTTGTCCGTTTATCTGTTTGTCTGTCCCTTTGTGCCCGCTAATCTCAGAAACAGCTTATGGGTCGGGTCATACGTTTACGTGTGAAATTTTTCCCAGCATTGGTTGTGTTCGAAAAACGCTGACGAAGTCGCGGGCACAGCTGCTAGTTGTATTATATAAACTATCGTATCACTATAGCCTCATCTTAGTCCCTTCACACAAGTTTCCTAGACAAAACAGCCTTCTAAACACATAAAACCTTATCTCCAAATTAACCCCTTCAAAGTACCAGTCCAATCACTGAAATGAAACTATTCAAGTACGCTGGAATTGCTATACAATACAGAATGACATTAGGTCTTTGTGCCGATTTGATTTGCGCCATGTTGCGCTGTTGTCGCGCGTTTTCCATTGAAAGTGATGGTCACCGTCCATGGAACTAATAGTTCCGGAGACGGTCACCATTACTATCAATAGAAAACATGGCGCAGATCAAATCGGCAAAAAATTCAGTGCGAGACCTCCTGTCCATATAATTCAGGTCAGTGAGTCCAATTCAAACGAAGATTCACAAATAACCCACTTATTCGAACAATACATTGTAATCGAGTTCCTACATAACTTTCATGCTTTAGCTGTTACAACATCAAAAATAACACCTTACCGGTTACACCGCGGGCGTCTAGTTATACTGGACGTTTGAAAAATTTATTGTTATGAGCTAGAAGCCGGGAGCAGGGTTGTGAAGTCTATGGACGTTTTTGAGGTCAGCTTTTGTAATATCGTCCAAATCGTAAATCATTTATTTGTCTGTAAAACTAGACATTGGATATGGTGCTGTTTTGAGTCCACCATAGACCTCGCTTAAAGGGGAAAGGATATCTACTCCTTTCTCCATACAAACTTTACAAACGTAGTCGACTGTTTCTTGATGAAGATATTAGAGAAAATATGTTCATGCCATAAACCTAATATCAGATCAGACTATGCCCCTACGTTTTTCATGTTTTAAATTTTATATTCTAATTAGAAATTATAGGTTTTATGCCATTAACATATTTATTCTAATGTTTTTGTCCAGGGAGGAAACAGTCGACTAAGTTTGTATGGAGAAAGTGTGGGTCCTCTCAATTAGCATACGAACATTATTAGGTAGGTACAAAACGGCACCCAGAATGTTTTAAACCCTAGGTAAGAATAAAGACTAATACATACCTAATTATAAAGGCGAAAGATTACATTTTAAAGCCTCACAATAATCAGCACAATCTGCTTTTCCGTATCTGTTTATTATAGGCTGCATGCCTCAATAGCTCTATTAATTTTGATGATTATTGGAATAAAGATAGATTGGATCGCGGAAAAAGCTTTTTATCCTGAAGACGATCCTGGGCTATGCCGTATCAGATATTCGCACCATACACTTTATTTATCTTAAATCAGATAGAAAAGGCTAAAATAGTTTGAATAAAAATATTAATGACACTCAATAGATTTTTGGAAGATTAGAGGTATTTGCAAAATTAGCTACCTACCCGTAGATTATAATTAAAAGATTTAACTTGATAGATCGAAATGTAAATCTAAGTATGGCGTGATTGGATTCAATGAGGTTTTTATCATTTGTGAAAATCGAATAACTCTCGATTTAATATGTCGTTGAATATTCTAAATATAAGTAAATATAATGGGGTCTCATTTTTACGCTTTGGGTAAAAACCCAATTTTATTCAGTTAAGTACCATTTCACAATCCTTCTTCAAAAAAAATATTGACACAATTTCGAATCTATTCATTTTAAAGATACACACATTCTTACACGCGAACTATCGATATTTATAGATAGATAGGTACCTTAGATAGGTATCGATATTCTGAAGTGAACTTTCGACAATTTAACATCACTAACCGAGCTAGACGGATGGGTTTATGCAAAATGCACGTGTAGTGGTCAGGCTTGTCGGTACGGCGAGAGTTTCTGATGACAAATTTTAAAGTTCCTTTCAAAGGTTTTTATAATGTACCTTCTGCGCCCTGTGGTTTCAGCCGCCTCATTCTCGATTCCGCGGATGAAAGTATAAGGATAATAATCAGTCAAGCCATTTTCAAGCAATCGGTGAACAATTAAATTGATTACTTCGTTTTCCCGTTCCGAAGATCCTCATCAGATCCTCACCAAATTTATATGGGACCATTTCGGAGTTCACGCCTTTCCATTAAAAAAGAATCATCTTAATCGGTCAAGCCGTCTTCGAGTAATCGGTGAACATACTTACATAAAAAAAAAATATACATTTTACTGACGAATTGAGAACCTTCTCCATTTTTTTAAATAAATAAATAATAAATAAATATTGCACGACGCTACACACAGCGCAATCTAGCCCCAAACTAAGCACTAGGCTTTTATTATGGGTACTAGACAACGGATATACTACACATTATACTTTTTTTTTGTAAATACATACATATGATACATAGAAAACACTGAATATCCCATGTCTTCGGACCGTGGTGAGTCCTAGGACATGTAGGTTTCCTCACGATGTTTTTCCTTCACCGTAAGAGGAAAAACATCGTTGAAGTCGGTCAAAAAGTAGCCCATGTGTAAATCGAGAGCTCCGACTTAGTTTAATTGCAATCGGTTTAGTAGTTTTTGCATGAAGTAGTACCAAACGTAATCTTTTACTTACTTTTTTTTCGGTCAGGGTGGAGTGGATCATAGATTAGGAGGGGGAAGTTGATTATCTTACCTCATTAGTACCAAGTTGGGACTAATATGGTGGAAAGAGTAATAAAAGTTATGCTAAAAAAAAGTCGGTCAGCCTCGAGTCAGCCTGGGCCCGTCTGAACTCAGCCCGTTTTTAGGGGATCAATCGGGGTAGGGACGGGCCCAGGCTGACTCGAGGCTGACCGACTTTTTTTAGCATAATTTTTACTACTCTTTCCATCCATATTATCATCTGTGAAAAAAGACAGACGGACAGACAGCGGAGCCTCAGTAATAGAGTCCCGTTTTTACCCTTTGGGTACGGAATCCTAAAAACTATGCCTTACCGGATTTATCGCGTTTATTTCTGTTGTATTTTTTACACCCTGTAGTACCTATCGTATAAATATGAAGAAGCTTCGCGATGAGAGAGATGGCCGATTTTATTCAGTGTCCTCGCTGATTTATATCTTTATTGTGCGGTCAAGCATTGAATACACATAAAGGATAGGTAGGTATGATAGTTGTTAGATAACATTCACTTGTGATAAATAAGATTATAGCAACCTATTAAAAGGATCCTGGAGGGTTACTGCGGTTCGTTTCGATACGACATCGATACTGTCATACGATGATTCTACTGTCACATTCTGATAGTAGGGTGACAGTAGAACCATCGTTATGACAGTATCGTTTTCGTATCGAAACGAACCGAAGTAACCCTCGGCTCCTATAGGTACACTCTATTTCAGAATCTAAGATCAAAAAAAGTAAACAAAAAACTCATAGGTAGGTACCTACATTTATTTGAAAGTGACAGCTCTTCATTTACCTACTTTTTCCTTTGATATTAACAGTTCTTTGTTTACATTTTTGATCTAAGATTCTAAAATACAGTATAGTTTGTATTTCTTATAGTTGTACTTTCTTCCTCGACAGTTCGGAACCTGCTTTTGCAAAAACTTTTGGAGACAGTGGATTTATTTGGTTTATTTGATTAGTTTCTTAGGCATAGGTTTAGGTTACCAGTTAGGAGTAGGTACCAAAACGGTAAAATTCCCAAAATGTTGGATTTCCCAAAATGTTGAATTTCCGAAATGTCAAATTTCTTAATTTTTATAGGGTAGGTACATATCATATACAGTAAAATAGTGATCCTACAGGTCCTGCATTCAGATAATTTTGTGATTCCAGAGTTCCATATAAGTTTAACAATCTCCTTTATTTCTTAAAAAGTGTTTACCACATTGAGGAACACTACTTACTGTTTTTTGGAAAAAAAAATGGTTTCTAAGTAGATTTTTTTTACAACTAACTTAGATTTCCTTTGTTAAAAATCTACAACCTGCATTTTCTCTTTGATTAAAACGAGCTTTTAGTCAAAAAACAACACTATAGTCAACAAAAAAGTCCCATAAAAAAGGCCTGACCAAAACTTTTTCCCAAAAAAACCTGAAACTTCCAAACGTGTTTCGATCCTAAATCTGAAACGGCCATGATTTGTCAATGTTTGTTGAAAAAATAAACCGGAACAAAATAACTTTTCCTGAAAACAATTTCGGCAACAATTTTCAATCAAAGGCCGTAAAGTTCGGGAGATCGGGATGTTGGTAATGTTTCGAATAAATACCAGTGAATACTTTTGTGGGTGAGCGGGTTAAGCAACGCTTGTTGTTTTGATGGGATGCTTAGTTTTGATTTCGTACGTGTTCAACAGAATGCACGAATGATCTAAGCATTTTGGCAGAAAGTAAAATAATATAGACCAGCAAAAGCTACACATAGTGTGTTTCGTGAATGGTAATATGAGGTAGTTCTAGCAGACGTATGCGTCAACAATATTACTTAGGGGGTAAATCGCCCATGGGTCATACGTGGCCCAGTTTACACCGTCTCAAATGAGTGGTGCTACCACATTGACCACTAACAAATAGGAGAGGGATGGGACTGGGAAAAATATATGATGTACATTACCATGTAAACTTCCACTGAAAATTGGTTTGAACGGGTTTGATTTTGTTATAAATAAGTGTGCCTTTTTATTCGGTAGTGTTACGTCATTATATTGCACAAATAATCTTTGTCTACAGATTTAAAAAATCAGCCCTAGTTGTCGTTTATTATGATAAAGGGGAATAATTTTCTTGTTAGTAAGTTTTAACTAAGAATTATTATATCGTAGTACCTATTGGCGAATTTAATGAACGGGGTGAGCGAAAAATGTTAGATTTGTTCCATTCTGATTTTATTAGATTGTTTTATTGTGCTTTAGTGTTTGTTCATTTGGTTTTCTGAGCTTTAGTATTTAATTCATTTGGTTTTAGATCATACAACTTTTTGGGTTTTGATTAATATTTGAATGTTTTTAATTGAATTTTGTTTACAGACGTGCGTGGTTTGATCAGAGAGGAAGCTTACATGTTTTAAAACACGATAGGTGAGCGCTTGACCACTATCTCAACTGATGGTAAGTGATGATATTTAGTCAAAGACGTCACACGCTCATCTAGAAGAAAGAGCTATTGCACTTTTTGGAAACAGCTATTTTAGATTCCAAGCAAAGCGAAACTGAGAATCACTGGCCTAGCTGCACCCGCCGATCTTGAATAGATGTGCGGGTAAAGCAACGCTTTGGGCGTCATTACTTGGATGGGTGACAGATTATGAGTGTGGCAAAAAACCGTTATCTTGAGCGTCGGAAGCGCCTTCGGTAGGCACGTAGAGCAGTTGTTATCTTTGATAGCAGTCATTAGGTCAAGTTAAAGTCCTTTTGGGGGTACGAGATGATGTGTACCTCCAAAGGGAAGATCTTCCACCGGGCAGATGGTTTTGCCCGGTAGGCCGCGGCCCAACGATGTTTCGTCGAGAGTTGTATATGAGCTTATCTCGGAAAGAATGTTGATAGCGCGATTCAGGATTTCGTACTAGTAACGCCATCTAGTTGATTCTGTGGGCGTCCGCCACAGCCTTAAGGTGACCTGATAACTCTACCACGAGGTGAGCCACACCACTAGATACTATACAAAAAGAAAAATAAATATTATTATTTTACCCTGTGAAATGGCATTTTAAGTCACAAAATAGATTTAGCTCAATTTCCGAAATAAACTGCTTTCAACTCCGATCTCCTTTAAACTATTAATCTTGCTACCAACGACCAATTAATTAGGGAAAGACCATCGTGATAACAGCCGGCACTGTAAATCAGTGATCTTTAGATAGGGACGCCACACAATGGGGATATTTTATCCCACGGGATCTTGTTCCCTGGGACAAAATATGGAGTACCTACTTACCTAACCCCTTGTCCTAAGTACCTACATTTAACGTTTTAAAATTAATTTAACTTTGTGGTTAAACGTCTGCGTTTTTCCGTAGGTCTGAAACCGTAAAAAATGCAACACGTAGCTTTGTATACAAGCCCATGCATTAGCGTTTTTTTAAATGACTGATTTTGCTTGTTGATACGCGGTTCTGCGTTTTCAGCTATTCGGAAACCGCTTGCGTTTAATTGCAGTGCGTTCTAAGCCTTGTCGACTATATTTTTAGCAGTTTTCGCGGTGCAGTCGATAGTAAAAACCGCTTAGGGGTCACGCCGAGGCGCATGTTGGTGTGGGTGTGCCGTTTGTAAGTAGTTTCCGTACTGTTCCTTATTTTTACTGTGTTTCAGTTATACGTTAGACGTAACAATATTGTCAGCGCTGCAATCACTGACCTGAATTATATGGACAGGAGGTCACGCACTGAATTTTGTGCCTATTTGATCTGCGCCATGTTACGCTGTGTCGCTCGTTTCCTATTGAAAGTGATGGTGACCGTCCATGGAACTAATAGTTCCGGAGACGGTTACCATAGCGCAACAAAATGCGCGACAACAGCACAACATGGCGCAAATCAAAAAGGCATAAAGATCTAATGTCATTTTGTATGGTAGGTACAGCAATTCCAGCGTACTTGTATAGTTTCATTTCAGTGGCTCCAATATACTGAACTAGTTAAGTCATTGTCTTTTTACCTTAAATAATCCTTACGTTGTAAGTTAAAAACCTTTGAACACTTAGTTGCCAAGGTGTTCTGAGAAGACAATGTAAATTGATGCTATCGAAAATTGTTGATTATTTCTTGACGGAATGTCGTAGAACTTTTTTTTGTGCACAGATTGTAGGTGACATTGTTTCCTACATTTTGGTATAGTTTTAAGACAAGAACCTCCTATTGGTGCAAAGCCTATCCAAATTTTAGACAAAAAATGTCTGATTTGGCTAAAATGTCGATAGGCTTCAATACGTTTAGACATATTTGTATGGAAACTGCACTTAAATATCGGAAACAATGTCGCCTACAATCTGTACACAAAAAAAAGTTCTACGACATTCCGTCATGAAATAATCAACAATTTTCGATGCGCCCGACATGGATTTTAAGTTTTTCAGAACAGGGCCCTTAATGAAGAATATGGGTAAGTTAGTAAGTGGTTATACTTCCCTATGTAGATACATAAGTTTTTTTTAACTGTAACACCTCTCAAATTCAAAAATTCCCATAAAATTTTTAAATTTAGAAGCTGCTCAATTATTTAAGTACGCCTCAAATTTTAAATGGCGTTTCTGAATTCAGCTGTTAGCCCGCCGAAACCCGTCGGATCCCCACATTTTGGGAACATTTTTTCAAAAACGGTTTTGTTTATTTAAAATTGGATATCTACGAGTACATAATTAATAATTATATTCTTTTAATTGTGCTACATTTTAGACAAACACCCAAAATCATTCAAAATAGGTTAATAGTTTCTTCTAGGCAACATTTTTTTAAATCGGTCCAGTAGTTTCTAAGTCTATTCATTCATTACAAACTGACTGCCTAACTGGTTTCACACGCGTAAGTCCCGATTCCGTGGAAATATCGGGATCAAAAGTAGCTTATGTTATTCACGGTAAATGTAGCTTTCTAGTAGTAAAATTTTTTTGAAATCTGTTCCGTAGTTTTTGTGTTTATTCATAACAAACATGCAGACAAACACACACACACAAAAATACAAATCATTCCTCTTTATAATATTATGATATAAGTATAGACAAACATAGAAATAAATATTTTCTCTTTATAACATTAGTGTAGCTGATGTAATATTTTTAACGTCCATTGCAAGAATCCTTTGAAGAAACCCAAGAACATTAATTCAGGTAATTTAAAAAACCCTTTCATTGAATCCGCTTTAAATCCCACTTGATTATACCAACATTATTTTGTTTTATTTTACAAAATTACCTGCAAATTCAAATTAAGATGTTAAGAGAACCTAAAGTCTTGCTAATGAGAAATCCAGGGCCGTAACTATAGGGGAATCTACAATCCTATTATGTCCGAGTATGTTTGTTACTTACTCCTTCTCGCGAACCGAATGCGATGATACTTGGTACATATGCGTATACTTGGAGAAAAACGAAAATTCCAGAAGAAATTCTGTCATCCATCCGTCCGAAAATAATATTTTTTGACGGTTTTGATGGAAGGATGACAGATTTCTTTCGTTTCATTTTTCGTTCGTAGAAATAAGTAAGTAAGAAGTAGAGGCCATGAAGCAACCAGAAGACAGCATGGTCACTTTTTAAACTTACACGAATTCTGTCCATTATTATTCTAACACCCTCGAAGATATTATTCTAAGCAGTGAAGCTCTACTGTGTTCTGACAGCCATTCTGCAATATTATTATAACTGGTCAACACAGAATCAGTTTATGGATGTTGTTGTCGTCAACTTTTCCCAAAAAGCTCCCTGAATCCTAAATATGAACTTGAATTGGCTTGTCTGTTTGAAAATACTCTATAGATACGAGCGTTAATTGCATAAAAATCTTCGATCAACGGCGTAGGAGGCGAAATTAAAACAATCTCCTCGCCATCTTTTTATGGGATCAGTTTTTTTTAATTGTTTTTTTTTATTAACCCACTGGGATGGGATTGAAATTTTGGTAAATAAATTGGCCACTTAAGTACCTACTCTCTTGGATAATAGGCGTCGTAACTTTAGAGATAAAGTAATAACACATTGTTCAGCGCCATCTAGCGTCAAACAACGCAACGTTTAAGCTAAGCTAAATTAATTACGATTTTTGTGACTACTTGGTACAGTTACTATGGAAGATATGTCAAAACTTTTTCCAATATACTTGAAAAGTAATGAAGGGGAAGGGACATCATCATCATCGGCAAGTAACATCTACGTAAGATTAAGCGTTTAAGCGATTTACAAAGATTTAAGTAGCGCGTCGTCATGGACTATCTAGTGGTCAAACGCTCTCTTATCTGTCTGTCTGTCACCAGGCTGTATCTCATGAACTGTGATTACTCGCAAGAACACGAAGAGGTGCTTTCTTAATTTCGGCCTAGCGTGGCGAAGCGGTCAAACGCGCTGTTTCGGATTAGTAGTAGTCGCGGGTTTGAATCCCGCGGGGTACTAAAGTTAAGAAAGTATTTTTCAAAAAACAATATTTTCAAAGTGTGGTTTAACACTGAGAATTAATAATGTTTAGACAGGTGTAGTTGAAATTTTGACAAATAAAGTAGGTAGGTATCTATTACCGTTGCAATACCTACATTATCACTGTTGCCGAACAACAAATTAGGTACTAAAATCTTATTTAATATTATAAATGCGAAAGTAACTCTGTCTGTCTGTCGGTCTGTCTGTTACGCTTTCACACCTAAACCGCTGAACCGATATTGATGAATTTTGGTATAGAAATAGATAGGACCTTGGAGAAGGACATAGGCTACTTTTGATCCCGTTAATCCCGCGGGATCGGGACTTACGCGGGTGAAACCGCGGGCGCAGCTAGTATCTTTCTTGAACTTTAAAAAAAGAACCTCAAGTGTGAGTGACAAAAAAACCGATACAACTGCGAAGTTTTATTCGTTCCAGTGCGAACAAAAAAGATTATCATTAATCGAGTATAACGAGATGACTTAATTAAAAAACCTGAATGGAATCAAACTAAATGCGGTCGGTTTTAATGATAGCGTTTTAAACGGTTGGAGGTAAAATATCGATGTTTTCTTTTTAACACTAAGAATCATTTATTGTTCTAACTGTGTAGGTACATTGCAATTGGCCTTAAGAGGATAGTCCCCATTCTCTTTCTCCATACAAACGTAGTTTACATTTTCCTCCCTGGATAAAGACATTAGAGCAAATATGTTTATGCCATAAAATCTATATCTGTCATGACAATGCATCTACCTTTTTATTTTTTTTTATTTTTTAATTAAAATAATAATAAAAAATAAAAAAAATGAAAAAAATAAAAAGGTAGATGCATAGTCATGACAGATACCTATAAGTTTTATGGCATAAACATATTTGCTCTAATGTCTTTATCCAGGGAGGAAAATGTAAACTACGTTTGTATGGAGAAAGAGAATGGAGACTATCCTCTTAAATACTGAATACTATGACTCTATTTCAGAAACTCGACCTCTGTGGCGCGTCGTGCGAAAGCGCGACTGCAATGCAGGAGGTTGCGGGTTCGATTCCCGCCGGGTGCAAGTATTTATGCTTATAGAATAATTATTTGTGTCTGGTCTGGGTGTCCCTCTATGTATAATATGTATGTATTTACAAAAGAAAAATAAATATAAGTAGGTATTATATCCGTTGTCTAGTCACCGTAACACAAGCTTAGTCGCTTACCACGGGGCTAGATGGCGCTGTGTGTCGTCACAGAATTTATTTATTTATTATTTATTTGAACTTATTAAATCAAAAATGTAAAAAAAAGGAAAAAGTAAATAAAGAGCTGTCACTGACAAATAAATGAATGGGAGTTTTGTTTACTGAAATAGGGTAGGTATATATCGGCGCACAGTCTACAAGTTTCGAGCACACAATTAATTAATTTAAGGTTGTACCTAATTTTCAGATTCAAATTTTTGGAAAGTTTTCTTTAAATAATTCTAAAGCTACTTATTTTATACGACACTTGACTTATTCTCTATTCTCTAAACAGAATTATTTTCTATTCTTACCAAAATAAACAATAAACATCGTAAACTGTATCAGTAACTCGCTAGTCAATAGAATTTAGAAACATACAGTAAATTCACTATTGTTCCTAGGTACAATTTAACTCCAAGTAGGGCAAATTCCGAACATCTCGACTCTGAGCTCGGCACACATGAGTTCGTGGTAGGCAGCCCTACGCTGCATCGTATTAAACCGTACCTATTAAGTCGTTAGGTAAAGTTAAGCCTTACACCTGAAAACACAACACTACACGGTTCTTCTAATTTTTTATCGACGTTATTCAGGCCGGATTCAATTGAGTTTTGATTGAAAAGATGAACAATAAAGTAAAAAAATAAACAAATAAAGTATACTTAAGCTATAGAATCGTTTGTTGCACAGAGGTAACGTTAAAAATATGTATGTATGTATTTTCCGGGTAATCTCTAAAACCACTAAACAGATTCCAAAATTTCTTTCACCAATAGATAGCTACATTACCGAGGAGTAACATAGGCTAATTTTGATCCCGATATTCTCGCGACATCGGGACTCACGCGGGTGAAACTGCGTGACGCAGCTCGTCATTTATATTAGTATAAGGCTGTAGACTACAGATATGATTTATCTTCTTCTTCTTTTTCTTATATATAAAATTTCCATGTCACAGTGTTAGTTACCGTACTCCGCAACGGCTTCACGAATCTCCACCAAACTCCACATACGCATTCAGTAGGTCTGAGAATCGGTAATTAAAATCTATAATTTATAAGGCAAAACAACGTTTGCCGGGTCAGCTAGTATTAGTATTGAATCAACATATCACACCTTATAACCACAAATGCAGTTCTACACCACCTTCTATCGTAAGTCTCTATATCATGAGCTCTCGGGACAGTAAGGGCTATCTGGTTCATGGATTGTTAGCAGCATTTTATTCAACTGTACTGGGATCTGGATCGTTGGAATTGTGGAACCTTCGATAGTGCTTAATCTAAGTTTAATGTAACGAGTACCGGTAAGAATTTCTGTTTGTTTATCTACTCTTTAGTACTGAAGTTGAAATCGCAAATCGCAAAATAATAGTATATCTATCGCATCTATCTTCTTTCTTTATATATAAAAAAACCCGGCAAGTGCGAAACTCGCGCACGAAGGGTTCCGTACCACTATCACAATTGGGTACCAACCTAACCCTAAAATCGTTTACCAATTTTAAAATTTGATAGGTAAATGTGACATAATATTTAGCTTCGATTCTCACTTCCATCATACGACCACACCACGAAAAAAAAAGAAAAAAAAAAAACTTTGGCACAAAGACAATTTGAAACTTATAATTTAAGAAACTCTTTGGTAAGTGAAGGCAGACTGGTATATTTGACAGATAGGGCAGCCATTTTGAATTTCATGACCTACTCGATTCGATGTTTTTGAAACACGTTTGTTGTATGGGAGCCCCCCTTAAATATTTGTTTTAATTTGTTTTTAGTATTTGTTGTTGTAGCGGCAACCGAAATACATCTTCTGTGAAAATTTCAACCTTCTAGCTATTACGGTTCATGAGATACAGCCTGGTGACAGACGGACAGACGGATAGACAGCGAAGTCTCAGTAATAGGGTCCCGTTTTTACCCTTTGGGTACGGAACCCTAAAAATGAAACGTTTTCCGTTGTCACGACATCACGCGTGAACGGCTGGACCGATTTCGATAATTCTTTTTTTGTTGTGTTTGCTATTGTCAGAAGGTTCTTATGAAAGAAAAAATGCTAAACCGATTTTGATGAATTTTATTTTTTTATACTAAACGACAGGACAACGTCTGTCGGGTCAGCTAGTATTATAATACAAACCATTTCAACCAAAATTCAGAAACCATTAAAATATATTAGCTAAGTATATTTTTTAACCTATTAACAAAGCAACATAAAATCGCCTTAAACGATGTTAATTTTTAACTTTAAAACAACTCATTTATTTCAATTGTTTTACCATTAATACCTATTTCAGAAACTTAGATCAAAAATGTAAACAAAAATCACATACATTTATTCGAAAGTGACAGCTCCATATTTACTTTCTCCTTAAAAAAATTGACAGTTCTTTGTTTTAATTTATGATCTAAGTTTCTGAAATAAAGTAATAGGTAGGTTTATTTTATTAAGTTATTAACAAAACAACATAAAACCGCCTTACACGATGTTAATTTTCAACTTTAGAACAACTCATTTGTTTCAATTGTTTTACCACTAGTACCTATAGTTTTTTTCCCGTCTGTATATGGCACGCGGTGGGCAGACACAGTATAATACAAGCCAGTCGGACCCACCAATGCATGTTCAGTACAAACCAGTTTCTTAAACAAAAATTCAGAAAACAAGAAATAAAAGTATGGGTAGGTATTATTTTAACCTATTAACAAAACAACCTCTAAACAACTTCTCTAAACGATTTTAATTAAATAAAGAAAGAAAAATAAATTATATTTATATTATATCCGTTGTCTAGTCACCGTAACACAAGCTTAGTCGCTTACCACGGAGCAAGATGGCACTGTGTGGTTGTTCACAGAATTCATTTATTTTATTTATTTATTAATTTCAACTTTGGAACAACTCATTTGTTTCAATTGTCTTACCATTAGACCTATTGTTTTTTTCCCGTCTGTACATGGCACGCGGTGGGCAGACACAGTATAATACAAACCAGTCGGGCCCACCAATGCATTTTCAATGCCGCTCCGAACCGCAATAACATATGCTCACTGTACACAAAAAAAGGTCAAGTGCGAGTCGTACTCGCGCTCTGAGGATTCCGTACACGTTTAATTAATTTGTAGTTAGCTGCGCCTTGCGGGTTCTTAGTAAAGTAGCCTATAAGATGTATCATTTCAGATTTTTTTTATATTTTAATTTTATATTTTGTAATTTGTCTTTTACTTCTGCTGCAAAGGTTTTTTTTCCTCCAAATTGAAGTTTTAAGGCCAAAAAAGGCTAAAACCCTTGAAACTTTACATGTGTAGGTAAGTTCCTGTAAAGGAAAATAAGAAGAAAAAAACATCGACAGTTTTGGTAGACTCACAAAAAAACACAGCGAAAATTAAATGAATGATCATATTTTTCTGCTTCGTTTTTCTCTTTAGGTACGGACCCCTAAAAAAAAGAATTTATAACCTCACAAGTTTATACGTCATTGCACGAAAGTCTCATTCAAAACAGAACCATAACACCATAAAATAAGGACTATTTTTGCACAACAGTCTTTTTGCAAAAGCGCTATTGTTGTGCCCCATATTGTACCTACAATGTTCAGCGCGTACGATAGCATCTTCATTAAACTTATAGGCGATTGTAGTCTTTTTTTCTTATTGGATAAAGGGTTAAAGTCCCTTAAACTCGAGCATTTCATATCTTCAATATGAAATGCTCGTTAAAGACTAGTGAACCGTTCCCACGAGGCCGATTTTCAAGTCAGGGACTGCTTTGTTTTGACGAAAAATAAGTTTTCAGTGTTTCTGTCATGTATTTCTTACTATGATAACGTTATTCTTCTTTCTACCAATGCCGAAGAACGAAAATTGTAAAAGTAAATGTCTTCAAGAAGAAAATTGAAACTTGGATTCGAAATAAGTCACACGGGGCCGATTTTAAAGCCTACGTTGTCATCTAGACCCATAGTACAAACCTATAGTTGCTAAGTTTAGGACTAGATTGCGCTGTGTGCAACGTTCTGCAATATTTAGTTATTCATTTTATTTATAAAATGTAAGTAAGGTTATGTAAATAAGGTGTATTTTTATTTCAATTTAGTTTTTTTATTAATTCTGTGGTTTTATTTTTTCTATATTTCTAATTATTGGATTTTTTTATTCGTTTAATGTATCTTTTTTAATGACAATAAACCTTTATCATTATTAATTTTTGTATCATTTATAATGACAATTAACCTTTTTTTTACAGATTTACTTGGAAATTGGCTTCGTGCATCATCCATACAGAATTGGGAATTTTTGACTTTTATGGGAGCGACTGCCGTCTGACCTCCCAACCCCGAAGGGAAAATCTGTGCCAGAGCCTCGTCCGTTTTTCAGCAGATACACCAAGCTAGCAGGTGAGGTTGGCTTGGGTCCAACGATCTTAATGGCTCCCATACACACCCCAATGGGCCCCATACACACCCTCGAAAATTGGCATCTTGCGAGCGGCCATTAATTTCGCGGGCTTTTTGATTTATGAAATGTATACGGCTTAAATTTCACTACAGTCTGAGATCTTTTGTATTGCAGATGAAGTGTTAAGGGATTTGCATTATGCTTTTGTTTATGAGTTCATTATTTTTTTTTGTTTTTATTCTGACTGGAAACTGAAATACTAGGTGACAGTTACTTGAGCAGTTTACGTGACTGCTAGAGGGTTATGTTTTTAAATGACTTTGAAAAAAAGGTCGAAAAGAGAACCTCCTCTCTTTTCGACCCGTACCTACCTATATTGTTTGTTTTCTGTATGTATGTATGTGGATTGGATATGTTTGCGCCGTATTTTGGCATATGAAGTCCGATTTCGATCATTCTTTTTTTAAAATTGTATTTCATCTTTTTCCGTACAAGCCGTTGACAATCATAATGCGTAAATCATATATTTTTTTCAAAAATCACCCTAATTGCGACAAGGGTTAATTTGGTGGTAAACGACTAAGGACTAGTGGGTGGTGACAAGCGTTTAAAACCTCCCATTATAAATAAAACCCACAGCATGCATTAGCTTCAACAATTCAGACAATATTGAAAGAAACTAGTTCTTAACAAAAACCTTCTTTAAATAATTACGCCCAACTACCGCGACTTTAGGGATACAGATTGGTTGTCCTACTGCTTCGACCCACCGGTGGGTTGACGAGGAATTTATTTCTCCACTGTAGGCGTAATAGGTTCTTCTTCTCCTTAAGCTATGTTTCCGGTCCTCACGGGACCTCGGCGACCGCTAAAATCCCAAATTATTTGGGATCAGCACAGTAAGCGTGTAAATATTACCACAGTTCACCTAGTACCTAGTAGGCACCTCAGCGCTTGTTAATTACTACCTATAGGTTAATGGAGCTAATCGCATTTATTTAATACTTATTGCTTATTTAGATATAGATTAGGAGGGGGAAGTTGGTTATCTTACCTCATTTGTACCAAGTGTAGACTTATATGGTGGAAAGAGTAGTAAAAGTTGTGCCTAAAAAACTCGGTCAGCCGCGATTCAGCCTGGGCCCGTCTGAGCTCAGCCCGTTTTTAGGGAAGCAATCGGGCCTGGGAACTTACCTCATCGAGTACCAAGTTGGGACAAATATGGTGGAAAGAGTAGTAAAAGTTATGCTAAAAAAAGTCGGTCAGCCTCGAGTCAGCCTGGGCCCGTCTGAACTCATCCCGTTTTTAGGGGATCATTCGGGGTAGGGACCAGGCTCACTTGAGGCTGACCGAGTTTTTTAGGCATAACTTTTAGTCTACTTTCTACCATATTAGTCCCAACTTGGTACTCAATGAGGTAAGTTCCCAGGCCCGATTGATCCCCTAAAAACGGGCTGAGTTCAGATGGGCCCAGGCTGACTCGAGGCTGACCGACTTTTTTTAGCATAACTTTTACTACTCTTTCCACCATATAAGTCTCCACTTGGTACTAATGAGGTAAGATGACCAACTTCCCCCTCTTCGTCTAATAGATCGTGTCCCCAAACGCTATTTCGGTTCTCTGGAGAGCTACCACGTACCAAAGTGACACTACCAGATTGTCCAGACTGGTACCAGAGCAATGAAGCCGCTCACCACTAGGGGTAAGGCGAATCAGTGGGTCTACGAGTCTGTAACCGACTTGAGTCCGTAATGAAGTGAACGTAGGTTGGTAGCCGCATGAATTAACGTCCATAATCGGCCGTCCATCTTGTCACTGCAATGCGCAGTCATTATACAGTTAGATTATTATAGATGGTGTATTTTGTTGGAGACAGTTCGGATTTATGACGATTTCAAGGAGCGAGTCATGTGAAATGACGATCTTAGATGCAATTTTTAAGGGAAATTAGCCTTAAATTACCTGTTTTTATATAACTGGATAAGGACCGATAATTATGACTTATACGTGCGTACCACCCATTTGATCAAAGACCATTGGATACATTGGACAATTTAAATTTACTTCAAAATTATTTTTAATTGTGCCTGTCACACTTTTAGGAAGAACTGTAATCATAGGCTTAGTATAGTAATACATAGTAATACAAGGTGTTCCGAAGAAGGGGTATTAAGCCGGAAGGGCGTTGTTTTGGAGGAAGACTACCTCGAATTTCCAAAAGTCGTAGAACAAAAGTTGTTCGCCTAGACGTCTAGAACATCCCCCTTTCGGCTTAATACCCTTAATAGCTTCTCGGAACACGTTGTATTATAATCAATGTTCTGACTGATTGACTCAGCGATATATCAACTAAAACCGCTGGTTTTAGAGACATGCAATTTGGAGAGTGCGTTTTTTTTTGGTGTGTATCCTCTAAGAAAGAGTTTTTGGAAAATCCCGCAGGATCGGGACTTGCGCGGCTGAAATCGTGGGACTCTGCTAGTTATCCGATATTCCTACGGGATCAGAGTTTTAATTTTATATGCCGATAGGTATTCCTAAGGGATCCTAAGGGATCTTTCGTAGCTTGGACTTTAATATCCCGATATGCCCACGGAATCTGAGCTACGCAGGTGAAGCAGCGAGGCACTGCTAGCACCTAATAATACCCAAATATCTAGGCAATAAAAAACTCTATCTAAATACCTAACATACGTACGGAACACAAATTATCTGTTGAGCTGAATCTAGATAACTGTAATCGAATAGAAGTAGAATTTATATCGATAGCGGCGGCTACCGACGATTGTTTGCATCGATTTAAAGCCTCGGTTGGTATCGATTATGTATTGAGATTCAAGAATAGATACTGGTTCAATGAGATTATCAAGTGGTTGGAGCTTTTTTTGCAATTCTTTTTTTAGCTACTATTAACATCTAGTATTGCCTGGCTATTTTTTTACACTGGATAGATGAGCGTATACTATCTATCTCACCTGATGGTAAGTGATGATATGGTCTGAGATGTAACACGCTCATTTAGAAAAGGGAAGATGGCAGTGAAAACTGATTCGATCCGTCTTCCTTAGTGGCTAAAGCTATAATGATATTATTATGTTCTTAGATAGCTGTTTTGGAGCTAGAATTGCCTGCTGATATACACATATAATCGTGCCTGTGAATACAGTGGTGTTTCATTCAGCATAACCACAGATAGGTGTTAGTCATAAAGACATTCGCGACGCTACGACGACGCGCCAGCGTAACAACTAGGCTCCTATGTTTTGTTTTATTTTACATATCCTTCTAATCCGAGCGATGTTCTCAGTTGCATTCCTCTCGGGAGCCCAGGGTTAGTTGCCTTTTATGACACTAACTTTAATCTAACAAGAAGAATGCTAAAAGCGGTTGTAAGAATGCTAAAAGTAATAAACACCACGCGATTCAAACCGAAAAATATTATCTTTAAATGTTTAATATTGTTTCTTTACAGCGTAAAGTAATACTACGGCCATAAATATGACTGTAAATCTGTAACAATGTATTATTATTATTTTACTTTAAAAAAACAAACGAACACGAGAACAAACTCGATATTTTAACGAGCAGTTTTAAATTTATAATGTTTCCTTTGTATTCAGCACTCAATACCAATTTTGTTTGCAACTGTATAATGTTTCTCTCAATTTGCAGGTAAGTTTCATAAAAATGGTAATATTTTACTTATTTTAAGTGGTAAAATAGGTACAAAACTGAGGCATGAGAAGTATATTTTTTAAGAGAAAAGGATACCTACTCGTTCTTCTTACAAAAAGACTAGATAAGAGAACAGTCTACCTACTCTTTTCTCCATACAAACTTTACAAATGTAGTCGACTGTTTCATCCCTGGTTAAAATTAGAGCAAATATTATGCTTATACCATAAAACCTCCCTAAATTTTGATTCTTTTCATTTGAATTAGAATTAGAATAGAAATAAAATTTGGACAAATTAGAATATGAAAAAATAAACCCCTACGTTTTGTTTTTTTTGGGCATGGCTGATAAGTTTTATGGCATATAGGTACAATAATAAATATATCCAGAGAGGAAACAGTTGGCTACGTTTGTATGGAGTTCTAATTTTTCCCCTTAGCTAATATTTTTACACGTCTAATATTACCTCAAAATATACTTACCTACCCAAGATAGATTAACGTACAGATTTAATATTTTCCTAATAGGTAGGTACCTACTTACATTAAAGTTTATTTTTATACAAACAAAAATAATTTTGAGAATAACCGAAACTGTAAAATTCCTTAAACATAATGACTTAATATTTCACGTTAAATAAATGATAAAAAATGCGAATATTTATTTAAAAAAATATACCATGAAAAAAAACCTTTTACGAACGAAAAAAAAATTTATTATGCATTTGGCGGCTTTTTTTAACACAAGGCCAGAGGCACATAATGGATTTTGATAAATCAAGTTATTCGTTGTTCCGCCCAGACGCATTGTCCTCACAGCGACGCCGCCGCGTGCGCGGAAACAGAAAAAAAAAACAAAAACGTATTCGAAATTCGGACACGTCAAAATATATCCTGTTGAATCCCGATCGCCATTGGCACAGATTTGATATTCTACAGTGGTCGCAAGTTATCCATAGCTTTTTTTAACCGACTTTAACCGAGGTTCTCAATTAGGAGGAACACTAACTTTTTATCCCGGCAGAGGGCGCGAGTTGATTAATCTTAGGTTTGAACTAAGAACTGTCAAACAGCTGTTTTTTACAACTCTCGGCGCCAAATTGGCCATATCGGTCTGAGACCGAAAGAATAAAAAAAAAACTCGGCGTTTCCATTGGTGGAGGACCATCATCGAAAAAAAAAAGATCATCCGATGCCAGCGCCTCTGCAAACAGCTTTGCGCGTGGCACCCCATTCGTCAGGATTTTTTTTTAATATTTTTTTTTGGACGAAGCTTTTTAACGTGGCTTGAGTGGAGCGTTTTGATCGGAAACGTTGCGTAACTAAATGTGGCGAGTCGGTGTGGATGGATGTGACTTAAAAAAAATCTTTGACTTAGGTAGGTAATACATATCACAAGATCTATTTGACAGAAATCATCGAGTCGAAAATGTTTAATTGTTATTATCTAGTCATCCTTTTATCGTTACTGCCTTGGCACAAGGTTGCGAGTTCGATTTCCGCCGGATGAAAGTATTTGTGCATAAAATAAATATTTTTTCTGGTCTTGGTGATTTCTATGTATCATAACATAATTCATAATATTATGTTGGATAAAATAAGTACATTTGTTTCTGGTCTTGATGTTTTTTCTATGAAGATATCATAAGAACCTATGTATTTACAAAAAGTATAATAATGTAGTATATCCGTGGGCTAGTACCCATAGTACAAGCCTTTTGCTTAATTTGGGACTAGATTGCACTGTGTAGATTTTTTTAGTTGTGAGGGATTTTTGGTATTTGGCCATTGAGGGGGCTAATTACTTAGGAGTTCTACTGTTCACATAATTGGTAGTTAAAAAAACCGTTCCAGCGAGCTCTCCGTGAAAATATTTGGACCACTGTAGCACGTTCGATTGTAACAGGCAATGACGGCGGAACCGCAGGACAATGGCGGCGGCATACAGCGGCATTGCAACGGTGAATATCGATGCCATTTGTAAAAAAAACAAAAAAAATACAGAACGTCGTTGTTGTTGTTGTTGTATTTGGTAACGACTAGAAAACACGTATACTTCGTTTTTTAATTGTAGACTATGATTTGACACATCTTCCTGAAGAAAAAATGTCAGATCGTAGTCTAAAATTTAAAAACGAAGTGTAGGTACGTAATACTAGCTACTAACTAATACTAGCTGTATACAGCTACACTGGCCTACTGTAAGTATGCCATCGTAGGCCAGTGTAGCCGAACTTATTTCACTGCAGACTTTCTATTCTTATAAGCATTCAGAATAGGACTTCGTTAATATACGTTACGGTACAGAATCGACATGCTGGTGAGACACATCTCACCAGCATGTCGATTCTGTACTACACAACACACTGTACTGTACTGTAACACACAGGCGTTGACCCTATAGGGTCAAACGCTTTTCTTCCCAGCAATTTAAAATAATTTAAACTTTGTTTGACTATAGAGGAAAAGTTACACTTCTTGTTTAGTGAATTTTGACTTCCCAAAATTCAATATTCTTAAATAAAACCTGCCCTCCGCTTTACATTAACACTAAATATTATGTGTTTCGGAGGGCACATCAAGCTGTTGTTCTAGGTTGTTATCTCTGATAGCAGTCGTCAAATAAGAGGCGATCTAAAAACTCTAACACTACAACCTATCCGTAAAAAGAGAAGAATGAAGAATAAGAGATAATTATTGAATCTCCGCACTGTTGCAGGAGAAAAGATCATAAATCTAACCAAACAGTACCTACACACACAAGCAAATCTGATTACATAAGCTAGAAGATCTATTTCTCATACAATTCCAGCACTTTGTACCAACCAATACCCAATGCCCATACAAAGTCGCCCCATACATTACTACACCCAGACCTATTCTACAATTTCCCATGACAATAACTTCTCAAAACTAATACTTACTGCAATACAAAACTATAGTTTGGTTCAAAGCGTACCTTATTAGGCTACCAGATGCTACTAACGTATTGCTGAACTAGTCCACAGTAAGGAGACCCCATTGATCTAAGACAGGTCCTCAAGTTTCTTTAAGGTTCAAGTGTCTGGATATTGTGGTAGTATTACAAGCATAAAGTAAACCAGATTAAGGATAGGCGACGACAATACACGTTTGGAATTTAAAATTGTTTGTAAAATTCAGGGTTATGGAGCAGTTGGAGTTGAATATTTAAAAAAAAAATGTTCGTTTATGTACTGTATTTATCTATATACTTAATAGTTTTGTTTGTTTTACTCGTTGCACACACCCGTTTGTAAAATGTGTTGTGCAGATAGTACTTCCCTCTCTCCAATGTAGGTATGGGCGCAAAGTGCTGAGCAGCTTAGTTACGTTATTCTACACGTCGCGTCGGCTTCATAAAAGCAATATGTAAGGAATTATCGAAATCGGACTTCATATGCCGGAGTACGGCGTGGACATATCCACATACATACATACATACAAACAATATACAGGTCGCATTGACAACCTCTTCCTTTTTCTGAAGTTGGTAAAAGCTGATTTAAAATTAAAAGTATTTTATTCAAGTCGGTCAACAAAATACAAATATCTAATGCAATTTGCTGCACACCTGCTTTGGCTTGAGATTCTATTTAATTCTCGTCATCGTGTTTAGAACCTTTAGCGAAGAATAGTCAAGTATTTTCATTGTAAATGACTTGTTGTTAGTTGGTACAATTCAACATCATCATTCTACTCGCAACGAGTGCTGCAACAGTTAAACCGGTCCGCTTCATAAATCTTGCAAATCAATGACGCATCGACACTGGGCATGGATGTACGAAAAATCCTAGTTCTTATCCTACTAATATTATAAGGGTGAAAGTTTGTGAGTATGTATGTGTGTGTGTTTGTTACTCAATCACGTAACAACCGCTGAACCGATTATCTTGAAACTCGGTATGTAGATAGCTGGAGACCTGGAATAACACATAGGCTACTTTTAATCCCGATATTCCCGCACGATCGGGTCTTACGCGAGTGAAACCGCGGGGCGTAGTTAGTTGATAAATAAAATAAATACCTAAAGTTTTAATTCGTGACTTTATTTGTGTAAATAATGTCCTTACAGTGTTCTGACGGTCTCTGCATTTCTTCACTGCACTGCATTAAAAAAAGCGTTTACCAATAAGGATACGTTAGATATAATGTATATATCTGCAGTTGTTCCGGCCTATTATCAATCAGGTGCCTGAGAGAACAGGCACCGCTAAATTTCACTGTAGCCGGTGCCGACCGCCAAAGAAAAATGAATCTTTCAGATCTTTCACCTCTTCTGAAAAAACAAATGACAACAGTTTTCATATCGCAAAAACGGCATAATATGGCCATGTAACAATCGATGTATGTTTGAAAGTCAAAATAGTCATTTGGCAGTATGAAGTTATTAAAATATTTACAGGTGAATCTAACATAGGATTCTTAGGAGAAAGAAGGTAATCTTTTCAATCACTAACTCACCAAATATAAGTAACAATTCGGCCTAAGCTGTTCTAGCTAAGCATACTCCAGTGCTTAGCTACAATATTATCCCTGTTCATTCACTAAATTTTAGAGATGACTAAGGTAATGTAAGAAAATGGTATCTAGTGTACTGAGTTCCAACCCGTCCTTTGGAGTGGCTGCATCGGGTAGCTGTTGGAATTTTAAACCAATGTCATATCCACCCTTACAGACTTTTATAAATCTCCGTACTTAAACCATTAACTTTCATTGTTTTATTTAAAATATCTTTTAATGCGATTCTCAACCGGATGATCAATCGCAGCGTCTACTAGGTAGCTAAATCATTGCCCACTGAGATGACAATTGGAAAATCTATCTTATATTTACTAACCTAGAGTTTATTTACCATTGTGCTTCTTGATTAGGTTTATTCATTGAAAGCCTTGACAACTCTATGGATGATACATCAATAGTAAATAGTTTTAGTGACTTTATCTTATGGTTGAAAGTCCGTGAGACAAATTGAAAGTGGTTGGGAATTTGAGGAATTTTCTAAGTGATGTTTTTGAGAAGGTAATCTTGAAGTTTCGTGTTGGTAGTGTCCGTGGGATTCAGCCTTAAGTTGTTGCACAAGTAACCCCTTGGGTGACACTAAAGATTCAATTACTTGGTGTGAGGCATCTGGTCTAAGTCCAAGCACCAAGCAGACACGTCTATGGTCCGGTACGTAGACCGGTACAGCCACTAAGAAAGACATGTCTGATTTGTTCCACTGCCGTCTTCTAAGCTATTAAATGGTCGAGTTACATCTTAGACTATTATCATCACTTATCTACCATCAGATGAGATATTTAACTGTTTTAAGAGGATAGTCTCCATTCTCTTTCTCCATACAAAAGTAGTTTACATTTTCCTCCCTGGATAAAGACATTAAAGCAAATATGTTTACGCCATATAACTTATATTTGTCATGACTATGCATCTACCTTATTATTTTTTTCATTTTATTATTTTTTATTTTTTATTATTATTTTAATAAGAAAATAAAAAAAAATAAAAAGGTAGATGCATTGTCATGACAGATATATTTTTTATGGCATAAACATATTTGCTCTAATGTCTTCATCCAGGGAGGAAAATGTAAACTACGTTTGTATGGAGAAAGAGAATGGAGACTATTCTCTTAAACAATCTTCTACCGTTTGTAAAAAAATACGTTATGCTTCTGTAGTGTTTTTGCGTGTATGTGAAGTGCGACGTTACGCCCGCGCGCTTGTTGCCCAGACACTAGACAACTGCAACGTGTAACTTAGATTTTGTGCCAGCTCTCCTTTACTTTGCTATATAGGATAGGTAGGTAGGTATATCTAATACCAACAAAACATAAAGTAGGCACTTATTGTTTCTGTATATCAACTTTGAAAGTTCTTGTCACGGAAAAAGAAAAAGCATGTTCTCACTACTCCGACCTTACTCCACGTTTATTGATAAGATTACATTAATGCATAACAATCGTATTTATAGTCAATTCCAAGTACTTAATTACTTGTCTAAGAAATATGTCTGTCACATTTTCGTTGACGTTAGATATCACTAATAAGAGCGGGACATGACATTGCTTAGTCAATAAACACGGCTGTAAGTAGGTACATATCACTGGCGTTCTGTTTGAGACGCCATGGTGGACGCGAGGTCCTGATTTTTATTTTCGTGAAACCTAGTTATATTGCGTGTAAATTGTTTAATTTTGGTGGCATATTTATCAATTTAGTTTCTTGAAAGATAACGAGTGTAGTGAAAATAAAATAACAGCGCCGAACATGGAATTATCGCATTACAAACAGATGCTCACGTGGAGTTGCAATAAAATTCGCCACCATTTTTGTTGTACTCGCCTACCCGCATAAAAAAAAAATACCACCTAACACGTAATATTGGCCCAAATTGCCCTTAAATGCTGGCAGAAAGGCCATAAACAAAGAACTGAAGTATATCACCGAACTGGACATCTAAACGAAGTTGACATTTCTGAGGCAGGAAGTCCTAACCTAACACTCGACATGTACCCACCTAGTCCAGATCTACATCCCGTGGGTGGCAGTCCTCAGATAAATACTAGATAATCAGATCAATTGTAGTTTAACAAAGCTGTGCTCTCTGAGCTAATGAGTTCAGTGTTCAGTCTAACTCGGTGTTTGTTTGTGCCTTGTCAGTGCCTTGTCGCATGAATAGGGTCCTGCTTCACAAAGCCTATTATAAATTCGATGGGATTTTCTTAGGATTTCAGTCTGTTTTAGAAGAAAAAGAAATTATAGTAATGCAAACTTGCCTAATTCTGTAAACGGGTTTTAATATGAAAGACTAGCTCGAAAACTACGTCGGACTAGGCCCCGCATAGCAGGTTCCGTGGTACCTTAGGTACTGGACCAAGTTCGTGCTCGAGAAGGACCAGTGAATAGAAAGGAGGGTGGCCTTTGCCATGCAGTGGGACGGTATAGGAAAAAAACTTTAAAAATAAGCATAAAAATAAATAGGCTTATTCAAGAAATAGAAATAGGGCGGTAAAAGTCTCTGGTTTTAAAATCTTATCATAACAGGTAAGTAACTATGGATTACACCTAGTTTAAAAAATGGATACCTACCTAGCTACCTAGGCGCGTAGGGTACCTAGGTGGGTGGGTATGTAGGTACATACCTGCGCCTATTTTTTCAATACCACAATGTACAATCGAATCCAATTTGAACATGGAATAGGTAAGCTTAACGTTCCAGAATCCATTTGCAATATTAACTTCTGCACAACCAACTTCATTTTACCCACGGATTTTATCAGAACCAAAACTTAACCTAGGCTTTGCAAAGACAGTGGCGACGTAAGTAAGTGTAAAGCTAAGCTGGTTGTGTACAGTTCGTTCGTGCGAACACGCCAGTTTGCGTGATACTGGACTTTGTAATTAGATCGTAGTACGTGGCGTGTTACATCGGAGGATTCGGAATCTCAACATCTTGTTTAGTTGTCATTTTTGTTGGCTTGATGTTTTAAGCTCATTGGATGCGGCAGGCAGAGTTTATTTTTAACCTTAGATTAAATCTTAACATTAATTTTATTGTTGTAATACCATTTATAATGCAGGTAGCTCTGAGTATCCTCATTACAACGTAATACAATACATGCATACTCTTTCATAACTTAGTAGGTAGGTACGATTTTCAGAACCTAGAAATTAAATCACCCTAAAACCCTAGGATTCGATTGTTTTCATTGAATTAGATACCTCCATATTTAAAGCTTCCAGTAGACATGCACTGCATGTTACACGACATAATTGACGTCTGTCTATTTCCCTTATTAGAAAAAGATGAGGTAAGCACTTACTATGCCCGTAGCAACACGACCAGCACTAGTATAAAGTTAAAATCGCAAAGCTCTTGTAGAAGAGGCAATACTAAAAATATCCCGGTCACAAAATCAGCAACAACTTGACAACTGCACGGTAACGTCGTTTCGTCTAAACCCTGATTTATTTTATTGTACCGATAATGAACGCGCTCAGCGGCTTCAGCGCTTAGCGGTTCGCTAATAAATTGCTGAAGCGATGCGAAGCCGCGATTTGTGCTCGGTGTCACACGGTTTGTGGATGTTCTCTTGAGCTTTGAAGGAGATTGTAGTGGAGGGGATTGAAGATTTTTAGAAATTTGTATTTTAAGCTATTGCATAGCCTTTATCGCGGGCTTTGAGCGCGGCCACCGAATCAAGAAATTCCTAGCACCCCCCACTCCGCCTACCATGTTGCTATGGTTACCATGTAGCTCGGCATGATATTTTTTTTGTTAAAACGACTTGCTACGTACCTGTGTAAGTCTCGATCTCGCGGGATAAAAAGCCTCTCTGTTAATGTTGATTTCCAGCTATCTGCATACCAAGTTTCATCGCAATCGGTTTAGTGGCTTTTGCGTAATTGAAACACTAATATAAAAATAACATTTAAAGTTTCTAATCTTCATTTTTTATTCTTATTAGAAATTAAAATAAATAAAAAAAACAAAACGTAGGGGCATGCATAGTCATGGCAGATATAGGTTTTATGGCATAAACATATTTGCTGTAATCCAGGAAGGAAACAGTCGACTACGTTTGTATGGAGAAAGAGTAGGTAGACTGGCCTCTTAAGTTTAGCTCTACGCTCCGCTCCGCAAGACGATCCTCAAAAAACCCTACTTTTTCTTCAAGTGAAATCAAAACATTATGGAGAAAAAAAACCCCGCCAAATCGAATCCACAATACCGTCGCGATTCGCGATAAACAATGTAAACTCGATAAAGTATTCGAATACAATAGAAACTCGATACAATCGAATACACGGAACTTTGGAATAAAACATCAAAACCACAACAATACTGTCTATCTTTATTTGGAGTGAAATAGTAAGTAGGTATTTGTAAAATTGGTTACTGCATGCCAGTAGAATCGCTCTCTCTCATCCGAGCGTTGTTCCCGGTTGCATCCCTCTCGGGAGCCCTGGGTCCGCTAAACCCCAAATATTTGGGGTTGGCGCAGTAGGTAAGTCATCAATAATTTTACGGCCGGCCGCCTGCCTGATACCAACCCTTCTAGGGACCGAGCAGTTTATCCGCCACCGCGCGGGGTGAAATAGAACTTTTGGTAGTCCTCCCTAATTCCCTTAGTCGCCTTTTACGACAACCACGGGAAGAGATTGGGTAACCATATTCTATGCCGGGGCTACACTGCATGCCAGTAGAATGACTGCATGTAATAGCCGGACTGAATTATTTATAATTAACTAGCACCCCGCGGATTCACCCGCGTAAATCCCGATTTCGCGGATTTATCGGGATCAAAAGTTACTCTCCATCACTTAAACTATCCTTTTGCAAATTTTCATCCAAATAGGTCGCACCGTTTGACCGTGAAGAGGGAACAAAGAAACAAATTTAAAAGCAAAAAAAACTTTCAGATTAAGGGCCCTATTCTGAAAAACTGAAAATCTTTGTTGGGCGCATCGAAAATTGTTGATTATTTCATGACGGAATGTCGTAGAACTTTTTTTTGTGTACAGATTGTAGGCGACATTGTTTCCGATATTTTAGTGCAGTTTCCATACAAATATGTCGAAGCCTATCGACATTTTAGCCAAATCAGACATTTTTTATCTAAAATTTGGATAGGCTTTGCACCAATAGGAGGTTCTTGTCTTAAAACTACACCAAAATGTAGGAAAAAATGTCACCTACAATCTGTGTACAAAAAAAAGTTCTACGACATTCCGTCATGAAATAATCAACAATTTTCGATGAGCCCGACAGGGATTTTCAGTTTCAAGGTCGTTGGCGTATATACTCCTCTTAATAGTGTGACTAGCTGCGCTCTACGATTTCACTCGCGTAGGCGGTCGGGAAATCCCGACCCCTTGGAAATATCGGTGATAATTTAGGTATTTCTACCTCTACAAAAACTAAAATCCATTTCCTCACCTGACGTAGTTTTCCAGCGATCATTCATATGGTAATGTGTGACCAGTATTGATCGAAGGGCAACGGGTAGAAAAATGTCGAGGGTAGGCTTAGATGAAAACAAAAATAGCAGATACGGTCTATTCTAACATTGCGTATGCGAAAAATGAGCCAGAAACACCTAGGTGCATTTTCATAAAATTATTGTATTTAAAAACATTTGTCTTTAAGAATGATTCAGGCATTTATACAATGAGCAAAAGGCATTCTGATGGATTTCAAAAAGATAATCGCAGTGTGACAGCACGTGCTCACGCGGCAACGGTTCGACATACAACTGAGGCTAGTGCGTCAGCTAAACGCAGTTTAATCGTCTCATTTTCCGAGACTAGGTAACGTATCTGCTGTTTTTTGTTTTCATCTAAGAGGGTAGGTACCTACTGGGGTTTTAATTACAGGAATAGGTAGTTCGGAAAACGTGTTATGTGGATTACGATTCTTTTTGACAGGTTTGGATTGATTTTTTAGGGTTCCGTAGCTGAAGGTGAAAAACGAGACTTTTCACGTAGACCGTACCTTCGGTTCGTTTCGATACGACAACGATACGATAATACGATGGTTCTACTGTCACCCTACTATTAGAATGTGACCGTAGAATCATCATAGGTATTACCGTATCGATGTCGTATCGAAGCGAACCGCAGTAACCCTCCAGGCTGTATTGAGATACAGTCTGGTGATAGACAGACATACAGTATGAATAGTAATAGGCTAGACCAATGAAATTTTCACAGTAGATGTATTTTTGTTTCCGCTCTAGTAACTAATTACATAGTAAAACAAAATAAAATAAATATTTAAAGGGGCTCCCATTCAACAAACGTGTTTTTCGGGATAATTTTAACTTGATAGTTTTTTTTTAATTCACTTTATACTCTATTTCAGAAACTTAGATCAAAAATGTAAACGTAGGTACTGTCAATTTAAAGGCAAAGGTAAATAAAGAGCTATCACTGTCAAATTAATTTATGAGATTTTTGTTTATATTTTGATTTAAGTTTCTGAAATATGGTATAGGTAATATTCAGACAAGAAAGCGCTCTACCTTGACCTACAATATTCGTAATAAACTAATAAAAACTCCATCACAAACGTCATAACTCCACATCCATCGCTACGCCTTGATATTCAATTATCCATTTAGACCAATATTCAAGCCTGTGGCGCTCTGGCCATCTCGAAATTGCCAGCGTTCTAGTTTTCCCACCGTTCGAATTTACACCTTAGACTTAAAAGTTAGAGTTGATAATGCAATGTTAAATTTAAACTTTGAGGTCGCAATCCTTTGATTGGATATCCAAACCTTGCTTACCAATTACTTAGAGTAAGTGATTGTCTTACGCAGCGTCCTACGTGGACGATTAGATGCGAATGCGATTGCGAAGCGATCCGATCCGGTGCGGTGCGGAAACAAGGAACAGTCGAGAATCGCGCCGCATCGCGCCGCATCGCACTTTCCGTGCATTTGGTCACGTAGGACACTTCAATAGCTATCGACTGTTCGTTGTTTCCGCACCGCACCGGATCGGATCGCTTCGCAATCGCGTTCGCATCCAATCGTCCACGTAGTACGCTGCGTTACAGTCGATGCAAATTTTGGGGCCTGGTTTTAATAGTATCTATTGGTTGTCGTTTGCTTTCTTCTTATAGCAATTCTCCCTTAAATCGTTTTTTTTTTCGAGAGATTCTCAAAAAAAAACGATTTAAAATTAAAATTCCCATTAATTCGGAGAATTGTTTTTCGTTGCTTATTCACGAGCCCAAATCACGTAGTACCTACTATTATTATTTAGGTACAAAAACTTTCCTCTCAAAAAAAAGTTAATTGCTAAGAAAAACTGCAATTTGAAAGTAAATATGTGGTAAAAATATATCTTAAACGCCACTTGACTTCACAAAAACTTTATAGTTACCTGAGTGATTGGTACAGTCAGCGTAAAAAAAAATAACTTAATATTAATACATTGAAAATGGGCATGATATTAATTTTATAAAATTCTCGCGGAACCCTAAGAAGATCGGCGTTTTTCCTTAGGGATTTTACCTGGGGGTTAGAGGTACCTTAATTTTATTTTATGTGCCATCGCAAATTATGAGACATGGATTATTCAATTGATTTATGCGAATTATAGCCATGGTGTTAGTATTTTCGTCCTACTCTTGATAAGTTAAAAGATATTGGATGTTAAAGTTTCACATTGGGAGTGTTCACACAAAACACCACAAGATGTCGTTACTTGTCTTGAATATCTATAAATCTGAATTGGTATACCACTAGGGCAGTTAGTCAAGTCATCTTTCAGTCAATAAGTCTTATTAGTTAAAAATAATTATTTTCTTTATAAATTCTGGACCGATACGTGGAATTCTGTAGCTATTTATTGGTTTTACAAATTCAGATTTATGGATATTCGAGACAAGTAACGACATCTGGTGGTGTTTTGTGTGAAAATTCCCAGATATGAAACTTTAACATTCAACATCTTTTAACTTATCAAGAGTAGGACGAAGATACTTACACCATGACTTTAAGTTTATGTAATCAATCGAATAATAATTATTTCATAACTTGCGATTGAAATAAGTTCGTGTAACAAATTGTTTGAAGTGCCGAATATGATATCTGTGGAACATAGCTGGTCCATTTTGAACGGTCTTCTTATTACACATAACAGATGAGCATTTGACAACTATTTCACATGATGGTAAGTGATGACATGGTCTTAGATGTAACAAGTTGATCTAAAAGAAAAGAAACGGCAGTAGATTCGAGTCGTATTCCATAGTGGCTGCACTGGTCTACGTATCGGTAGACGAAGGAGTCCGCTTGGCGCTACGTCTTAGACCAGTGGGTGGGAACTATGCCGCGGCTTGCTTTTCCAAAGGTAGGCTTAGGCCTAGGCTCCATAGACCTGTGCTGTGATACGTTAACATAGAACATATCAACGATTTGTTTTGCGAACGTTACCAACATTAAAAAATAGTTAAACTAAATGAAAAATGATCAAGGAAACCTAAAAATGATTTTTAAATACCTATTCGACGATACCCCACTCGACATAGTCAGTCAATTTTTATTTTTTTATTTTTTACAAAATGACGGCTGGTGATCGCCATTTTGAATTTTGATAACTGTCATGTCTTTAGTGACACTCCCAGGATTAAAACGAATCGATTGACGTGCGAATCATCAAAAAATTGGTCCATCCGTTTGGCCTCTGGAGCGCCACATAGGAACAAACATACAAACATACATACATAGACTGATAAACACATAACCCTTCTTTGCGTCGCGCAGTCGGGTAAAAAGGTCTCAACTTGGTACTCGATGAGGTAGGTTTGACCCCTCGATTGCTCCCCTAAAAACGGGCTGACTGAAGACGGGTCCAGGCTGAATTGCGGCTGACCGAGTTTTTAGGCATAACTTTTAGTGTTCTTTCCACCATATTAATCCCCACTTAGTATTTGATGAGGTAGAGTTGCCAACGATCGGCTCCCAATCTAATATGAACATATCAACGACTTGTTTTGCGAAAGTTACCAACATTGAAAAGGTCAGCATTTAAGTGAAAACCCGGTAAAATGGACGTCAGTTACACAAATACTGAGTTGAGTGGCTTCTTACAAATAAAAATGAATTGTGCGCTCAGTTTGTTTAGTGATGAGAGAAGTTAACTCTAGATGCGGTAACAAATGGTAAATAATAAGTTTACATTTGAAAAATTACTTAAACATAAACTTACTTACTTATAAAACAGATGAACAGGTGACTAAGAACATATGCGAAGACATGTTAATGGAATTTAGCTTTTAAATCTAGACTTATATTTTTTTGTAGGTATTTATATCTGTTTGTCTTTCTAACTAAATAAAATAAAATGCAAGAAAATAAAGTTAAATAACGTTTCTTTCTGTCTATCAACATTGAAAATTCATGTCACAATAAATGACAAACGATACATAGTTTATGCAGTTGTTAATCATCGTTTATAAGTAAATTGATATTTCATTTTAAAGTGTTCACCACCCTTGTTCTAGGTATATCACTTAGGAAATACTGCTTTTTAATGAATTAATTTATTTTATGTGTGTTTTTATGTGGCACGTAGCAAGGCTAAAGGACGACAGATGGACTAGCAGGGTAACTAAATGGAAGGGCCTAAACGGCAAACGTCTCAGGGGCAGACCGCACACGCGATGGGCAGACGAAATAATCAAAATAGCTGGCCCCTGCTGGACACAAATAGCCCAAGATAGAGACAAATGGACTTCTTTAGAGGAGGCCTTCACCTTCACAAGAGGAGGGGTTCCTGCATAAGTATAAAAATTTGAAAAAACAAAGAAGCATGAACTAAAAATTATATTAAATAAATTATATCAAACTCTGTATAATTACTATGTACTTGCAAGAAATAAAAGGCTCTTTATCTTTATGTGTGTTTTATTTTGTACTGTTTTATTGATTTTGATCGAATAAAGTACCTACATGATAATTATCTACCTACTATTTAAAATAATTAAATAACGAGTTTTTTTTAATTAAACAAGTCTAATAATAAACTGACAACCACATCCAAAACTTAACCCTTCAAAACCATTAACTTCTCAAAACTTAGTTGAATCTATTGTCAAACAATTCCCAACGAGGAACTCGTTCGAAACAAACAAAATTCGTTTATAATTGAGGCTTCGATGGGTTATTATATTATATTACTGAGTACAACCGCTTAATGATTTAATAATTGAATTCACTTAAATAATGGGTAATATTGTTATTGTTAGACGAGGGGGGTTAAGGTTTTTGAACTTGTCGCTGTTTTAATGATTTATTGTTTGTATTGGGTCTTGTGTTCGGTGGTGAAGGATGTATTATGGAGGCTACTGATGGCGCGGTAGATGTCGCTGATTTCTTGTCCTCAAAAATTTGAATGCGAGAGAGCTACACGTGCCATTGACACGACGAAGAAGAAGAAGAAATGAAGACCGGCAATAACATTAAAAATACCTAATCTTAGATCTAAAATATAAACTAAGAACTGTTAATATCAAAGGGAAACGTAAATAAAGAGCTGTTACTTTCAAATAAATGTAGGAGTCTTTGGTTTACATTTTAAATCTAAAAATAAACTCTAAATAGAGTAGGTAAATTCTAATTAATTGTTTATTATAATATACCGCATACCTAAGTTCCCACGATCCAGCGGAAATATAGAGATCAAAAGTAGCCTATGTCCTTCACCATCTATCTCTATTTCAAAATTCATCAA
This sequence comes from Idaea biselata, assembly GCA_958496205.1. NCBI lineage: Eukaryota > Metazoa > Arthropoda > Insecta > Lepidoptera > Geometridae > Idaea > Idaea biselata. The sequence goes on from OY292402.1 coordinate 11,002,435, forward strand.
AAATCGGTTTAGCAGTAGGTATATGGGTAAAAAAGTGACAGACAGACAAAGTTACTTTCGCATTTAATAATATTAGTAAGATTGTCATAGTAAACATAATAAAATACAAAATTGCAAAATACTTCCCACGAGTTCGACCAAAATCCTATACATCCTGCAGTTGTGTAACCTGTACATTATGCAACCTGGACATTTTGCACTCGCTGGACATTTTGCAATTAGGACATTGTGCACCTAACAGTTAAAAACAAGGCAGTAACACGGTAAGGCACAAGTTCAACCTATACATTTAGCAGTTCCGCAATCTGGACATTTTGCACCCGCTGGACATTTTGCAATTAGGACATTGTGCACCTAACAGTAAAAAACAAGGCAGAAACACGGTAAGGCACAAGTTCAACCTATACATTTACCAGTTCCGCAATCTGGACATTTTGCACCCGCTGGACATTTTGCAATTAGGACATTGTGCACCTAACAGTAAAAAACAAGGCAGAAACACGGTAAAGCACAAGTACAACCTATACATTTAGCAGTTCCGCAATCTGGACATTTTGCAGATTGCGGAACTGCTGAACATTTTGCGACTTGGATATTGTGCATCTAAACATTAAAAACAAGGCAGTACCACGGTAAGGCACAATACACAGGGTGTTTTTAAACAAGCTAGTAATACAGTGAAACATGAACTGGCACTAAACGTCATCAACAACCAATAAAATACGTTATTGAAGGTCTTTCGGGTTCGAAGAGGCGTAAAGCGTCCGTGTAGTGTTGGATAAAACGGTCCATTTTACCGTCCTCTCATTGAAAAGAATCGAAATAAAACTCATTTCGTAATTCGTTTTATTGCTCAAGGCAGTTTTTAACTAGAAAATATATGATTTATTTAAAGAAAGCTTTTTCAAAATTAAAAAAAATTAAAACTGATCCCCGTATTTATGCAAATAAAATCAGCACTAAAGTAATTTCAGCAGAAACTTTTAGTTTTTATTTATCAGCAGTAAATAACACTTTTTTGGTCAGCGACTTTTCGTATTTGATCTGCAAATAAATTTAGTATTACACTTTCTACAGGAACCTTTTTGTTTTTTGTCAGCAGTAAAAAATACTTTTTGCTGAGCGAATACACTAAGCAATATTGTTATTTGTTACTTCGAGGTAAGCACGTATTTATTAATTTTAATGATTTATAACTTTAATTTTTTTTTTTAAATATTAAATAAAAAACTTGAAACTCTTAGTTCATTACTTCACAAAGTTTAAGAATAAAAATCAGAAAGGACCCTTTTCAGATTATTTCAATATTGTTATACTATTTTAACATAGTCGTAACGTCAAGTTGGTCGAGGTGAGAAAGAAAATTAAAAAGTACAAATCAGGCAATTAAATACCCAAGTTAATAATAGGTATATAAAAATAGTGTAAAAAATTACGTAAAGTAAAAGTATAGTCCTTTTCTTCGCTCATCACATCCCTATTCAAACACATTTAGCGAGACGCGTGCTAATAAAACCTCTGTAGGTACGAGTTTTGTTCGCAATTACGCACCTACGTTTATGAGACATCCTGTAGGTACTGTAGGTGTAGTAATAATATTGGGAAGATAAAAATGATGAACTCTTTTAGACGACTTAGTAAGAAACTTGAGTCATGGCACCGAGACGACTCAGTAAGAAACCTCCTAACGGCCTGAGTCATAGCGCGGGAGCGATCTCAGTAAGAAATCATCCACCGGCTTGAGTCATAGCGCCGAGACGACTCAATAAGAAACCTCCCACCGGCCTGAATCATAGCGCCGAGACGACTCAGTAAGAAGCCTCCCATCGGCCTGAGTCATCGCGCCGAGACGACTCAGTAAGAAACCTCCCACCGGCCTGAGTCATAGCGCCGAGACGACTCAGTAAGAAACCTCCCAACGGTCTAAGTTATAGCACCGAGACGACTCAGTAAGAAGCCTCCCACCGGCCTGAGTCATAGCGCCGAGACGATCTCAGTAAGAAACCTCCTAACGACCTGAGTCATAGCGCCGAGACGATCTCAGTAAGAAACCTCCTAACGGCATGAGTCATAGCGCCGAGACCGCTCAGTAAGAAATCTCCTAATGGCCTGAGTCATAGCGCCGAGACGATCTCAGTAAGAAACCTCCTAACGGCATGAGTCATAGCGCCGAGACGATTCAATGAGAAATCTCCCACCGGCCTGAATCATAGCACCGAGACGACTCAGTAAGAAGCGTCCCACCGGCCTAAGTCATATGCCGAGACAACTCAGTAAGAAACCTTCCACAGGCCTGAGTCATAGCGCCGAGACATATAGATAGTGAGCTATCGAACGGCAGCACTAAATCCATCGTTTCCCCAAAGTCGACTCCGTGCGCCCAAAGCTTAATGTTCATATAGTTTTGCATCTAATAGTATAAATACTAAGATTCACCTCACTATTAATCATTCGTGTGATCCTCTCCATACCGAGGTTGCCTGGAAGAGAACACTCTCAGTGATAAGGCCGCCTATTGTGCCACTATAGATTAAGATTGTTTTGTACTTTATTTTATTGTAATTTATTTTTGGTGAGAACAATAAAGCGTTCTATCTATCTATCTATCTATTCAGTACAGCACAGTCCCCAGTATCTACTCAGTTAACAAATTCACGCTAGCTCTCAACACTAAATCACACCCCGATCTAATATTCGGAAAAGTTTCAACAACCAATATTGGGTCAAAAAACAAGATATAGTACACACAAAGCGGCGCAGAAATTCAATTTTCTATGTCCCCGAGCAAAAAGGGGCCAAACATTAAACCATATTTCGGACAGAGTAGGAAGTTTGTACACTGGGGCAGATTGTACCCGGTTAATTCAGAACGTAAGGCTTTAGAGGAAAGAATAACCATTATATAAGAATAACAGGTCCTTTTCTATAAAAAACGTAATCGACTGTTTCCTCCCTAGTGCCTTATTCCGCTAAATGACACAAAATGACATTAAGTATACTATTATGGTGACATTAGGTAGGTACCATCACGGAATAAATAACAATAGAGGAAGGGGCATGTGGGCGTGGCGCGTGTGCCATACATCAGTACACATGTACTGACCTCACCTCACTTGCTTACACAAATTACACATTGTGACATTGACACATTGCTATGCACTTTCTACTATGGGGTGCCACACGCAAAGCTGTAAGTAGATGGCGCTGGCATCAGATGATCTTTTTTTTTTCGATGATGGTCCTCCACCAATGGAAACGCCGAGTTTTTTTTATATTCTTTCGGTCTCAGACCGATATGGCCAATTTGGCGCCGAGAGTTGTAAAAAAAGAAAAAAAAAACTTTGGCACAAAGAAAATCTGAAACTTATAAGAAACTCTTTGGTAAGAGAAGGCAGACTGGTATATTTGACAGACAGGGCGGCCATTTTGAATTCCACGACCTACTCGATTCGATTTGTTTATATTCTTTCGGTCTCAGACCGATATGGTCAATTTGGCGCCGAGAGTTGTAAAAAAAGAAAAAAAAACTTTGGCACAAAGAAAATCTGAAACTTATAAGAAACTCTTTGGTAAGAGAAGGCAGACTGGTATAATATTTGACAGACAGGGCGGCCATTTTGAATTCCACGACCTACTCGATTCCCTTGTAGTTTTTGAAACACGTTTGTTGTATGGGAGCCCCTCTTAAATATTTGTTTTATTTTGTTTTTAGTATTTGTTGTTGTAGCGGCAACCGAAATACATCTTCTGTGAAAATTTCAACTGTCTAGCTATTACGGTTCATGAGATACAGCCTGGTGACAGACGGACGGACGGACGGACAGACAGACAGACAGACAGACAGACAGACAGACAGACAGACAGACAGACAGCGAAGTCTCAGTAATAGGGTCCCGTTTTTACCCTTTGGGTACGGAACCCTAAAAACACCTGTGTGACAGTTCTTAATTCAAACCTAAGATTAGTCACAAACGCCCTCTGCCGGGATAAAAAGTTAGTGTTCCTCCTCATTGTTATCTATTCCGTGATTACCATTATATCGAGACAGTGACAAATTTGATAGTCTACTAAAACTTCAATGGTATCGTAATATGGTGTCTTAGTGGAATCGCAATAATTTATTAATAATTTATTGTCACGATAATTTATTCCCATGTGCACTATTGTGCACCTATCTAAATCCATCCTGTCATTAGAGTTTTGACAACTATCGAGACTCCGTGGAAACACGATTGTAGAGCAGACTACCCAAGGCATGGTCAAAGCATCCAATAACTAGAAAATATTCTTAGGGCGGCTTGCATAACGATCCTTAATCGTATTTAGGCAACTACTAAATGCATTTAAGCCACTAATTGCGTTTTGCATCTTGCACAACAAAAATTAAGCTCGTAAACATGTTTAGCTAACTGTCAAAATTAAACACGCAAAAATAGCTGTTTAGTGACCTTAAATGAGTTTAGCGCCATTTTGGATTGCCAGATGTTTCTGAATTACTTTGTTTTGTGGGACAGGTAAGGTGATTCCGTTGTGATTTAGTTTGAAAGAATTTACTTATATTATGGAAATGGATTTATTGGATTTTTTCGATGACGATGATGAAGACATTATTATGTATTTAAACCGCCCTATGGTACCAAGACAGCTTTTCCCGAGGTCAGCTTTGTTTGAAAGTCTTTCAGATCAAAAATTCTTGAGACGCTTTCGATTAACAAAAGCTTCCACGATGATTTTGCTACAGCAAATCGAATTTTTACTACACGAAAACAAACAAAATAATCACCAAGCTTGTTTGGTAGCGAAATAGAGGGAAAATATTCTGCCGGTTGACATAACCTTTCTGACACTGACAACATGAATAATACTCCGTTTTACGCAAGTTTTACGTAAAGTGGTCAACTGATGAACTGACGCGAGACTGACGCTCGCGCGTCGAACGGAATGCATCCGGCCGTTTAGCGGTTGCACTAAACAAGATTAGCTAAACAGCGTCGAAACGTCTTTCGTGCAAGACAGCTAAAATTCCGTTTAGGTTAAACAAGATTAGTCGGTTAAACTTATTTAACTAAATACAAATTAAAATCGTTTAAGCAAATCGTTATGCAAGCCGCCCTTAGAGGCTTATGGAATTTTTTGTCACATGATGGGCAGAGCTCATTTTCATTTTCTTCCTCCTTGACTATTTGTCGCAAATGTAGGTACAGTACCAAGGTATACTGCGACAAAGCTTTAAATAATAAATCCATACAATTCATAGAGGCAAATTTATTGGAAACCACCGAATGGTCGGGTGCAACGAAACATGCATTTGATTGGGATATTACAACCGTTTTGTGAACTCAATTTTCATTCGAATGTTTGGAAATATAGAAATGCCGTGTTTACGGTTCGGTGAACACATAGACACGTGTATTTGGTTTACCAGTTATTTTTTATTAAAAAGCGGTCAAGTCGAGTCAAACTCGCGTGCCGAGGGTTCCGTAACTTACTCATTATGCCGCCGTAATAAAATACAATGAACACTGGACCAACCAATACGTGAACGCAAAGCGAACGTTTAAATTTATTTTACCACTGGTGCCAGTCAACCACTATATCACTAGATGGCGCCAGTGGTAAAAATACATAGCGGTAGGTATTGTTCCGTCTATATATTATAAATCACGTTGGAACCTACCTTAAAAAATGTTTTTAATATTTGTTGTTATAGCGGCTACATAAATACATCATGAATACATCGTGAAAATTTGAACTGTCTAGCTAACACGGTTTATGACGCTACAGACAGCGTGACAGGCAGACGGACAGTGGAGTTTAGAGTTTTTATAAGGGTCATGTTTTTACTCTTTGAGTACGCAACCCTGAAAACTGTTGTATTGTTTTACGTTTCTACGTGTTTTTACTGGACTAGATAGATACGTACGGATACGTGTCTATAGAAGAGCAATCACTCGGGGAGAGACGGCTGTGGTTTTTCACCAACAACTTTTGAACAAGGAACTTTTGGAGTTCCGTTACGTAGACTGACGCAGTCGGAACTCTCGGAACTCGTGCCACCTAATGTTTGTCAAAACCCCGTTTTACGGCTAATGTAAGATTACCTATGAATTCGTAATTCTTCTTCTTTCCCCACCACAATACGGTGGGGTCTCACCGTTCCCAGAAAGTTGGCAATGTTCCCACTCTGGATGGCCCAACTGACCCTTTGGGGTTCGTTCACACAGACCGGCTCGGAGAGGAGAGCAGATTTTTTATCACGTTTAAAAAAGAGTTTTGAATTATTGTAATAAGGTTTTTTTTAACTCACCATGAACATAATATCTCAATGGGCCTCACCCATTTATCATTGTGTATCTACGTGTTTAAGTACAAAGTAGTATAATAGTGTATTCGATTTATTATAATAGTGTATTCGATTTATCTGTTGTCTAGTGCCCATAGATAGGTATAAGCCTGATGCTTATTTTGGGGCTAGATTGCGATGTGTCGTCAGCCAATATTTCTTTCATCCTTTTTTCTTATTAATTTTTAATTTAATTTTTGAAAGAAATGAAAAGAAAATCAACTTTAATTCAACTACTATAACTGTGTGTCTCACCTGGTGTTAGAGTTTTCGGATCGCCTTAAGGCTTCTAACTTGAACTAACGACTTCTATCTGAAATAACAACCAGGACCAACTGCTTAACGTGCCTTCCGAAGCACGGAGGAGCTCGAGAAAATGAATTTTTGCCACACAAATTATTAGTCAAATTATAAATAGGTACGCTTAAATCGATATTTATACATCTCTCATATACGTTCCACTCCAAAAATCCTAAATATGCTGATGAAAACTGTGAAATAATTAATTTTCACCGAATCTATTACTCGGTGGTTCAAAACTGTTGTTTAAACAACGAATTGGTTTTAAATAACATGTTTGGTTGGCTTTTGTTGTTTATTTAGTGTTTATGTAGATTTAGTTTAGAATTTTAGTTAGTTTTCATTTAGTCCATTCATATTTATTATGTTTTTATAAGTTAAGGTTTGTTTCAATAATGATCCTGTTTATGAAGTAGGTACCTAAATTTATGTGACCAACTTATAATATATTTCACCTGCGTAAGTCCCGATCCCGTGGGAATATCGGGATCCAAAGTAGCCAATCTTATTTAGGGTGAATGTAGCTTTCTAATGGTGAAAATGGTAGTTTTTGAATTTATTCATAACAAACATACAGACACACATACACACACACACTCACACAAATAAATCTTTCCACTTTATAATATTAGTATCATCATCATCATCATTTCAGCTGTAAGAAGTCCACTGCTGGACATAAGCCTCCCTCATAGATTTCCAGATGCTTCGGTCATAAGTGGCCTGCATCCATCGTGAACCCGCGGCCTTAACTAAGTCGTCCGTCCATCTCGTTGGTGGACGTCCAACGCTGCGCTTTCCGATCCGCGGTCTCCATTCGAGAACTTTTCGGCCCCAACGACCATCTGCATCAATATTAGTATAGATTAGATTTATTAGGTAAATTTAAGTAATTAGCTTATGTTTACTACGTATGCCTCGCGGTTTTACCTGCCCCTGATTCCTTGAGAACCAGGACCTCAAAAGTTTATATCAACCCATTTTAAGGAGTTTTTGGCGGGAACGAGTTAAGGTAAAGTTTTCATTTATTTTAATTTCGTGTTACCTAGTCACCTAATATATCAAAATTATATTGTATAAAATTTCGGGTGCCATATTAGTCAATTTAGTTTAAGTGTACAAGTATTATAGTGAAAATGGAAACCAGTGTCAATAATATATTTTTCCCTAACTTGCCATTCTCGTAGATATCTAGTTTTTATTAAAAATAATTGTTAGCCGCCATTTTACAATGACTCCCTCGACTTGACTTAAAACTAGAACGACTTTACTGTATTTGTATCAGCAAATAGTATGCAAATAAACTTGAAACTAGGGAATCTTAAATGGCCATGATCGGTTCAAAACCGAAAAGAAAATAAATAAAATGCCCATGATAATGTACTTCCAAAGGGAAGATCTTCCACCGGGCAATTGTTTTTGCCCAGTAAGCCGCGGCCCAACGAAGTTTCGTCGAGAGTTGTATATGAGCTTATCACGGAAAGAATTTTGATAGTGCGATTCAGGATTGTGTACTAGTTACGCCATCTAGTTGGTTCTGTGGCGTCCGCCACATACCTATAATATCTTACAATCCTAATACTGGCTTGTCTCTACGTCTCGGTGCAACGTCGAGCTTATCTAACAACTCAGTTTTTTTCAAAGTCAAGGACCACCAAAAGCAGCACATTACAGATTCCTGAACCGATAGAGCACTAACACAATTCCCCCATTCAACTAATAAAAGCAACTTCGGACTACGCTTATAAATTTCACGGCACAAAGGTTGGCGGAATCTGTGTAGCCCGGGAGTTCGGGATGCTTGTGTGTAATGAACAGCAGTAGCAACGTGCGGCATTTAGTGCTAGACTGGACCACTTTTGTGTTTTCTATGTTTTCCTAATGTAGGTACAGAGCGCCATGACGTTCTTGTACCGTTTAGTCCTGTCATAGAATAGAGCTATCCCTTTTCAATAATAGAGCTTCTTCCCGTGGGTGTCGTAAAATGAGACTAAGGGACGTCACGAAGACTAGCAAATGGGCGGGTAAACTTATAATATGGACAGGGCAACGGATAAAATCTTTTGTACAGAATACACGATAGTACAAGTTTAGGCAACATAAACAAAATAAAACATCTGTAATAGGAGCAAAACACTATTCCTAACGATGGTTTTATTAATGTTTTTTTTTTATATTTTCAGGGAAATGGACTTTATATTTTCAAACACAATGTTTACAAATTAAAAAAAAAAAACGAATAAGGGTTTAACATTTAAAATAACACTTTTTACGATTCTTAACTTAACATAGATTCTTCTTCTGTTTTCGCGATGTTGTATTGAAATTAAAGACATTTTTCGGTTTGAATCGCGTGGTTTTTATTACTTTTAGCATTGTTACAACGCTCAACGTTTCGAGACCTTTCCAGGTCTCTTCTTCAGGATAGACTAAGATGTGATTTGTCATTCTAATGTATTAAAAAGTTACAGTGAGACTACCGTCTTATTATTAAAAACTATTAAAATGTTATCAAAAACGTTCCTGTCTACGCAGGTTCCAAATTGCAATGATTATTATTTACTTTATTGTTAAACTTTATTATTTAATTTTAACTCTATTACTTTTATTTACTTTATTATTATTTTACTTTATTATTTACATTTTATTTAGCCTATCATTACCAACTATGCACAAATCAAGTTTTATTAATAAAGTTTAATAATAAAATTTAACAATAAAGTAAATAATAATCATTGCAATTTGGAACCTGCATAGACAGGAACGTTTTTGATAACATTTTAATAGTTTTTAATAATAAGACGGTAGTCTCACTGTAACTTTTTAATACATTAGAATGACAAATGACATCTTAGTCTATCCTGAAGAAGAGACCTGGAAAGGTCTCGAAACGTTGAGCGTTGTAACAATGCTAAAAGTAATAAAAACCACGCGATTCAAACCGAAAAATGTCTTTAATTTCTTAACTTAAGTTAATTATGATTCATAGCTTAGACATTTTTCAGCGGACATTTAAAATCCGTTTCTATATTGCATATTTTTTTTAAAACGTACGTCATACTGTCATGGACTCATGGTCTTGTGTGGTGTTCTAACGCCCGAGGCTTCGACTCAAAGAGCTGAGATCGCGATAACCACCAACTAGACTCAACCTGGATGAGTTTATTCCAGATGAAAACAACCAGCTTTAAAGAAATATTTTATAAGGAGAAATACATTAACAAAAATCATTCCATGACAGCATACATACTAGTGCCCCTTGCTTGCCGGCAAGCACACTCACTCAGCAAAGATTTTTGATGATACATTTCTTTCTTCTTGTAAAATATTTCTAGTAGATTGCCTTTTAAGCAATAAACATAAAACAATTTAAAATATTTTAAGCCAAAATAATGGAAATCATTATATTTGTTCATCTTGTGACCACTGGGTGGTGACAAAGGAGCGTCGACTTAAACCCGCGACGGCCGAAATTAAGAAAGGACCTCCTCGTGTTCTTGCGAGTAGGGCCCCCTAGACTTCAAAAAGCAGTATTTCTTAAGTGTGGTAAACACTAAAAATAATGTTAAGCTTTACAAATTCAAAAGTACTTAGGTACGTGTTTTTTTTTTTAAATACGTACTCACGTGTTTTTTTAGTAAGTATAGGAGCTGTTTAATTGTTCAAGTAGCCCTGAAATTCTGAGTAGCGTTTCGGTATTCCGACGTGATATTATTATGTTTTACTGGTTCACTACAATATATACCCATCCAGAACACGATGACCGTCTCATATAGCCTAATGGCTTGAGGCTAAATCTTCACATGGTGTTTTAGAGTTCCAGTCAATAGAAAACCCCGTTTTAATCGTAAAAACGGTATTGCAATTCTGTTATCGATTTCACTTTACTTCTTTAAACGAGACTTCAGCTGTGTATTTGCTTGATCAGCCTCCGAACTAACAATTTGAAACTATACTTTGTCTAATTTATGAACCGACTTTTGGCAGGAGTCAAAAATATCATCCAAATAAATTTTGTATTCTTTTTTTAAATAATGTACTACTGACAAACGTTATACTTCATGGATAGGTGCCGTCTCCTAGTGAAGTGATATCAATAATGAATAACCACAGATTATAAAAAATCGCTAATATAAAAGAGGTCTGTTAATAAATAATCGAACATTATTTATTATTATTCTAAAAAACCTTAATTCGATAAATTTTGCAATATTAACAAACCAGAAATAGTTATTATTAAATTATTATTGACCGAGCGAGCGTAGCAAGCAAAGCGTCTCTTCTTCAAGACTGACGAAATTTGCTTTCAGTATGTTTGATTTATAGGTTCATGGTAGACATGTGAGTCCATGCCGGGAAGTGAGCGTGCCTTTAACAGATCCGGTACCACACAGGATATGTGGCAGGTGGCTTCTCCACCGGCCCCAGCGATGTTGTCGTTAGCTCCTCTTCCGAAGAACGAGTTGTGAGCGGCTTCATTGCTCCGGTAGCAGACTGGACAATCTGGTATTGCCATTTTGGGCAAGAGGCAGCTATCTTTTTAGAGAACGGAACTAGATTTGTTCCACGTCATTTGTTCCATTTGGGGGCACCATCAGTCTAGAACAGATCCCTGACGGTTACTCCTCGGAGTGGCCTGACGGTACAGCGGACTCCTATCTCCATACCCAAAGTGGTCATAGTTGGGGACGCTTTAGAATTATTATAAATAGGTTTTAGTGTTCGGGGTTCCGTTGTGCCGGAGCAACCTGCCTATCAGTACCCAAGGTAATTTCTAAGGAACAGCTGTTGGATTTCCAAATAAATAAATACTTATCCCGGACGGTGCTCTTGGAAGTGGCCTGAGGGTACAGCGGACCTCGCCTGCAAGTCTGAATGTTAGCCGTCAAGTGGCGACGCAATATACGCTATAACACATACTGTTAGTTCAGTTTCGACACGGGGCTGTGCCTGAGCAACGTAGGAAGCTGTTGGCAGTACATCAGCGTGCTCTGGCTACGGCACAGGAATTTGCCGAAGGATCCATGTGGTTGAGGCGGTACGAGAGCGCTCCATGACTACGACTCAGCGACTCCTCCGGTAGAGGCCGGCTCTCCTCGATGGTCCATAGGCCTATAGGTATAGGCTGCTATAGCCGAGGGCCGGCCTATGCTGACGGAGCACATCCCGGCGCTGTTCCCGTAGAGTAGAGTGACGAGAGGGGGTCGGGGTCCCAAGAAACAGAGTTAGCTAAGACAGCGGCCACTCTACCTACTTGTACCTATACTAAGGAAATATTGTTATTGTGGAACTCAATTAATTATCGATTGTAAGTTCAGAGGAGTAATAATCGTCAATTGAATACTTTTGGTTCCGCTTAAATACTAGCATCCCTTTGTTTACATGTATGGCACCTGCCAAAAGACGGTTCATAAATAAGACAAACTATAGAGGCAGATTTACTCAAAAATTGAAATTGAGTCAAACATTAAAGTAATGGAAGGTTCAAATAAAAAAATCTAATAAATATCTTTGTTGGGTAAATATTTGATGTAGAACCCTTCTACTAAGTTATATTATTACAATACTTGTGTCAGAAGATTTTACAATAAGGTTGCCTTTGCGTAACCTCAAACCGATACATCAATTAGTTTTTCAGTAACGTTGTCTTGAGCGCCAAGGCGAAATAGATGATAGAAATAGACTCTTCAATAGGATAGAGTTTAAATAGAGTTCTTAAATAGGACAGTGCAGCCACTAAGAAACTCATGACTTCAGTTTGTTAGTATATAATTTATTTTTAAACACAATAGATATATAGTATATATATATATATATATATAGATATATAATAGTTAGACCACTGTATCACGTGATTGTAAGTTATGACATTAAAATTTAGCACGCTCATCAAGAAGAAGGAAGACGGCAATGGAACAAGATTCGACCCATGTTCTTAAGTGACTGCATCGAGCTACGTATCGGAACACGCCTTAAGCCAAGTGGTAACAAGTCGCAGCCGAAGCCAAGAAACCCCTTTTTGTATATTTTAGGTTAGCGTTCTACATTATAGACGGTATCGTAACTTACCGCGAGGTGAGACACTCGTCTAAAATTTTTTATAAGAATTCGGCCTCTCTATTTACTCGAACCTTTCCATTGTAGCACAGAAAGTATATAGTTTGAAAACTTTTATTTACTTACAATGTGAGTAGGTAAGTATTTGATGGAGTTAAATCGGTTTTTGGGAATAGGTAGGTATATGAAAAACGAAGCAAATAGAAAGTTCTAAGTCAAACGTTGGCTTTGATAAAGTTTCGAATTAAATATTGATTGAGGTTTTGTATCGTATATACAGGTTGTTCCCAGAAAGGGGGTTATTCTAGAGGTCATAGGCAATTTAAACTACATTTGAGTTTAAAGTTTACGTGAAAATCAGCTGTTTTTTAAAGTTGAAATCATTGGCCTTAAGGTGTCCTTTTTTTAGTTTGGACCACTAGAATCTAAACATTAATTTTTTAATTAAGTTTTAAGTATTTACAAAAAAAAACGGCCGTTTTTTTTAGTATTTTTGATAAAAAGTTCTAATTTACAAAAGTCGTAAAACAAAACTTGTTCGCCTAAATGTTTGGAACAACCCCTTTTCGGCTTAATACCCCTTTCTGAGAGCACCTTGTATACAGGTTTAAGCCAATGCTAAAAGTAGGCATAATGTTCACGGTTTCACCCACGCAAGTTCCAATCCCATGGGATTTTTTAAAATCCCTTTCTTATCGGATGCCTACATCATTATACAGAACACAGGGTGTGTTCTATATAATTTCAGATCTCTACTATCAGCGGTTTAGGCTGTTTGTTGATACATCATTAGTCAGTCCCTTAAAACAATAGATAATAAAGATTTTATATGAAAAAATAAAGAAGTAATATAAATTTGAAATACTTTAATTATTTACTCATGGAATAACTCCAAATCTCTTCGCCTGGTAAATGAGTTCCAATACAGAATCCATGGTTTCTTCACCGCTGTTCAGTATCTGCTCTGGTGGTAGTAGAAATCCATTTGCTCCTCTATCTCGAAGCTCGTAGCAGTAGACTAGAGGAACTCTCAGATGGTCTTTAACCCAGTCGACACTGCCGCCAGTTGCTTCATCTAAAGAATGCAAGGGAAGTTTATAGAAAGTTCGCCAGTTTCTTCATCTAACGAATGTTGTAAAATGTAAGGAAAATTAGTCATAGAGATGTATTTAACCCATTGCAGTCTACACTTCACTGCAGCCAGTTGCTTCATCAAAAAGTAATGTAAAAAGGCAAGTTTGGCTCTAAATAGATACTGTAGTAATTTTAATTTCTGACTAAGACATTTTGCTTCTTTTTAAATGACATTTTTTCTTCAGGAAAATATGTCATATCGTAGAAAACTCGTGTGGTCTAGTTGGCAGACATGTTGGTGTACAGACCCAAAGACGCGAGTTCTATCCTCGCCTAGATTGAATTAGTGAAGATAAAATATTGAAATTAAAGACATTTTTCGGTTTTAATCGCGTAGTGTATATTACTTTTAGCATTGTTACAACGCTCAACGATAAAATATTCCTAGTAGGTATATTAAGTATCTGAAGAGATTTTAAAAAGTAAAAAAAAACGGGGCAAGTGCGACACTCGCGCATAAAGGGTTCCGTACCACTATCACAATTGGATACGGAACCCTAAAATGGTTTACAACAACCAATTTTTAAATTTTATAGGAAAATATGAAATATTTATCTTCGATTCTTACTCCCATCAAACGACCGAATCACTCAAAAAAAAAAAACCTTGGCACAAAGAAAATCTGAAACATAAAAGAAACTCTTTGGTAAGTGAAGGCAGACTGGTATATTTGACAGATAGGGCAGCCATTTTGAATTCCATGACCAACTCGATTTCTCCTCCTGTCCCTGTTCCGCGACTCCTTGTTATTTCTGAAACACGTTTGTTGTATGGGAGCCCCTTTTAAATAATTGTTTTATTTTGTTTTTAGTATTTGTTGTTGTAGCGGCAACCGAAATACATCTTCTGTGAAAATTTCAACCTTCTAGCTATTACGGTTCATGAGATACAGCCTGGTGACAGACGGACGGACGGACGGACGGACGGACGGACAGACAGACAGACAGACAGCGAAGTCTCAGTAATAGGGTCCCGTTTTTACCTTTAGGTACGGAACCCTAAAAAAATGACCTTGGCCTAAAATATTGATTAGCATACTCACAGATAGCTTCAGCAATATTGCCGGTCACGTACTGCGTGCCATATCTCACGGACAACGCGCCCATCGCCCTTCTACCGACGTTGATCTGGTGAAGTTAAAAATGTCATTTTTATAATTAATATTTATTTAATTTGTTATACTGCTAGGGTGTCCTGTTCATAAATGAGGCTCGGGATAAACCAGTCTAGTTTTTTAAAATCGAATAGAGATGGAGCTAGACAGCGGAGAGACAGATGGACAAGACGAGGGTTTAATGTAGTAGTAGACTACGAAACACTAAAAAGATATAACATAAATTTAAAAAGGAATTGAGACAATTTTTGATTATCCATTTCTCCTTGTAAAAATATTTCTATTAAAAATGCCTTGAGCAATATTATAAAATAAAAGATATATGCCTGTTACAAAAATAAAAAAAAACAGACAAACAGACATGACAAAACCATAAGGGTTCCGTTTTTTGCCATTTGGCTACTGAACCCTAAAAATATTCTTGTCAAGGTTTTAAAACAACCTTTCGCCAAGGTTCTGCAAGTATACCTAAATACTTACAGCGTCATGATAATTTCCAACAGGCTCCGTTGTGTTTCCAAAAGGAATAAGCAACAGCTGTCCAAAGGAATGGAAGGAGAGGTATATATCGATTTGGTCTCCGATTGACCTGATAAATGTAGACAAGCTCCTGGTTTCAGGCTCCGAGAAGGGTCCAGCACCAGCGTAGGTGCCCGAGCTTGGATTTATACTAGCGCCTTTTACTGTGGAAAAGCGTAAAAATATGAGATGAAAAGATGTTCGCGATATATTAGCTTACGTTTTTATGACAACAATTAAAAATGAACATTTCTTAAATAAATATTTGTAAAATTTTTTGTGAACACATCACACAGTCCCATGGTAAGCTACTAAGCTAGTATTATAGTTACCTTTATTTATTTTTATTTTGTAAATTAATAAATAAATGATGTTATCAGTGCTACATATAGAGACACTCAGACCAGAAACAAATATTTATTTTTAAACAATAATAAACTTCTTTTTAGCCGGAATCGAACCCGCAACTTTAATCGTCGAAGACGGGGATTCAGCCGACGCGCCACAAAGGTCGTCAAATTCATGAAGAAATAAGTTTTATGAACCAAACTATTTGATACGATCATTACTTGAAATGACCGTTTTTCCAAATTGTTATTTTTTAACTGAAATAAAAAAATACTATCAAACTTTTAATTCCCACTTTTTAAATTTACACGATTTCCGCTCATAATTATTATTAGACACGGGTCCAGATCGCGTTATAGACTTAACTTTAAACTAACTAACTTAACTTTAAATTCACGTAGGTAGGTACGTACGTCATTTACGTTAAACTTTTAATTCATCGTACATCCTAAACAAATGCACTGGTATACAAACAAAACAAATGGTGAGATCTTTAATTACATTTGCACCCAAAGGTAACATAACATCGACTGTTCCAATAAAGATAGGTAACTTTAATTATTAGAATTGCAAGGGGTGCAGTCCTCTGGCATGTTGCTTCCCCTAACATCATTCGATAGCATCACGTGATGCATATTAATGAGTTGGTACAACTTGCATTTAATTGTGCCACTGTATGTTATGAAATTTGTGTTTCGACTTTATGTAATTTAGGAATAAGTTTGCTTGAATTTCTTGTTTCATTTTAGTTTCAGTTTCTAATTTTCTTGTTCTAGTTTTGGTTTAGATTTACATACTTGTTACTAGCATGTTAATTAGTAATGAACTTGTGTATCTCTCTAGGGTTTAAGTAGTTTTTACACCCTTATTGTTTGAGACTTTTCGTTGATGTTTTTTTTAATTGTTGGTACTAGTAGATTGTCGTTGGAATATAGGTCTATTTTGATGAGTCTAGATAAACAAGTGACTTCAAATCATCACCAAGCGCCACGCATCCATCTTTCTACGTACTGCTACGAAATGGAACTCGCTCTCCGCATCGATCTTCCCTCTTAACTACAACCTTAGAGTCTTCTAGTCTAGCGTGAATAGGTTTCTTCTAGGCAACGCTTCTACGTTTCCTATCAGATTAGATGAGGTCAAATATCAGCCTATCTCAAGTAAAGAAAAATTAATACTTACATAACCAATTATTGTTCCAATTTCTATTTAGGTCAATTCCAAAGGTATTTCCAACAGGTCGTCTATTTTTACGCCACATTCTATTCTAGAATTTAAACCAATGGTTCATTAACTTGTTGACTAGTAAGGTGCTCTCTTACCGGAATCATTTTCGTGTAATGTTGCGTTACAGATTTGAGCACTAGTGAAGAAGAAAAACCGAGCATTACTTGCGTACATTGTAATGATACAATGTGTAATATCTTGATACAACTTGTAACAGCAATGCCCTTCATTTGTAATTAAATGTTACATTACAAGAGATGATCCTGGTTACACGAGAGTACCTTTATAAATTGTATATCAATATGATAAGTGGTAAATCTACGTATTATGATTTTCAAATTGAAAAGATGCTTTCTCATACAATCCTCCTAGTGCGATTTACTGTAAGACGTCCACTCAGTTCTACATAACAGTAACTGTACTCCGCAGAATTATTAGTCCTAATTATGCACGCTTAGTACACGATTTACTATCCCATTTAGATTGTAATTAATTTATTAACAATTTTCGGTTACCTCGTCATGAGCCCAAACATATCCATCAGGATTGGTAACCGGGAAGATGTACCAATCATATTCTCTCGCTGCGTCTCTGATTTCTTCATTATCACTAGTCAACAGTTCATTTGTTAGAAAGGAAACGACTGCAGGAGAAATAAACTCCCTTGAATGGATACCACCTTCAAGGAATATAGCTCGATTTCCTTCTCCGTGCGATATTTTGATTCCTCTTATTTCACGACCTTCAAATGTATTTCCACCTAGTAGTGGAGTAACAACATCGGGATATGCAGCAGCAAGATCGTTTAGCCAAGCATTGATTTGATCGTTTGTATAGTAACCATCCCAAGTCATACTTCTAATGCTTCCACGATTATAGGTGTTAATTTTTTCTTTATCTATTGATCTGTAATTTCAGATAAATAATTTACTTAACAGAATGTAATCACAAGATTAATTTCGTCTGGATGATTATAATTATCTTTTGGAGGATTTTACCGATGATGTAGGATTATAGCTACTTATCTCCTTTGATATGTCAAGGCAAATTGGCAATTATTTCAAAAGTTTGTTAAATTAGCTGCGCCCCACGGTTTAGCCCGCGTAATGAATATCGGGATTCTTTTTTAAACTTCTATCAATTTTTATAAATAAAAAACTTTAAAAACGAATCAGTAGTTTAGACGTGAAAACGTATTGGACAGACAGAGTTACTTTTACATTTATTGGTAAGGATGTTTGAGTATATTTAAGGTACATACCTTCATTTAGGTACACACTAACATCATTTACCTACATTATTTAGCTGTGATCTACTTAAATATCTGTCTACTTATTAAATTGGACAATAAAATAGTAACAATAATAAAAAAATACTTACTCTTGAATATTAGACATAGTAATTTCAAAAGCTACATTTTTCCCTTTGAGTAAACTTTCCAAATCACCTTTATTTTCAGGACTGGATAATATATTCACAAATTCATAGGCCACAGTTGGTTCCTTCCAAAAATCAAATCTTATATCACCCTGAAGATCCCGCAGTACTTGAACTTGATCCAGATTTTTTGGTACAATTTTATAAAGCGTGTAATTATCAAATCTAAACTTTGCCGTTACAAACGGTAATATAAATAAAAACAAATACCTATACATTTTGAGACGTGTTATCAAAAACACCAACGTCTAATAATTAAGAACTAATAAGCAATAAAATGATATTTAAATGTAATAAACTGTTTATGATGATTATTTAGATTATTCGTAAGTTTTTAGATTAGATACAGGATACAATATCTAGTTCTTACAAAGTTTAGTTTAATTTAAGCCCCAATGATAATCACGCATCTATAAATCCTTCAAATGCATTTAAGTTATTTGCAATATCTTTATAATATTGTACAGTTTGTTGTTTTTATTTCCAATTAGGTATATGTTATAATATTTTCGTTCTTATCGTTATAGGTAATATTATTTGGCGACCTCTACGACAAGTGAATACCCGGCAGTAACATTGAAAATTGGAATTCGAGTTCCGCCGTGAAACAAATACGTACTATATTCATTAATTCATTCAGATTTTCGGTTCAGAAAAGACTTTGTATAGATACCTACATAATTTAATCGTTTAGGTTTCGAACCCTGGGTGCTTCAGTATTTACTTGAACAGTCAGAACGCGTTTAAAAAAAAACATTGTCTAAAAGATATGTAGGTATACAACAAATCAATATGCTTTGTATGTAACTAACAGCCAAATACAGAAACGCCACTTAAAATTTGAGGGGTATTCAAATAATTAGCATAGGAAATTTTGAGTTTGAGAGCTGTTTATTTGTTGTTGTTACTCTAATTTTGTGTAGCGTTGCTGCATTCGCCCAGTAACGGCATAATGTGCATTATCCTGCTTTGTTTTTGAAGAAAAACTTATAGTTATTCCGGTCTCGGCAGGATTCGTACCTGTTACTACTGGAGTTTCCTTTCAGTGTGGGTAAACATTTTGCTATAATAATTTAATGTGCAACTTCTTCTTAGACATCAGAATCTTGGGTAGTTCATGGTAGTATTGAAATTTCCTGAATAGGTTTAAATTCAGAGGTTTTTAACAAAAAATAGATGACTGCTGGAGTTTATTTCATAATGGTACAAGTGTGTAATGTTGGTAATAATTAGATCTAAGCCAAAGGCGAGAGTCATAAGAGAACCGAGAACGGTAATCACACTTGGTAATACGGTAATACTCACTTGAGCAATTAACATTTTTCAACATACTTGTGAAGAAAAATAATAAAAATACAGTCTTATATTAGTTTATCTTTTTATTATTAGCCTATTATATTTGTCTATTTTGAAAAGTTTATTTAGAGAAACAATTTTGCAATTAGTATCTAAATGTACAGCGGTTCAAATAAAATATTTTACTACATTATCGCACTAGTGCGTAATGGTCATCAAAATGTCACAGTTTGGCAACAAACAACATTATATACCTAAGTAACTAAGTCCGGCCTAATTAGAATCACTTTTTAAGCAAGTCTGGTAAAAAAATGTTTTATTTATGTATTTCCTACCACAAAACAAGTCCAAAACTCAGAACTGCAATAAGCAATGAAATATTCTGACTGAATGTTGCTGACCCACTGTAGATAACATTAAACCTTCTTGCTTGATGGATAAGTTCTATTATTCCATCAACAGTTTCTTCACCACTTGGTAGAATCTGGTCTGGTGGTAGTAGAAATCCATATGTCCCTCTATCACGTAGTTCAACACAATATACTATAGGTACGTGTACATGTTCTTTTACCCATTCGTCGCTGCCTCCAGTAGCAAGAGCTGTAACAAAACAATTATTAAAATCTTTAATATCTTTGTAAGAGAGATCGGTCGACGGCTTAGGGATCGGGGCTTGGACTGCCACTCAGGTTCTTTTCTGGTGCAGAAGATGGCCGTTGCTATCTAACGAGGAAATGCTGCGTGCGTGAGGGGTCCTTTGCGCCGGGAACGAATTCGGGTGTTCGACCTGTTCGATTGTGGTTAGTTTGTAGTTTATTGTAGTTTTAAGTTTAATTGTAATTTGGATTTAATTTTTGTATCCCTATTATATAATCAATGTATGTTTTATTAAATGAATACAAATATAACTAGGTATATATGTTAACATCTTATCTATTAGTATCTATACCTATATTATCTCTACAAAAATATATCTATTCGTTTCAATTGTTCGTCACGGTCAAAAAGAATAATCAGTTTGAATACGAAATTCAATAGTAGTACATTTCAGTAGGCATTTCAATGAAACTACAATTATTGCATTATTATCAAGTACTTGGACCAGTAGTAAGTAACTTATTGATTAAAAAATATTGATTATCTTATCATTATGAATTATTTTGTAGTTTTATATTTTTCTTATCTAAGTTAATATTGGAAGTGTCGTAAGACGTCCGGAATTCAAGGACTACTTTTTGTAACCTAAAAAACAAGTTGCTAGATGAGCATAAAGCTAATGATTGTACTCAAACGCTTATGCGTATAAAATATTGCGAGCAGCTTAGGTTTAATTTTAAATAGTTTAATAATATACTTACAAAGAACTTCAGCAATATTGCCAACAACGTATGGTGTTCCATATTTAACAGAGAGCCCTCCGGCTGCTCGTCTTCCAACACTCAACTGAAAAAAAAACATAGGTATTTATTATTAACTTAAGGGCGTTTATTCCATTCTCTTTCTCCATACAAACGTAGTTTACGTTTTTCTCCCTGGATAAAGACATTAGAGCAAATATGTTTATGCCAGTAAACTTATATTTGGCATGACTATTCATCTTCCGAATTATTTTTTTCATTTTTCATTTATTTTATTTTTTATTATTATTTTAATTAGAAAAAAAAAGGTTCGTACATTGACAAGACATGACAGATATAGGTTTTATGGCATAAACATATTTGCTCTAATGTCTTTATCCAGGGAGGAAAACGTAAACTACGTTTGTATGGAGAAAGAGAATGGAATGAACCCTCTTAATAATTATTTTTACTAACAAAATCTACTAAGTAACTACGTTTAGGAGTGTCATATTCCTTAAACTCGATTGCATAGGAATTAGACTTCTCAAAATTGTATGTCGAATACCGTTTACCCACATTTACGTAATGATTTTTTTATTATTTTAGCTTAGTTGGAGTTCTTGCGGTGGCGAAGCGATCTAACGCAACAGTTTGGATTACCAGTAGTCGCTGATTCGGATCCTACCGAAAACAAATTTTGGCCAGCATTTTTTCAAAAACAATGGTTCTAGGGTCAGCAGTTTGTGCTACTGAGTTATATATGAATACAACACAGTATTCATATATGTATAACTCAGTGAGTCAATCAGGACTTACTATCTGTTCAGGATCGTACATAAATGTATGTGTCTAAATTATGTTTTAAATGCTCACCGACTCATGGTAATTAGCCAAAGGCTCTGTGGTATTACCAAACGGTATCAGAAACATCTGTCCAAAGGAATGAACAGACAAGTAGATGTCAATCTCATCTCCAATAGATCTGATATATTGGGATAAGGTTCTGGTTTCGATTTCAGAAAAAGGTCCAGGACCGGCGTATACATCAGATTGAGGATTTGTACTGGCTCCAACAACTGTAAAAAAGGTAAAGAAGTAGTATTAAGGTTTTATATTATATGAGCGTCTGACAACTATCTCTTCTGATGATAAGTTATGTTATGGTTTAAAATGTAACACGTAGAAGTCATGTAGAAGAAGGAAGACGGACTTGATCGAAAAGACTTTCTAACATTTTCCGTGCGCTTGATATTAGCAGTAATACTTGTGTCTGTAGCCAAAACTTTAAAAATTCTTTGTATGTTTGTGATTTTGACTACATATATCTATATTTGTTCAGTTATAGTTTCAAATCTAATAAGTACAACAAAAAACACTTACGTAACCAATTGCTGTCCCAATTTCTGTTCAAATCAACTCCAAAGAAAGGACCAATAGGACGCCTGTTTTTACGCCACATTCTTACCTAAAACCAGATGTACAAAATATAAAAATATATCAGACTAGCAGATTCTTGCGGTTTCACCCGCGTAAGTCCCGATCCCGTGAGAATATTGGGATCAAAAGTAGCTATGTTACTCAGGGTGAATGTAGCATTCTAATGGTGAAAGAATTTTTGAAATCGGTCCAGTAGTTTCGGAGATTACCCCCAATATACATACATACATACATGTTACCAACGTAACCTCTTTATAATATTAGTATAGATTATACTTTCTAGGACTTAAAAAATCTGTTACTAAACCTACCCCTCCTTCAAAACTATGGACGTAACCATCAGGATTGGTAACAGGGAAGATGTGCCAGTCATATTGTCTTGCAGCATTCCTGATCAGCTCATCCTCACTAGTTAATAAAGTAAATGCTATGTAAGAACACACGGCTGGCGATATCCATTCTCTTGCATGTATACCTCCTGTGAAAATAAAATAACACAAATTAGATAGGTACCTACTGAATAATTATAAATATTGAACATGTAGATGCCAAAGGCTAGATATACCGTCCTCAAGGGCTAGATATTAAGTGGTGTCTTAGGCATGGCACGTTCGACTCTTTCAGTCATCGGAATCGCACCAAAAAGAAAGTCATGTCTAAGTCAAATAGTATCCCACAAATGTCGCAGAAATATACCTTCAATGAATATGACCCTTCTGCCACTGCCATGAGAGATTTTTAATCCTTTTAATTGACGTCCTTCGTAGGATTCTCCTCCTATTATGACCGAAGCTTCGGAGAAAGCTGCAGCTAAATCGTCAATCCAGGAATAGATCTGATCTGTGGGGTAGTACTGAGTCCAAATCATACTTTCTACATTTCCACGTGCGTAAGTGCCTTTTCGTTCTTTGTCTATAGCTCTGAAAATTATAAGCGAGTTGGTAGTTAATAAAGTATCGATGATTTTTTAAATGCGCGATCAGCCAGGATTTGAAACCATGATTTTCGGAATGAAAGTCGGGGTATCTACTACTAAACTGACACAGTTCTACTTGTGTATAATATACAAACAATGTAATACGACGACCTCTGTGGCGCGTCGTGCGAGAGCGCGACTGCAATGCAGGAGGTTGCGGGTTCGATTCCCGCCGGGTGCAAGTATTTATGCTTAAAAAATAAATATTTGTGTCTGGTCTGGGTGTCCTTCTATGTATAATATGTATGTATTTACAAAAGAAAAATAAATATAAGTATTATATCCGTTGTCTAGTCACCGTAACACAAGCTTAGTCGCTTACCACGGGGCTAGATGGCGCTGTGTGTTGTTCGCAGAATTTATTTATTTTTTTTATTTTTTTTAATATAATATAATATAATAGCAATGAAGGCTTGCACGTTTGTCATGCAAGCAAGTCCTTGAAGTTGTAGTTAGTTTAATTCAGTAGTTAAGAGGACAGTCTCCATTCTCTTTCTCCATATAAACGTAGTCGACGTTTTCCTCCCTGGATAAATTAGAGCATTAGAGCAAATATATTTATGTCATAAAACCTATATCTGTCATGACTATGCATCTACCTTTTAATTTTTTTTATTTTTAATTTCTATTCTAATTAGAAAAAGAAAAAATCAAAAGGTAGATGCATAGGTAGTCATGACAGATATACCTAAGTTTTATGGCATAAACATATTTGCTCTAATGTCTTTATCCAGGGAGGAAAACGTCGACTACGTTTGTATGGAGAAAGAGAATGGAGACTGTCCTCTTAAGTTAGTATGTAGAGCAACATTATTTTCTCTGTTTGTACAAGTCTTAAAAAATTCAATTTAATAAAATCTTGAATAAAATCAAACAGTAGGT
Organism: Idaea biselata; assembly: GCA_958496205.1. Taxonomy (NCBI): domain Eukaryota; kingdom Metazoa; phylum Arthropoda; class Insecta; order Lepidoptera; family Geometridae; genus Idaea; species Idaea biselata. Next base: position 11,026,845 of record OY292402.1, read on the forward strand.
ACATTTTCAATACAAATACTTTTGAATAATCATCTTTATTTCAAATGCAAACTTTTCTAGATTTTAGACAGAATACCTAATTCGAGTCTGGGTTCAAAGAAAAATAAATACTTACTCTTGTATATTTGACATTGTAATTTCAAATTTAATTTCGTTTCCATTCAGTAAGCTTTCTAATTCACTTTTGAATTCTGGTTTTGATAAAATGCTCACGAATTCTGAAGATATTCTTGGTTCACTCCAAAAGTCGAAACGTATGTCGTTCTGTAATTCTTGCAGCCATTTTATTTGTTCCACATTATTTGGTAAAATTCTATATAAAGTATGGTTATCGTATCTAAGGGCACTTACTAATGGCAATAGAAAAATTAAAATAAATTTCAACATTATTCAATATTTTTTCTATACTCTTTAGTTAGGTACCTAGTTAAAAAAAATTTTGTGCCAATGTGCGACTTTTAATAGGTGCAAAACTGAACTGATTTGAAGTTCCGACAATTTATTGATTTTGGACAAATATTATGATTGATCGATCAGCTTAGTAAATGTAGCATCATTATTTATTTAATATGTCATAAGCGAGTACATTTCAAGGCGATACTTAGGTACGCGATAAAACTGCGCAGGCAACAAGAAATATGAGCTGAATTAAAAAAAGAAAGAAAATACGTTTATTCAGACAGACACACCACTTACGTAAACAAAATTAGTTTAAACCAATAAATTAACAATAGAAGGCCAAACAACAAAAAAAACAATTTTTATTAATTGTCTTCTTGTGTTGTTCATTAGACATATTTAGTTTAGCCTTTAACTTGATATAAAATTTCTTGGTTTTAAACTTTGAATGATACTAATAACTTGGCTCTTTACTTATAATCGATGTTTAACAGATGACTAAGTGATGTAATGTTTGTCTCTGTTTATCAACTTTGAGTCGTCAAATGACAGTAAAAGAAAAACGATATATAGTTTTTGCCGCTGTTTATAATCGTTTATAATTATAAGTAAGGGGGTTAAACAGTGTTAATTGTATTTGTTTTTTTTTTAATAAGTAATTGCTACTAAACTTGTGTAGGACAAAACCTCTGTTGTTGTTTGGGTCTGTGATACTATCTAATTACATGATAAGATTATTCCAGTATTGATTTTTTTGAAACATTTCATTATCAACTACGCAAGTTGTAGGGGAAGTTCATACAATTTAGGTACAAGTGAATATGTTGTTACCTTCATGGCAAACGTGCTCCAAATTTGACCACTGCGTAATTTTCTATCTGATGACATAGCAGTCGAATGCTCCCCTATAAATTTTGTATACCATACAGACCATACTAAACTTTATAATAAAATTATTATTGTTCTTTAAATACATATCATGTGTACCTTACATATTTACAAAATAATAGTTTTTGTGGTACTATATCCATTGTCTGGTACCCATAATACAAGCTAAGTTTGAGGCTAAGTATTGAGCTGTATGCAACGTCCTGCAATATTACAATTGTTTAGATAATAAACCAGCTGCGTTTTGGTTTCACCCGCTTAAGTGTTGATCCCCCATGAATATTGGGATATAAAGTAGCCTAGAACTCTGGATTGGATTGGATGGATGGATTGATCTAGAACTCTGGCAAGAAATTCTGTAGTTTTTGTATGAAAAAGAAACAAACATAATGTACAAACTTTCACATTTATAATATTAGTCGGGTCAATTATTTAGTTTCATAAAATGCAGTGAGTTATCCAATAACCGCACTCACCGTAACATTTTTCACTCTGTCTTCATCAATAATAATCAAAACTGGAGACTTATTCTGTTAATGAATTCACAACAGAAAAATGATACGAGCGGACATCTCGTCGAGCGAAGTCGTCCTGTGAAGTCGTCGCGTAAATTCGAATATTATGGCGGTCATTTTAATATTACCACAAAATACATAACTACTTGATATTACTTAAATTTAATAAAAGGATTATTATTAAATAAAAGGCCAGCCTTTGATCGCTACCTCCCCCGAAGTTTACAGACATACGAAGCTAAGCTATACCACTAGGTATACAAAAATAAGAAGAAGAACTGAGCTTTTTCTAACTAATACTTCTTACTAAACTATTTTCTAACTAACTAAACTTATCCTTAGAATGTGAATTATCACTTTCCGTGAAATTCTAAAATTAAAAAAAAATGTTGTTTCATGTTAAGCTGCTTTAGCAGGCGTCAGCAGCAGGTATTCTCCATGCCTTCCAACTATTGTCTGCAACTTCTAAATAGTTTGGCTCATAGAGATCATCTAACGCAGCTCTACCAATCTCGAGACTGCTGAGCATTTTGTTTAGAGGGTGAAGTTTGGTCCATTTTCTAGGAGTTAATTTTTTTTTTTAACAATGTATACTTTATTAAATAAACTAATATTAAAGAAAGGAACATTTTGGATGTATGTTTGTGGGGTTAACCTAAGGAACTAATGAACTGGTTTTTAAGTAATTTGATATGTTAATACTTACAATCCTTGGCCTCATTTTTAACCCAGGGAGATCCCTTGAATTGGTCTTTGTGTAGGTAAATTAACCAAGTATACCTATTTAGATAATGTTGCTGTATGTTTGCTATTATATAACAATAGATTGTTTTTAAAACAAAGTTAAAACAACAGGAACACATTAAGTGCCTCAGTAATAAGCGAGGAGAGATGCAGTCTATAATTTAATCACTACAGAACGGGCACCTGTGGCGCAATTGGCTAGCGCATTACACGGAACGTAAAGGTTGCAGGTTCAAGTCTTGTCGAGTGCAAATTATTGGAAAACATTTCTCAAATAAACTGGTCTAAAACTAACTAAAAAACTAATTTTACGTTCATATTTTGAGTGACAATAAAATTGAAAACATTATAGAATGCGGCTTTTCATTTCATAATTTTGATTGGTTCTATCAAAGCGTTTCGTTGAATTATTAACGAATGGATTAATCGTAATTAATTAATAACAGTAACCACAGTTGTTTGATTGCTTCATACAATTTTGTGTTAACGCAAAATGGAGTCAATAAAGTTATGATTATAAACAATTTATGGGCTATTTATTTAAATGTAAGGTGTAGTGGGGTAAATCTGAAATAACTTATTAAATGGGGTAAATCCTAATTTATTCAAAAATGGATTTAATCTCACTCTAATTAAAGGTCTATTCTGTATTTACCCCACTTTCAGAGTTACCACAGTACACCATACCTATTACGCATATTCGTTGTACATTACTAAAGGGTGAATCTTTAGAAGCAATTTATAACTTTATGTTGACGATCGTGAATAAACATTTTTATTACTTTTAGCATTGTTTCAACGCTCAACGTTTCAAGATCTCTACAGGTACCTTCTTCAGGAATCAGGATTGATTCGTCAAACCTGAAGAAGGGACCTGTAAAGGTCTCAAAATGTCGAGCGTTGAAACAATGCTAAAAGTAATAAACACCATGCTATTAAAACCGAAAAATGTCTTTAAATATTTTTCGTCTACTTTTGAAATGATTTATATTTGATTTATATTTTTTACAACTGAAGCGATCTTACTTTCAGATTCTACTAACTGAGGTTGGATGAGAGAAACCTGAGAAGATGGAGAATGGTTGATTCAAGCCGGACTCAGTGCAATTGTGATGCTCCCGATGCTCCCTGCCACACAAGGAGATGCTCCCGAAATTATGCAGCATCTCCTTGTATAGCCTTCATCCCTAATAACTGTACGTCGATCTAATGTCAGCCCATGAAAATGCCAAAGACCTAGCAAAATACTGGAGAAGGCGGGTTTAGCCCGATTCCCTGGACTTCTTTTGTGCCATCGACACGAAGATAACTTCTATTTTTTATCTTTTTATATTTAGATGTAAGTACTATCTTTAAACTTCAGTACCTACCTATAAAAGCACTAATGAATCTAAATTACTTTTAAACCTTTTTCATTCACGATGCTTTATTAAATTCAACATAGAATCCAAGATACAACCATAAGGACCATCATTGCTAAAGATCCTTTCACGCCAGCACTCCCATTGTCACCATTGTTACCACCAACATTGTTATCAGCGACAACAGGGCGATCATTAACTAAGTATCCAAATCTACGAGCTTGATAAATAAGGTCCAGAACGCTGTCCCAAGTTTCTTCGCCTGAGGGGAGGATCTGTTCTGGGGGTAGGAGGTGACCGTAGACTCCTCTGTCGCGAAGCTCGTAGCAAAGGACTAGTGGAACTTCAATGGCGTCTTTCACCCAGTCTATGGAGGTACCAGCTGCGTGATCTGGTGATAACAAATGGATATAAAACGTTGTAGCCAAACAAATACACAGACGTGTGCTGCGCAAGGTTATTCTTGCTTGAAGGTTGGTGGACTTGGCTGTCGTCCAGTCAATACACAAATTCAATTCCTGCCCGGATTTTTTAAATAACGTTTTAGACAATATTTTGAGGCACTTCATTTAGATAATTATGTAACTCCCATGTTATGTTACTATACCTTCTTTCATTGACACTCAATCTGAGATATAACATTTTAAAATAGATTCAGCCAATTCTAATAACTAACGTCACCCTTAATCGAATTATAACTCACATATAGCCTCCGCAATATTTCCAGTAGTGTAAGGGGTTCCGTATCTGACTGATAATGCGCCCATCGCTCTTCTTCCGATGTTCATCTAAAAACAGATATGACCTTATAGTTAAAACAATTATCACATAATCTCTTAAATTTACATATCCGTCTTAGTCTACTGCTTTAGTGCGTATACAGAAAGAAAGCTGGTAACTTATAAGCGCTTACCAGCGCTTGTCAGCGCTGGTCCGTTCTACACAAAGGAAGCAGGTTGAGGCAGAATGTCGGACTCATCGGACGATGTAATGACGTCACCAGCCCAGCGCTGACCAGCGCGTGTTGAAGCTTGTCGGCACCGATCAGTGCTTATCGGCGCGGGTTCATACATGTTCCTGCGCGGGTCACCAGCGCTGACAAGCGCTGGTAAGCGCTTGTCAGCGCTTATAAGTTTCCAGCTTTCTTTCTGTATACGGCCTTAGTTATTGCTGCGTCAAAAAAACAAGGTTACTTGATAAATGAGTTTCTTACCACATCATAGTAATTTCCCAAAGGCTCAGTAGTGTTCCCGTAGGGTATCAAAAGTAGTTGTCCAGAAGAATGGAAAGAAAGATACAAGTCTATTTTATCTCCGACACTTCTGATGAATGTGGCTAAGTGTCTGGTTTCTGGTTCAGAGAATGGTCCAGCGCCAGCATAGGTATTGGACGCAGGATTTAAGGTTGCACCAATCTCTGAAACATTCAAAATCGGTAGTCGTAAGTGAATTCAAAGCAAAGGTAATAAACATTTTAAGTGCTTAAACCCTTCTCCCTGAGCATAATCGTCTCTTAAAATTGCAAACTCGTATACGTAATATAGTTGCATAAGTGTGTGATGGGAATCCGAAATATGGAATTGTCTTATCTTTGATTATTGTACTTGACGACACGATTATGAAAAAATAAATTTACCCACTGTTATTTTTGGGTGACAAAATCTCATTAAATTGATAAACTGTCTAGACAAAAAATGTTGTTTTTTAATTATGGTAGCTACCTACAGATTGAATGAATTACATCATCAAAAAATATAAAACAATCTGTAGGTACTTAATATAAATAAAATGTCGTACTTACGAAGCCAATTGTTATTCCAATTTCTGTTCAAGTCTATGCCAAATTCACTACCCACTGGACGTCTATTTTTACGCCATAATCTAAACTGTAACAAATTATCCTCAATATCAGCGATTTAACTTCTATCTATGTCATGCTTTACATAATTAATTTAATTTAATATAAAAAATACCATCAAACTCAAATCCGTCACATGATTTTATAAATATTCTAGCTAGTTTCGCATACTTACTTCTGTATGAGTCCAAATATATCCATCTGGATTAGTTACCGGGAAGATATACCAATCAAAATCATAAGCAGCCGCCTTAGCCTCTTCGACATTACTTGTCAATAGTTCATTAGTCATATAGATCACTACTGCTGGTGAGATCCATTCTCGAGAATGTATACCCCCTTCGATGAAGATAATTTTTCTTCCTTCACCGTGTGATATTTTAATTCCCCTTATTTCTCTACCTTCGTAAGATATGCCAGCTACAAGTGGTGTCACTAAGTTAGGATATGCAATTGCTAAATCGTCCATCCAAGCATTAATTTGATCGTTGTCGTGGTAGGCATCGAATGTCATGCTTCTAAGATTTCCTCTTGAGTACGGTTTGACTGTCTGTCTGTCTACTAATCTAAAAAAAATAAGTCATAATAATTATTCAATGTGGAAATAATATATATATTAATATGCGTAATAATTAAACACATCAACGCAACTTGTAATTGTAGTTAAAAAAACTTATACGTAGCATTCCGGACAAATCTCTGTGATTTTTGGAATGCTTTTATTGTACAAATTACTAAATTAGTAAATTTTAAATAAAAAATAAAATGAAAACTATATTAGTACTTTTTCCGTTTATAGTTAACTCGAATGTTAACTAAGTAGGTACTTACTAAACATTGAGCGTAGTTAACGAAACTTTGAGGATTAAATAATTGGAAACTTTTTACAATGAGTAGACTATCTGATAAAATATGGAAAACAAACAGTTCCATAAATTATTACACAAAGACATAAAACAAAAATCCACAGGTATTAGGTTACTTACTCTTGAATATTAGGGAAGAGAATTCCAAAATCAATGGCATTTTTATTCAAATAGTCTTCAAGGTCCCCTCTATCCTTTGGACTCGATAAAATGCTTACTGATTCAGCATTGCGCCCAGGGTCAGTCCAAAAGTCAAACCGGATTTCACTTTCTTCGAGGGCTTGCAGAGATTTAATTTGATCGACATTTTTTGGTAGAACTTTGTACAAAGTATAGTTATCGAACCGAAAAGCACAAAAACTGGACGAAACTGCTGTCAGAAATATCAATATTTTCAGCATTTTGGATGTGAATCCTATAGGTGTTGGGTTTGAAATGTATTTGAAGTAAATTCAATATATTTTAAATTGGCATGTTTTAAACCGATTATTTTTATATGGCTAGCCTAATAATTGTAAAAAGATAAATTATATCAGATTATTCAGGGTAAGCTAACTTTTATGGCTAGACAATATCTATAAGTCGAAACTTATCTTGTTAAAGTAATTTATTGCATTATTTATTATGTATGCTTTAGGAAATAGCCTAGGTACCTATGTCCGAGATAATCTGGTAAACAACATTTACTTAACTAGTATTCAAAAGTTATTCCAGTGACCTTAGAATTTAAACAAAAATATTATTATGACAACAGACTTAGGTCGATATAATAGACAACATGATATTATAATTATTATTAGAAACACGGGTCTAAATTGCATTGTAGATAATCATTCATATTAATTACTTCGACGTTTCGGCAAACGGGTCACACCAGCCGAGGTCGGGAGAAGACTGTCTTCTTCTTCTTGAGAAAGCTACCAGTCCTAAATTGAGAAATAAATGAGTGTTTCGTACTCAAGTTTCATTAAATACTTACTGCGTCTCACGATATCACCCACCCTGATCTCGTGAGAATATTAGGTCAAAAGTTAGCCTATGTTACTCCATGATAATGTAGCTTTCTATTTTGTGAGTAGTAATTTCGGAGCCTATTCGTTACAAACAAACGAACGAATCTTTCCTCTTTCTTTATTAATATTAGAAGTACAGATATAGTATAGAAATACACAATTTTAGTGATCTTCAAGTAGGATCATGTAACGAATTGAGATGCCATAGTTCAGTCGTAAAATAGGTTCCGATGTGAGTTGGTAAAAAAATATATCCAAAGCCAAACATTTTTACGGACTCAATTTAGGTCAGATGCTTATTTATTATTCACAAGAGACATTAAAATTGTATGTCGTAAAGAATAGCCCATTTTTTCCCCTCATGTTTAAGTAATTAGACTCTTGAGCTAATGTAATAAGTCGTCTAAAATAATGTTTTCGTACGTATCATAAAATTTGAGGTTTATGTTTTGTTTTCTATTTTCTGAATTTCTTTCTATAACTAGCAGCGCTCCGCGGTTTCACACGCATAATATTCGAACGCGTAGAACGCGTTAAAAATCTTTCCTCAGTGGATACCTACACACCCTATAGAAGCCACACCAAATTTTCCAAACATCCTGTGAACGATCTTTTTTTACTGACTTAGCCGCCAATAAGCTTACTAACATCTAGCCAATGGCTGGGAAATTAATAAAATCAATGTGAATGGTTTATTAGGTAATCTAGTAAATCTAGCCAATTAATAATGCATCTTTCTCATCAGCACAATCATATATTTAATTCACAAAATATATAAATTTACAACACGTTAATATATCTTGCTTCTCTCAAGATAGCCATGAGGGAATCAAAGGTTTCCTCGCAAGTTGGAATGATCCAGACAATTGGGAACGTATAGCCCCATGCACCTGTATCTCTGAGGTAGTAAGTGGCAGCAATAGGCGGGTTCCAGCGGTACTTAGCCCAATCCTCGATTTGTCCAGTAGCTCCGTCTATAGTAAGACAAAAAAGTCGATTAATTTAGCAGAAATGTTAGTTGTAAATAAGTGAACAGAAAAAATCCCCTTTACTTATAAACGATGACTAAGTTTTATGTAACGTTTGTTACTGTATTTTTACTTTGGGAATTCATGTCACAGTAAAAGACAAACGATACATAGTTTATGCAGCTGTTTACTAAGGGGTAAATATTATTTACCTACAGGGTGATTTCGTAGACAATCGTAAATTTGACAGGAGTTATTGGTCATATAGGTAAAGCAGTGACTTTCTAATTTAATATTAAATATTATTTAGAAATTCAAGATAATATTCAATTTTATTTTTTCTCAAAGGATTTATCTATTAAATAGATAAAATTTCAAATTTCTAAATCATAAACTTCCAATCAATCTCTTACCAAAAACAGCTCTAGACATTCCAACAATGTATTGAGTGTTGTATCTAACAGCTAAAGAACCAGCTGCTCTTCTACCGATAGTTACCTGAAAGGAAAAATATTCGATGTATAATTTATTTATTTATTTATTTTATTTTATTTGGAAAACATACAGTGAACAATATCTAAGTAATAAGAAGTTAAAAACTAAACACCATTTACACATTTTCGCATATAACGTCTGCATTACTTGATCCTCTGAGAACCAACTCAAGAGGTAAACTCAAAAGGTATGTAAGTTATTAAATTTGAAGTAACAGATAGTATAGCGCAACAACATAGAAATCAGGAGAAAGAGGAGGCAAATAATTATTAAAATTAGATGAAACAGTGATTCGTGAAATCTAAATTGGTTGAGGAAACGCATCCATCAATTGTTTAGTCATTTTATTTTTAATAGAATTAGTAGAAATATTGAATAGGTCGAATTCAGTATACTCATTAATTAACTATTAATTTCTGGTATTAAACTTGCGCTTCTTCTCATTTAAACGATGGTCCCGGTTGCATCCCTTTCGGGAGCCTGGGGCCCGCCAAAACTCCAAATTATTTGGAGTCTGTACAAGTAGGTAAGTCTTAATTGACCAT